>CM053790.1:97434807-98634807 GCA_028749045.1 Cupressus sempervirens
AATGCCTCCAATTGGTCCATATCATCTTCATTAGTGTTGCAATCACTAGATACATACTTTCCTTTTCCACTCTTTTTCTTTGTTTGCACCTCATCATTGTCTTTTATTGTCATCTTGGCTTTGAATGCAGATTCAAAGTTTTGTGGCTCGTAGTTGTCAAATTTGGATACCTCAAAGGAAGTGAGTCTTCCAATTATTCTTTCAAATGACAATGCATTCCCTGGTACACACCTTAACTCTTAGATGGCTGATACTCTTATAGTATAGATGGGAAGCAAAGTTCTGAAGTATTTGCTACATATTGTTTCTTTTGCTAACTATCCTCCTAGGCTTCTTATGGTAAGGACTACTTCCTTCATCCTTGCACCATATTGAGCAGAATTCTCTCCTTCTTCCATTTTCATATCATCAAACTTTCCTCTTAGGCTCTCTCTTTTGGCTCTCTTGAAATTATCATCTCCTCCATAGATTCTTGATAATGATTCCCACATCTGATGTGAAGTATCACATCCTTCGATGTCATCATACTCCACATAGCTTAGTGCTGAAGCAATATCTAACATTGCTTGATTGTGCTCCTTCTTGCTCATGTCATCTCTAGTGAGGGGTCCTGCAGGGTCTACATGATCAATTATGATTGAGGTCTATGCATAGTCACCTATTGATCTGAGGCGTAGCATCATCAAACTTTTCCATGCAACAAAGTTGTCTTTGTTTAGCTTCAGAACTTCTCTCTTAGACATCTTGATCTTTTTGCTACTAGTACTTTGAAACAAATCAACAGTGTGCTCTGATACCAATTGTTAGAATTCTTTAGAATAACTAAGAGGGGGAGTGAATTAGTTATTCAAGGTCCAATGATGTCCAATACAACTTTTTCTACAAATCCTTAATGGCACATAACTGAAATTATCATGCATGCAATTGAGCATTAAACAATCATGAAAGATAATATGCATCACACCATAACACTAAGGATTTTGATGAACCAGAAACCCTCCAAGAATAAGGAGGTAAAAATAGGATGGCATTGATACCCACTAAATAACTATGCAATTGATTTCAACCACTTCTGATGGTTTGCCCTGTTAAAGGCCTGCCCTGTTAAAGGCTACAACAAACTATTAAATGTGACCCTGTTAAAGAATTTTCATAAAGTTGTTAGGCTCACCCAAGTTCATGGGATTTACAGTCACCTTCTCAAAAGAATCTCTCATCCCTCTCTAAGGATCTCCTATCCTCCTCCTAAGGATCTCTTATCCTTCTCCTAAGGATTTCTATATCCTTTTCCTAAGGATCTCTTTATCCTTCTCTTGGGGATCTCTTTATCCTTTTCTTGAGGCTTATCTACCTAGCTGTTAAGCTAATCTAGCAATATAGGGTTTCAATATCTAATACAATGGTAATAAAGTATTAAAAGGGTTTTGAACTGATATACATTACAACTTCAACCTTGAAGATTTTAAATTTCTCTTCAGTCCTTTTCTTTGCTTCGCTTTCCTCCCTTGCAATGTGTTGGTGTTTGAAAATGCTAGAGGGTTTTCAATTATCCCAATGAGAATATGACATATCTAGGGGTAGCTAACTCCCATTTTCAACATGTCATTTTAGACACTGGGCCAACTAAAAGGCATGACCCTTCTTCTTCTTCAAGCTCTGCAAAACCTAGGTGGGTGGACCTATAGATTCTTTATATGGTACCAGTTATCAAAGCATACACTAAATCTAATAGAAAGTAGATAAAACCCTTATTTCTCCTCTTAAGTCATGTAATAACAAAGATCTAGAGTAGAAAATTGCAACTCTACGATATTCACAGGTTGAGTGAGGGCATCACATTTAGGTTCCTCAACATTAAAGGGAAATACAAATGATTATTGAATTTGATTTTCAGAAAATCCTCAAACATGCAGCAATAAGAACAAATTGATCCTACAAATCATCAATGCCTAGTCTATTGGGCAGTTCCATGAATTGAATACATACATCTCTAATATCCAAGACATATTTCATACACCCAAATATAAGATCCATCCTATCATTTTGTGATTCAGACATTAGTGTTCATTAAGATCTCATTCTTATGAAATATCCTTCTCAAGATAACCAACAACCCTGTCAAACACATCAAGCATTTACTTGGCCCTTTGTTCTAATAGCAAAACATATGTGACATACAAATTTAAAGGGATGGAAATGGGTCTCATCTCTTTATTCCTATACCACATAAGACTACAAATTACTAAGATAGGAGATGAGAATTACAATGAAACTAAAGAAATTCTAGCTCACTTGTATTCATATCCTTGAAATTATACATTCAAATGCATGAAATTCAAAAACACAAACACCTAACAAATCTGAAATGAGCTAAATTAACTTCACTACAACTATTCATATAGAAGAGAAATTGCTAAAAGTGTGGTGTCACAAGTATGGGAATGCATCAAGCACTGGATCCAAAAAACTGGTATCACATTAATGTGCCAGTTTTCTCAAAAGAACTGGAACCCATCTCATAAGAAAGAAAGAGATAGATATAGGAAGAAGAAAACCCTGAATCTGAATAGGAGATGACAAGTGTTGACTCAAAATTCCTTCCAAAGAAGATACAAAAGCTTCTCTCTACCTTCTCTCTGTAACTGCAAATCGAATCCCATCATTTGGCCTCTACAAGGAAAAAATATTTCAAAAATTTGATCATCATTATAACCACCTTCGATGCCAGATTTTAAATCATGGTTAAGCCAAAATCAATTAAAAGGCCTCCAAAATGCAATACAATCTTCTCAAGGTCATTTTTACCATATTTTGGCTTCAAATAGTCTTCATAACTGCTCTCTAACAAATTCTAATGACCAATATTGAAATCGGCTCATTCTATCACCAATGCGTTAAGAAACACAAATTGAGCTACTGACCAAACTTGTGAGCACCTATGTAGAAATTGACTTTAAATTTGGAAAGTTCATCTTGTTCTATTTCCAATGGTATATTGAACTGTCCATTTTCGATAGAAATCGGCCCAGATATGGCCCTCTGAAGATCAGTACTCCATTCATAGCTTTGCATAACAAAAGAATGAAATTGAAAAATTTAACATATTCTATAGTTTCAAGTATAGAAATCCAAAATTTTAAATCAAATTTTAAATTTTATAACTGAACAGGCAGAGATATTTATGCTTCATTTTTTTCAAAATCTCTTCACCCCCTTATTTAATCGGATAGCGACACTTGGCACATTTACACTAGCTCTAATCTGCTCAACAATGCCACTTGTCACAGTTTGACTGGCCATCTACAACTAAGTGGGACCCGCATACATTTGCCAAATTTTTCCCATTTTTGAGAGGTCGTGTGCCAAAATTTCTCAACTTTTTTGGTGGCAACTTGGTGACCACTAGATTCTGGCAACCTTTTTTGATCATCTATATTGGACACATCACAACCATCTCATCCATGTCAACGCCATGTTATCTGCACCACATCAGTGTCACTATCTCGGTATGGTAGTTCTCGTACATCTTTCCCATAGTGAGATAGCAACTATCGTAGGGTTTTCCATGTTTCATGATCTCCTCGAATTGATCCATGTTAGCACAGATGGAACTTTGTGAAAAACTAATCTCGTTTGCATGCCAGCTGTCTTCCACTAGCACACCACTCCCACCAACTTATCTGTTGGCTTTTTAAAAGACTTTCATCATTAGACATCCTACAGTGTGAATCGACTTGTATTTAAAAACCTTAAAAAGCCTCCTCTTGTCACATCTGGGATTAAGCAACCCCCGCACTTTTCACATGTTGCTGTCACTCCTAACCTCTAGCGTGGACCTCTAAAATGGCTTCCAAATTTGTGACTCTCCTTGCTATGCTCATGGATTCCTCTTATTCATGCACTATTGTGATGTTTTTATATGAGCTACTCAATATTTGGTGTGAGCTCAAAGTTCTATCCTTAGCAACTTCTACTCTGCTCTTTAAAACATAGAGCTCCTCCTTCTACATGAGCTTTCTTTGTTCCCAATGTGTAGATTTATTCACATTTCTTTAACTTCACATGCAACCTCTCTTACCTCCAGCTCCCTTATTCTTCTTGCTACTACCTGTGTTACCTTGTTCATTGGCATGATCTCTCTTTTTTAGCGTGGATACACTTCTTTGCACTTTTAAACTTGTGATCTTCCTTGTGAAAATGTTGACTAACCTTTTTGCTATGGCTTCATCTACACTTTTACATGGATGGGATTAAAGTTTTATAATGCCACCCCCTCCTCTCCAAGTGTCTCTTGGCATTAAAGCTTCCTTGGCTTTGACTGCACATGGGGGCCTTTTTCTTCATTCTACAATGGCATTCTACTGCTGGCATCTTGCTCATTGACTGGAGCCTCCAACCTTTTCATCAATCATGGTGTCTTCTTCCTACACATGCGACTTATTGGTTGCTTTCTAATGTAGCTTCCTTCTATATTATTTTCCTTTCCTCTTTTACGCCATCCGGAGTCTCTTTTCATAACACTGACTCTTCTTTTTTGTCCATTGGTTCATCTTAAATTTTATCCCAACCATAATCAGAGGATTCATTTAGCTTTGCATAAGTTGCAAAACTTTCTCATCACCATCACTTAGTAGAAATGCTTTCAAGACATCAATTTCATCAAAATTAATAATCTTCCGATGTCAATATGCTATAAGACCATCCAATCATTTTTTAAGAGTCACATTTTAAAGCTTATTCATAGTCTAAGCCACATTCCTCCAATATTGGTCCATTCTACAGTAGTAACATTGTTGGTGTCCTATTCTATCTCCCCATCGAACCTTTTAGGAAAGGATCCAAATTCACAATCAAAACAATTTTCCAAACAAGGGCCCCCTAATTCTAGGTCAATATCTATGCAATCAGGTGAACTTAGTCGGGCCCCAAAGTAGGTCCAACTAAAAAAAATTCCTTTTCAAACACTTGAATTCTCTAACTGACCTATTAACCTTTCAATATTCACTAGAATTGATTGTAAGCACTAATTTATCATTAAAATCTCACTCTATCAGTTTATTTCTACTTGTCAACTTAATGCCAGAGGGTCCTTTGACTAGCCTTAAAAACTGATCTGAACCTAGGGCTCTAAAAACTTGCACATTGAATCTTTGTTCCACATTGTTTCACCCTGTCAAATCTAGTAACATGAAGAATTTGGGGTCAAAAGATATTCACTGTCAAAGTTTCCTTCCCGTAATTACCTACGAGCAAAAACGTTAAAAAATGACAACCTGGGTTGGGATTTGGCTCAAAAAACTAAGAAAATGAGCACATGGGGAAACAAAAATTGAGACTTTGGTTCTTTGTCATGAGGAAATTTTTTATCTATGATTTGGGCTCATGATGAATAACTGGGCGCGAATGGCAAGTGGTCAAATTGTGCTACTTGGATTTGGCAAACAGGAAACACTGTCTGAAAAGCATTTTTTGCAAATCTAATTGACCTAGGAAAGTGTGCAAATGGATTCATCAAGACTTACAAACTGGCACACGTAAAGTATTTTTAGAGGAAAACACAGCAGTCCAATCCATTTGATCTAGACAATCACAGATCTCAAGTTATAACATCTCGAATAGGGGTCCTGACAAATCTACAAATACTGACACCAATAAAAAGTTATAAATTGTGTTTGGAATCACATTCAAAAACTAACCAAATGGATTTTTCATAAGCTGAAACTTAAAACATAAAAGGTCTCTGACATCTATAATGCAATACGAAAATAAATTTAGCATTTTGATCAATTGGGTCAAAGTTATGGCTCGTCAAATAGGGCTTCCTAGAATTATGTGCAAAGTGCATCAGCATGACATTGATAATTGACCTACTTTGAGGGATTCAAAACCTAGGCAAACGGACTCAAAACAACTCAAAATATGGAACATAGGTTCTTAGGTATGGACACTAAACACTCCCAAAGAGGAAAGTCACAAAAACATTTCTAGGTACGAGATTTTTAGATGCAAACATGGCCTCCTGTTGTTGTTTGACATTTAGGGTAAAATGCATATTTGAAAAATGCTCAAAACAAGACTTCACGAAATGACTCGCAATCTCAATTTTTCTTCATGGAATGCTTAGATAGGCTGAATACAGGGTGTTAGAAATATTAAACACCTTAGGGGGCTCAAATGGATAGCTAGGTACATAGGCATAAAAAGCATTTATAGGGCTCAATTTCTTCAAATAGATGCTCAAAATGAGAACACAATTTTGAGTGCCAATAGTGGCTCTGTCTAGGGATGCATGCCCATTGTTTGCATGGAAAGATTTTAGATGTCTGGAGGAAGCAGATGAAACACCTAAACTTCAAAAATTCCCTTGAACAAGTTTATTGAAAGCAGGGAAACAACTACACTACTATGTACAAACAGTCCTCCCGAACTTAGCAAAAACTTTTACCTCTGTCATATACTTGATTTTCATTTACGCCTTGATGAGGTAAACTATGATTCTCATTCTCCTTTGTTTCACCAATCAGATCAGCATATTGAAACAAATTACTTGGCAAAAGGAAACAACTTCCTTCATTCTCATAATACATACATATATTAACATTAGCTTCTACCTGATGCTCATTATGAGAAAATAATTCAACATGGTCATGATTACACAAACTGAACTTAGAATCAAAATCCAAAAATTATTCATGCACACTGATTGGAAACATGAAAACTTCATAATGTACATCATTCACCAACTTGCATGTACCAAAAACTTGCAACTCACCTTGTTTCTCTGGATGTGAAGAATATGTGAAATTTTATTGTTGCCTACTCGTAGTCATGTCATTCACTAAATCAGATTTATTCTCCACCAAAACCTCTTCACATTCTTCAAATAATTGATTAGTTACCAAGCCTGAGAACTCATTCTGAAAGTGATGATCTACATTATGTTGATCACAATCATTTTCTTCATCTAATTGAAAGTCAAAATACACCTTTAACTTATCTTCACAAGACTTATCAGCATATAAAGAAAATCTATAATCTAATTGACAATATTCATTATTTTCCTCATCATCATATGAAACATCGAAACAATGTTTTGCAAGATCAATATAAAAAGAATCTGAAATAGCATTAAACTTCCCTTCATTAACATTCTCTACATCCAACAAATTGTCATGTGCAAACACATTTGAGGTACTGTCATCTACAGCTCCAAAATCTGATAAGGATTGTTCGGATTCTAGATCTCTTTCTACATCAAACTTTGGAGAATTGATTTGACTAAATGAAGAAATATCATGATAGAAAATATGAAGATTCTTAGAAACACTTACTTGATTTTCAAAATCATGAGCCAACAAAACAGGGATTTCATCAGAGCTCAAGAAGACTGCCTTGCAAATCTTCTCCTGGCTGTGATTATCATCTGGATAACATGAAAAACTTATAACATCAAGATCGTTAGTATAACAATCTAGAAAATCAAAATTGTTACAACATTCATTCTTATCATAGCAATCATTACCCTTACTGCTGTTACAAATTTCTTCAACTTCATATTCACTATAACAAAGTTTATTTTCACTTCATATCCATCTTCATTATGCTAATTGCAATTACACGATTCATTAACATTTGAATCCACCTCTTCAAATTTGGAAAATGAATTATCTTGCTTTATGAACTCATTGTATTCATTACTACCTTGGCTTTCAGCACACTCATTATTATTAGGAGATTTGTCATGAAATCTATAATCACCACTTTCCATCTCCTCAATGAATCTTTCAATTTGAAAAATTATTTGTAACCTTATAGGTGCTAGCCAATTGACTGAATCGGGTATTAGAACATCAAGAAAAATACTCGATAGGGAGGATTCCTTAGGTCTACAATGAAAAGGAATCTTTTTGGTTATTGATTTAACCCTTATATAATATTGTTCGGTATTTAAACCTTGAGTACTGCCTACCTCAATTCTTATAAGTTTTACAATCCTTTTGTAAACTAGTCTATTCAACATAGCAATGTTATTATTCACAATTTCCAAACTCTCAAAAATTGGCAAACTAATCTCAAATCTAAGATCTGACTCCATCATACAGTAAAACTTCTACCTCTTCCTTCTAGTGCTAAAAATCACTTAATAGAGAAAACCACTTTTAACAACTTTTGACTTCTATGACAAGAAAACATGAAAACCAAAATACCTCAAGTGCTGATGCTAAACTTCGATCTACTGATTTGGAATAGGTGCAAGATTAAAAGTCCTTTACACCACTAATCAAACTTTGTAGAGTTGCCACCTCTTTTCAAGAGGAATAAAGAAATCACTACTATGATTCACTTTTTCACTTTAATGCTTTATAACAGAAGATTGCAAACAACACTTTAAAACTTATAAGGAATTTAAAACTTCCTTTCCAAGATCTATCATCAATTTTAGATCTGCCCATACAACTGAAAGTCCTTCAAAATTTTGCAATGAAATCAATTAGGAACAAACTAGTACAAAGATTTGAGAGTTGCCACTCACACTTTGTGAGAAATAAAACATAATTTTTTACTCGACAAATCTAAACCAGACCTTAAATGTAGGAGAAAGTTGAAGATCATTATCATCTTGAAAAGAATTTACACTTTATAAACCGATTCTTGACTCTAAACTTTCTCAACAACACTTGCAAAGACTGAACTAATTGAAGATAGACTTATAACAGTCATAGAACACAATTTTCATCCAATTTTACAACATACTGTTGATTATGAATAAAGCTTAACTTGGGAACACAAAGCTTTAGCAAGGAAATAAGAAACACCTGTTGCTATATATATGCTATATCCAATCTATTTCACACCAAAGATTTTGGTTCTTTCTCAATGCAACTCCCCAGCAGAATCGCCATTTTTTTGGTGCTTGAAAATGCTGGAGGGTTCTCAATTATCCCAAGGAGAATATGACATATCTAGGGGCAGCTAACTCCCATTTTCAACATGTCATTTCAAACACTAGGCCAACTATAAGGCATGCTCCTTCTTCTTCTTCAGGCTCTGCAAAACCTAGGTGGGTGGACCTATAGATTCTTTATATGGTACTAGTTATCAAAGCATACACTAAATCTAATATAAAAAAGATAAAACCCTTATTTCTCCTATTAATTCATGTAATAACATAGATGTATAGTAGTAAATTGCAATTCTATGATATTCACAAGATGAGTAAGGGCATCACATTTAGGTTCTTCAACATGAAAGGGAAATACAAATGATTATTGAAGTTGATTTTCAAAAAATCCTCAAACATGCAGCAATAAAAACAAATTGATCCTACAAATGATCAATGCCTAGTCCATTGGGCAGTTCCATGAATTGAATACATACATCTATGATATCCAGGACATATTTCATAAACCCAGATATCAGATCCATCCTATCACTTTGTTATTCAAACATCAGTGTTCATTAAGACCTCATTCTTATGAAATATCATTCTCAAGATAACTAGCAACCCTGTCAAACACATCAAGCATTTACTTGGCCCTTTGTTCCAACAAAAAAAAAAAGTGTGACATACAACTTTAAAGGGATGCAAATGGGTCTTAGCTCTTTGTTCCTAGACCACATAAGACTACAAATTACTGAGCTAAGAGACGAGAATCAAAATGAAAGTAAAGAAATTTTGACTCACTTGTATTCATTTCCTTGAAATTATACATTCAAATGCATGAAATTCAAAAAATAAAACACCTAATAGATCTGAAATTAGCTGAATTAACTTCACTATTGTTGTTCATACAGAAGAGAAATTTCTAAAAGTGTGGTGTCACAGTCATGGGAATGCATCAAGAACTGGATCCAAAACCTTGGTATCACAGTAATCTGCCAATTTTTTCCAAAGAACTAGAATCCATCTCATGAGAAAGAAAGAGATAGATATAGGAAGAAGAAAATCCTGAATCTAAACAGAAGATGACAAGTGTCGACTCAGAATTCCTTACCAAGAAGATGAAAAAGCTTCTCTCTACCTTCTCTCTATAACTGCAAATCAAATCCCATCATTTGGCCTCTACAAGGAAAACATATCTTAGAAATTTGATCATCATTATAACTGCTTTTGATGCCAGATTTTAAACCATGATTAAGCCAAAATCAATTAAAAGGCCTCCAAAATTCAATACAATCTTCTCAAGGTCATTTTTACCACATTCTAGCTTCAAATAGTCTTCATAACTGCCCTCTACCCAATTCTAAGGACCAATATTGAAATCTGCTCGTTCTGTTTCCAATGCCCTAAGAAACACAAATTGACCTACAAGCCAAACCAATGAGCACTTGTGCAAAAACTAACATTAAAATTTGAAAATTTTGTCTCATTCTAGTTTTGGTGGTATATTGAAGTGCCCATTTTTGACAAAAATTTCCCTAGATATGGCCCTCTGAAGATCAGGTCTCCATTCATATCTTTTCATAACAAAAGAATGAAATTGAAAAAGTTAACATATTCTATAGTTTCAACTATAGAAATCCAACATTTTAAATAAAATTTTCAATTTTAGAACTGAATGTGCAGAGATATTTATGTTTCATTTTTTCAAAATCTCTTCACCCCCTTATTCAATTAGACAATGACACTTGGCACATTTACATTGGCTCTGATATGCTCAACAATGCCACTTGTCACAGTCTAACTCACCATCTGCAACTAAGCGAGACCCACATACACTCGCTAGCTTTTTCACATTTTCGATAGGTTGCATGTCAAAATTTCTCAACTTTTTCGGTGGGGACACATCACCACCACCTCATCCATGTCACCGCCACGTGATCTGGACTATGTCAGCATCACTATCTTGCTATGGTAATTCTCGTGCAACTTTCCCGTAGCGAGATAGCAACTATCATAGGTTTTTCCATGTGTCGCGATCTCCTCAAATCGATCCATGTTAGTGTGGATGCAACTTTGTTCAAAACTTCTCTCATTTGCGTGCCAGCTATCTTCCACTAGTGCACCGCTCCCACCAACTTAGCACTTGCCTTTTGAAAAGACTCCCATTATTGGACATCCTACAGTGTGCATGGACTTGTAATTAAAAACCTCAAAAAGCCTCCTCTTGTCGCATGTGGGATTAAGCAACCCCTGCGCTTTTCACATGTTGTTGTCGCTCCTAACCTCTAGCGTGGCCCTCTAAAATGGCTTCTAAATTTGTGTCCCTCCTTGCTATGCTCATAGATTACTCCTGTTCATACACTGTGGTGATGTTTTTACATGAGCTTCTCAATGTTTGGCATGAGCTCAAAGCTCTATCCTTAACAACTTCTTCTTTGCTCTTTAAAAGGAAGAGCTCCTCCTTCTATGTGAGCTTTCTTTGCTCCCAATGCGTAGACATCTTCACATTTGTTTAACTTCACATTATGCCTCTATTACCTCCAACTCACCTATTCTTCTTGTTGTTTCCTGCGTTGCCTTGTTCATTGGTGTGATCTATCTTTTTCAGCGTGGATACACTTCTTTGCGCTTTTAAACTCGTGATCTTCCTTGTGGAAATGTTGACTAACCTTTTTGCTATGGCTTCATCTGCACTTTTACATGGATGGGAGTTATGTTTTATAATGATGCCCCCTTCTCTCCAAGTGTTTCTTTGCATTAAAGCTTCCTTGGATTTGACTGCACATGGAGATGTTTTTCTTCACTCTGTAGCGGCTTTCTACTGCTAGCATCTTGCTCATTGACTAAAGCCTCTAAGCTTTTCATCTATCATGTGATGCTCTTCAATCATGGTGTCTTCTTCCTACACATGTGGCTTATTGGTTTCTTTCTAATGTAGCTTCCTTCTATATTGTTTTCCTTTCCTCTTTTACGCCATCTGGAGTCTCTTTTAATAACACTAACTCTTCTTTTTTGTTAATTGGTTCATCTTAAATTTTATCTCAACCATAATTAGAGGGGTCATTTAGCTTTGCATAAGTTGCAAAACTTTCTCATCACCATCACTTAGTAGAAACAATTTCTAGACATCAATTTCATCAAAATTACTACTGTTCTGATGTCAATATGCTATAAGACCATAAAATAATTTTTTAAGAGTCACATTTTAAAGCTTATTCAAAGTCTAAGCCACATTCCTCCAATATTGGTCCATTTTACAATAGTAAGATTGTTGGTTTCCTATTCTGTCTCCCCATCGAACCTTTTAGGAAAGGATCCAAATGCACAATCAAAACAATTTTCCAAACAAGGGCCCCCTAATTCTAGGTCAATATCTATGCAATCAGGTGAACTTTGTCAGGCCCAAAGCGAGTCTGACTAAAAAAAAATTCATTTTCAAACACTTGAATTCTCAAACTAAGCTATTAACCTTTTAATATTCACCGAAATTGATTTTGAGCATTAATTGATCATTAAAATCTCATTTTATCATTTTATTTCAACTTCTCGACTTAATGCTAGAGGGTCCTTTGACTGACCTTAAAAACTAATCCAAACCTATGACTAGGCTCTAAAAATTGGCATACTAAATGTTTGTTCTGCATTCTTGCACCCTATCAAATCTCATCCCATAAAAAATTTGGGGTCAAAAGATATTCATTGTCAAAGTTGCCTTCCCAGAATTACCTGCAAGCAAACACATTAAAAAATGACAACCTAGGTTCATATTTGGCTCAGAAAACTAGGCAAATGAGCACATGGGGAAATGAAAACTAGGACACTAGTTCTCTATAATGAGGAAATATTTGATTGCTGATTTGGGCTCATGAAGAATAACTAGGCGCGAATGGAAACCGCTCAAAGTGAGCTACTTGGATTTGGCAAACTAGAAACACTGTTTGAAAGGTGATTTTTGCAAATGGATTTGACTTGGGAAAGTGTGCAAATGGATTCGTCAAGACTTGCAAACTGGCACACCTAAACTATTTTAAAAGGACAACATAGTGGTCCAATCCATTTGATCTAGACAATCATAGATCTCATGTTATAACATCTTGAACAGGGGTCTTGACAAATTTGCAAATACTGACACTAGTAAAAAGTTATAAATTGCATTTGGAGTCACATTTGAAAACTGACCAAACTGATTTGTCATAAGCTGAAACTTAAAACATAACAAGTCTCTAACATCTAAAATGTAATGCAAAAAGAAAGTTAGAATTTGTATCAACTGGGTCAAAGTTATGGCTCATCAAAGAGGCCTTCCCAGAATTATGTGCAAAGTGCATCAGCATGACATTGATAATTGACCAACTTTGAGGGATTCAAGACCTAGGCAAACAGACTCAAAACAAGACAAAATCTGGAACATAGGTTTGTAGGTATGGACACTTAACATTCCCAAAGTAGAAAGTCACTAAACATTTATGGGTGCGAAATATTTAGATGCAAACATGGCCTCCTATCGTTATTTGACATTTAGGGTAAAATGCAAATTTGAAAAAAGCTCAAAATAGGACTTCACAAAATGGTTCACAATCTCAATTTTTCTTCATGGAACACTTAGATAGGCTGAATGTAGGGTGTTAGAAACATTAAACACCTTAGGGGGCTCAAATGGATAGTTGGGTACATAGGCATTAAAAAGCATTTATAGGGCTCAATTTCTTCAAATAAATGCTCAAAATGAGAACACAATTTTGAGTGCCAACATAGTGCTGAAAGCTTGTTCACCCTTCAAGATCTATCTCCTTGATTTCTTCCACTTGTTATGGCAATGCAATCCATTATCATTTGATCAACTCAGAGTCTTGATGCTTTGTACTTTACTCCTCTTTGCTTCTTCACATGATCACACCTTAGACCAACTCCCTCTCATACATGTATCTTTGATCTCTGACCTATAAATCCTTATAAAGAAGTTCTATTCTTGATTTCCCACTCAAATTTTAATTTTCTCTTGAGAAAATGATATTGTTTTCCTTTGAAATCGTTTCCTCTAGAAACTTCATGATAAATCCATTAGCATTCATCTTGAAAATGGTTTGCATGGATTACATAGAATTTTGTGACATCTACTCATCATCCTTATCATCTAACTAATTCACAAAATTCGATGCAATAACCTTATCACTGCTGATCTGGAAAATCTTTGACTTTAACAAATAATGTAGCAACTTGACATCATTGGTTTACTAATGCTCAACTCCTTCTAAGTTACTCGGCTTCTATTGTTATTTACTGGCACTCGACACTTGAAGAAATTCTATGTTACTCGACACCTAATCTTCACGTGGCACTTGAAAGCTTCTCAGTACTTGAACATCACTCAGCACCTGAAGACTGCTCGGCACTTGAAGACTGCTCGACTTCAACTAAGAATCTGTTCGGCACTAACTAGCTAGCTTGGCTTTCTCCAATGAACTTAGTTAATCCTTATATCTTTGATATATCTTAGTGTGTCCATCATCTGTATCTTAGAGTATGTCATCAATACACTATTTCATCAATGGCTTAGCTGATCCTTATACTTCATTACAACATCATAACTTGAACCTTTATCTAGGTACTCTAGTTACATCTTATTGATTGCCACCTCCTTGTCAATCAACCAATTGATAGTATTTGGATCACTAAAGCAATTGTCATTCCTGCAAGTAGAATGTTTGACATCAATGAAAAAACAA
This sequence comes from Cupressus sempervirens, assembly GCA_028749045.1. NCBI lineage: Eukaryota > Viridiplantae > Streptophyta > Pinopsida > Cupressales > Cupressaceae > Cupressus > Cupressus sempervirens. The sequence continues at coordinate 97,449,418 of CM053790.1, forward strand.
TGATTGAAACATTCTTTACTAGTTGCATTATTCTTTATTCATGATCTTTTCAATCATTTCCAATAGATTTGTTATTAAATGTGGCAATAAATCCTGATGATATTACATTTACTAGTATATCTAAACTAGAAATCCAAGCTAGACCCTCTGTTCTTGATAATGTCCAAAACTGGCAAGTGTTTCAAGATGATAAGGATATTCTAAGATTTTTTAATTTTGAGCATATGTTTTGAGGACAAGAAAATGATTGTGTAGCATATGTAGAAAATATTGATGGGAAGGATACTGTCATTGGACAAGAAGCTGTGAAATTGAAAACAAACAAGTTACCAAAAGGTTTGGTTGTCCTAGAAATTATTTTTTATAATCATGATAGATCTCAAATGGATACTAGTGAATAAAATGCTAAGGATATGGAGGAGATAAATTTGGGAACTGAAGAAACCCCTAAAAAGGTGTATATTGGGAAGAATTTGTCTCCTAAGATAAGACAAGGCTTGATATGTTTATTAAGAAAGTATAGACATGTATTGGCATGGTCATTTGATGACTTAAAGGCATATAGAGAAGATCTTTTTTAGCATGAGATTCCATTAAAAGTAGATGCTAAACCCTTTAAGTAGAAACAGAGACCAATAAATCCAACTTTGGCCCCTAAAATGCAAGAGGAATTGGTCAAGCTAAGAGATGTAGGGATCATAAAACCTACTAGACATTCATCTTGAGTATCCAATTTAGTCCCTGTTAGGGAGAAAAATTGAGATATAAGGTTATGTGTTGATTTTAGGAATCTCAACATATCTTCATTAAAAGATAATTATGGTTTACCCAATATGGAAGCCATTTTGCAAAGCGTCACTAGTTCAGAGCTTATGTCAATGATGGATGGATTTTTAAGTTACAATCAAGTGGTTGTTAAAGAATCAGAATAGTTTAAAACTACTTTCACTACTCCATGGGGTATTTATGTTTATGTTAGAATGCCATTTGGGCTTACCAATGCTGGGGCAACTTTTCAAAGAGCAATTGATGTGGCTTTTTCTGATATCATTAATAAATTCTTTGCTATATATCAAGATGATTTAACTGCTTATTCTAAGGATTAAAATGATCATTGCATCCATTTAGAAAAGGTGTTTATCAAAGGCCTCATGTATGGTGTCTGTTTAAATCCCATAAAGTGTCAGTTTGGTGTCACTGAAGGAAAGCTGTTAGGACATTTAGTTGGGAAGCATGGAGTATGGATTGATCCTAAAAGGGTAGAAGGAATAGACAAGATTTAGAGGCCTAAAAGTATTAAAGGAATTCAATCATTTTTTGGGAAAATTAATTTTCTTAGAATGTTTGTGACTAACTTTGCATAGATTAGTAAGCCTATATCAAGAATGCTGAAGAAAGTATCTAAGATAAAATGGGATGGTGAACCTAGTATTGCAATTCAAAAAAATAAGCAAGCTATTAAAGATGCCTCTATTCTTAAAGCTCCAGATTATGAAAAACTAATGCATATACTCTCTTTTGGCTCATTTCACACTGTTGTTGTAGTACTGTTACAGAAAAATGAAGAAGGTTATGAGCAACCTATTGCATTCTTTAGCAAGTCTTTGCAAGTAGCAGAGCTTAAGTATAATATCAATGAAAAATAGGCATATGCACTAGTAAAAGGGGTGAAACCTTTTAGGTGTTACTTGATGGGAGCTACAGTTATTGCTTTTGTCCCTATTACTTCTCTGAAAGACATTTTCTCACAACAAGATGTATCTAGCAGGAGGTGTAGGTGGATCAATAGAATACATGAATTAAATATTGACATCCAGATTACTAAATTGGTCAGAGGTAAAGGTTTGGCCAAGTTGATGATTGAAGCAAATCTAGAGGCAAACCAAATTAATCAATTGGATGATAATTGTAGAGAAGACCTCTATGATATGGACACCTTTGACTAGTACAAGGATGTAATTTATTATTTGCAAACTATGAAATCTCCATCACAGTTAACTGATAATCAAAAGAGATCCCTTAAGTTGCATGCTGTAAGATATGTTATAGTCCAAGGATAGTTTTGGTGGAGAAGCATGGAAGGAGTCCTCTTAAAATTTGTAGATGAAATTGAGTCTAAAAGAATTTTGAAAGATATGCATGAAGGTGTATGTGGTAGTCACTATATGGTTAAGACTACTACTCATAAGATTCTGAGGGCTAGGTTTTTGTGGCCAACACTTTTTAAAGATGCTCATAACTTTGTGAAATTATGTGATGCTTCTCAAAGATTTAGTGGGAAGTTGAATTTTTCTAGAAATATACCCTTCAGACCTATTGAGGTGCGAGCACCCTTCCAATAGTGGGGAATTGATTTTATAGGAGAAATTAAAAATAAGTCTAGTGGAGGTCATTCTTGGATCTTGGTGGCTACTGATTATTTCACCAAGTGGGTTGAGGAAATCCCTACTACGAATGTAACAAGAAAGGTGGTGATTAATTTAATCCTTAATAATATTATAACTAGGTTTGGATGTCCTCAGAAGATTGTAATTGATAATTGCATGTGTTTTAGATCAGAGGAATATAAAGATTTTTGTAAAAAATATGGCATTACAGAATACACATCATCACCCTACCATCCTCAAGGTAATGGTCAGGCTGAATCTAGTAATAAGAGTATATTGAAAATCATCAAGAGGATTTTGGGGTAAAACAAGAAGGCCTGGGATTCAAATTTTCCATTAGCCCTGTGGGCTGACAGGGTTACTGTGAAAAAAGCCATTGGATGTGCTCCATTTGATTTTGTCTATGGTATATAGGCTAGACTCCCACAAAATAACCTCAAAGAGATGTATAGATTTGTTCAATTGTATGAAGATCATGCAACTAGAAGAAACAAGGAGAGAATCTGTTGTTCCAAATGCCAAGTTACAATCACAAATGAAGCATTTATATGATAAAAGATCCACTGAGAGGAAATTCGAAATAGGTGACATGGTACTGATGTGGAATGCTAGATTGGAAGATAAAGGAAAACATGGTAAATTTGACCCAATCTGGCTTGGCCCATATAACATTTGTGATAAAAAATTAAAAGATTCATTTTTCTCAAAGATTTAACTAGAGGTATTCTTGAATTTCTAGTTCATGAACAATTATTGAATAGGTACTAATCTTGAAAGTATATATTTTCCATGAACAGTAGTTTTAGGGTTCTTGGTTTTCCTATACATTTTGTATATTTTGTAAATCCCTACAAATAGTCTCTCTATATAGTTTGGTTTCTTGTTTCTTATTTCTGTGTGTTGCTCTGTGCTCTCTGAAAAAGTTGTCATCCCCATACCAAGTATGTGGTCTGCTCTCCCAAAGATTATGAATTCTTGCATAGACTTAAGTAGTCTATCATTCCTAGAAATAGACACTATTGGTCTAATTTTTTATGTATTAAATTTTCTTAGAATCAAGGTGAAAAAATCAGATGTGAGTTCTTTTGTTAGGTCCTAGGGTTTTAGGTTTTGGTCTCGTATTTTTTATATCTTTTAAAATTTTTATAAAGCCTTAGGTCTTGCCCTTTCTATTTTATTTTGGCACAAAAGATTTAAAAAAAGGCTAAAGCAAATATTATTTTCCTTCTTTCTTTGAGGACATTGTTGAGTCTTTTTGAAAGGGTTTTATCCTACCATTGGATCTTATTTGAACCTACTATTGGATCTCAAAATTGCTTTCTCATTTTGAGCGTCCATTAAAGATTTTGAATCAAGTCAAGCCTATGAAAGCCCTATAAATACTTTTAAGTGCATGTGAGCCCCTAAGGTGTTTAATGTTTCTAACACCCTCCATTCAATGCATCTAAGTGTTTCACGAAGTTTAACTATGATTTTGAGTCATTTGGCGAAGTCCTGTTTTGAGCTAGTATCAATTTTGCATTTTCACCTGGGTCAGATAGTGTTAGGAGGCCTTGTTTACATCTGAATATCTCGCACCCAAAAAAAATTTACGACTCACCACTTTGGGAGTACCTAGCGTTCATACCTGAGAACCTATGTTTCAGATTTTCAGTCATTTCAAGTTCATTTGATTAGGTTTTAAATCCCTCAAAGTTGGTCAGTTACTGTTTTCATTCTTTTGCACTTTGTTCATATTTTTGGGAAGCCCTATTTGACGTGTTATAACTTTTGACCAGTTCACACGAATGCTAAAATTCCTTTTGCATTGCATTGTACACATCAAAGACTTGTTATGTGTCAGGTTTCATCTTTTGACAAATCCATTTGATCAGTTTCCAAATTTGATTCCAAACGTAATTTATGATATTTTACTAATGTCAGCATTTGCAAATTGATCAGTACCACTATTCGAGATGTCATATCTTTGTATCTGTGATAGGTGAGATCGAATGGATTATACCATTGTATTGACCTCTGAAGATAATTCAAGTGTCCTAGTTTTTAGGTCATGAAGAATCCATATGCACATTTTTCCAGGTCATTTCCATTCACAAAAATCATTTTCTGTCAGTGTTCCTAGATTCCAAATTCTGAGTAGCCTACTTTGAATGCCCACCATTTGCACCTAGTTATTTGTCATGAGACCAAATTGTAGATCCATAATGTCTTCATGACAGGGAACCAGTGTCCCAATTTTTGTTTCCCCATGTGCTCATTTGCCTAGATTTCTAAGCCAAATTCTGAACCCAGTTTAGTGTTTTCTAACATGTTTATGTGCAGGCAGTTCTGAAGGGTCAACTTTGATAGTGAATATCTTTTGACCCTGAATTTTTCATAAGACGAGATTCAATAGGGTAAAAGAATGTGGAACAAAGAATCAATGTGTTGACTTTTAGAGCCTAGTCAGGTGTTTACATCAATTTTTAAGGCCAGTCAAAGGACCATCTAGCACTAAAATGACAGTGGCCAGTAAAGGGTAAAAATGAGTATTTAAATATAATTAATGCTCAAAACCAATTTCAATTAGTTCAAGAAGATCAATGGATCAATTTTCTATGCCAGTTGTCTGAAACTAAATTTTTTTTAGCCAGACCCACTTTAAAAGACCCAGTCGGCTATAGAGAGGAAAATAGCCCACGACTTTTTTAAGGAGTGAAATGCATGTTTTAAAAAGGCAGAGTGCTAGGGTGCGGGGGAGGCAACGTCTTCAGCAAGGAGACTACCCATATTTTTAAAGGAGAGATCAACAAGCGAGTTTTCAGAGCCCATGCAGATCCAAAAGTCAACATTTTGTATAAAGTAAACACTCCACACATGCAAGGAGATTTAAAACAAAATGACCTACAGAGGGCATCGCCAAACAGAAAGACCTAGTACAACAAAGGGAGGGGCAAGGAACCCTACAAGTAGTGGAGAAACATAAAGTAATAATATCCCACATTCTTCTAGGGCTCGGCTTTTTGTAGTTTAAATACTTTTCTATGTAATATGCATTGTGTGTTAAAGACACACACGTCTCTGAAGTGCCAATTCATTGCGGTGGACCCGTGCACATGAATAGCTGGCGGGGTCAGAGGGTCAAACATATTTTTACTTGCCAAATTGGTAATCCTTAAGTGTATGTCCAGAGATCAGTTGGAAAAAGCCCTATGGGCTTACGCTCACGAAAGAGCCAAGGATTGCAGATAAAAGCTTTATGGTGTGATGGGCCCGGTATCCGCATATGATCGGAAGGAGATTTTTTCAAAGCCTGTAGTGCTATGATGGCAAAGGTTTGAGAATAGGAATGTAAGAATAAAGTTTGTTCATTATGCTGCTACGCAACAAGCTTTGAGCGTATGTTTGAAAGTTCAATTTTCAAGGGTCCCCATATTACGAGTATTCCACGTGAGCGTAAAGGAAAAGTTGAAATGTAAGAGCGTAAATGGAGTTGTGCAGAGGTCTCAGGGCTATGGGGAAGGAATTAATTAATATTTAAATGTTCAATCAATCAGAGCTAGACGTGTGGTGATTATAGATTAAAGAGGAATCAGAGAAAAGAAGTGTCAAAGTTTCAAATGCATGAATGGTTAAAATGAAAAATTCAAATAAATTTTAATTTTTCATATAGTTTGGACTATATGATATTTAAAATTTTTGAATTTTAAAGCTCTAATTCAGTCATGGAGGCCTATTTTTCAAACTACCGTAACAGGGGCATTTTGTATAAGAATTAGGCACTTCAATATACCATCAGAACCGGGAAGAGCTAACTTTTTTGATTCTGGAGTCAAATTTTTCACAGGTGGCAATGTGTTTGAGCTATACCAAGTTTTCTCCTAGGTTCCCAGATTGTAACTGTATTTAGGTAATCAAAGATCAGAACTAATTTTTAACATAATAATGACCTGAATATGGTTAAAAGACAGTGAGAATTCAGTTTGGGTCAAAATTTGTTTAGATTCATTCAATAAAAATTGAAATTTCACCAGCCTTTCACTAGGCAAATCAGATATTTTGGATGCAAAAGGAGTTTTCATCATTAAACAGAGGATATTTTCAAGTTCATTATAAGAAATGATGAAAACAAAATCAGATCAAATGGAAAAAGAGGTAGAAAGATGAAAGAAGTGATTCAGTTGCAGAAGATTGAATTTCAAGTGGACACTTATCATGTAAAGATCAGATCGAAGAATTTCATCTTTTCCTATATCTTTCATTCTTTCTTTCATTGTAGGGGTTCTAGTTTTTTGTTACTAGGAGACCATTGTTGGTAGAGAATTTGCAGTCATTCTGTGAGACCATTTCCTTGGATCTAGAACTGTGATTCCACCTTCATCCTTCAACATTTTTCTCTTATGTGAATAGCAAGTGTAAAGATAATATAGATAGTTTTAATATGTTAGGTTGATTCATGTTTTGATTTCATGCATCTGAATGTATATTTTCAAAGAAAACGAATACATATGAAGAATAATTTGACTAGTTTCATTATGGTTCTCGTCTCCTATCTCAGTAATCTGTAATCTTATGTGGTCTTGGAATAAAGAGCTGAGATCCATTTGCTTCCCCTTTAGGTTGTATGTCTGAGATATTTTTCTGTTGGAACAATGTGCCAAGTAAATGCTTAATGTGTTTGACAAGGTTACTAGTTATGTCCAGAAGGATATTTTGTGAGAATGAGATCTGAATGAACATTGATGTCTAAATCATAAGGTGATTAGATAGATCTGATGTCTGGGTATACAGAATATGTCTTGATGTCATAGATGTATGTTTTGAATTCATGGATTTTCCAAATGGATCAGGCACTGATCAGTTATAAGATCACTTGTTATATTGATGCATGTTTGACGATTTGTTGAAAATCAACATCAATAATCAAACGCTTGTCCCCTTTCATGTTGAAGAGCTATAATAGAATGCCCTCACTCAGCTTATGAATGTCATGGATTTGCATTTAGCTAGTGCAGATATATGTTATTGCATGAGTCTTTAGGGGAAATAAGGGTTTTATCTTCTTCATAATAGATTCAATGTATGCTTTGACAACTGGTACCATATAAAGAATCTATAGGTCTACCTGCCTAGGTTTTGTAGAGCCTGAAGAAGAAGAAGGGTCTAGCCTTATAGTTGGCCTAGTGTTTGAATGGGCATGTTAAAAATGGGACTTAGCTGCCCCTAGATGTGTTTTTTTCTCATTAGGGTAATTGGAAACTGGTAACATTTTCAAACACCAACACCTACAATTGTGGCATACTTGCTATAGTAAGATGCTCAAAGGTTACGCATAGCGAGGTAGCAACCATCAAAGAACTATGTTGTGATATTGAAAATGAAGTCTAGTGCTTAAAAATATGTGTTAATATGAATGCATTCTAATCACATGCTATGTCTTAAGCTTGTTAGTATTAAGAAGAACGCACATGGAAAAATTTGCAAATGGTGTCACCGGAGTTCAAGTTTCTCTTGCAATTCACTAAGTCACTATCAAAAAATCAATGTGAATTGCCAGTGGTACATAGCAAGTGCCCAAATTTTGTAAGAGGCAGTAACCTATTTAAGGTTGATGTGACCACAAAAATTCCCATGCAATCTTATAAATATGCACGACTACCTTCTCTGACACCAGTTTTAATTGGTGAGGTCTCAATCAATGTGTCTTTGTTTTTCATCACCAGAATTGTGAATCTGTCGGAGGTTGCTATATTGCTAGCCAGATAAACAACAATTTTTTGATAGTGACATAGCGAGGTCCTAGTCATTGCAAAATATGATGTTCTTTTAAAATAAGAAATGATTTTTGTGCAAGTTGTGTCACTCATAGTTTTATTTCCAGGCATCAGTTTTGATGGTTGCCGGCAAGTCACTATATTGCTAGCCAAATAGTTGGTGATTTTGACGGTAGTGATGTAGCGACTAGTCAAAAGGTTGTGATATAATAGAAAATGAACAATAGTGAGCCCCAAATGAGTGACTTGAAAAATTTGAGCTATGCAGAGCAAATGACACAGTGGCAACCTATTGATCATCTATAAGCCGAAAATTCTTTTTTCATTGGAACTTGCTATATCACTAGCTGGATAGTTGGTAATTTTGTCAGTAGCAATGTAGCAACCTACCTGAAGGTAATAAAAATGACAAGGAAAGGGACATGAGATGTAACTAAAGGTTTCAAACAATATATATATATGTGAATACATATTAAACCAACTTAGCACCAGTGGTAACTTGGACCCACTCCCCATGTATAAAACATATAAAGAATTCTGAGTGTCAAATCAAGCATGGATCAATAATAATCATTAACTTGCTATGAAAAGATGTGCGATAATTATGTACATTAAGTTAGTGAATGAGGGACCTACCATTGTTTCTCTTAAAAGTTGTTTCAAATATCTGCCACACGATCAAAGAAAAATCAGTGGTTTTTGCATACTCGCTATAGAAAGATGCTCGAAAGTTACACATAGTGAGGTAGCGACTTGATGACACATGTCCCCAATCATCAATGGACCCAGATTGAAACATTAGCATTGAAGGAAAGATATAGATGGAGGTAGTTTATTTGTTTGACTACCAGTGTGCTAAGAAGAAAAGTGAGTCAGCCTAATTTTTATTCCTGGATCGTAGGATTTTTCAAGGATCAACAACACAAGTTTAAATGGAAGTGTGATGCCACTCTATTTTTCTATTTTGAACATTTATCATGAATGAAAGCTCTACTTGTGGGAGAAATAAAGTATAATATAGGAGATTTTCATTAATTCTAGTCCCATGCAAACAAATATTTCACATTTTCTGAGAACAAGAGCCTATTAATCATATTGTGTTTAGCCTAGTATGAACATGAACTAATTCATCATCTGTTTGAGAGAAACTGTAGAGATTCAAAGAAGAATAAGTTTAGCAAGTCAAGTAAGTAATCATTTATAATCTCTGTAACTTTCCAGTTCCTATTATTACGATCAAGATGCTTCCTAAGAAAGCATTTTCTGGGCAAGCTAATTATATGGATAGGAATGTTTATGATGATTTGTTAGAATTACTCCTAGAATCCACCACTGAACCTACACAAGTTTAAAAAAATGATTTCGTTAAACTGTAGGCTTAAAATTGTTGATGACTTATATGACAAGGAGAACTAGGTTAGGGATGCATAACTACCCCAACTAGTCTTGTCTTGTTTAAAACATGGTTTTCATAAAGGAATTTGTTTGCCTCACATGCTAATATCTGGAATTTTAATTTGGGAAAGGTAGTAGTTCAAAGTGTTTTCATGGATTATTATTTTGTTTAAGCCATTTCCAAGAATTATGACCAAGCTATTAGGGTGTTGATAAGAAATTATGTCGTGCCTCTGATCTCAATCAATCCTGAATAAATTAGAGAGGTTTTTCACCTAGAACCATTTTCAGATTACCATTTTTCAATCAATCTTCCAAAATTAGAAAATGAATACAAAGCAAAGAAGTATGTAATTAGGGGAGGTGCACAGAGGGCACACATTGGTACAATAGGAACTCCACTGGTAATTACTACAGCCTCTAGAGAACTTTTTGAGAAGAGTATTTTCACTTCTGAGGCTATAGAGATATACTGGGCCCTATGCCATATTTTTGATGAAGATGAATAGGGTTTCATGCCCATTGGCCTTATGTATATGATGGTTCAAATTGCTTCTTTTAGTGTAGATGTTATTTTTTATTTTGCTTCCTATTTGGCTAAAGAAATCCATACTGGTTTAGTTGGAATTTCAAAAGGGAAGGTAGAGGAAACTTTTAGACACTATTCTCTATTGATGCACATGTTCTTGTTCAAAGGGGTGACTTATTTTGGTTAAGAGATGAATTTGAATAGAGAAGAAAATGGGTAAGCATTTCCAGTCCAGTTGTGGAGAGCAGATATGACTTGTGATGCAAATAATGCATGTTTTGTCAGATTTGATAGGTATTTTTCTTATAAATTGAGATGTGTCATATTAAGAGACAATCCTAGAATCCCTAAGGTATTAATGGACCTCCTCAAACCTGTGGACAAACACCATAACTTGAAAGTTTCACATAATTGGGGAGATATCATTCCTTACCCTGTTTCTACGATTTTCAGAATCTATGGTTTTAAGGGGAGTCCTCATGTCTTTCCTTACCAAGTACCTTTGAAGGTAGGAATGGATTAAGTTTTGTGGAATTAGGAGGAGTAGAAGAAATGTTTCTATTGAGAAGGCAACTAGGGTTAATTTTCTATACATGCCTAGTGGCCCATTAGTTTGTGATTACCAAACGGGGTTGGCTCTTTTTGCATAAAATTTTGGATCAATATATGATGGTTGTCTCCCATCCCCATTTTTGTGATTTTAAGGGATTTTTTAACTAGACCTTGAGGCATATAATTAAACTGGGATAGGTTAAACATGATTCATATTATCTAGAGGACATTATAAGGAATTAATTCACATTGCAGGAGAAGGAAACTAAAAGAGAAAATAATCCTTTAGATAATGCTAATACAAAGGCTAACAAAATAAATAAGCTCATGAATAACTCCCTTGAAGAAATTGAAGCTATGAATGAGAAGAAACTTTTTTTTATTGATTCTTATCCTAATAAGGCCAAAGAATCAATGAGGAGGTTGGATTTCACTCCTAATATAGGAGCTGGTCAAATAATTGTACCAAAAAAGCTTGGTTACACTATAATTCAAATTAAAAGGCCTCTTGTAGATAAGGAAAAGCAAATAATGGGATCCACCAATACAACCAAAGAGGAGAGACCTGATGAGCCTAGTCCCTAGAAGTAGAAGGTAATGAAAGAAGAGAGGCCTCAAGTTAAGGAATATTCACCCACTCAATCTCATTTGAGGATTGGAGAAGAACAACTCACAAGTGAGAAAATTGAACATATATGATCACAAGGAGGTATCTTTATTACTCAAGAAGAATTGGATGGAGGTAACCCTCCAAAACCTCCTCTACCAAGTTTGGACCTAACAATAGCTGACTATAGAGGCAGGGAATTAGACCCTATGTTAGAATAGCCAAGTCATCAATTTTTTGTTGATGATAGCTTCATGGAATCTAGGGCTTTTCAGTAGTTTGCATGGAGGGAAAACATGATTTTTTTTGAAGAAAAATGTAAAAGGTTGAAAATAGAGTGTCCAAAAATGGATGAAGCTTCCATCTAGAACCAAAAAAAAGAAGAAATGATAAAAGAATTTCAGAATATAAGCCATAAGATAAAAGAATTTCAAAATATAAGCCCTAAGGATGGAAGGAAAATGGTGAAGGCATCTAACATTTTATTGTTACCAAATTGGGATATTTATGATGCCTTAGTTTTCAGTTGTGTTTCAAATAAACTGACTTTGCAAGATCAAAATAAAAGGGACTTCCAAGGCACTACATTCATTGGGGATCAAGTTGCATTAGTGAGTTGGTGATTGAGAAGAGGATCTAGAGCCACATCATCACAACCAGATGAGTCTGGATTGATGGGAAACATATTTGTGAGAAGAGTTATTGATACTTCAAATGTGTAGGAAGCACATTGGAATGTGGATTCATCCCAATTTCTTTTGGCCACTGCTAAGAAATAGGAATAGGCTATGTTTGAACTATAGAGTATATATGAAACAATTCTTGAGGCCTATAATAAGGAGGTAAAAAGGGGAATTGAGCTTGAAGATAAGCTAATGGGGAAATCCACTAAGCCAAGAATAACATACCCCCATCCTCTAGTGGAACCTTTTAAATCCACCCCCCTTGTTGAAATACCAAATGCCCCTCAAAGGCCAAAATATTACACAGCTAAGGATTTTGAAGAAGAGAAAAGCAAGCTATGGGCCTTACATCTAGAGTTAAATATGCAATATGAGGATAAGCTTAGAAAGGCTCTAATGTATTTAGAAGATAAAATTGAATGGCCCTTGTTCTATAATTAGTTGACAAGAGTAACAAGTATATGGGAGGAACTAAAATCCCATGATGAAACCCTAAATCCTATTGTTATAAGTGGGGAAAAAGGGAGAAAGAAATCATCCTTTTATGTTATTCAGTTATAACATCTTCCCATGACCATATTGAAAAAATGCATGATCTTGCTAATAACCTGTTAGATTTTGATAATAGGACAATTGCAGTGCAACTAAAAATTGTTTCTTATTTAAGTAGATACAAGAATCAAAAATTTGATTTTTTTCCTTGTGCCTTGGATAGAAAGAATAAATTGAAAAGTAAGGGTGAATCGAGTAAAGAATTGGATGACCTTTACTACATAAGGATAAATAAAGTTGTAAAAAAAAGGGGCATGCCTGGTGGGCCATCACATCAGAAGAATTGGTTAAAGTCTAGTTATTTTTTTAATTCTTTGAGACAAGAGTTTGTTGGTCTTGAAAATGAGGCTAACTACATATTAAAAAAGAAAGATGATGTCTTGCAATTCAATTGGCCTGGTGATGCATAGTTTAACACCTAGATAATAAATATTCCTTCTGATGAGTAATTAGAAGAAGGTGGTATAGATGATGAAGAGGAACAAAAGGGTGAGGTGCAAGTCATTGACACATCAACACAAAATTTGACAAAAAAAGAAGGTGAAAAGGTAATATTTCCTACTCAAGGTGAAAGCAATAAAAACCCACAAGAAAAAAATGATTTGGAGGCACCATAGAATAACCCTTCATTGGCCAGTTTGGTAGCCACATATTCTGAAGATCCGAAACAGTGGAGGACAAATCAAAAGTTGATGATTTGTAGTAGTAATAGAAATGGGCCTACCCAAAGAATTTTTATGCACTTGGCATTCTATTATGCTCATTTTGTCTCTTTTTATGATGTCTTGTTTCTTGTTTGGAAGAACACTTGTCAATCACAATTTCCCTTTTCTTGTTGTAACTCATGTCTATATAAATGAGTTTTCAATGCATTGTGATGGTCTGAAACTTGTAGAATTTTAGTTTTCTTTTAGAAAAGTACATTCAATCAGTCCAATAGTATGTAGTGGTTTTGAGTTTGCTTCCATTTGTTCTCTTTGATAACATATTGAAATGATAGAAAAAGAAATCTATTCTGGACTTTCAATTGATTTCTATTGGTCATTGTATTAGTCATCTGAAAGGATAATACAAAGGGGTATTTACACTATATTTGTGTCATCAATTTCTATATCCTTTTTATGGATTTGTCTAATTTTAAGTAATTTTAAATAAGGTTTAACTTGGCTGAATGCACTTTAGATGGGTTGTATGCTGATATCACTGTTGCTTTTAATTCAAGGAATTATAGAAATGCTTCAATGAATTAGTAGGGTTAATGAGTTTATAGAAAGGATACTTCATAAGAATGGAAATGGGTGATTACAATTGATTAATTCATTTATAAGTTATTTGAATTAGATCTCCCACCAATAGTTGATTTTTTACCCAATGGATAATTCACTGGTCACATAAGTCAGAAGTGAGCAAGGGTGAATTCTACTGTTGCATATCAAATCATTTAAAAAAAAAAATCAAAACCATTTCATTCCATTTTGTTTAAAGTTAAAAATGCTGGTTACCACTCATTTGCATATAGTTTTTTGAGTCTTAGATAGCCACTAATTCTAGGAATACTTGTAAACTATAGGAGAATTATAACCAGATCTACTTAGAGGGGATGCATATAGATTTGAGAAGCTTTTTGAGAAAATTGATAAACTGTGTATGTGCTAGAGGGTAAAAGATGAGAATCAGAATGAAACTAAGATAATTTTATACCATAGTTTGCATTATAATCATCCCTAGGTATACCCATCTAGGTTTAGTAGAGCCTAAAGAGTAAAAAACCATTTTTGGTTCTATTGAAGTTGGGTGAAAGTGGTTTATTCATGTAATTGCTACTAGGAATTGGCTAGTCCTTAGATTTTGTGAGTATTTTCACTATGATATTGAGCACTTATTTTCTTAGTAGTTTCAAACACCAATAGGTTGTAATGGTACTTCGCTATGGAGACCCAACACTAGATGAAGAAAAAGTTATACCAAAATATAACTATGCAACCATGAACTTAGAATAGATTAATATCATGCAAGAGGCATTGGAAAGGAAGAAGAATCAAGAGATACTTAGGAAATAATATAAGAAAAGGAAAGAATTAAATGAGATAAAAGACATCATTTTATATGTCTTTAGCTTGCAAACATCTGATGAAATCAAGCCTATATTAGAATAATTGTTAGAAATTGTTGAACAAGTGACAAATGAAGACTAGGAAACCAATGTAAAACTCATGGAATGGTCTGAAAATAAATTCCAAGGAAAAGTGACCAAGAAGATATCTAATGAAATAGCACTATTACTAGCACAGTTGGCTACAAAGAATGAAAAAGTGAAGAAGGTACTTGAGAATATATTCTCATTGTACATAAAATTGTGTGACCCCACACTCTTCACACAAGAGACAAGCCACAAGATTTTGAGTCTAGAAAGGAATTTGAAGATTTCAAGTAAAAAAATACCTCAAAATCCAACTCAAAGTGAGAAGCACTTTCATTCAATGCTTCACACACAAAATCAACTAGATGTGTTAACAACAGAAGAGGCTAACATTAGAGCCAAGTTGATTAACATACAAGCCTCCCTTACCCCCCATATGGAGATACTCTAGAAAGAACTAGCCTATGTAGAAGTAGTGTTAAAGAAACACCCCAATATTTCAACATTGGATATACTAATTCATCTTGCAGTAGAGACAACCATCTAGATCAAATCTTTAGATGTTGCATTAGAAAAATGAGATGTTGCTTTGAAGATCATCATGGAGGCTAACAAGAATTTCTTGGAAAAATACACAATTAGTGTCTAGACCCTTTGGCATCAGTGTCAAAAAGGGGGAGATAATAGAGGAGGAGATAACCCAAAAAGGGAGAGAGTAAGCAAAGGGAGAGTAGACAAAGGGGGAGCAATCAGAAAAAAAGTATATCAGACAAAAATAGAGTGTCAAAAATTTTGAAGACAAAGAGTACCAACAAGAGGAAAATCTACTCAGAGAAATTTTGGATATAGAAAAAACACATTAACTCAAGGGGTGTTACAAAATTTTGAGGTATATAGTCGATTATAAAATTTTGCAAATTTTGAAGTTTTTGTACATATGCTAAACTAGATGTATTATACTCAAGGGAGATTAGATTCATCACGTATAATTAAGTGTTTTTGCCACTCATGTCAAAGGGGGAGATTGTTGATCTCTGATTGGTTTTGACAATTGAGTGTCAACACACTTAAGATATTTACTAAGTTCATGCTGAGCTAGTAATACATGCTGAGCATAATATGTATAGATGTCAAGTTGTAATGAGTGCTAAGTCACTCATGTACCAAGAAAGATAGAATTATACTAAGCATCAAGCATCAGTATTATTAAGTTTCAACTAACATAGAATGGACCTAGTTGTTTTTAATAGCACAAACAATTATGTAAACCATTTTTGAGATAACTTATGGATAGATCTCAAAGATTTGAAGATAAGATGGAATCTACATGGATTCCCCATGCGATCAACATGCAACCAATTAGAAAAATGGAAGGAATTGAGCAGGAAAAATAAATGACTTTGAATTGTAGATTCATACCTAACCCTAAGCCACCAAATTTTTTTTAAAGGGAGATGAAGCCCCATAATTTAGAGTGAGAATGAGTGAATGTGTATGTGAGGAGGTGATTTGAGGGAAATGAAAGGGGTAAATTGATCAGTTTTAAGGTGACTTAGAAGATGAAAAGAACTGCAGAATCAGTTTGTAGAATAGATGATCGAGGATACAACAATTACATATCATATCGGAAAGGATCAAGAAGGACTAAATTGAGATTTGAAACTAGCAATACCAAATTGTAAGTATTCAAATCAAACATTCTATTGTACTTTCTAACAACTATATTAGTAGGAGGAAATCCTTTGTATTAAGGTTGACTTAATAGTCATAGTGGAATCCTTTTATAGGGTGACATTCCAAGTGAGTGTTCTAAAGTCCTTTAGCTAGACACACCTTTAACAAGGTGTTAAAATCCTTTGTAGTCCTTTAATAGGCTAGGCCTTTCATAGGGTAGATCATTAGAATGGTCAAACTATGTAACCTAAACAAGTGAACTTTATTGTTGCAATAGTGAAGAGTTGTGGGTGTCATCCCCGCCCTAGTTTTACCTTCTCGTTGGAGGGTTTTTGGGTAATCATATATGGTGTCAAGTGTTTATGTGAATGCATTTACTTTACATGTTATTTCAATATGTTTATGCATGCATTATTATAAGGTTAAAAATTTTATTGGTTAGAGATTAGTACTTCCAATTCACTCCCCTTGCTCTAAGAAGTATACATTTCCCATTTGTATTTCCAATAGTAAGATCATTTCATGAATTTCTTAGTTTTTATAGGAAGTTTCTAAATAATTTTACTTCTATTTTTAATTCTATGACTAAGACAATGAGAGGAGATAAAAAGAAAGTCAAGTGGACACATGGAGCTAGTAAGAGTTTTGAAACTTTGAAACAAAAGGTTGCAGAGTTACCTATATTGGCTTTGCTTGATTTCAATAAGGTATTTCAAGTTGAATGTGATGCAACTGGTAGTGCAATATGAACTATATTAAGTCAAGAAGGTAAACTTGTTTCTTTCTTTAGTGAAAAGTGGAATGATGCAAAGAGAAAGTATTATATGCATGATCAAGATCTCTATGCTATTTTCCAAGCATTGAAGAAGTGGAGACATTATTTGATTCCTAAAGATTTTGTGTCGTATACTGATCATAAAGCTTTGCAATACTTGGGAAGTCAACATAAATTGAATCAAAGACATATGAAGTGGGTTGACTATTTGTAGAGTTTTACATTTGTCATCAAGCATACGAGTAAAGTTACTAATAGAGTTCCTGATGCATTGAGTAGAAGACATTCTTTTTAAACTAAAATGAAGGTCAAAGTTCTTAGTGTAGATGCTCAAAAATGGTTAGGATCTATGGCTTCATCTAGGATATGTCATAATCCATATATTCTATTTCCTTACGCAAGACCATTTTTGGATTCCTTGTCATAGATTCTTGCCTTTAAGTGGGTTTGAGGTGTCACATGATGCATCATAGATCCTCTTCCATTTTAGCCAAGTTTGACTTCCAAATCATCATATGATCCTACATTTTCCATCTTGTCTTATATGTGTCATGGATTCTCCAAGGAATCTCTTGCCAAGTCCCACATTCAAGGTGACAAATTCAATGCTCTCATCTTTCATGTTGATTATAAAATGAGCATTCTTCCTCTATTTTTTGTCCTTGAGTACTTGGTTTTTTGTCTTTTACTATCTTAAGCTTAAATTGCATTTTCTAGTATTCTCATAGCATTATCCCTATCATAGAATTTTACTTCCTAACTGTGTTCATTATAGGAAATTTGGAGAAGAAAGAAGAACTTGGGAGCTACAAATGAAAGAGGGGGTTTCTAACTTTGTGTTGCTTCCTTTCTTTTATTTTGATTTCATGGTAGACTAGACGGTGTTGATGTACACTTATTGATTTTGTGATTTTCTCATAGTATGTTAGACATTAGCCCATTTTTTGGTCCTACACTTGGTTTTGATGAAATGAAAGAGTTGTATGATACTTAACCTAATTTTTCTTAGACATGGAGAGAATGAAGAGCACCAAACACAATATATCACATTAGTAAGTATGATGAATATTTTATTCAAGCAGGTATGTTGTTCATGTCGGTGTTTTGAAACATTACAGGTTTCAAATCACCCTGATGAGAATATGGTACATCTAGGGGCAACTAACTCCCATCTTCAACATGCCATCTCAAATAGTGGACCAACTATAAGTCTTGACCCTTCTTCCACTTTAGGCTCTACGAAATCTAGGTAGGTGGACCTCAGATTCAATTAATATGGTACTACTGCAAAAATATGCTCTTGAATCTATTAAGTAGATTTAACCCTTATATATCCTACTACTTATGCAAGAACACAAATATATAGTAGAAAATTGCAATTCTATGATATTTACAAGCTGAGTAAGGGTTGGAATTTTTAGCTCTTCAACATGAAAGGGGAAAAGCATTTGATTAATGATGTTGATTTTCAGCAACAAAACCCCAAATATGAAAAAGTATGAACAAGTGATCCTATAGCTTATTAGTGCCTTATATATTGGTCAAATCAATAAATCAAACACATAAATATGGATATTTGACACATATTCATACATTCAAATATTTGATCTATCCATTTTCCTTGCAAATAGACATCCATGTTCATAAAGATCTCATTACTTACTGAATATCCTCTTGATGAAAACCACAAGCCTATCAAGGTAAATAAGAATTTACTTGGCTCTTTGCTCCAATATAAAACTTATCCAGACATACAACCTGAAGGGATTGCAAATGTGTCTAAGCTCTTTGTTCTCAAACACAAAACATTGTAGATAACAAAGGAAGGAGATGAGAATAACAATGAAACTAGAGATATTTATGCTCAATTGTATTCATTTCCTCAAAATTATACATTCATATGCATGAATTCAAAACATGAAAAACACCTAATAGATCTGAACTTCCTGTATTATCTTTCCTACTACTGTTCATACCAGAGAAATTGCTAAAATAATGAAGGTGGAACCATAGCTCTGGATCCAACAAAGTGGTCTCACAGAAGGACTAAAAATTTCCAACCAACAATGGTATCATAGATTTGAGAAAACTCAACATTGGAACCCTTACAATGAATGAAAGAAAGAAAGATATAGGCAAGGATGAATTCACAAATCTAATTTGAAGATGACATGTATCTACTTGGAATTTCATCCATGGTAGTTGAAAAACCTCTTTCATCTCTCCACCCATTTAATCTGATATGATTTTCATCATTATTTTGTAACTAATTTGAAAATATCTTTTCTAAAATGATGAAAGCTTTTGTGTCTCCAAAAATCAGAATTGCATCATGAAATTCTAATGAAATCCCCATTTAACTGACTTAAAAGTGATCAAATTTAACCCCAACTACATTTTCACTATCTTTTACCCACATTTAGGTCATTTGCATGCCAAAAATTAGTTTTGAACTTTGACACCAAAATATAGATGAAAATTAGGAATCTCCGACAAAAGCTCCTATAGCTTGAGTAGACTACTTCTTGTGTGAAGACAAACTCCAAAATTGGGAAGTTCATCTTCTCCCAATTTCGGTGATATATAATATGACTACATTCACCTAATTGGAACCTCCAAAATTTCAGTTTGAAAAATGTCCCTCTGCTATAAAATTTTGGTTGACAAGGTGAAATTCAAAAATTTAAAATATTCTAAAGTATAAAGTTTAGAATAAAAGCTTCTTTAAATTTAAAAAGTTTGTACATGCACCCATTTTTAAAAAAAAACATTTTAAAATGACAATTTACAATATTTTAGTTTTATCCCTAATGTGCCATTTGGGTCAACCAAGCTTTGACCTTTTTTTCCATGTAGTGGCCTCTAATTGGCCACCCTCTACACACCTGCCACCTCATCACCATGTGGAACTTTCTTAGGACCCTCCTTGTCATCGCCAATTTGACCCACTACCATGTGCTTTCTCGCTTCCTCGCTTTGCTTAATGATTGGGCAACTTCCTATTGCGGGGATGTGCGATCCATAGGATACACCACATGGTATAATCCTATGCATCAGTCCCTACTACCACTTGTCACTTCCCTACATCCCTGCATTCCATAACTACCAAGAATCTTTATTTTGTGGGCATGCGCCCACTACTGGATGAGGACATGTGTCATCATCTGGTGCCTCCAATTTTGAACTCACCACATCAGTGCACTTCCATACTTGATTAAAATATTTCTTACATCATCGTCCAACCTAGCCATAGGTGGGACCCTTATGCATAAACCTTAGCTTATAAATGTCAGTGTTTTATGCACATCAAGCAATGTGCGCATGGGTATATTTAAAGAATAGAAACTTCTATCCCATAGCCAATGTGGGATAAAGCTTTATACCCCTACCACACTATCCTCTATCACTTCTCACGTGAATTCCATATTATTCAGGATACAACATCAAGCATAGGTTCTCTGAATAGGTTCACTAGTGGCTTTGACTATGATTCCTCTACTGCTACAATTTTTCTCTACAATCCAATCGTGGAACTCCTATTTCTAATGCATGTCTTATTCCTTTTCACAGTGCGTGGGTCTTTATGGCTTAAGACTACGACTCTTTCCTTGGATGCCACCTACTATGGGCTTCCTTCATCTTGAAATGATGGCTTTTCTCCTTTGTGATTTGTAATTTGAATGAACCCTGACACTATGGCAACTTCATTGGAATCTACCATATTTTTACTTTCATTGGGTTGAAACCAATCATTGTCAACATTCATTAGCTGTTGACAACCCACCATATTTGACTTCACTCCACATTGTGCTACATGCTTGATATGGGGCTCCTCCTTATAGATTGATGGCTTCTTCCTCTTCAAATGCATGTGGACCTCTATATTCTAATTTTGCAAATGCCCTTCACGTGGGGCTCCCAAGGTGGCTTCCATGCAACTCAGATAGTTTGTCCTTTCAAGTCAACATCTTCCCTGCCTCTAGCTTATTTTCTACTAATGGATTCTTCTTACAAGATGACCCCCTCCTTGGAGGCTTCTCTACCTTTACAATTTTTCTCTAAGCTCCCCTACTGGGGGTTTTCAACTTTTTGTGGGCTTCCCATCCCATGGGTAAACATCTACCATACCAACATAGTCAAGAATAGAGACATTTGGCATATTTTGAAAGAAGTTTTTAAGCAAACCCACATCACATACTTCCCTCCTACATAACATTACTATCCTTGGTGACATCCGTACATTGTTTGTAGAAAGTAGAGCTAACACAATATTAAAATGATTCGTGAGAATGAAAAAATATAAGTAATTCTAAAAAGAAGATTTCTATTATTGAATGCTTAAATCATTTGGAGAAATAAATGAACGGTCTTCAATAGCCTTGACATTACAAATTCCACCAATAGATGATTTTGTAGGAATATTATGTCTTGAAAATAACTCTATGATTGAATTCCTATTTTTAGGTTTCACAACAAGCTCTTTAACACATTCTGGCCCGTCAGATTGGATTATGCCCATTGCAAGGGTCACCGAATACCACACTAGATCAAATGCTTCATATGGTTGAGTAACCATGTCAAATATTAATGAAGACATGTCATTTTACCAAGCATCAATTGCACCCTTGCTTCCCAAAATTATAGGCATTCTATCATGAAGTCCATTCAATGCATTTGACCAATGTGTAGTCAAAATAGGGAATGTGAAAAGCACTCCTCCTTCCAAATCATCCCACATATCATAAAGTGAAGCCAAAAAAAGAGGTTTCTCATCTTCAAAATATTTATAGAAAGGTTGTTTCTTTGCTCATGCATGTATCCCTCTTTTGACTGCCCAACTTATCTTTTTGTTGACTTATTTGACCTTGAGATTGTTTGACTGAAACTAAGACAGTTTAAGGGTTGCATGTCCCTTAACTTGCCTATGTCTAACAATCCTTATGACTGTAGGCTATCCTCATTTTGCACCATATCTCTGTCAAACACTCAATGTAGCATTGTTTTAGAAGGTAGCAGAGTTTGTTTGAACTTTTTCATTTAAAACATTCCCCTACTTTTGTGTGCCTTATTCTACATTATACATAATATAAGTTTCTTTTCTTCATGTCTTCACCAAATCCTTTGAAATTATTTTAATAAAAAAATGCACCTATAGCCCAACTATTGACTATACATAGAAACATTCTACTTTGACTCCCAATATCTTATCAATTTGACAGAACTAGTCAGCCCCCAAAGTGGGTCCTGCTAAATTTTTTTTCATTTACAAAAAATTGAATTGCAAAATTGACTCATTCACCCTCTGGCACTAATTTGACCACTAAAAGAGAATTTAAAGCTCATTTTACATCTATTTGCAAATTGTCAATTTTGCGTCATAAGGTCCTTTTACTGGCTTTAAAAACTGACCAGAACACTTGATTGGGCGCTGCAAACTAGCACATTGATTCTCTATCCTACATACTTCTATCTTGTCGAAGATTTCTTAGTCAAAAGATATTGACTGTCAAAGTTGCACTCTTAGAATCACCTGTAAGAAAACATGTTAGAAAACAATAAATTACGTTCAGATTTGGCTTTGCAAACTGAGAAAATTGACAATTGGGAAAATGAAAACTAGGGAGTTGGTTCACTATTATAAGGAGAGTATGAATTTTTGATTTGGGCTCATGATGAATAATAAGAGGCAATTGGTGAGAAATCAAAGTAGGTTACTCAAAAATTTTAGATTGAGAAAATGGTAGAAAAGTATTTTTTGCAAATGTAATTGATCTAGGAAAGTGTGCAGACGGATTCATCAAGACTTGAAAATTGACATACTTAAAATATTTTTAGACTAAAACATAGTCATACAATCCATTCAATGTCACCTATCATAGAGTTTGAGATATAACATCACAAATAGGGGTTTCAACAAATCTACTCCTTTTGACACCAGTAAAAAGTTAGAAATTGCATTTGGAATTGTGTTTGAAAACTGATCAAATGGATTTTTCATAAGCTCAAATTTGGAACATAGCATGTCTCTGACCTATAAAATGCAACGTAAAAGGAATTTTCTCAATTTAGTCAACTAGGTCAAAATCATAACAAGTCAAATAGGGCCTTTTGAAATTTAGAACTAATTGCATCAACATGACAACATTAAAAGACCAACTTTGAGCAATTCAAAACCTAGCCAAACAGACTCAAAATCTGAAACATAGGCTCTTAGGTATGGAAACGAAGCACTTCAAAAGTGACAAGTCATGAAACATTACTAGGTTCAAGATATTCATTTACAAACGTAGCCTCCTATCATTGTTTGAATGCTCAAAACAAGACTTCATGAAATGACTTAGAATGGTAGTTTAACTTCATGGGATGCATGGACATACTAAATGGAATGTGTTAGAAACATTAAAGACCTCATGGGCTTACAAAGTATAGCTAGGTGCAGGTGCATTAAAAACACTTATAGGTCATAATTTTTTCAATGGTACTCAAAATCAGGGCTTCAATTTTGAGTCCCAACAATGGCTCTATTCGAGGATGCATGTCCCTTGTGGTCTTGGCAAGGATTCAAATCTATAGAAGAAGTAGACCATTCCCAAAAAAACAAAAACTTTTCATGAACAACTTTATTGAAAATATGGAAACTACCACTACTATGTACAAATGATGACCCCAAGCCACTGAACTTAAACAAAAAATTTTACCTTTGTCACAGATTTGATTTTCATTTGCACTTTCTTGAGGTAAGTTGGAAATATTTCTTTTTATCAATTTCACCAATTAGATTAGCATCATGAAATGACTCACTTGTCCAAACTGAATCTAAATTTTCACTCTCATAATGCATACAAAAAATAGCTTCATTCTCAACAACTTGATCATTATGAAAGTTCTGATCAGCATGCTTACAACCATCAGACTCAAACTAAAATTCTCCTTCATTTAATGAATCATGCATGCTATCAACTTTGAATACAAAGGCTTCATACTCAACTTGGGGAAATGAATCACACATACCTTGAAAATATGCATCCTTATGTAAAGTTGGATTGTAGTCAAATGAAAAATCATATTTGTACTCACATATATCATCAATGTCAGAATTTGAAGGTAATCTAGAGTATTTCAATGATTCTTTACAATCAGAAAATGGATTAGTTGTCTCATTAGAATGTTCATCATAGAACTCCTTGCAAGGTGAATGCTGATTTTCAAAAATAACTTTTCCAAACACCTTGTTATAAATCTCATGAGATGCAAAATCTTAATCAATTTCATTATCATAATTGGAAGAAGAATAATCTATCTTCTTACAGTAGTAATATAAAGTATCATCATTAAACTCATTCTCAACTAAATTTGAAATGTTCATGTGCTCTTCAAACAAAGGATTGATAACTCCATGCAATGCGCCTTTGTAGACATTATGACAAGTGATGTGTTGATCAACATCAAACTCCTCACCATACAATGGATTAGTGAAAATTTTAAAACAATTCCTAACATTACTATCATGCATGCTTTTAGCATATGAAAAAGAAAAACTAGAATCATCACAAGAAGACGCATCTTTTATTCCATTAATGAAGCATGTAGAATATGAGTCAATATTACTTGCATTGTCATTATGAAGGTGTTTCAAATTTCTTGCAACCCAATTATCTTTATGTGATGATGCATTAAACTCAAAATCTTTTATATAATACTAGTTAGTACTGCATATATCTTCAAGATATTCATCTACAGAACCAATCAATCTATCCATATAGATAATCTTTTTGTCTTCACATTGTGTAGACAACTCCTTTTCACCACTTTCAACCTCAAGATGACTTACATAACTCTAAACTAGAAATTCACTTTCAAATTTAAGAAAAGAACTCATACCTCTACTAGCACAATAGTGAAAACTACTTTCATTGCTTTCTTCTTCTCAATTTGCATCTAATTCACATGAAGACAAACATGTGCTACCACTAACTTCTTCTTGACTTGAGTAACAACTCTTGTCATTGTCTTCACATGAGGCTTCTTCACAATACATTAGATCAACAAGTTCACCTTCATCACTCCATGCATAAATTTTAGCTTCTTTGTCCTCATAATAAGATGAATACCTTTCCTCTTCATGAAAAATTATATTTTTAGCATAATGAAAATCATCAATGGGAGAAAGAATGACTGAACTTACATCTTGCATGTATGATTCATCAGGTGAAATAACTTTATGTTCTACTATTGTAATACTACAAACACATGCATTCAGTTCAACAAGAATGGTATCATTTTTTCTTCGCAACAAAGAGACTTTATCTGCACATGTCTTTAATTCTAAATTTTCAACTAAATGACTTACAAAAATAGTAGTACTTATTTTTTGATCTAAAATTAAACACTCCTTTTGACATTGATTTTTCCTTTGCATCTCATCTTGCTAAAAAACATTCCTAGAGAAGTGACTATGGGTTAAGCCATACTTTATGTTATTTTCAACCTCTATAGCTATCATGAATGCCTGATGCAAATTCTTAGGTTCTTTATCCCTCATCAAGTAACTCATGTTTTTATCAAATGCACCAAGATAAACAACTAGACACACTTGATCATCCAACTTATAACTTTCAGAAATTTCATTTAAAATCTTTGCAAATTTGATATTGAATTTAGGCACAAGTTCATCACACTTACCATGAATCTTCAAGAACTTATCATAAGAATTAGATATGCTTACTCTTTCTCCAAATTGCTCCATGATAGTAAAATGCAACTCACCCCAAGATCAAATAGAACATGCTAGTAGAAAAGAAAACTAGTCACTAGCATCACCTTCCAAAATCTAAACAAACAACTTCACATGCATGTCCTCATGAGCAATTCCATAGTCACCCATCAAATCATTGAACAAGTCAATATGATGACTAGCTGAAACAAGATGGTTCCCACTAAATTTAGGTAAATACTTTATGAGATTATATGGTACAGAGTTGGGAAAACCATGAATGCCATCAAAATTCAATGGCATATATCTTTTTGGGAGAAATAGATCTACAATCTTTACTAACTGGTTGCATGCTTGATGAAAGGATAATTTTCATTCTTCAAACTTAACACTCATTCACCATAATTCTGATTTGTAATTTGTAGTAGGCTTATAATCTTCTAGCGAATGAATCTCTTCAAAAACTTCACAAAACTTTTACAAACAAAAACTTATTACCATAAAGTGTATAAAATTTATGACACTATTCTCCTCCTTCTACTGTTGAAAATTACTTGATGGAGAACAAGTATGTATACCACTTTCTTTCATGACAAGAATAACATCATGAAAAAATAAAATACCTCAAGTGTTGCTACTGAAACCATTAATCTGCTAGTTTGGCATATGTGCTGACTTCAATTCTTCACACCACTGATCAAATTCTTATACAACCACCATCTCCTTGAGGAGAACTAAGTGGAATCAATGTCATGATTCATTCTTACATTCAAATTTCTTATGATAGTAAAACTCATCAAATAGGAACTCATTGATTGAATCATTCTTACAACACTTTAAAACTCATCAATCAGGAACTCATAGATTATCTCTTCTTGCTTACAACTTATCAAAACTTTCAAATCTACACAACTTAGTTGAAAAATCTTGAAAACATTTATATAGAACCAATTTGCACTAGCACAAAGATCTTTTAGAGATTTGCCACTCACGATTGTGAGAAAGATGTAAAATGTGATTTATAACATGACAAATCTAAGTTGGATTTTCAACTTGTAGAATTTGTATAACTTTAAACACTTCGAAGAGAGAAAACACTTTTGATCAATTTTGACTCTAAATTTACAAGAGTACTTAAAAAAAAAACAACTGGCTAAATTGACTAAAGATGAACACTCTTTAGCAATAAAATTTACATTCAACCTCAAAGTTTTCACCGCAAATGGATAAAACTTAATAGGGGAACATAAGACCTTGCCTAAAAAATTGAATATGCACAATATATCAGAAATTGCTAGCTCCTAATCAATCAATTCCTTCATAGTGTCCCTAGTAGAGTCACCATTTTGATGGTGCTTTGAAATGTTATAGGTTTCAAATTACCCTTATGACAATATGGTACATCTAGGGGTAACTAACTCCCATCTTCGACATGCCATTTTAGACACTAGGCCAACTATAAGGCTTGACCCTTCTTCTACTTTAGGCTCTGCAAAACCTAGGTGGGTGGACCTCAGATTCAATTAATATGGTACTAGTGCAAAACCATACTCTTGAATGTATTAAGAAGATTTAACCTTTATATCTCCTAATACTTATGCAATAACATAGACGTATAGTAGAAAATTGCAATTCTATGATATTCACAAGCTAAGTGAGGGTTAGAAATTTCAACTCTTCCACATGAAAGGGGAAAAACATTTGATTAATGATGTTTATTTTAAGCAACAAAACCCCAAATATGTAGCAATATCAACAAGTGATCCTATAGCTAATCAGTGGCTTATCTATTGGGAAAATCCATGAAGCAAACACATACATATGGATTTATGAGACATTCTCATACGTTTAGATATCTGATCTATCCATTCACCTTGAAAATAGACATCCATGTTCATAAAGATCTCATTACTTACTGAATATCCTCCTGATGAAAACCACAACCCTGTCAAGGTAAATAAGCATTTACTTGGCTCTTTCTTCGAATAAAAAATTTATCTAGACATACAACCTTAAGGGATTGCAAATAAATTTAAGCTCTTTTCTCTCAAACACAAAAAATTGCAGATAATAGAGGAATGAGACAAAAATTAGAATGAGGCTAAAGAGATTTCTACTCAATTGTGTTCTTTTCCTCAAAATTATACATTCATATGCATGAAATCAAAACATGAAAAACACCTAGTAGATCTAAACTTGTTGTATTATTTTTCCTAATACTATTCATACAAGAGAAATTGCTAAAGGAATCAAGGTGGAATCATAGTTCTTGATCCAACAAAGTGGTCTCACAGAAGAACTGAAAATTTCCAACCAATAATGGTATCATAGATCTGAGAAAACTCAAGGTTGGAACCCTTACAATGGATGGAAGAAAGAAAGACATAGACAAGAATGAATTCCTAGCTCTGATCTAAAGATGATATGTGTCCACTTAGAATTCCATCCTTGCTAGTAGAAAAACCTCTTTCATCTCTCCACCAATTTACTCTTATATGGTTTTCATCATTATTTTGTAACTGATTTGAAAATATCTCTACTGAAATGATGGAAACTTTTGTGTTTCCAAAAAATTTGAATTGCATCATGAAATGCTGATGAAATCCCCATTTAACTAACTTTAAAGCGATCAAATTTGTCATGAATGACATTTTCATTTTCTTTTACCCACATTAAGGTAACTTCCATGCCAAAAATTAGTTTTGAACTTCGACACTAGAATATAGTTGCCAATTAGGAATTTGGGACAAAGCCTTCTATAGCTTCAATAGATTTCTTCTTGTATGAAAACAAACTCCAAAACTAGAAAGTTTGTCTTCTCCTAATTCTAGCGATATATAATATGACTATATTCGCCTACTGGGAACCTGCAGAATTTTAGTTTGAAAAAAGTCCTCTACTATAAAACTTTAGTCTGCAACTTGAAATTCAAAAATTTAAAATATTCTAAAGTGTAAAATTTAGAATAAAAGCTTCTTTAAATTTAAAAAGTTTGTATGTGCACCCATTTTTGAAAAAACATTTCAAAATATTTTATTTTTATCCCCAATGTGTCATGTGGGTCAACCAAGCTTTGACCCTTTTTGCCATGTGGCAGCCTATGATTGGCTATCCTCTATCAACCTACCACCTCGTTACCATGTGGCAGTCTCTCAACACCTACCTTTTCATCGCCAGTTGGGCCCAGTACCACATGGTGCTTTCCCACTTCCCTGCTTCACTTAATGATTAGGCAACTTCCTATTATAGGGATGTGACATCCATAGGATGTGCCACATGGTACAAGCCTATGCATCAGTCCTAAGCTTACTATTCAAGAACCATGTCATCATATTTAGGACCCACTGCCACTTGTCCTTTCCCTATATCCCTGCATTCCTTAACTACTAAGCATCTTTAATTTGCTTGCATGCACAGAACACTACATGAGGACATGTGTCATCATCTTGTGCCTCTAGTTCTAAACTTGCCACATCAACATGCTTGTCTACTCATTTAAAATCTTGCTTACATCATCTTCTAGCCTGGCTATGGGTGAAGCCCCTATGCATGAACCTTGGCTTATAAAATTAAGTGTCCTATGGACATCAATAAATGTGTGCATGGGTAAAGTTAAACAATAAAAACTTCTATCCCATAGCCAATGTGAGATAAAGCTTTATAGCTCTGCCATACAATCCTCTACTACATCTCACATGGATTGCCTCTTATTCAGGATGCAACATCAAGTGTAGGTGCTCCGAATGGATTCATTGGTGACTTTGACTATGATTCCTCTTCTGCTGTAGTTTCTCTCTTCAATCCAATCATGGAACTCCTATCTCTGCCACATGTATTATTCATTTTCACAATGTGTGGGTCTTTGTGGTTTAAGACTATAACACTTTCGTTCAATGCCACCTCCTATGGGCTTCCTTCATCTTGATATGGAGGCTTTCCTCCTTTGTGAATTGTGATTTGCATGAAACCTGACACTATGGAAACTTTTTTGGAATCTACCATATTAATACTTTCAATGGGTTGAAACCAATCATTGTTGGCATTCATTAGCTATTGACAACCGACCATCTCTAACTTCACTCCCAATTGTGTTTCCTACTCAGCATGGAGCTCCTCCTTATATAATGGTAGATTCTTCCTCTTCAAATGCATGTGAAGCTCTCTATTTTGATTTTGCAAATGCCCTTCATGTGGGGCTCCCAAGGTGGCTCCCCTGCAGCTCGAATAGTTTCTCCTTGCAAGTCGACATCTTCCCTACCTCTAGTAGCACTGGCCTCTTCTTACAAGATGACTCCCTCCCTAGTGGCTTCTCTACCTTTACAAGTCTACTCTTAGATCTCTTGCTATGGGTTTTCATTTTTTTGTGGGCTTCCCGTCCAAGGGGTCAGCTTCTACCGCACCAACATAGTCAAGAACATAGATATTTGGCATATTTTGAAAGAAGTTTCTTAGTAACCCCACATCACATACTACCCTCCTACATATCATTACTGTCCTTGGCCACATCTATACATTGTTTGTAGAAAATAGAGCTAACACAAAATCAAAATGATTCATGAGAATTTAAAAGTATAAGTAACTCTAAAGAAAATCATTCTATTCTTCAATGCTCAAATCATCTAGAGAAATAAATGAATGGTATTCAACACCCTCAGCATTATAGATTTCACTGGCAAATGATTTTGTAGGAATACTATGTCTTGAAAATAGCTCTATGATTCAATTCCTTTTTTAAGGTATCACAACAAGCTCTTTAACACATTCTAGCCCATCAAATTGGATTACACCCATTGCAGGGGTCATCAAATACCACACCAGATTAGGTGGTTCATATGGTTGAGTAACCATGACAAATTTTAATGAAGATAGGCCATTTAACCAAGCATCAATTGCATCCTTGCTTCCCAAAGTTACAAACATTCTATCATGAAGCCACTTTAATGCCTTTGATCAATGTGTAGTCAAAATGGTGAATATGAAAAGCACTCCTCCTTCCAAATCATACCACATATCATAAAGTGGAGCCAAAAAAGAGGTCACTCATCTTGAAAATATATATAGTAAGGTTGTTTCTTTGCTCATGCATGTATCCCTCCGTTGACTGCCTGACTTATCTTTTTATTTATTTATTTGACCTTGAGATTGTTTGATTGAAACTAAGACAATTTAAGGGTTGCATGTCCCTTAACTTGCCTATGTCTAATAGTCCTTATGACTATAAGCTATCCATATTTTGCATCATACCTTTGTCAAACACTCAATGTAACATTGTGTTAGAAGCTAGCAAAGTTTGTTCGCACTTTTTCATTTAAAATATTCCCCTTGTTTTGTGTGCCTTATTCTGCATCATGCTCAATATAAGTTTGTTTTCTTCATGTCTTCACCAAATATTTTCAAATTCTTTTAATAAATATACACAGCTATAGATCGACTATTGACTATACATAGAAACATTCTACTTTAACTCCCAATATCTTATCAATCTGATGGAACTAGTCAGGTCCCAAAGTGGGTCTGGCTAAATTTTTATTTTATTTTTCCCAACAATTGAATTGTAAAACTAACTCATTCACCCTTTGGCACTGATTTGAAACAAATTTGACCATTGAAAGTGAATTTGAAGTTCATTTTACATCTTTTTGCAAACTATCAATTTTGCATCAGGAGGTGCTTTGACTGGCTTTAAAAACTAACTAGAACACCTGATCAAGCTCTAAAAACTAGCATACTAATTATTTGTCCTGCATACTTCTTCCTTGTTGAATCTCATCTCATGAAAAAATCTCAGTCAAAAGATATTGACTATTAAAGTTGCCCTCTCAAAATCACCTGCAAGAAAACATGTGACAACAATAAATTACATTCAGATTTAACTTTGAAAACTGAGAAAACTGACACTTAGGAAAATTAAAATTGGGGAGTTATCTCACTATAATGAGGAGAGTATGAATCTATAATTTGGGCTCATGAAGAGTAATAGGATGTAAATGGAAAGCGGTCAAATCAAGCTATTTAGAATTTTCAAATTGAGACAATGGCAAAAAAGCATTTATTTTGCAAATGGGATTGACTTGGGCAAGGGTGCAGATGGATTTGACGAGACTTGCAAATTGGCACACTTAAAATATTTTCAGAGTACAACATAGTGTTACAATCCATTCAATCTCATGTATCATGAATTTTTAGATATAACATCATGAACAGGGATTTTGACAAATCTGCTCCTTTTGACACCAGTAAAAAGTTAGAAATTGCATTTGAAAACATGTTTGAAAACTGATCAAATAGATTCGTCATAAGCTCAAAATTGAAACATAGCATCTATCTGACCTCTAAAATGCAATGTAAAAGGAATTTTATCAATTCAATCAACTATTTCTAAATTATAACAAGTCAAATAGGACCTTCCAAAATTTAGAACTAATTGCATCAACATGGCAACATTAAAAGACCAACTTTGAGGGATTCAAAACCTAGTCAAATGGACTCGAAATGACTCAAAATATGAAACATAGGCTCTTAGGTATGGACAATAAACACTTCAAAAGTAGAAATTCATGAAACATTACTAGTTGTGAGATATTCATTTGCAAACATAAACTCCTATCGTTGTTTGACACTTAAGCAAAAATGCAAAATTGACAAATGCTCAAAACAAGACTTCACAAAATGACTCAAAATGATATTTTAACTTCATGGAACACATGGATATACTAAATGTGAGGTGTTAGAAACATTAAACACCTCATGGGCCTAAAAATTATAGCTAGGTACACATGCATTAAAAATTTTTATACGATTGAATTTTTTCAATGGTACTCAAAATAAGGGCTTCAATTTTGTGTCCAAAAGTTCAAAGGTATTCAGTTGTGTATTCCCATAAGTTTTACGAGGTTGAATTTGATTAAGGAAAAACATAGGAGTGGATTGGCTAAACATTTTGGAATTGATAAGACATCAATTTTGATGAAAGAGAAGTATTATTGGCCACAAATGTTTAAGGATGTTCATAACTTTATGAAGAGTTGTGGAGTTTACCAAGTTGCAAAAGGAGTAAGTGAAATTACTAGTTTGTATACACCTATTACTATTCCTTAGAAACCTTGGAGTGACATCAATATGGATTTTTTTCTTGGATTGCCTAAGATAGTAAAGGGGTGTGATTCTATATTTGTTGTTGTGGATAGATTTTCCAAGATGGCTTATTTCATACCTTGTAAGAAGACATCTAATGCTGAGCATATTGGTGAAATTTTATATAAAGAGATTGTGAGATTGCATGGATTACCAAGAAGTATTATTTCTAACACAGATAGTAAGTTTGTTTGTTATTTTTGGATGACTTTGTCAAAGAAGATGGGTAGTAAGTTGAAGTTTGGTTCTACATTGCATCCACGGATAAATGGAAAGACAAAGGTTGTGAATAGAAGCTTGGGTAATTTTTGAGATGTTTAGTTGTGAAATAAGCCAAGTAATTAGGAGATGGTATTCATACAATATGAATTTGCGTATAATAATCATGTGAATAGGAGTACAAGGAAGACACCTTTTGAGATTGTTACTGGAATGCAACCTAGAGGTATATTTGATTTGAGAGATATTGTTGATAAAGAAAAGAGAAGTGTTGCAAGAGAAGAATTTTCTAATTTTATGGAGTCTTTGCATAAGGAAGTGAATTTGAGATTGGAATAGAGTAATTAGAAGTATAAGGAGAATGTTGATTAGTCTAGAAGACATCATAATTTTTAAGTTGGTGATGAGGTGATGGTTCATCTAAAGAAAGGAAGATTTCCTATTGGAACATATAGTAGGCTAAAGATGAAGAAGTTTGAAGTTTGGACCTTATAAGATGTTAAAGAAGTTTGGCAGTGGTAATGCTTATGAAGTTGAGTTACTAAATGACACAGATATATCTCCTATATTTGATGTTGCTGATTTGTATAAGTATGATGAGTCAGATGATGAAGTTGTTGTATTAGAAGGTTATCCTAAAAAGTATATTGAAGAAGTTGAACAAGTATTGGATTAGAAAGTTGGTAAGAGCACAATGAGAAAAGATTACTATGAATTTTTGGTGAAGTGGAAAAAATAGACCTATTGAAGATGCTTCATGGATTTCTAAATTTGAGTTGAATTTCACTCAAGTTGTGACATCTCAATGATTTAGGAGAATTATTTCTTCCAACCTTGGTTATCTGATGTAGCTGCATCTTAGGTTGCATTGTTATCGTTCATGTTTTTAATTTTCCTAGTTTTACCAAGTTGCACTATATTCCATTGCTGAGCTTTTAGAGATTGTCGAGTGTTTACTTGGTGTCAAGTTCTTATTTGTTGCCAAGTGATTCCTTTGGTTGCCGAGTGATCCTTTGGTTATTGAGTTCTCCATGGTTGCCAAGTGTTGGAGGATGTCAAGTTTTTAGTTTGTGTCAAGTGATTCCTATGAATGTCAAGCTCGTGTGGTTGTTGAGTGTTCATTCAGATGCTAAGTGCTAGTATTTTATGAAGCCTTCATTTAGTGAGTAGTCAATGTCTTGTTCCAGTTTGGGCCAACCTTTCTCACATTTAATTTTAGTATAGGTAGTTAATATTTGATGCAAGCTGAATTATGGCTATGCATGAAATTCATGTAAGGTCTAGTTTTGTGATAAACTAACCTATGGCTACACAAGTATTTAAGGATGTAAAGAATTGATTTTTAGCTAAATGCAGGGGTAGAGAACTTAGAAGAATTTTTGATAGGAGAATGATATGTTCCTATAAATGTGAATTATTATTCAGTCAAGGATCTAAGATTTGTTTTACTTTGTATTTGGCCATAACCTAGAAAGCCTTATAGTTGGGCATGTATGATGATATTTTCATGAATAAATAAAAAATATTGTCCTCTCTATATATGGTATTGTTCGCTTTTATGTTTTCTTATGTTGTGTTAATTCTTGGAAGGTGGTTTAGGTAGTTGAGTGTGCTAATTGGCCTTACTTACTCACATCTCATTACATTAGATTTGCACCTAAGTATAAGGCATTTAGTATATTATAGAACAATATAAAGGATATTATAAATAAGTACAATCAAATGTGGAAGGTAACATACAGAGTGACAACATCAAAAGAAGATGACTAGACACTTATTGAGGTAGGAGAAGATGTAGAAGATGATAATGAACAAGGAAAAATTGAGAGAGGCTTTGATATGAATATTGATGATCACACACTAGCTCAGGAAGAGAAAAAAATAGAACAAAGTGTACAACATACATAAATGTTGAGTGCTAGCCCTCCACAAGTAACAAGTATAAATACTAAAACTAGCATGGTAGAGTATGTTTTTGATACTACTGATCAAAACATAAATCACCTAATAGAAGAATATTTGAAAAAGACACCTATCCAGTCCATTCTCTAGGCAAAATTATGTGATAACCCTGTACTAGTGAGTGTAGATGAAATCCATAAGTCAAAGAATATAACTACAAGGGACAAAGGGAAAACACAAGAAACACCTATAGTAACTCCACAAGTCACAAGTGTACAACCTTCACAACCCATTTTTTTATATCAAAGGAAGGAGACAACTAGTTGCACTATCACTGCACTCATGGAAGGCACTCCAGTCTTAGAAATTACAAAAGAAGATGAAAAAGACAAGGTTGAGATAGTTGGAAAAGACAAGGTCAAAACACCAGTAAATAATGGGACAAAAAGAAAAATAGGTCAGGTTGATACACCTACACTTGTAGCATAAGATCAAGGTACAAGTAAAATCACAAAGGTAGAAAATGAAAAGTCTAAAGAGACAAGTTTGACACCCAAGCTAAAAGAGTTAGTAGCAATCCAAGCACTAGTGACATTACCAAAATCTGGTACTCCTTCTAGTCAAACTTTTTAGAAGTCAAGCATGGATGCTACACCATTACATTATCAGTGTTGAGTCCTAGCTCATCTAAGGTACAAGAGGTAATTACTTATGGAGATGTTAGTCTATATGAAAAGATTGTATTTCCAAAATTTGATTATGCGGAAATAACATATGAGTAGATGGGTATACTACAAGAGGCCCTAGCAAAGAAGAAACATCAAGAACTACTTAGAAGGGAGCATAGGTAGAATCAAGCTTTGATTGAGATCTAATACATTTTCTTAGATGCATTCACTCTGCCTACTCCAAATGAAACAAAGCCTATCATTGAACAATTGACCAATTTAGTGGAAAGAACAAGTGACACAAACCTAGATGCTAATGTAAAACTATTAGAATGGCCTTAAAAGAAGTTTCAAAACAAGGTGAATGAGAAGATATCTAGTGATAGTACACTAACATAGGTTTCATTGAAAACTAAGATAGATGGTGTGAATAAGGTACTCTAGAAAAAAATTTCTCTATATGCCAAACTATGTAATCCTACACTCTTCACAAAAGAGATAACGAATCACATCTTGAGTTTGGAGAGCCAAATGCAATCATCTAGTGCAACTTTTCCTAAGTCTCTAACTCAAAGTGAGAAACACTTTAGGAACCTATTGCAATCCCAAAGTTAGTTAGCATTATTAAAAGTAGATGAAGCCAACATAAGGGCTAAACTAATCACATTCAATCAACATTGACTCCTCATATGAAGATTTTACAGAAGGAATTAGGCTATGTAGAAACACTTATGAAGAAAGACCCCAATATTTCTACAGTAGATGGCATAGTTCACCTTGATACCAAGCTAGCCATCTAAATTAATTCTTTGGAGGTAGCTTGTGATAATTGGGATGCAAAACTTAAAATTATACTTGAGGTCCATAAATCCTTTTTGGACAAATACATTATTAGTGTATAACCCATTGACATCATTTTAAAAAAGGGGGAGTAAGAGAATGGGGGAGTAAGAATAGAGAAAGAGTATTAGTTGGTGCAAATCTACTTAGCAGGAGACAAATTTTGATAATGAGTATAGAACAGAATAGATCAAACAACTCAGGGGGAGTTATTAAATTTTTTGTATAAGTCATGTTGCAAAAATTTGATATTTTGAAATTTTTTGTACAAGCCAAACAGACATCTGTGTTATTCTTCTAAGAAAAAGATTATTAATGTATGACCAAGTATTGTTGAAACCTGTGTCAAAGGGGGAGATTGTTTATCTTAAATATGTCTTGACAAGTAAGTGTCTATACACTTAAGTCATTTACTTAGTTCATGCCAAACAAAGTAACATATATCAAGCAAAATATATAAGTAAGAGCATGTCAAGTAAAGAGTGAGTGTCAAATCAATCATATGCTAAGTCACTCAACTGCCAAGTAGATAGTATTTGTCGAGTGATTCGAGAGCCAAGTAAGTAATGCATGTCGATTCATTTAGTCATCAAGTGATAGTATTGAAGTCATAGTTAATGTCAAGCACCGGGGATTTCATATGCTGAGTAACACAGTTTTCTCATAGTTGTTTATATTGGCACAAACTACTGTATAAACCATTTTTGAGCTAGCTTAAGGATTGAATTACAATTTTTTTTTGATAAGGATAAATCTTAAGTGGGAATCACTATGTATTAAATTCATCCAATTAGGTAAAGGGAAGGTTTAACTAGCAATATGGATGAATCATAATAGTTGATTCATACCTAACCCTAAGTCACCTAGGTCTTCTTAAGGAGGACAAACCCTAAACTTTTTATGAGGAAATGAATGAATGATCAAGGTAAGAGAAGGATAATTTACATGCACAAACTAGAAATTCATGGTGACCAAGGTATTATGATATGAATTGTATTGCAAAACTAGTTAAAGGAGACTAGAGGAAAGAAACTGTGAACAATAGAGAGATATCTAATCAAGAAGGATCAAGTATACATCAATATAGAGGTGACCTAACATCAAGAAATAGAATGCTAATCATAGGATCATTACTAAGACATTGTAATAGGTGAATCAATTATATCTCTATATAGAGCAGTCCTAACAAGCTATATTGAAATCCTCTAAAAAAACACTTACTTAATTGTGAAATGAAGTCCTTAAACCAGACACACTTCTAATAGATTGTTGAAATCCTTTAATAGGACAAGACCTAATAGTCTTTGTAAGATTTTAACAAGGAAACAATTTCATAGGGTAGATCATGCTTCATTATTAAACATTGTAACCTTCATTGGATACACTTTATTACTACAGTAGTGAAGATTTGTGGTTGTCATCCCCACCCTAGTTTTACCTTCTCATCGGAGGGTTATTGGGTAATCATATCTTGTGTCATATATGTGTGAATTCTTACTTGTTTACATACTCTAGATCTATATGATTTACATGGTATTTCAATTTACTTATTGAATATATGAGATATATGTATGGTCAATGTTTTTATGGGTTAAATTTTAGACCACTGACTCACCCTCCCCTCCCCTCCTCTTAGAGTTCACCTTTCCTATTGTAATTCCAATAGGTTATCATATGATTAGATGAAATTATCTTCTTAGTTAGAGTATCTATTTGTTCCAATTAGAGTGTTATATTTTCATTCTTAAGATGTTATTAGACTTTAGTTGTGATGTCCTTATGAGACAACCCAACCTATCTAGTTGGCAATTTGCAATGTTACGTTCAAGGGATGCCTAGGGCCTTCAAGGTCTCATGATGCTATTATGGTTGGGAAGAACCACACACTTAGTTTGGTTGTTTTAGTTCATTGTGATGTTGTTTATGTACACTATGTTGTTTCTTTCAACACATTCTTTAGTACTATGTTTTAGATGCTTAGATGTAGTTATGTCTTCTAGTTATAGTGTTCAAGTGTATATGCCTCGATATGTGGATCTAATACTCCATGGTGTAGAGGAAATTCATTTCTTAGTTTTTTACCTTATTATTTTTTGGCTTGTTGATTTGGATCCTTGCATGAAATTGCACTTTCTCATATGAGAGTGCAAAAGTTCATGTGGTGTGCTAAGTTTTCTCATGCAGTTCTTGGTACTTCCTTGCACTAAACTTGACAACAATTATGGGTGTTTTGGATACTGGTTGAAGTACTTCCTCATTCCATTTGGTGCATTTGATCATGTGAAAGGTAGTTTCTCATGCAGCGTGTTGTAAATCCTCATGTGAAATTTTGTTTCATTGTTGTCCTTGCCTGAGAAAAGGGGGCATTTACACTAGTTTTTGGGGAAGGCAATTTGGTGTTTTTAGTACCATTTTGGTTTGCTTAATTTTCCACTCTTTGAAAAAATTGAGATACTTTGTTCTATTTTTGTCTTTGGTCTTTGTCTCTCTATTTGTGTGTGTCAATTTGGTAGTGGCATTTAGAGATTTGTTGGTTGTTGAGATTGTGGTTAAGTATTCCATTGGGATCTTAATGATCCTCATATGTTGAGTGTTGTGCACATGCATACTTTTTTTATTAAAAAAATTATCTTGTCTTGTATTGAATCCTTGTTCTAATGATATCCAAGTGGGGAATTACATCCTCACCCCTATTTTACCTTCTCATTGGAGCATTTCTGGGTAATCATATATTATGTCAAATCTGTGAATGTTTATTTGTTTTCGTGTTATGGATGTATATACTTAATCTGGTATTTTAGTTTACATTCAAAATTGTGAGATGGATGTGAGGTGAATTATTTTATGGTTAATTTTTGAAGTGTTGATTCACCACCCCCTTCCCCTTAGACTTTACTTCTCTTATTGTATTTCTAACAATTATTATCAAAGCTTTATTAACTAGAAAGGATAGCATTGCAACTTTGAGGAAAGATCTTGAAGATGTAAGCCTACAAGTTTTGAAAGACTATTGAGAATCAAAAGATTTAAATACAACTTGCTTTACATCAAATAAATGAGGAAAGAGAAGATCTAAAGTAATCACTAAAGAGAATGAAAGAGATAGCTATTGAAGAGAATGACACACACTGCAAAGAGATTGACTCTACTCAACTATTTGTAGTAGGGAACTCTAGAGAATTTGATGCAACATTAGTAGATCTGATGGAAAATATTGGAACCCTAACCAAAGAGGTCAAAAATCTAAAGATAGAACAAGAAGTTCAAGGACTATTGCTTTTTGAGGTGACCAAACAAAAAATATAAAGTTTTAGAAGACAAAGTCACAATTGAAGATATTGACCAAAATATTAGAAGAGAAGACATTAGAAGTACAAAGAATTACTAACATGCAATTGGAGATAATGAATCAAGTGATCATTTTTAATCATGAATTAAATGGTAAGGACATTGAGATCACAACCCTAAAATTACAAAATGAAAAATTAAGTAATGATTACAAAAGAGGAAAATAGTTTGCTAAATGTTTCAACAAACCAACTGAACCCATCAAATACTTTGAGAAGCTAATGAGATCTCATAGATCTAATGATGATACTAATGCATTAGGATACACTAGTGCTAAGGAAGAATAACCATCTA
Organism: Cupressus sempervirens; assembly: GCA_028749045.1. Taxonomy (NCBI): domain Eukaryota; kingdom Viridiplantae; phylum Streptophyta; class Pinopsida; order Cupressales; family Cupressaceae; genus Cupressus; species Cupressus sempervirens. The sequence goes on from CM053790.1 coordinate 97,489,583, forward strand.
AAAGTGGTGAACAAAGAAGTAAAAAAGGTAATAACTCCAAGCCTACTTGTCATAATTGTGGAAAATTAGGACATACAACTAATGTTTCTAGGGGAAAGACTGCAAATTAGAATACTAAGCATAAGTACATGGGTAACTAGCATAAGTGCAAAAAAAAGGACATGAAGTACATGAATGAAGAACCAAAACCATAAACACACAAAGATTTCAAGGATACTGCTATAATTGTCATAAGAATGGACATAGAGCATATGCATGCAAATCCAAGCCTAAATGGTCATCAAACAAATAGACAAATGTAAATCATAATGACAAATCTTATAATTGGGATTATAATATGAGGTATAGCTATCACTATTGTCAAGAGTATGGACATTTTCTTAAGAATTTTCATAACACCTTTCAAAAGTGATTGCACTATATGGTTAAGCCAAACAACATGTCCCAGTTGCTTACAGACTAGTCACATAAAAAGACATTGTCCAACAAAGTCTAAGGAATCAAGTAGTGAACTCAACAAATGCAAATAAAAGCTTGATGTTGAAGAAGTCAAATTGTAGATGAACAAGACATGGAAGAAAAGAGAAGATTGCAGTGCAACAAATGCAGATGAGATCACTTCATCCAATGGATAAAGTGATCACATCACCCCTGACTAGGCAATCAATAGGCATGTATGGGATTGATAGTCAAATGATATACTATAGATCACTTACAAGGATTTAGTTTTGAAAAGATCATATATGCATGAAGAAATATGCAAAGTTTTGATTAGAACCTGGAAGAAATCTATAAGTTTTTGTTAGTTTTCATATTGTTGTTGAGCATGAAAAGTTTCTTTGTAGCTTCCAAGTGAAAACTTAGTTGATGTCAAGCTATCAAAAGTGATAGTGTTTTCTGATCTTGCTATGGTTTTTGAGCATAGCAAAAATTGCATGGAACCCAAGTGATTTGAAATTACTATTTGAGTTGAACTTAAAACTATGTAAGCATTGAGCATTTATTGTGAAGTTTTAAGGGCTATATGATTGATTTTTGACTCATGTGCAATCATTTCAGTTTGAAGAGAGCATGAATTGAGAATAAGTCAAATTGAAGAAATCAATTCAAGCATTTCCAGACTAAATTCAATTGGTACTTGACATTAATCATCAAATTTGTTAAGGTATCTATCGTGTGTTGAGCTACATTGTTTGAATTTATGAAAATCTTGCATAGTTTTTATGGCATCTAGCTCTTCTGCTACTGTGGCTAAAGAGGGAAAATATGTTTTAAATGTTCATTCATTATTAATGAGATTAAACACCCAAATTTTAGAGAAATGCTTGATATTGCATATAAACAATACTCGTCTAGTGCATTATCTATGGTACAATCACAAGTCTTGATGATAAAAGAAGTATGATTTTGCTACACTTGTAAGGTAGGAATCATAGGATACATGGAAATTAGAGACATATATGGAAAATTGAGTGAAAATGGAGTGTTGAAGGAAGAAAACAAAGTTGTAGAGACAAAAAGGGTTAGCTCATGCCCTAGATTATCCAAATATTTCAAAGAAAGAGTGGATCAAAATAGTTTTAATTAGAATTCATTACAAATTTTTATGGTTAGAGGATGGCCCTATCAAAATCATAAAGAGGATTGTACAGAGGGTAACAAGGTATCCTACTCTAGACAAACCAAAGACTATGAGGAATGATGCAAAACATGTAATTGAAAAGAATACAAGGGCAATATGGAACAAGAGAGGAATGATAATTGATACAATTATTGATCACCTTATTGTATTTGTAGTAAAAATAATAGCACATAAATTCTTTCAATCTAATAGATTAAAAAATGTACCATGCATAACTATAGATCTAGGCTATAATATAGTAAAAGAGGATCATTCTTATGACCCTCCCTAGTTACAACTCTAGTAATTATCAGAAAACATGGGAGCCATAAGGAAAACAAAGAGTGCACAATGTAAATTTGATTCAATACTTGTTTGTATATTCTCTATGTGAAATATACATTTCCTTATTTTAGAAAAGTTTCTTGGAAGACCAATAGGTCTATTGCAGTATAGATAGGAGAATACATAGAGCTACTTGGTGAGAATTTTGAAACTATGATAACAAGCTATTTTGGAGATTTAAATAATCAAATGAACCAAAGACTAAGAGTACTAGTGTCACTAGTAGAGAAAAATTTCAACAATTTTTGTTTTCTTATTGATGTTGACTTCACTTTTGTTTAGGCTTTTGTTCCAAGGGTGGGATGGCATAGGACTTTACCTGATGAGATCAATGTTGATGAAACATCTGTAGCCATCACTACTTTTCTTGTAGAGGAAGTAGACAAGAAGGCTACTACTTTTGGAAACTATGATGTACACAAGTCTAAAATTACCTTGGACTTGAAGACAACCTTTGTGTTGAGAAAGAAGAACAAACTAGTAAAGAAGCTCAAAGAAAGGTTTGGGCGAAGAGGTAGAAGAAGAGGAAGAGGAAGAAGATAATGAATATGGTGAAGAAGATATACTTACCCAAGCACCACTGCCTATTACATAGGGTGAAGGTGAAGAAAAACATGAAGAGGAAGTAGAATTTGATGAAGGTGTTGAGGGAGAAGAAGCCAATGAAGCACCTATTTCCGTAGAAATGAAGAAGAGAAAATCCAAGATGCTAGCAACTAGAAAATAAAACAAATTTGTGAAACCTTCACAACAAATACCTATAGTTCCTATCACTAGGGCCAACACAAGAGCCACTACAAAGAAAACATAGGAAGTAGTTAAGCCTAAGGGAAATAGAGCTAGGATATCTACAAAAGATGATGAACTTGAGTAGAGATAAAAAGAAAGTACATTGCCCTAGCTAAATTGGATGAGGAAAGCACCAAATTAGATGACAAGAATGAAGTCAAAGTGGTAAGTTAGAGTCCCTATTCTAATTTGGAAAACTTCTATCAAAATATCAAGAATAATCTTGATTTATCAAGATTCACACATGTTTAGTTTGATAAAATTTGGGAGATAAAGATGAACAAAGTATAAGGATCTATATATGCCATGATAGCAACATTCAAGAAAATTCTAATTCATCTTGCCAAATCTTTACCCAAAAGTCTATATGATAGAGTTGAGCAAGAGTGGTAATATAGTCTAACTATAGAAGGAAAAATCAAAGAGACTACACTAGAAATTGTGATGCCAAAATTGGATAAGGCTACAATGGAAGAGGTCAATAACAAATATAAAAGTAGATTTGATCCTTAATATTGAGAATTTAGTATTTTATAGAATAATATTGATGATGTTGTCCAGAAGTCCACCTAGATGTGGAAATCAATATATGGTTTGACATCACCAAATGAAATTGAGTAGACACATTTTGAAGAAGGTGAGGACAAAGATGAACACAGAGTAGTTAAGGTTACTAAGGATGAATCTTTAAGGGATAGACATGAGGAAGGCACTATGAAAGATGCAAATACTAAGCAAAAAATTGAGGATGAGAAGCAACTAGACCAGAATGTACCAGATGTACATATGTTGAGTTCTAGTCTACCACATGTGAAAGAAGCAAATCAACAAACAAAAATAGTAAAATTAAGGATATTTCTGACAATGCAACTCAAAACATCAATCCATTAACAAAGGAGGACATGAAGAAAACATTGATAGGCACCCCCATCAAAGCAAAACTTTGTAGTCATCCTATATTCATGACTATGGATGAGATTGAGAAGGCAAGAATGAAATCTACAAGGGAGAAAACACAAAAAAATCCAAATCCCACTCTAAATTTATAGTTGTACAAACTAAAATCCATATTGTAGTGTACCAAGGAAGGATATATCAACAAAAAATATTAGCACATTGGTGAAAAATGTTTTAGTTCAAAAAGTTGCAACAGAAGACAAACATGTGACATTAATCAAAATAGGTTAGGAAGCCACTCCTTCACCTACAACATAAAATCAATATGAAACTAAGATCAAAGAAGAACAAAAGGATAGGACTAAAGAATCGATCTTGACTAAAAAGCTAGAGGAACAATTAACAATTCAAACAATGGTAACCTTGCTAGTTATTGCTACATCTCTTCCTAGTCAGGCTCTTCACTGGCCAAGTGTAGAAGCTACACCACTACAATCATCCATGCCTAGTCCTAGTACATCCAAGGTATATGATGTTACATCCTATGGAGATGTCAACATGGATGAGGTGACTGAAATCTTAAATTTAAATCTTGCAAGAATCACCAAAGAATAGATGAGCATATTGTAGGATGATATATCAAGGAAGAAACACCAGGAACTACTCAAAAGGGAGCATAGGCAAAAAGAAGCATTACCTGACATCATGGACATATTTATTGATGAATTCATCCTACCTGCACCTAAAGAATACAAGTCTATTATGGAGTAGTTGGAGAATGCTATTGAGAAGATTAATGATGAAGACCAAGACTCAAATTTCAAATTACTTGAAAGGCCTAAGAGAAAATTTCAAGAAAAAGTGAATGAGAAGATATCTAGTGCTATTCTACTTAGTCGAGTTGAGTTAGCAACCAAAATTTATAGTGTGAAAAAGGTATTAGAGAATATTTTCTCTCTTTACACCAAGTTGTTTGATACAACTCTATTTGCACAAGAAGTGCAAAGACACATTAACAATCTGGAGGGATATTTGCAAACAAGTGGTAAGACTCTACCACAATCTCTAGCTCATAGTCAAAAGAATCTTAGAAATTTTATGAAGTCCCAAGGTTAGTTAGCAGCATTGCAAGCTCAAGATACAAATATTTGGGCTACACTGATTAGCATCTAGTCCATGTTGACCCTACACATGGAAATACTACATAAGGAGCTAGCATTTGTAGAAACTTTGATGAAGAATTATCCTCATCTTTCTACACATGAAGGCCTAGTTCACCATGCTACCAAGTTAGCTATTAAAATAAATCTCTAGAGGTAGTGTGTGATAACTAGGATGTAGCTTTACATATAATACTAGAGATCCATAAATATTTCTTGGACAAACACACTATACATTTACAATCCATGAAATAAGTGTCAAAAAGGGGGAGAATTTTGTATTCTTGTATTTTTGAGTAAATAAGTGGGGAAAAATGAACTTTTGACAAAAAAAAAAGGGGAAAAAAAATGGAAAAAGGAGAGAATGAATAAGTTTTGGGGGAGACCAAATGAAAGGGGTGTTAGAAACAAAGTACAACACAATAGCTCAACATATTTACTCTGCAGAAGTACTAGATTCAGATTTAGAACAACACAATCAACTTAGGGGGAGTTATAAATTTTTGAGGTATGACTATCGAGTCACAATTTTTGCAAAATTTTTGATGTTTTAAAATTTTGCACATATCCTGAACAAAAGATAAAGAGTATCTAGGTTATGCTGATAAGTTAAGGTTATTCATGCATGACCAAGTTTTTTTTTCACTCATGTCAAATGGGAAGATTGTTGATCTTAGATTGGTTTTGACATATGAGTGACAATACACTAAAGTAATTTACAAGATAGAACTTAGTTCATGATGAGGAAGTAATGCATGCTAAGTATAAGCTATTAGATAGTGTATGCTGAGGGAGATACTTAGTATCTAGTGAGTTAACAGTTAGTGTTGAGTCACTCAAGTGCTGAGCAGATAGTTGATGCCGAGTCATTCAGAGGCCAAGTTATAGCATTGACAATACATTGGATGCTAAGCATTAGAGACTTCAAGTGCTGAGTGATACAGTTTTGGATATAGTTGTTTGTAATGGCACAAACTTCTATGTAAACTATTTTTGAGCTGACTAAATGATTTTTTTAATACTCAGTCTTGTAAAAATCTTCATGCTATTACTTGGCTTTTATATACCTATTTTCTCCAAACTTGATGCTTAGTTAGTATTGAATACTTAGAAATTGTGCTATCTTTCTCTGTATAAGTATTGTATGCTCAACCTTTACTAGATAACTTCATTATGATGATGACCTTATAATCTTTTCTAATAAATGATTAAGTGTTTGGATATTAATTGACAACATATGCTTAGAGATCAAAAAGAAATATATAAACCTAAAGTTAAGTTCAAATTATCATTTGATTTATTTAAGGACAACAAAAAATCCTTGGCAATTTATTTAAGGACAAAAGGAAAAATTAGAGGGAAAAAAGATGTCCTACTTCTTCCTATCTTCCCACGATAACAAAAGAAGTCTTAAGGCCTTATCTATTATTATAAGACTTGTTCTTCCTTTGCACTGGGACTTCCCAAGATTAAAAAAAATTGTTTTTGCACCAAGCATATTTTTCTCCTCTAAAAGAAAACATCATTTCTAATATAATTCAAAAGTAGCTAGTAATTTTAAATATATAATGATTCTTGAATTATTATTAAAGAGTTTACATTCAACATTCTTGTAAAATTATCAAAATTCATTAGATTATTGGACTACTAAGTCATCATTTTAGGTATGCTTTTGATATATTTCTTCTAGTCAAATTGATTTAGTTTTTGATAAGTAAGATACATGAGCAGGGAAAAAAATGAGATGACTAAAGCATCAAAGATTCTTAAGAATATTGTACAAATCTAAATTTATGGAACAACTCAAAATAACAAAAAAAATAAATTAAGAAATACATGATAAGAAAAGGAAGGAACAAAAATTCAACATATGGCATAAAGTTTATCTCTCTTGAGGATTACAACCTAGAAAGATAGTAAAGTTGAGAGAGCCTCTACTAAAATATGAACACTACACAATTTTGATGGCCAGGTGAAATTTTGTCCAAACCTAATGTGTCATTTTATGAATATGTACTCAATTAATAATTATTATTACTTGAATCACTAGGCTCCATCTATAATAGATGAATAATAAAAATATGAGATACTTTATGAATATTTGGTTTTGTGAGAAAGAGCCATATTCAAAGGACATTGAGCTAGGAAAGAAGATGAGAAAATCAAAATAGAGTCCAAGATACAACCAAGATCACAAGTACACCAAAAAAAAGTTTATATTAAAAAATAAGCAAGAGTAGTCCCCCCTTACCATTACAAGTATTTATAAATATTCCATAGGGATAGATCCATTCCACCAACCAAAAGCCCATATGTCTAAGATGCAAGGACTTGAAGGGAAAGTTCCCCAATCATACCACCACTTCAACTCAAAAATTGCGGATGTTTTTTAAACACCCACTTCATCTAAGGAAACTGTGAAGTCCCTAAGACAAACAAAGGAGTTCTGAGGGTCTCCAAAAAATTCCATTTTTTTCTTAGTGTCACCTATAATAGAATAAATTTATTTTCATTTTTATAAAATTATCTATTAAATATGTGCAACAATCTATAATGGTACATATACTCACCAAACACCCTTAACATTAACAAAATATTTACAAATAGACATCCAAACCTCATTCTAACTTATTCACAAGTTTTAAATACAAAGTTGAAGGATGCAAGATCGAGCTTCAACCATCATAAAGATTGCAAGTGAGGGTATTACTAATGAGTTAATTGATAAATAGTGACATATATGGAACATTGAATTTAATAATTAAAATCAATATTCAAACTTCAAAATAGGCTTCCTTCATGATTGTTTCAAACTTTTTCATTGTTTAATATGCATTACCTACTACATGATCATATGATGGGCATGGACAAGCCTAGACCTACTTATTATTTATGATTAGAGCATATACTATTCCTTTTCACAATCTAGTATGGTATTATTAATACTATTAAAGAGCTAGAGCAAGACTATAAGTTATCCCTATTCTCAAAGAGTTGTAAGATTTTTCATATATATATAGTACAAATAAAGAAGTGACAAAATCAAGGATCTATATCCAATGAGAAAGTGAGTAGAAAAATCATTTTGGGTAGATTAATGATGAACTGTGCTCCCCTTAATATATTAAACACATAACAAAAACAAAGAAACAACAACAATTTGCGAGATCAGAATGTGGGCTTCCTATTATTCCCACAAATGGGGAATTAAAAAATTTAAAATTAACAATATGCCAACCCACATGGGCACCTTTATTATGTTAATCTACAAGACAAAGTTGTGAACTATCACCTATTGATTTATGGAGGTGTAAACTAGACACTGATAAGGGTGAGGGGGTGAATCATAATCTATAATAATTTATATGCTTTTTTTGAATTCATCCACATCCAGTAATAACTTATGCATGAAAAACTATAAATGTAAAATTGTTGTAACATGTAAATCAATTCATCACATGCATGAAAGTAATAACACATAACCAAATATTTCTTACCCAAAAAACCATACACTAGTTAAGGTTACAATGTTTTACCATAACATATAATCTACCATGTGAGGAGTCTATATTTTTAAAGAGCTAAGAAACTATTAGATCTATTGGCACTCAAAATTGTGTTCTCATTTTGAGTGTCCATTTGAAATTTTGAGCCAAATCAAGCCCCATACATGCATATGTACCCAGCTATACCTTTGAGGCCCCTAAGGTGTTTAATGTTTCTAACACATTTCATTTAGTGTCTCTACATGTTCCATGAAGTTAAACTGAAATTCTGAGCTATTCTATGAACTCTCATTTTGAGCAATTTCCAAATTTGCATTTGACCTTAAGTGTTAAATAGTGACATGAGGTTGTGTTTGCGATTGAATATCTTGTACCCAGAAATGTTTTAAGATTTTCCACTGTGGGAGTGTCTAGTGTCCATACTAGAGAGCCTATGTTTTAGATTTTGGGTTGTTTCAAGTCCATTTGACTAGGTTTTGAATCCCTCAAAGTTGGTCATTTGTTGTTTTCATGTTGATGCACATTGCGCATAATTCTGTGAAGCCCTGTTTGACATGCTGTAATTTTGACCCAGTTGACCAAAACGATAAAATTCCTTTTGCATTTTATTCTAGATATCAGAGAATTGTTATGTTTCAAGTTTCACCTTATGACAAATCCATTTGATTAGTTTGCAAACACTATTCCAAACAAAATTTCTATCTTTTTACTGGTGTCATAAATTGCAAATTGATTGGTACCCCTGTTCGAGACATCATAACCTGAGATCTGTGATTGGTAAGATTAAATGGATTTTACCCCTACATTGTCCTCTAAAAATACTTTAGGTGTGCCAGTTTGCAAGTGATGATGAATCAATTTGCACACTTTTCAAAGTCAATTCCATTTGCAAGAATCACTTTCTGGCAGTGTTTCCAGTTGTTAAATTCTGAGTAGCTCACTTTGACTGCTCACCAAATGCATCTTGTTATTCATCATGAGCCCAAATCATAGAATCGTAATGTCCTCATGATAGTGAACCAATGTCCCAGTCTTCATTTCCCCATGTGCCCATTTGCCCAGCTTTTAAAGCCAAATCTGAACCCTTTTTATTGTTTTCTAACATGTTTACTTGCAGATAATTCTGAAAAGGAAAGTTTGACGGTCAATATCATTTGACTAGGAATTTTTCATAAGATGAGATCTACCAGGGTGAAAGTATGTAGAACGAAGATTCAGTGTGCCAGTTTTTAGAGCCTGGTCAGAGGTTTGAGTCAGTTTTTAAGGCTAGTCAATGAACCTTCTAGCACCAAATTCACAGTTTGCAAAAAGTGGTAAATGAGCTTTTCATGATTAGTTAATGTTCAAAATTAATCCTAGTTAGTATCAGATGATCAATAGACTAGTTTGGAGTATCGATTATTTTGGAACAAAAATTCTTTAGTCGGACCCACTTTGCGATCCGATTAATTTTATCAAATTGATTGAACTACTAGGAAGTGAAAATATTTTAAGGAGGGGGATTGCACAAGTTTTGATCATTTCATATAAGAGCTTAATAATATTGATGCTAGGAATCCTGTTGAGAAGGCAATTTTTGTGATGACATTAAAAGCCCTCTTTTAGGCAGTGTGATCTATTAATGAGTATCACCACAATACTTTTTTTTAGTTGTGTCCTTGGCATAAGCTTTTGGATATATAGTTTGAATGAAGCACCACAAAATAAAGTTGTGATTACTGAGATGGAATAGTTTTTCTTGAGGTTTGCAGCTCAATGAGGAATCGCATCTTCTGATGAAAAGCCTACAATATTTATCTCATGCCGAAGGTTTTAGAAGCTGGAAGATGGTTAGTGTAGAAAGAGATAAAGATTAATGTGAAAGGGTAAGGGAAAGATAAAGATATATGACCATCCAAAGATATTGCTTTCCCAACTTTTATTTAGAAAAGATAAATCTAACAATAAGCATAAGTCATGACATGTAAGTTACAATAATATGATCTACCATTCTAAATTTTCTAAATTTTCAAGACTTGCATGGATTAATCCTTGATTTAGTTGACTGATGCCTCTTCAAAATTAGTTATCTGTTACTAAAATGAAGAGCTTTGGGGAATCTGATGTCAAGGCAGAGCAGCCCTAGATCACAAAGGAGCTTCCAACGAAGAAGAGGTGGCAATGAAGGCATCATCAACCATTTTCACTCTAACTTCTGTCACAGTTGCAAAACTACATTCTACTGGAAAATAGGAAGAAGAGGCAGTCGACTTGGCAGAGCAGGGAGCTCATGAGTTAAAAAGATGAAGTCACCAAGCAGAGGGCAAGCTGTAGCCAAAGGGGCATAGGCATCAAAGATATGAATCCATAAAAGACATGACTAGAAAAAATTTCATAATTATCTTAAAGATAAACACTAGCTAGGATTGAAATTGAGAAGTCCAAGAGTGCATTTGTGAAGGATAAGTATATGCAAGACAACGATGTCGATACTAAAGATTGTGGACACGAAGCTCACAATCTGATCCATGTGAAGGAGTGGATCCTTTCTAAGACACATCTAAACACTAGATTTATTGGAACACATTATCTAATTTCCTTGATCCTTCAGTGGTGTCGATAGAGTAGAAAGCCACTCCATGCCATATTAAATGAGGAAGAACCTGTGCATGATGAAGGGAACCCATTACAATAGAAACCAGCATGATCAAAGGATGAACTCTGCTTTTGAAGAGCAGGGGAGTTTGCTAAATCCCATGCAGGCTTAGAAGATAGTTTCCACATGTGAAAAAAGAAACCCATGTTGCAAAAGGAAAAGCATGGCTCATAACAATAGAGCCTCAAATTGGAATTGAAGTAAATACACAGTCAATGCAATGAGCATTCCTGCATGAAAAGATGCAGCTCATGCAATATGGAGATATGGCACCAGTCGATAGAAATGAGCCCACATTTAGAAGTAAAGCGATGCTAATGAAATGAAAGATAGCCCATGCATTGAAGATCAAGCCTCTGTGCTATTGAACCATTGGATGGCACCATTGGAATAGAGCAAAGCTATTGCCTCAAGGGGAGAAAACACCCAAGGCATAGCCCACAGGAGCTAAAATCTAAATGATCTATAGCATGAGAGGTTTCACGTGGTGGGCAAGGGAGGAAGCCTACACCAATAAAGAAAAGGAGACCATAAAATACAGAGTAGCCCACTCACGTCATTTGAAAAGGAATCCGCAGGCAAGAAAATCGACAATCCAAAGAGACCAACTGCAACGCAACTAAAGGGTTAGATATAACAAATGGGTAGGATTTTGAATGAGGTGGATATGATTCGGTTCTCAAGAAAAATGGGCTTCTCAACTGGTGAAGAAAATTGGGAGACAGATGGCCACAGACTGTTGTATTATGGCCTTTTTGTTCTTGATCGAGTGCGGCGTAATAGGCATAATTCTTGTTAAGATTGTAAACCCAAAGAACAAGAACATTTGTGATATTCCTAGATTGGCCCCACCAGATGTTAGCTACAAAGTATTATAGAGACTTCATGAAGAAATGATCGAGATGCTGTAGAGGATGCCGCAGATCGAAGGAAGAGCTGTGCGCATGTTGGAGGAACAGTCTAAGAACTTAGTCCCACATTGTCTGTAGGTTGAAGTTTTTAATATTTAAATAGAAGAACACACATGATACATGTTGTCTTCAAGACAATACCTTTTAAGAGCAGGAGTTGCATAGTGTGGGGTCCGCGGATGGCCAGCTAGCACGGAAAACAATTTTTTGACAAAGTGCAAATAGAGGTCACCGAGAAATGCACGGACATCGAAAAAGTTGGACAAATGCCAGAAAAGCCAAAATTTTAGGTGGTCGCTATGTCACCACCAAAAAATGGGAGGATCTCACCGTTAGCGACATGGCAACCTCCCGGGAAAAGGAATTTCCATCTGGCGACCCACAAGAAAATTTGAAATTCCAGTGAAGAACAATGTGTAGTGATTGAGATGCTAACATGGAATCTGGGCTATGAGATGGTGCCACGTGGATGATCCGACGATGGTCACTATCTCACCAAGAAAAGATGCTCACTAGTTAGCCATAGCGACATAGAAAATGCAATGAGGTGGTGCCCAGTTGGAAATAAGCAGGTGATGTGGCAGATTGTGGACGAATCAAAAGGTGGCATGTGTCACCCAGGTGGTCAGTGAGTCTAAATTGCAGGGTGATGTGGAAAGTTCTCAGCCAATCAGAGACTGGCAATCTGATGGTGTCCAGTCAGCTAAGGGTAAAAAGGAAAAAATAAATCTTTTGAAGTTATGATTTTTCCAGTGCACATCTTTAAAAGAGGATTGTTTTAAATTGAAACTGTTTTTATCCTATAGTTAAAACTATAGACAAATTATTATTTTTTCAAATTTTTAATGAGAAGCCATGAATGGAGACTTGAACTTCAGAGGGCCATATTTGGGGCAATTTTTATCAAAAATAGGCATTCCAATATACCACCAGAACTAAGAGAATCCAAATTTTCCATTTTTAAGGTCAGTTTTTGCACAGGTCTTCACTGGTACACTTTGTAATCAGATTTGCAATTTTAGGGGCATTTTCAGCAAAAGGGGCAAAATTCATTATGGAAAGTTAAAATCAGTTGGGGAACATATATTGGAGTCTTTTGAGGCTAAAACGAATTCTGGAAAAGTTTGCATGCTTCTAGAATTCATATTTTAACTAATTTTTATTGTTGTTATGAGTTAAAACCAGGCATAAAATTAGTTATTGTTTTCATCAAATATCTAAGATATTTTGTGCTATTGAGGGCCAAATCATGAAGATTTGATTCACCAGTTGAGGGGAGAGATTAGAGAGTTGTTTTTAACCTGTTGAGAAGGTTTTCAAAAGGGACAAATGTCATGTTATGATCAGATCTAGGAATGAACTCTTCTCCTATATCTTTCTTCCTTCTTCTATTTTGCAAGGTTGTTGGTAGTTTGCTCTAGGTAATACCAGCAAGGTTTCAGTGTTTTACTACTGAAACTAGGGTTGTTGATGGTTTTGCTTCTTGTCTATTGAGCTAAGCTCTAGTAGTGAAGGCCACACACCTGTTTATGTGTAGATTTTCAGTTCATGTCATGTATTATTTTTTGATATATAGGAATTTGATGCTGGATTATGTGACATATATTGAGCTTCATTTAGCTTTACTAATCTAATGTATTTAGTCTTTCCATGGATAAATACAAAATGGGATTTACATGAGTTATCTAAATTCTCTTATTCTGTCTCCTAATTCTTCATGTGTTATTAACTTTGGGATTAAATGGATAATGTTCATTTGATTTAAGGTAGCTTGGATGAGTTGTATGTCAGATCTTTTTTGCCTTTGACTCAAGCAGTCAAGTAAATGCTTCATCGTTCTGGTAGGGTTTCTGAGTGCATGAAGGGGATATTGCATAAGTATGGAATTTGGGAATTTTAGTTGATAAAATTCATTGTAATGCAATCTAGTTAGGTTATCCTGCTGGTAATGACTCTATGTTTCAATGGATAAGGCACTGATCATTAAATCAGATGCAAGCTAATATGAATGTCATTTGCACAAATCATATTATTCAAAATAAATTTAGTATTTCATGCTTTGTAGTGGGTTGAAGAGAACTAACCTGCACTCAGCTTGTGAATTTCATAAATATGCATCTAGCTACCATATATCTATGTTATTGCATGAGTTATTATGAGATACAAGGGTTTACATCTGCAGTAAATAGATTCAGGGATATGTTTTGCACTGGTACGATATCAATTGAATCTAAGGTCTACCTGCATAGGTCTTGCAAAGCCTGAAGTAGAAGGAGTTATGCCTTATAGTTGGCCCAAGACTGCAGTCAAGTGTATTAGTCATAGGAAGTTGCTAGCCTTAGATGCATTTGTCTAGTTTCTTGCTTATTTACAAAACTGTTAAATCAGGAGTCAACAAGTTCTCACCTTGTTAGAAGATTTGACACTTACAACAAAATAATGACTCTGTTAGGAGATTTACAAAGATCTATTAAGATCACTATGTTAAGAGATTTACCTTGATTCAAGTCTATTAAAATTGACTAAGTACTTGACTCTTGGTTTCGTCTACAAGCTAATATTTGTGAAAGTTTTAGTCAATTCAGATGTCTTTATCCTTTATATACGTGTGTTCATCATATATTAAGTATAATACACACACACACACACACACACACACACACAGATATATATTATATATATATATATATATATATATATATATACACACATATATATATATACATATATATATATATAGACATGTATATATATGTATATATATATATATGTATATATATATATATATACATGTATATGTATATATATATACATGTATATGTATATATATATACATGTATATGTATATATATATACATGTATATGTATATATATATACATGTATATGTATATATATATATATACATGTATATACATGTATATATACATATATATACATGTATATATACATATATATACATGTATATATATATATATATGTAAATTTATTATTATTTGAGAGAAATTAATATAATAATTATATATTATATGTATATGCATATATATATAAATGAATAATTAATACATTATGATTAATATAAAGTATTTGATTATCAAATAGGCATGTTTATATTCATGTCCTATGCTCAATATTAATTTGAGAGGAAGTTGCATTTGAAAAACACACACCAAATTCAAGGCAATGTTATTATATTTGCAACACCCTAGAAAAGTCAATATGGTATCAAAGTAGGTTACTCTCATGCCTATTAGTAATAAGGTCAATTTAATTTGATTTCAAAAAATTGACTATTGAGTAGATAAATTATATTTGATGTATAGGAAGTTCACTATTAAAAATGTGATATTGGATACTTCTAACATTTAATGGCATTGTCATTGTAGAGAGAGACCTTGAGTCCAAGATTTTTCATGTGAAGTGTGTATTGATTATAGTGAGAATTTATAGTCAATGACTAATGAAATGGCTATGAAAGGGCGTGGTGCTACAATGAACAACATGAAGAAATATTGTGCCAAGTTGAATGTGAACTACATTGAAGAATATATGGATAGAAGGCGAATTGATCATGGCAGGGGCATGTAGTATCAAGGCTATTATTATTCATTAGAATTACTTGGAGGTTTCAATGTTTTGATTGTGTGCATTTTGTGTTATATTGGGCTGCTTAAGGTGAATAAAAGACCCTCCAATGAACTTCACTTGAAATTGAGTAGGCATAACTCACTATCAATCTGCTCCTAAAGAAATTTAACTTGGCAAGGAAGAATTTTTAGAATCGTTGCCAGAAGCCATGTGGTGGTCCTTGGCCTCCCTACACTTATAATGATTGTTTTCCATCTCTTTATTTGAATTGATCAATATATATCACAAATGTGGCTCTAATGAAATGCTCTATTAGGTCAAAGAGCAAGAAAGGGTAGAGCATGGCCAGTGGAATTATTTCGCTACAAAATTTCTAGTTAAGGGAAAATCAATTTTATTGCATGGGTCAGAAAATACTCTGCCTCACACCACTTAATGTTTACAATGAAAAGGGGATTTGTGATGCCTTGTTCAAATGAAGGGATATGTGAATGATTACATTGAATTAAATTGAAGTGAATGTAATTGATACTGAAAATGATTGTG
This sequence comes from Cupressus sempervirens, assembly GCA_028749045.1. NCBI lineage: Eukaryota > Viridiplantae > Streptophyta > Pinopsida > Cupressales > Cupressaceae > Cupressus > Cupressus sempervirens. Next base: position 97,505,579 of record CM053790.1, read on the forward strand.
TAGAAACTATCTGTAGAATGAAGAATTCATTTTTGAGACTATCACAATCTCTAATTAAGAAAGTAATATGAGAAAAAGAAATTCTACTTGATAATTTAACATGGTATATGGTGCATTGAGTGATCATTTTCAAAGGGTATATTAGAGGTTAGAGTGTGCAACAAATATTATAGAGGAAGCAACACTAATGATCATGGTTATATGTGTTGGAGTTTTACCATGCAATATCCATAGTTGATGTCAACAAATGATATCTGTTGGGACATGTCTATTTCAAAAGCTAATATTTTATCTTATTAGACTTATATTTTGAGAGATTTTCAAGAACTATATCAAGGAAATTAACAATTGTACTCATTGATCAAATATTAGATAAGAAAAAAATCATAATTGAAAAATTGTTGAAATATTTAATGCAAACAGCCAGTTTGCCCCTGGGGCCAAATGCCCACCTACCACCCTGAAGGCCTATAGAATGGTCAGAAAAATTAATGCATGGTAGCTAAGTTCAAAATTGAAAAGAGAGGGAAAACATTTTTGGAAAAGAGACAAAAGGAATGAATCTGTCTCACTCAATTATTAGAAAAAGTTGAAGGATTTGAAAAGTTGTAGAGTAGAGCATAGATAGAAAAGGAAATCGATTAGTAGTTGCACATGTTTTATCTTTTGTCAATAGAGTTTAGAAGACAAAAGGATGTTAGTCTCATGTCTATAGTTACACATGTTTTCTTTTTTGTTATTCTATAGGTTTTTTATTTTGATTTCTCTTATGAAGCAATGATTGCTCCAGGCATTGTTGTATGTAGCCATTAGAGATGTAAGCTTTAAGTTATATTACTTTGAAGATTTTTAGGGTTTTTTGGTTGAAGCTAAATGCTCCCAAATTTTTTAATAGTTTTTTTGAATAGAATATAAGCAAGTAAGCAAGCGTACTTGGCAATCTATTATTCTTCTTCTATTTATCATTGCATAGTATTTTACATTTAAGAAATTCATAATTGAAATATTCATCCTTTGGCTCTCTGCATTTTAATGGTAGTCTAGTATACTGCTCACTCAATCTAGTCTTTGACCAAGTTTTGTATCTACAATTTGAGCCAAGCTCACTCAACATACCTTTCTGCTGAGCATCACCCAATATTGGTGACCAAGCTCACATGACATCCCTTTCTTATGATCTCACTTAGCATACACTATTGTTAAGCTTCCCTTGTGTACTAAGTTCACTCGACTTCCTCTTGTGCTGAGCTAACTTGACATCCACTACTTGTCACTCAACATCCATTAGTTTCAAGCAAAATTGATACTTGACTTCCTAATGTGTCAAGCAGTTTGTAAGATTTATTTTTCACATGGTATTAGAGCTTTGAGGCCCACATCCATATCGAGTCAAGGAATTTTTCTCTAAGATATATGACATGGTAGGAGATGCAAGAAAGATATGGTAGTAGCCACCATCCTTTAATGGACAAAATTATAATACATGGGCAAAGAAAATGAAAACCATAATGGTAGCTAATGATTTGTTGGAGTTTGTGATAAATGACTTCAATGATGTGACAGACCTAGCTCAGTATGCTGTCCTTACCAACAATCAAAAGACTTAGCTAAAAGAGTCAAGGAGAAAGGATACGAAGGCATTAAGTCTGATTGAGGCAGCAATGATAGAGATAGTCTTTCTCAAGATTGCAACAACAAATTATGCAAAGGAAGCATCAGATATTCTTGAGATGAATTTAAAGGGGACTAATAAGGTTAGAGTAGGAAAGCTACAGATGATCAAAAGAGAGTTTGAGAACTTTCAGATGAGGGACAATGAACCTATTACAAAGTCCAACTCATGAATCTCCACTTTGATAAATGGGCTAAAATCAAATGGAGGATATTATGATGAGCAGAGGATTATGGAAAAGATATTCAAGAGTTTACCTTAGAAATATGACAATCTTGTCATGAGCATAGAGGAAGCAAAGGACGTCACCGCATTCAGAATGGATGAATTGATTGGAACTCTTCAAACCCATGATTGATGGGTAAATAGATTAGCATCAACTTCCCAAGAGTAATCTTTCCAGGCTCAAGAGAATTCAAGAGGTAGGGGGAGATGAAGAAATGGCTCCAATAGAGGTTCAAGAAGTAGAGGTCATGGAAGAAATGGTCAAAGGAATGTTGCTGTAGAAAGCTTAGGAAGAGCAAGAAACCAAGAGGAAGCAAGCACCTCTCAAAATAGCTCTAGAGGTGGTAAGAAGAATTACAACACCAATAAGAGCATTGTTGAATGCTACTACTGTCATAAGTATGGGCATTATGCAAGTGAATTCTAAAAGAAATAGGGTGATCATTCAAGGCACAATGCTAATGTGGGTGATGTGAACATAGGAAATGCAAACAATCCCATAGCCTTCATTAGTGAAGAAGGCAACCTTGAGGTATGGTACCTAGACGGTGGTTGTAACAACCACATGCATGGTAATGAAAGTTTATTTTATTTCATTGATAAGACTTTTAAGTCTAAAATTAAGATGGGAAATAATGGAGCCATTCCCATAGTGGGAAAAGGATCTATTATAGTGTACACCAAGCAAGGTGAGAAGAAGGAGATATAGAATGTTTATTTTTCCCCCAGTATGAAGAACAATTTGATGAGTGTTGGACAACTCATTCAAAATGGATAAAAGGTGATGATGGAAAATGACAAGTGTGTCATTAATAAGAAGGATGGGAGTAATATTTTACTTGTAGTAGTCTAAATGATAAAGAATTGAATGTTACCATACCTCTAAATTTAGTACTACACCTTCCAAGCATGCACGTAAAACAATACGTCAGCAATCAAATCTTAGGAACATGATTGAAGATCCCTCCAAGCTTTGGCATCTCAAGTGTGGACATCTTGGATTTGTTGGTTTAAATTTTTTATCCAAGAAAAGAATGGTAGACAGTTTTCCAAGCATTGTATATTCATATGACAAGTGTGAGGCTTGCATATTGGGTAAGCAATGTAGGCCTCCCTTTAATTTTGAAAATTCCAGAAGGGCTAGAGCACCATTAGAATTGGTGAATTTTGATTTGGTAGGCCCTATGAAAACTACTTCTATTAGGGAGAGTACTTATTTTATGAAATTCATAGATGATTTTAGTTATAGGACATGGGTGTATTTTTTGAAGAACAAATTTGAAGCATTTGATAAATTTGTTAAATTTAAAGCCTTGATTGAAAAATAATGTGGACACTATGTTTAGGTCTTTAGATGAGATAGAGGAGGGGAGTAAACCTCCAATATGTTTGTAGATTTTTGTAGGAAAAAATGACATAAGAAAAGAGTTTATAGCTAGTTATATTCCACAGAAAAATGGAGTGACTAAGAGGAAAAATAGGACCATTATTGAAATGGCTAGAAGCATGATGAAAGAAAAATGACTCTGAAGTGAATATTGGGGTGAAGCTATAGCAATAATAATATATTTGATCAACAAGTGTCTAACAAAGTTAGTTTGTGACAAGATTTCCCTTGAGGCATGGTCAAGGAATAGATGGATAGTTGAGAACTTAGGAGTGTTCAGATGTGTAGCATATACACATGTGCCTAATGTAAAAATGAAAAAGCCAGATGAAAAAGGTGTAAAATGCATCTTCATAGGGTATAGCTTTGAATCAAAGGCCTATAGGCTATATGATTCAATTCGCAAGAAGATCATCATTTCAAAAGATGTGGAGTTTCTTGGAAATTAGTCATGGGATGGCTTAGTAGATGAATCCTCAAACACTTCAAGTAAAGTGCCTACTATTGAAGAGGAAGTAGATGACATTGGTGATCAATAAGAAGATGGAGGAGCAAACATAGATTGTAGAAAAAGGAAAAAAAGAAAAGAAACCCTTAACATGCCAAGAAAAAGCTCCAAGCACATCAAGATAGCCATGACCTAGTATGCAAAATAGTAGCAGTAGCAACACTAAGATTTTAGATCCCAGTCTCACCTCCCTATTGCCAAGAAAGACTAAGAGTCTAAGGGAGATATACAAAGATGAAAGGTATAAGGAAGATTATGATGAGAGTGTAAATTTTGCATTATTTTCTGATACTGATCCAATTTACTTTGAGGAAGATATAAATGAAGAGAAATGGTGTAATGTCATGGATGAGGAAATAGATGCTATTGAAAGAAATGAGACATGGAAGTTAACTACTTTGCTTCCCAAGAAGCAAGTAATTAGTGTTAAATGGGTTTACAAGACCAAGTGCAATACTGAAGGAAAAGTAGATAGGCATAAGGCATGTTTAGTGGTCAAGGGGTACATGTAGCAGTATGGTAGAGATTATGATGAGACATATGTCCCAATTGCAAGAATGGGCACTATGTGTGTTGTCATAGCAATTGCAACCCGACACAAATGGAAGGTATATCAAATGGATGTGAAGTCCACCTTCTTGAATGGTGTATTGAAGAATTTTTTTTATGTAAAGCAGCCACCTAGTTATGAAGTTATAGGTAAAGAACACAGAGTGTATAAATTGAAGAGAGCTCTATATGGGCTCAAGCAAGCTACACAGGCATGGACATCAGGATTGACTCATATTTGATGAGCAATGCCTTTAGCAAAAGTTATTGTGAGCCCACACTTTACTTCCAAGTAACAAATGGTAATGTTTTAATTGTTTTCTTGTATGTTGATGACTTGATATTCACTAGAAATGAAAATTTCCTAATTGGTGAGTTCAAAGAGGCTATGAAAAATGAATTTGAAATGATAGACCTAGGTCTCTTGAAGTATTTTCTAGGTATAGAAATAAAACAAATGCATGATGGCATCTTCATTTCTCAAAGAAAATATTCAAGGAAGATTTGGAGAGATTCAAGATGTAGAATAGTAAGACAACCCCAACACCAACAAAAGTAGGTTTGAAGTTGAGCAAGGAAGATTTTTGCAAAAGTGTGAATCCAACACTATACAAGAGTATGATTGGAAGTTTGATGTATTCAACTAGAACTCGGCCAGATATTATGCATGCAGTAAATTTGATTTCCAAATTTATGGAAACACCAAAGGATTCTCATTGGCAATTGGGAAAGAGTATCCAAAGGTATGTCAATGGTATGTAGGGATTTGGGATTTTGTATACTATAGTAAATGATTTCAAGTTCGTTGGTTACACAAATAGTGAATGGGCTAGAAGTTTAGATGATAGCAAGAGCACTTTCAAACACATGTTCCATATGGGATTAGGTGCAATTTCATGGGCATCCAAAAAGCAATCTATTGTTGTTCAATCTATACCAAACGTTGAGTACATAGCAAAAAATGTAGCAGCATGTAAAGCTAAGGAGGATCTTGATCGATTTGAATGAAAGGAAAGAGGATGAAACAACAATTTACTATGAAAACATCTCCTCAATTGCACTATCTAATAATCTAGTCTTCCATGGGAGAAGCAAGAACATAGATATCATATATCACTTCATCAAATAGTCGGTGGAGAATGGAGATATCAAAATAGAATTTTATAAGTTTTAGTAGCAACTAGCAGACATATTCACTAATCTTTTAGGCATTGTAACATTAGTACATTTAAGAGAGTGTCTTGGTTTAGTTGATTTGGATAAGGAATGATCCTTATTTTTTTGTCTTGGGAAAAAGGGGGAGTGTTGAAATATTTAATGTAGATAGTCAGTTTTCCCCTTGAGCCAAACACCCACCTACCACCTTGATGGCTTGCAGAATGGTAAAAAACATCAATGCACAGTAGGTGAGTTCAAAATTGAAAATAGAGGGAAAACATTTTTGGCAAAGAGACAAAAGGAATGAATCTATCTCACTTAATCAATATTAGAAGATGAAGGAGTTGAGGAGCTGTAGAGCAGAGCATAAAGAGAAAGGGAAATTGATCCACAAATCAAGTTAGAAATTCAAAAGACAAAAGGAAGTTAGTCTTGTGTCTATAGTTGCATGTGTTTCTTCTTTTGTTATTCTGTAAGTTTCTTGTTCTGATTTTTCCTATGAAGCAATGATTTCTCCAAGCATTTTTGTATGTAGCCATTAGAGATATAAGCATTAAATTTTAAATTTTAAGCTTTAAGTTTTATTAGTTTGAAGATTTTTAGGGTTTTTTGGTTGAAGTTGAATGCTCCTAGATTTTGTAATAGTTTTGTTGAATAGAATATAATGAAGCAAGCAAACATACTTGGCAATCTATTTTTATTATTTTATTTATCATTGCATAGTATTTTACATTCATGAAATTTATAATTGAAATGTTCATCCTTTGGCTCTCTACATTTTAATGGCAGTCTAGTATATTGCTCACTCAATCTAGTCTTTAACCAAGTTCTATATTTGTAGTTTGAATTGAGCTCACTTGGCATACCTTGTTGTAGAGCATCACCCAATAGTGGTGATCAAGCTCACTCAACATTCGATGTTTCCAAGCTCGCTCATAATACACTATTTTTAAGTTACCCTTGTGTGCAGAGTTCACTTAGCTTCCTCTTATGTTGAGCTAACTCAACATCCACACCCTATCACTCAACATCCATTGGTGTCAAGAAAAACTAACACTTGGCTTCCTCATGTGTTGTGAAACTTTTTAGGGTTGTGATTTATTTTTCACAAAAATAACATTATCCTTCACAATTTACATACCAAGGATATATTAAGAGAAGTCTTGGTTGTGATGGATGACCATGGCCAACATCAGATGTATCATGATAATATATGGAATACTATAGAATTAATATGAGAAATAACTAAAGTGAAGGCTTGGGAATTAATTTTAAAATTGTTCTAAGGAAACAACAATGGAAGATTCTCTAGTATATTTTGTATTGTAAGGAATCATTGAGATATTATTTCCTAATACATATGGAGTATCCATTTGAGGAGTTTCAAAGATATAAATAAAAATCCTTCCGCAATGATATTGCATGTCATAAGAGTATAGAGAGAGAACATTAAACAAAGTTTAATTAAGATTGAATATAAAACCAGAGAGATGAAAAAATTTTGTGTAAAGAGGAATCATTTTCTACATAGAAAATAAATGATTCAGAAAAGTTAGAGACCACTAACATCATGTAGAGAGAAAAAAAAAATCGATGTGATGAACAATTATTTGATAGAACATATAAAACACATAGTTGTTGTCAAGATGTTTAGGGGAATAACAAGATAAATTAAAGGTGATCACTCCATATCGACCCCTTTTGGATTTGGTGGAATTTACTTAAGACTAAAAGAATAGTAACTACTAGTCTAATGCATCAACTACAGTTTGAGAATTGTGAGATTTATGTTTGACGAGGGAATAATATTAAAGTTGTATTTATTTATCCCTCCAAAATGCAATTATCAAAGTCAAGAAAATATAATAGAAAGTGTTCCATATTTATGATGGTAGTAAGAAGAGTTAGTATTAATAAGAGTTGTGGCAACTGATTGATTACTATGACCAGAAGGATTTGATAACAAGAGAAGATGTTAAGGACGAAATCAATGTGTGATGATACAAGTGAAATTCAAGGGTGACACCCATCATGTGATGTAAGTGCACATTAGTAATAGAAAAGGAAATGAGATTGAATAATATATAAATGAACAAGTAGATTGAAATAGTAAAGAATTTAAAATAATCATACTCTTTCCCTTTTCCCATATGTAAGTGGGAGCAAGTGACAACTAGTTATATCTGGGTCCCTTCAATAGTAAATGGAAATTAAAGTCATTATATGGATGCCATAAAATATAGACAATCAAATTTTTGAACAATGGAACACATCAATTTGACTTGGCAGACCACATCGGTAAGTATATTTATAATTAGTTGTGTGTTATATATCTAGTTTATAAATGAGAACTTATAAGGAGAATATGTTAATTTGAGAATGATACTTAATAACTTAATATTATGTTTTCTTACATGTAAATATGTTAATCAATACAAGTTATTAGTATTATTGTGAGTTTTTAATATATTTTTATTGAAATATAAATGAAATGAAATGAAATTTAAATATATTTGTAAATATTGAACTTCTAGGAGAATATATCACCTTAGGGGAAGTCTTATATACAAGTTAAGTATTGTGTTATCTTAATTCTATCATGGAGAGATGTTATAATGTTGTGTTACTAAAAGAAATGAGTAAATTTATAATGTTGTTGTTAGCAAAGTTAATAAGATTGATTCTCCTCCTTACCAAATGATCCTTTCCTTTGATCAGATAACTCTTGTCTTTCCCTTTCACTTTCACTTCTTATGGATAGGTCACTTAGTGTATTATATGATAATAGATCCCTTGAATGATTTTTTATCATCTTGTCTATTACAAATATAGGATCACACCATCACATGATCTAGGTTAAGATCATCACCATTTAAAGATTCCATGATGAATCTTCTATATGGTTCCATGTTTTGCCTCTTCATGTTGATTGTTGAACATGGGGATATGTGATCCACACCATGTAAATATTTTGTAACAATATCATAAGTATTAAATATTATATAAAAACCTCTTGAAAACTAAAATAAATCTTCCAAGTTGTCCTGATAAACATTTTTGATAAAATTCTATTTTATTCTTGACTTTTATTTACCCTCTATATTGCTCAGTGTCTACTATATTTGATGTTTGATATTTGTTGATTCTCAATTTCTATTATCTTCTTAATGCTCAACATATATTTTTATCAACATATACTATATCATTTCTTACTTATATACTTGGAATTTCACTTAGTTGCTGATGACTTGCTCCATTGCTGATGAGCTTGATAGATATAGAAAATTTCTCTATGACCACACTTTACTCCACTTTAATAGAATTACTTGGTACATACTATCTCATGTACATGACTCAACCTATGTAGAGTAGCTTGGTCATAGTGATGACTATCTAACTCTACCTTGTAAATGACTAAGTGGTTGAAACTAATAGACAACAATGATTAGAGATATCGACATCGCCTAGAGCTTTCCTAGACAATCTACATGTATTTATTAAATAGGCAATTTTGTGTGGCTTGGGAAAGGTCTAGACACTCAAACTTAATACCTAGTGATGACAGACTCTAGCAATACATATAGAGTTAGCCAAATACACCTTTGGTATTTATTTTAGAAGTTTTAGCTAGACCAACTTTGGAAGGTCGTACCTTTTAAACCATTGCTCCAATTTTCTATTATAACCCCTTTTTGGAACCTTTAGCTTCTGATCTACAAGTTGGTATCTACACAAGTGTCCATCTACTAAGTTTTTGGGCCTCATCTAGGTATGTTTAGGCCTTCAAAATTGAGTACAAAGTTTTTGTACCAAAAATGTATAGCAAAAATCCACAACAACTTCACTGATACTTATTATATGTCATTGAGCCTCCACTAGTAGGCTAATATGATTGAGATGAACCTCCACCACTAAGATAAATTCATTCCAAGCTTGTATGGCTGAAGTAGATGAAGAGAAAGCCTCTGTAGACAAAAAATATTTGTAAGAAAACCATTGTTCAAATCAGTAGAATGAAATATTTTTGGTTGATGCAAGATTTATCTTACACCCAAAATGATCCTATATCAAACATCCATGGCAATTTGAGAAGTGATTGTTTCATGTGTTAGGTTTTTAGAGGAAAACAATAATGTTTAACCTACTTGGTTTATGTCCATGAAGAATTTTCTACTAGCCTCCCTTTATATTTGACTAGGTACTCTTCATAAGTTATGTTCCTTGTACTTGTTGATCTCTAGGCCTATGTTGTCTATTAGCGTCTAAACACTTAGTCATTTAGTAGGAAGGATTACAAGGTCATCATTATGAATGAGTTATCTAGTAAAGGTCAAGCATACAAGGCTTATACTTAGTGAGATAGTGATTTCTATGTATTTAGTAGACAATAAGAAATATAGTAAGATTTGGGAAATATAATGAAGAGCAAACATATCGATGGGTTATCCATTACTAAGAAAAAATATTTATAGAACTTGAGTAACAACATGAAGGCTTATATATGACCAAGCATTAGAGAATTTGAGTGCTAAGTAGTTTAGTTTTGAAATATAAGTTTGTAATTGCAAAAAATCAAATGTAAACCATTTTGGCTGAATTTTTTTTGATATTTTGTATTTGTAGAGATAGATAAGAATTTTATTTTTTCTCATTATAGAAGGTAATTATCCAAAAGCATGTGGCTCAACCAATAAAAAAATGGGATATAAATAGAAAAAGTTGATGAAGTGTAAAGCATCGATCTCTATAATAAAATGTGAGTGTATGAAGAAGGAAGAATCGATAAGGACAAGTATCCTTATTGGCATGTGAAGGAGTGAAGGAAAAGTTTGAAAGAAGAGAAGATAGAGAGAAATCAAAGAAGTGAATGAGTAGATAGTTATTAGATTAGAAGATCATATCAGTGTTATAGTAAAGTGGAGACCAAAGTTCAGCTTGCAAAGAAAACGAAGGATCATGTATTGAATCAGTTATTATTAATTTAGATAGGGTAAATCTCTTAACAAAGTGGTCTTAAAAGATCTATGTAAACCTCATAATAGAGTCCTTACTTCATGGTAAGTCTAAAATCATTTAACAAGGTGAGACTTAATAGGCTCTTAATATTTTAATAGGCAAGACCCCTCATAGGGTAGATCATATCTTATGAGCAAACATTATAACCCTAATAGACTTACTTTATTGTTGCAATAGTGAATATTTGTGAGTTTCATCCCCACCCCAACTTTACCTTCATTTCAAACCTTTGATAGGTAAATAAATCATTGTATTATGTGTTGAGCTCTTTATGGATGTGATGTATTGTATTTGTGTTTTAGTATTACAATTTTAAATGGTATATTTAATATATTTGATGAATTAGGTATAAATATTGAATTCAAAAACTTTAAGATCCTAATTCAACCAACCTAGCCCCCCTCATATCTTGTTTCCCATATACTCATTCCAATAATTGGTATCAGAGCTCAGTTCTCTTGTCAAAACAGCTAACAACTTGAGAGGATCAGATCATGGAGATGGAAGTTTATAAGATGGGAAACATCATTGATAATTAGATGATTGAAATATAGATCATGTTGCAAAAATGAGAAATAGAAAAGGAGGATTTAAGGAAAATCCTAAAGAGAAGAAGAGAGTTAGCTATTCTGATAAATGACATCCAATATATAGAAGTTGACATTGAAGGATCACTAGATAGTGGAAAGTGTTGTGATGTGAATCCTAATCATACTCGAAGGTTTATTCAATGCATGTTTCTCCCCATATTATTTCTACGGGCATTTTGGGGTAGAGCTCCCAAGACAAGGTCAAGGGGTAGTGCCCTAGGTGTGCTCTTGAAGACAAAAATGACCTTTTATTGTAAAAGGTGTCAGTTGCTATTTTATTATTGAATGACTTATTCTAGCCCTAATTTGTAAGTGGTAAAAATATTATATAAAAAAACTCAGGGTTAGGGATTTCATAATGTAATGGTGATATTGTAGCTTCTTGCAATAGTATTGAGTTGTAAGGGATTATAGATTGTAATCACTAGATAATAATAATATTGGAGTTGTTGGTGGTGGATGTAGCCCAATGATTGGGCGAACCATGTTAAATCCTAGTATCTTGTGTCCTCTTCTATGTGATGTATTATTTTTTGATATTGTTTATATTTGCATGTAACTATTATTTTGTTTGAGGTTAATCCTAAGAAGTTCAGTATCAGAGCCAGATGCTCATCTTTTTTTTTTCTCAAACTATTGTCATTTCTTTTTTCCTAGATTGTCATCATTTTTTCTTAGCAATCATCTACAAGAACATCTCACATTTGAGTGGGAGTCTCGTGATTAAGTGGGAGTGATGGAAGATGAGTGTAAGCTAAAGGTGGAGAAGTTTAATGCGTAGAGCTTTCAATTATTGAGAATGCAAATGAAAGAATATATTTATCAAAAGGATTTACGGCTGACTTGATTGTTGGTACTATGATAAACTTGCGCATAAGAAGAAAGATTGTTGGACTTGAAAAACTAGTGAAGGAGATAAACTAGAAGGGGACAAGGAGGCATATATGGTAAGTAATAAATACAAAGAGGATTCTTTGGTTCTTTCTTTACAAAGTATTGATGATTCATGGAATTTAGATTTTGGTGCTTTATTTAATGCTACACCCCATAGAGGTTATTTTATTGATTATGTCCAAGGGGATTTTGGGCTTCTTTATTTCAGGGATAATGAACCTTGCCAGATTGTTGGAATGGGAAAAGTTAAGATTAAGTTGTAGAATGGGAATTATTGGCTACTACATGAAGTCATACATGTTCCAAGGATGACTAGGAATTTAAGTTTAGCAAGGAAACTTGGTGATGAGGCTTATGTAATTACGTGGGTAAGTGCAAAAATTTGGGTCTCACTTTTGGGAAAAAAGTGGAAGTATTTTTCCAATTTTTTAAAATTTCTTGTCAATTGATGTCAAAATTTGAGGCATTTAGAGATTGAATATAAAAAAAATTTAGAAATAAAATTTTTAGTGTTGGGAATCTACCTTTTGAATATGTTAATGTAAATAATTAATTATTATTACACTTTACTTAAGCTTACTTAGGTTAAATGCATTATTTCATTACTTAACAATTAGACACCTAGAAGTATGCATAGTTAGATGAGTTGTCTTGTTGACAACATAGGAGTTTGCATAATCAGCTGAGTTGTCATGTAGAAAACACAAATTTTCACACTCCAATTAAGCACATGGTGTCTACAACATCTCTTTATGAGATACACCTTGGTATAATTATCCTCTCATCATCACACTAACTTTTGTGCTCAATGGAGGATAATCTAGTCTTGGTGGACATGTGCTTATTTGTGGGGCTTGTCACTTTGCTAACTCCTAGTCAGTCTAGATGCCTTTATATATAGGTACTTCTAGTGTGTATGCACACATGATATTCTCATTATTCCTATTCTAATCATCCATTATTGGTCCATATTGTGATAGTGTTTGAGCTTCTTGATCTTGCTATTATTTTTCCCTAAGGCAAATTCTTACATGGTAACAAAGCTGAGGGAGCTTCTCTTCACATAGCCATTGGAGATAACTTTTTTCTTCATCTCTCGGAGGACCCCAATTTAGATCTAGAGTATCTATAGTTAGTGAGAGTGTCTAGAGCCAAAGTGAATGCTGCCATTGTGTCCAGAGTGTCAATTTGGTGAATTTTGACTATAAATTTTCCTAATCTAGGCTATAGTCAAATTTGAGGCAAAAAAAATTTGTAAACCAAAACCCGAAGGCCCAATTTTCAAAATTGATATGATCTTTTCAAATCTTTGCATTTAATTTTTGGATCTATCTTTTATTTTTGTGTCTACAATTTCTTTGCAATTTTTCAATTTTGTATCAATGAAATTTTTTGGCCTATTATGCCTATAGAGAAGCATTTTTTGCAGATTAATTGGGTGTTCAAATCTCAGTGCCTGCAGAATATAACACAGTAGTATATACTTCATAACTAGTGGTCATTCCATACTCCACAAAAGACTTCATAAACTATTCACACAAATTGGTTGCATAACTTAGAACGATCTTCAAGCTGATCAAAACCTTGTGACCATTTTGTTTTAAATAGCTTGATAATCCAATTTGTGGTGTCTATGGGATTAATATCCCACTAAACCTATTGATGACATCATCTACTGGTATTGACCTCCCAGTGATGAGATTTCAACATGGTTGCCCTCCTACTAGCAACGTTTTCTTCCTGTCGATAGTGGTGGTGCCACCCCTCTTTCACCACTACCACTTCAAACCTACAATCAAACTCCATGTCCACAGCAACTGCCAACACTCCCTCCATGTTAGTGATGACTTGGTGCCACATCAGCGCCATACACACTAATGCCACATCATAGCTAGACACATCAACACCAATGCAATAGGCCACATCAATAGACATGTGGCACTATGACATCAGCAATCTACACTTTTAGCACCCACATCAGTCATATGAATTACATAGTTAGCATCCATACTACCACATCATCGTACAGATTGCCACATTAGCTTGGCTGGATTTTTCACTAACATCACCTTTTTACGGTCTTAAATTTGATGGTCATGTGACCATCACCACAAGCCCAATTGTAGTGTCCTGACAACTATTTGGATGTCAAATTTAACCTCATAGTTTCTTGAGCAGACCCCTCTCCACATGTAGTTTTGATTTGATAGGCCAACTTCGGGAGGCCACCATATCTCAAACATCTAGACCCCAAATTAGGTGCTCTTTTAATTTAGGCTAGAATTTCTTGAACTTTTTAGTGGTACTATTGTTTTTATGTTTTGGTGCATGGATTTGTCTGAAAATTTAATTTTTGGCAACTGTACCTATCCAATCCTACATTTTACAACTTCAAATGCTCAATATGGGCTCATCTGGACACTTTTTCAAGTTCCATTTTTTTAAAAGTGCATTTTTTTGTCTACTTTCTAGATCTACAATTTGATTAGAGGCTTGTGTGGATAGAAATACAAGTTTCAGAAATAGGTCTTTTTTTGTATTGTATTTCTTTCATTAAACATCAATACTGTTGTGTATCTAAGCTACATTGCTAAGTACTAGATTTGAACTCTAACAAGAGGTAAACAACAGAATCAAAAGTCCACTTTTTTCTATTTTAACAAGTGGCCTATTGTAAATACACTACATATAAAGTGACTAAAGTATTCATTTGTGGGGGTTTCTTTGATTGAGTGAAAATGGGGGGTGTGTCTTGTGTTCTTGTGTCTCCTTGATATTGTGTTCTTTCTTTTTCATTATGGGTTCTTTTTCTAAATTAAATCCACATAATTATGCTACTTGGAAATAAAAGATAAAGGAACCATTAGTTGAAAAAGGTTTACTACATTATGTAACTGGTGTATCAAAGAAACCTAATGATGATGCTAATGAGTCTTGTAAAGAAGACTGGGCATCAAAACAAGAAATGACCCTAGGAACCTTGTTAAAGAATATCTTAGGTCCTATAAAATATCACATTTAAACATTAACAATCCAATAGAAGTTTGTGATAAAATTGAAGCATTGTATGGGGTACTAGATGAAGATATGGCTTGCACCATTGAGAACAATCTTCTCAAATTGGATCCTAGGAATTTTGACACCATCAAATATTATCTTACCCAAGTAGACATGTATAGGACACAACTTAAGGATTGTCTAAACCCATTAAGGATGGAAAGTTGATCAAACATGTCATGACTCATCTTCTTCCTAAATGTGTAGCTTAAGTTTCTTGTTATAATAATCACAAGTTAAAAATGGGTAGTGCCTTCACTAAGAATTCATTCAAGTCATTTTTAGGAATGCTAGTCTTAGAACATGAAAATTTAGCGAGTATGGGAATTATCTATTCCTCAAAAACCAAAGCCTTGGTAGCCAATCAAGGGAATCAAGGTGGTAAATATTCCAACAAGAAGCAAAAGTAGTGGAATGCTAAACCACAAGATTACACACAACAATCTTCCTTCTCACATCAATCTTCCTCCACACAACAATCTTCTTCAAAACAAGGAATGTGATTTTCCAAAAATAATAAGAAGGGAAACAACTTCAACAAAAGGGAGAATAAAACTTGTGCCTATTGTAAGAAGAATGGTCATGATGAGCATGAGTGTAATGAGGAAAATAAAAAATTGATATACCAAATGCTTATAAGGATAAGGGATCTTTAACCACTTCAAAAGGTAAGGGACAAGCTTTCATAGCAAGTACACACAATTATAAGGAATAGGATCTTGATTTAGGAGCATTTTTCCTCTTTGAAATCATCACCTATAGCTTACATCTATGTGGGAAATGACACTCAAGTGGAAGTTGAAGGAAAAGGGAATGTTGATTTGGAAAATGGAGTTTTCAGGGATGTTCTTCATGTTCCCATCCTTAGCACCAACCTTCTTTCAATCTAACAAATAACTAACTATGGATGTGGCAACAAGGTTGAGTTCCTTCCTAATTTAGTTTTTTGAAAAAAAATCTAAAGGATGATTCTATGGTGGAAATTGGAAAGGCTAATCATGAGACAAGAATTTATTCTTTTTCTGATTTTGTGTGTAAGCCTACTTCCCTTTCCTTGTTGACCCACTCAAATTCACAAAGTAAACTATGTCATGATAGGTTTGGACATCTCAATTACTGCTACTTTCAACAACTTAGCAACAAAGATATGGTCATTGGTCTACCTCAAGTCAACTATTCAAAGGGTGTATGTTCTGGTTGTGAAGTAG
This sequence comes from Cupressus sempervirens, assembly GCA_028749045.1. Taxonomy (NCBI): domain Eukaryota; kingdom Viridiplantae; phylum Streptophyta; class Pinopsida; order Cupressales; family Cupressaceae; genus Cupressus; species Cupressus sempervirens. The sequence continues at coordinate 97,521,843 of CM053790.1, forward strand.
GCAAGCATCCCAAAGAGAAATTTGACAAGGGGAAGTCCTTGAGAGCTATTTTTGTTCTTGAATTGGTTAATAGTGATGTATATGGCCCATTTCTAGTACCATTATTTGGAAAGGCTTGCTATATTCTCACCTTCATTGATGACTTTTCGTGCTACACTTGGCTCTTCTTTCTAGCTCATAAAAGTGAAGTGTTTGATAAGTTTATCACCTTCAAAGCTCAAGTTGAGAAGTAATTAGGGAAAGCCATCAAGATCTATGAATAGATAATGGAAGGAAATATGTGAACTGAAGGCTTATAGACTTTTTTACTCATGAGGGTACTGATCTTCAGCAGTCAGTTGCATATACTCTATAGAAAAATGGTATTGCTAAATGGAAAAATAGAACCCTTAAGGAGATGACCACGTATATGTTACAACATAAGTCTCTAGATCAAGTTTTTTGGGAAGAATCAATGTGTTGTGCCAATTACATCCAGAACAAAAGTCCTCATAAGGCCTTAGATAGAATTACACCTTTTGAGGCTTGGTGTGGTATAAAATTGAAGGTACAATAATTTAAAGCTTTTGGTTGCCTAGCGTGGGCAAGGATACCTCCATAAAAATGAAAGGCATTGGAACCTCAAGGAAAACCATGTATATTTTTTGGATATCCTAACCACATTAAGGCATACAAACTAATGGATCTAGATACATGCAAAATATTCTTTGAGAGGAGTGTTCACTTTGAAGGGACTTGTCCAAGTTTGGGTTATTCAACTCCTCCTTCCTCTATTATGGAAAGTGATGATAGTGATGATAGTGACTTGGAAGATGATATTCCTTCAACTTTGACTCATAGGACACCACCTTCAAATGGTCAAAAAATAGTTGAGGATATTCCTTCTTCTTCTTCCACTAGACCTCATTGGGCACAAAAAATACTTGATTCAACAGGTTTATTGGTTGAGAATCCTTTAGATACTAGGAGGACAAGGTCACAACACAAACCATTTCCACATGTTCTGATCCACAGTCATTTAAGGAAGCATCCTAGATTCTTGAATGGGACAAGGCCATGGAGGAAGAATACAATCTTGAATGGAAAATAACACTTGGGACTTAGTTCTTCTTCTTAAGGAAACAAAGTTGGTTTGGTGTAAGTGGATCTATCAAAATTAATTTGTAGTGGATGGAAGTGTGGATAAATATGAGGCTAGACTTTTTGCCAAAGGCTTCTCATAGGTTCCTATTATTGACTATATTGAGACCTTTGCATTGGTAGCTAAGATGAACTCCATTAATTTAACACTAGCTATTGCTATAGTTCATGGCTGGGTTGTTCATCAGATGGATGTGAAGAGTGCCTAATTAAATGGTGATCTTCTTGAGGAGATTTATATGGAGCAACTATAGGGTTTCATTCAAGATACTACTTTCATTTGTATATTGAAAAAGTTTGTCTATGGTCTTCAGTATAGATTCCTTCCTACTCTAAGCAAGATTCACTAGGTGTCATTCAGATTCAAATGTCTACATTCTTTAGAGGGATGACTAGAACTTGATACATGTGCTCTATGTAGATGAGTTGATTATTATAGGAAGAACTTAATCCATCATTTTTAGTGTCAAGATAGATAGATTTTCTATGACAAACTTGGGTTTACTTCATTATTTCCTTGATATTGAGATCACATAGTCTTTAGCTGGTATCACACTTTCTCAACCCAATTATGCTCTTGATTTAATTGCTCAATTTTGCATGACTAATTGTAAGTATTCTCCTACTCCCTTTCTTTTAGCTATTAAGTTAGAGGAAAAGTGTTCCACTCCACGTGTTGATGCTACATTGTATAGACAACCGGTTGGGAGTCTCATCTACTTGACACATATACACCCTGACATAGCTACTACAGGTGGCATGGTTTCTTGCTTCATCCAAGAGAGACATGAGCTTCATTGGAAGGCGGTCAAATGCATCTTACACTACATATAGGGTACACATACAAATGGGATACACTATGGAGCAAGCACTGGACTTCGGTTGGTTGGATATATAGACTCAAACTATGCAGGGGATCTTGATTTTCACAAGTCTAGTCCAGGTTACATGTTTCATCTTGGTTTTTGGCCCATTTGTTGGTAGAGTAAGAAGAAAAATACTATTTCTCTTTCTTCAATTGAGGCTAAGTATAAGGAGTTGTCACTTCAGCTACTTAAGCTATTTGGTTACAACATATTCTGAAGGAATTTTGATTTCACGTACCTAAACCCATAGACATTCATTGTGATAATCAAAGTGCTATTGAGATCTCAAAACATCCAATTCATCATTAGTGGACCAAACATATTGAGGTTCATATGCACTACATCAGAGAGTTGATACATGAGTAGGCCATTGCATTGCAGTATTGTCCTACAATAGAGAAAGTTGTAGATATCTTCACCAAACACATCATTGAGGTCAAGTATCTTCATTTGTGAGATCTCTTGGGGGTGTAGGATATTTTACTAGCGGGGTAACATGACTCTTCTCTTCTTTATTATACTTATCTCTCTTTTTGGGGGAGGGTTTTTCTCATGAGGTTTTCCCTCTTTCTCCATTTTCAAAGAGATTACATTCTATTGCATCACACTATATGTAGAGCATTACATTTGTACATGGGTACCTAACATGGTCTAGTAGTTGAGACCCATCATGCATTTTCATCATAGCTTTCATGAGCTTAGTTGTATTCCCCTAAGTTCCACCTAAGGGAGGGTGTTAGTGTCAATAATTAATTATTATTACACTTTACTTAAGTTTACTTAGGTTAAATGCATTATTTTATTATTTATATTATAGGTACCTAGAAGTATGCATAGTTAGATGAGTTGTCTTGTTGCCAACACAAGAGTTTGTAATCAGTTGAGTTGTCATGTAGACAACATAGTACTTCATAATCTAATTAAGCACATGGTATCTACAACATCTCTTTATGAGATACACCTCATTATTCTTATGCTCTCATCAACACACTAACTTATGTACTCAATGGAGGATAATCCACTCTTGGTGGACATGTGCTTAATTGTGAGGCTTATCACTTTTCTAACTCCTAGTTAGTCTAGATGTCTTTATATACAGGAACTTCTAGTGTTTATGTACATATGATATTCTTGTTATTGTTATTTTGATCATCCATTATTGGTCAATATTGTGCTAGTGTTTGAGCTTCTTGATCTTGGTGTTATTTTTTCCTAAGGAAAATTCTTATAGAATATATAATTTATTTGTGTACCCATATGATAGATTTTCTTTTTGTTATGGATCTTTAAAAACCACTTTTTAAAAATGTCTTTTTCAGGACCATACGACACTCGTATATGGACACCATAATTTCACACAAATAATTTTTTTTTATAAATCCTTTCAAACGGAGTTACCTAATACACCTAAGATTGATGATAATATTTTTCCTCAATTTTTTATTGAATAATTGTTTACTATAGATTATTAATTGGCTATAAAGATAAATTTTAAAACCTCTCATGTACGAACACCATAATTTGATCAAAATTTCACTTTTTTAAAAAATTCCTTTTTTAACCTCAAACGAATTGTATGTAGATTGATGATATATAAATTAATTTTAAAAATATTATAAAATTAAAAACTTATTAAAGTTTTAGTGAAATTCAGTATTCTTCATCTAGGTATCACCTTTCTTTAAAAAATAATGCAAAAATAATACATAAAATCATAGCACTACACAATTTATATTTATAAACTCAAGACAATGAGAGCTCTAATGGGTTTTTGTTTCATAAAAAAATTGATCAAGAAAATCCTCTTAAAATTATGGCAAGGTATGGATTTTTTGGTTCAATTCCTTAGCCAAATCTTGAGAGGTCAAGGCATAGGCTTGGTCTCACCAAGCCTATCCCAAACCAAAATATAAGGTAGGAGAAAAAAATACCAACATTCTTGACAAAGAAGTAGAAATGCTTGGTTGAAAATGAGATTCGAAAGAAATTAATACATCTCAGATCTGATAATGGTGGTGGGTATTATAGTCATGAATTTGAAGATTATTGCTCCTCTAATAGTATTTGTAGAAAAGAAACTATTCCAAGGACTCCATAGGAAAATTGAGTTGTTCAATACATGAACATGACTAGAATGGAGCATGCAAGGAGCATGACGTTTCATACAAGTTTTCCTTTAAACATGTGGGCAAAGACTATTAATACTACTTTATATTTTATTAATAGAGGTTCTTGTACTCCTTTGGGCTATGGTATTCTAGAGGAAGCATGGAATGGTAAGAAGGTGAGTTATTCTTTTCTCAAAACCTTTGGTTGTGAAGCATTTTCTCATATATATTTAGAAAATAGGACCAAATTGGAAGCTAAGTCAAAGAAATGTGTATTCGCTGGACATGGCATTGATGAATTTGGTTATATAGGATTTTTTATTTTGAAAATCATAAAATTGTAAGAAGTAGGGCTATGATATTCAATGAGAAAGTGTTGTACACAGATCTATTGAAAGAACATAAGAAGAAATAAGATAATTATGTAGTGCAACATGATACTCTAATGAATGATGTTCCAACAATTCCTCATGATGTACAACAACCACAACAACCAATATCACACACCCTAGTGAATGTTAGATGGTCAACAAAGATAAGGAGACCTCCATAAGGATTTTTTCCTTCTTTATATTCTAATTTAATTACTGATGCTAGTGAACCAAAATATTATGATGAAGTTGTACAGGTGGATACAAAGTGTTGGCACTCAAAATTGTAGTCCGAATTTTGAGCACTATTGAGACAATTGAGCCCTATAAATGCTTTTGAATGAGATTGTACCCGACTGTACCTTTGAGACCCCTAAGGTGTTTAATTTTTCTAACAGCCTACATTCAATGTGTCTAAGTGTTCTATGAAGTTAAACTATCATTTCGAACCATTCCACGAAGTCCTATTTTGAGTGCATTTCTAATTTGCATTTTCACCCAAGTGTCAAACAGTGATAGGAGGGCATGTTTGCAAATGAATATCTCACACCCAGAAATGTTTCATGACTCGTTCCTTTGAGAATGTCTAGTATCCATACCTAAGAACCTATGTTTCAGATTTTGAGTCATTTCAAATCCATTTGACTAGGTTTTAAAACCCTCAAAGTTGACAGTTTATTGTTTTGATGCTGATGCACATTGCCCATAATTCTAGGAAGCCCTATTTGACGTGTTATAACTTCTGACCAGTTGACCCAAATGTTAAAATTCCTTTTGAGTTACATTACAGACATCAAAAAAAAAATTATATTTCAAGTTTCAGCTCTTTATGAATCCGTTTGATCAGTTTTCAAACATGATTTCAAACGCAATTTATAACTTTTTACTGGTGTCAGCATTTGCAGATTTTTCAGGACCCCTATTGAGGATGTTATACCTCCAAATCCATGAAAGAGGAGACTGAATGGATTGTACCACTATGTTGTACTCAAAAAATACTTTAAGTTTGCCAGTTTGCAACTCATGATGAATCCATTTGCTCACTTTTCCAAGTCAATTCCATTTGCAAAAAATGATTTTCTACCATTCTTTCCAGTCAGTAATTCCAAGTAGCCTACTTTGACTATCCTCCATTTGCACCCATTTATTCATCAAGAGTCCAAACCATAGATCCATAATGTCCTTATGATAGAGAACCAATGCCCCCATTTTCATCCTCCTAGGTGTTCGTTTACCAAGTTTTTAAAGCACAATCCAAACCTAGTTTATTACTTTCTAACATGTTTTCATAGAGGTAATTCTAAGAGGTCAACTTGGATAGTGAATATATTTTGACTCTGAATTCATCATGAGACAAGATTTGATCAGGTATAAGAGTGCAGAACAGAGATTCAATATGCCAATTTTTAGAGCCCGGTCAGGTGTTTGGATAAGTTTTCAAATCCAGTCAACAGACCTCCTGGAACAAAAGTGATAGGTTGCAAAAAAGGATAAAATGAGTTTCAAATGCTGATTCAGAGATCGAATTTGTTTTGAATCAGTATCAAGTAGTCATTAAATAAGTTTGGAATAGCAGTTGGCCAAAAACAAAACAAAAATTAGCCAAACCCACTTTGGGGCCCGATTAATTATATCAAACTGATAAGATATATTGGAGAATTAAATATTCTAAGTGGGAGGGTTATAATAATTGTATCCATTATAATTTTAATATGAACACATTCCAAATGTGGGTGTGAAACCATATCACCCTCTAGGAGGAACTGTAAACTCTTGGATGTGTGTAAACTTTTTAGGAGTTAGCGAGAAATTACCAAGTAAGAGAGAGTGTTTTGGGAAGAAAAACAAAAAGAAATGCAGTATATCAATGCTCAAAAGGAATTTTCAAAGAAAGAATCTCAAGAAATGAAATTGGAAAGGTAGAGACTTCCCCAAGAAAAGTGGAAAATTTTTACAACCCAGGAGCACACAGATAGAGAATGGTTTGAGATGAAAAGGGATGTTTGAAGTCACAAGTGAAAAGAATGGATCAGACCACATGAGCCAATTTCAACATATAATTACTATGAACTTGGTAGAAGGTAGACATGCTATGCTAAATAGTGAAAGAGAAGCTTGGGATTAGACAATTTTTACTCAAGATATTGATGAAGAAAGAGATGAATCACTTGACAATGGTACCAAAAGTGTATTGGAAAAAAGAACGAACTACATGATAATCAAGAGGGGGAAATCATGTCCTATGACTATAACTTTATTCTACGAAGTGCACCTTCCTTTGGAGGAGCAGCCATGGATACCATTTGCAAGTGCTCCTTGCACTTTATGGGAAGAGGGGTGGGTGCCAGTTTTTCCATTTCCACTTGGAGCTCTACCATTGACCTTCCATCAATCTCTCCCATGCATATTTCTAACACCCTTTACTACCAACCCTACTTTGCGCACCTGAAGGGAACTCGCTTCATGGCATCTTTTCCCATTGTCATATGGTTATGGAAGGAGAGCTGCCATAGAAAAGGAGGTTGGCTCTTAAGAGGACCCCACAAAAAAAGGAGTTTGATTTAGACATTCGAATTGCCTTTGCTAAGAATGTCCATAGGGATGAAGAATTCCTAAATATTGTAGAACTTCTTCATCTCAATGCTCCAATGGTAATGATGGCACCATTTAATGGCATAAAAGATTCATATACCAAAACAAGAGATGCCAAAGAAGGAAGAGCAAGACGATGTAGGGAAGACATCTTCAAGAAGGAACACGTAGCTATGGAAGAGGAGAAATTCATGCTTAAAGGAGGCCCCCCACGACAACAGAATAAGGAGCTCCACATTATTGCGGGGCACCAGCAAAGAACAAGGCCCATGTTTTGGGTAACGAATGGGGATTCATGGTAGGTAGGGGATCCATATTCTTTGAATGAAAAGGTACTACTAAAATTCTTTGTAGGAGTAGGTAAAAGGGTGCATTCAAGGAGAGCATCCACCATAGTCAAATGTCCAATAGTCATGAGAAGACAAAAGGAGCTCTATAATTTGAAATCTATGCTATGCCAAAGAGGTAGTAGCCCTTTGTTTTGAATTCCATGGAGTAGCAGTGCAAATAGGGGAGCCATCTTGGGAAGATCCACGCTAATTAGGATGTCATCTTCTAATAAAGAATGCACGCTAAGCTAGGAAGAAACCCACAGTGGCTTGAGATAACAAAGCCCATGCAAGAGGCAAAGGCAAAAATAAAATAAGGAGTCATTTTTTAAATGGAAGAGGCCAGAGTAGGCACAAAGAAGGGCCATGGCTTAAAATAGGAACTCTACATGCATCAAAAGAAAACAATGAACTTGTAGAGAGAAGATCCACAGAAGAAAAGGAGTAGAAAACAAAGCAAAGGCACAAGACTTTATCCCACATTGATTGTGGTTAGGAAATTTTAAGATTTTAAATACAAAATTACTCAATAGACATCATGTCTTAAAGAAAGATGCTTTTGTGAAGCCATGTGATATGTGGTGGGTCTCGCCTACGCTCAGTTGGATGATGATGCTAGAAAAAATTTAAACAAAGATTCATTCATGATGATATGGTGCCCAAAATTAAGATTTTCTATGATCATGCCAAGTGTCCAAATTTTACAATGGGCACAAGCCCACTTGATCCTGATGCACATTGGATAAATAATGCAGGAATGTGCCTCGCTAACATGTGTCAATGGGTCCCGCTTAGAGGTGACATTGCATTCCTGTGACAGAGAGATGAGGTGAACCCAACAGCCAATTGCGAGGAGATATGTGGGATTTGTTGGGCAAGTCATGAAGTGACAAGTGGAAACATGGAGATTTACAAGAGCCTAAGATGGAGTTGTTAGAGTTTGCCACGTGTTGAGATCCGACGGCTGGTGCATGCCTGCAAAACAGAGTTGCAAGGTTGTTAAATAATGTGGGCAAGAGGGGAACTGCCATGTGGCAGCGGGCCTAGGCTTGGGATGATGTGGCATTAGAGGTCAACCAATTAGAGGCTTCCATGTGGCACTTGGTCAAAGGATAGTTGACCCTAAAATTAAAGGGTGAGTGTAAAATAAACATTTTAAAATGTCTTTTTAAAAATATTTTATCAGAACAAGGATGTACATGTAAGAATTTTAAATTTGAAAAAGGAGTTTAATCTAAAGTTTAGACTTTAGATTAAGTTAAAATTTTGAATTTTTAAAAACTTAAAAGTTGCAGACCAAGGTTTTCTATTGGGGGAGTGATTTTTTAACAGAGATTCGAGGGGTTTTCAAAGGCTAGATATGGGATATTATATATCACCGAAATTAGGAGAAGACAAAATTTTTGATTCTGGAGTTAGTTTCTACACAGGAAGTAGCTAGTTCATGCTATAGGAGGTTTTTTCCCAAATTCCTAATAGGCAACCACATTCAGATGACAAAATTCAAAACTATTTTTTGGCATGGTTTCATCATTTAGCTGAGATATCTAGAAGTTTGTTAGAAGTAATGATGAGACCAAATTAGATCAAAATGGTAGAGAGATGAGAGAGGTTTTTTTGTTGTAGAAGATTGAATTTCAAGTGGACACATGTTAGTTGTAAATCATATCCTAGAATTCTTCTTCTCCTATATCTTTCTTTCTTTCATCCATTGTGAGGGTTGGCTATTTTCTCTTGGTAATACTAGCAGGGTTCCAGTGTTTTATTGTGAAACCGTTCTTTCAATATATTCTCTCTTGTATGAGTAGCATTAGGAAGGATAAAACAGATAGTTCAGATCTGTTAAGTTTTTTTTGTGTTTTCATTTCATGCATATGACTGTATAATTTTAAGGAAATAATAAAAAGAGAAGAGGAATTTCATTAGTTTAATTCTGATTCTTATCTCTGTCTCAGTGAATTTTCAATGTTTTATGATCTTTGAACAAAGAGCTTAGGTCATAGTTGTAGTCCCTTGAGTTTGTATGTTTTTTTATTGTTACTTATGACTCAAGGAGTTATGTAAATGCTTCAGGGAATCAATAGGGTTGCAAGTTTATTGAGAAGGATATCATGTAAGAATGAGATTCAGATTGAACATGGATGCCTATTTACAAGGTGAATGGATAGATCATATGTCTTAAGATAAAAATATGTCTTAGATATCCATATGTGTGTTTTGATTCATAGATTTTCCCAATGGTTAAGGAACAGATCAATTTACAAGATCATTAGGTCTTATTATTGCATATCTGAGGTTATGTTGAATTCAACATTATTAAGAAAATGTTCTTTCCCGTTCATGTTGAAGGACTTCAAGGATTAACCCTCACTCAACTTATGTGATTCATAGCTTTGCATTTAGCTACTTTAGATCTATATCATTTCATGAGTCATTAGGACAAATAAGGGTAAAATCTGTTTAATAGATTCAGGGATATGTTTTTGCACTGGTATGATATCATTTGAATCTAAGGTCTACCCACCTAGGTTTAGCAGAGCCTGAAGTAGAAGAAGGGTTAAGCCTTATAGTTGGCCCTATGTTTGAAATGATATGTTAAGAATGGGAGTTAGTTGCCCCTAGATATGTCATATTCTCATGGGGATAATTGAAAACTCTCTAGTGTTTTCAAACACCAACACAAAGATTTAATGGGAGTCTACAATGGAAGAAGAAACAAACTCTTTACTGAAAAATAATACACGAGATTTATTCAAGTTGCCTGCAAGTAAAAGAAATTCACAAAATAAATGGGTTTATAAGTTAAAAGAAGAGGACAGAGTTAAGAAAAAAATTAAAGCAAGGTTAGTGGTAAAAGAATTTGCACAAAAAAGGGGCATTAATTTTGATGAGTTATTTTCACCAGTTGTTAAAATGACTTCTATTCATATTGTTCTAAGTATTGTGGCTACTAAATATTTTCATTTGGAGTAGATTGATGTTAAAATAGCCTTCCTTCATGGTGATTTGGATGAAGGGATATATATGGCACAACCACAAAGAATTGAGGCCAAAGGTAAGGAGAGCTTAGTGTGTAGATTGAAAAAATGTTTATATGGCTTGAAGCAAGCACCATGGAAATGGTGTCTAAAATTTGATACGTTTATGCATGAGCATGGATATAGCATGTGTCACTTAGATCATTGTATTTATTTTATGAGGTTGGGTGATGAAAACTACACTATTTTATGTTTATATGTTGATGATATGCTTGTAGTTGTGCCTTACATGGATCACATTATGATGCTAGAATGCTAGTTAGAACATTCATTTTATATGATGGATTTGGGGGCAACAAAACAAATCCTTGGTATGAAGATTTGCATAGCAAATGCTTAAGGATTTGACCTGCCACCTACTTGTAAGAATTTTACTTTACTATATCCTGAGTAACCTCCTCAAAATTCTCATAAGAGGTGGTAAAACTCACCAATTTAGATATACACTCCTAAAAATGTTTCATATCCATATTCTTTGTTATAAATTTTACCAAATTACTTACCTTAGTAATAGCTTTTGCTTTCTAGTTAGCAAATTCTTTGGAATTCTTATTCATATCTAGAATGGTGGGAGCAAGGTGTCTCGATAACTCTCTATGGTATATTTTATCTCCATCAATCTAATTTCAATATTTTTTGGCAACACTCAAAAATTTCTTAAAGACTTAACATTTTTTGTTGCTAGCATAGCATTTGGAGAGGCAGTAGGGCCTATTCTTGCACATATTAACACCTTCTTTATTTTCTCTACCTTGGTGATCCATTTTTGTTATGTGGGTTTAACCAGGTTCTTTTATCTTCTAATTTGTTGATTTCAAAATATAGCATCTTACATGCTTCATAGAGATTAAACATTTTTTCATCTATGTTTTCATGCATTGTCATCAGTATAGATCTAAAAATAGTTTCTCTATCATAATTATGCTTGTCTTGATAACTTTCTAACTATATTTGTAGATCAACCGCTTTACTCATTAGTGCATCACTCATTTTCTCTTTTTGGATTTTGTCTATTGCAAATTGATCTTGTTGAGTGAAAGGCACAATACTTTAGATGGGTCTTCCTATATTTTTGCAAAAGGTTCAACAACCATAGAGACTTTGGAAGCTTCTAGTTCAAATATTCATCTTTCTAAAAAAAATTAGTTTATTTTGCATGTCAATGGTCTCTCTTATACATTTCTCATAAATGGAAAAGACATGTTTATACTCTTCCTCCAATTCTTCATTTATATTTTCTTTATCTAGTGTAATATCATGAAGGCAGGCAACTTGTTCGTATGGGTTCATAGTGGAATTAGATAAGTTTGCATCTTTTTCTCTTTGTATGACTACATTTAATACAACTCTATTTCTTGTTTCATCTCCTCCACCTAATCCTAATGTAGTAAAGACACTGAAATCTTTAATGTAATATATGCCAATTGACATATCTTCCAACCCCTTCAAATGTGTCATTTTTAGTCTCATATTCTTCATGATGGAGGCAATGGAAATGGAATCAATAATTTTGAAGGTAGGTGCTAGTTGGTCTCCTTTATGTTTGACTATTTGTCTTCCCTCTTCTAGAGTGATTATATCAAACATGATCATTATCTAACTTTTAATCTTTTGTTCTAGGTCATCAAGGTCAGCAAATGGTTTCAACTTCCTTTTTTTGTCAACCCTTTTGAGAGACTCTTCGCTATAATGTTTCCATATAAATTTCATAAAAGCTATTGATTTTACAAATTCATCATCATCAATAATAAGATTAGAGGCCTCCTTCTTTGGTTCTCTAGGGACAATACCTTTTAATTCCTAAATGGTAATGTTAGAAACATGGCCTGGGGTGTTTGAGGATTTATCCTTTTCAATAATTCTTTAGGAGTGTATAGATATTCTTCTTCCTCATTAGCATCATAAGGTAAATTCAGTTTTCCTAATTGGTCCACCTGTTGGATGCATTCCTTTTTTGTGGTGTTTTTTTAATTTTGGTTTGGCCCTACAGCTCCGTTCTTTGGGGTATATCTTCAACACCAGATTCTATAACATGACGAGCATTAAAAGGTGGGCTTGTTAGAAATAGATAATTTTGAAAGGGGGATGGGGGTGATTCAGTATTCTACAAAGTTTTACCCATAGTTGAAAATTGTTAATTTCTTTATAACTTGCATATGAAAGTAAATAGACAATGATGGACAATAATATAACCATACAGAAAGAGAAATAATAACACCATTATTTGCTAACTATGGAAACCATGGGAAAGGAAAAACCTTGGTGGGGATGATACCCAAAAGATGATCTAGTAAACAAATAAATCCTGTGAATGATATTGACACTATTAGGACTCTATTAAATACACATAGTGTCTCAAGTCTTTGTTAAGGGACTAGGCCCTATTAAAAGACTCAACCTTGATAGTGGTTTCTTCAACCCTATTAAGAGTTGGTAGATCAAATATAATGAATACAAAAACAACCCATTGCCCAAACATGAAATTATACCAATAAGTTCCTTCACAAGAATAGGTATACATAAGATACTATCGTAATGTTGAATCTTGCACTTTCTCTAATCATAGATCAGATCTTGCATCACATCAAGATCACACATTGTATATACTATCTGTTGGAAATATTCAAAGTTACTGATTCACCCCTCCCCTCTTAGTAACTTGTCATATCTTGAATATTTCCAACAATTGGTATCAGAGCAATAAGGTTGTCAAGATAAAAGTTTCACAGCTTGAGCAAAGATCAAGGACAATGGAGATATTTAGACTTGACAAATCTATTGAGAATGAAAAGCTAGATCTGAAAATGGCCATGGCTCAACTCAATGAAGCAAAAGAGAATCTTTCACAATCCTTGAAAAGAAGAAAAGAACTTGCAAGGAAAATGAATGACCATCAATATGTTGAAGAAAAAATTGAAGATCTCTCACCATCAAGTAGTTCAGATGAAGCTAACAAAGAAATCAAAGAACTTTTAGAAAAGAATGGATCTCTGCAGGAAGAAGTAAGAAAGCTCAAAAGGGAACAAGAAATCTAGTCCATCAGGCTATGTGAAATCTTGGAGCAAAGGAACAAGGCAGCTGAAGACTTAGAGGTAAGGAATAATCAATCCTCTCAGCTTGAAAATCTTGTAACTCAATTATCTAATGCAAATGAAGAAATTATGAATCTAAGATCTGAGAATGAGAATTTGAGAAATGAATTAATTACTGAAAGGCAAATCAATGCAAGCTTACAAAGTGATCTAATCTCTAAAAAACAAGTCAATGAGAGAATGGTAAAATCTCAAAAGGACATGGATCAATTGAATCTGCAAAATGAAGAAAACTTTCATAAACAAAATGGTAAAGCAGGCCTTAGATACAAGGAAGAAGGTGAATCCTCCAAACAGGGTACTCAAAAGAATCAAAGACCTACTTGCAGCCACTACGGTAAGTTAGGTCATACATCTAACAGATGTTGGAGCAATGGAAAAGGAAAATTTAATGGAAAGTGCTACAATTGCAATCAGCATGGACACAAAGCCAATGAATGCAAAGAGAAATCGAAATTTGAAGGTAAATGTCACAAATACCAAAAGCAAGGTCATAAGGCATCACAATGAAAATCCAAATCATTTAATCCAGCTGAACAACTTGTCAAAGCAATATTTGGTTGGGACTACAACACTTGGTGCAGATGTCATTATTGTGGAGAATATGGTCATACTGGCATAAATTGTGCAAGGCATCACCTAAGAAAAAGGGATACCACTGTAAGATGTTATACATGTACAGAACTTGGTCATATATCTAAAAATTGCATGAACATAAAGAAAGTCGAGGATGAGAAGAAAATCAAAGTAGACAATATTCGGAAGCAAATGAAGCAGCAATGGATTCCTAATTCTACCGAGCCAGATAATTCAAGTGATGGAATGGTGACTCAAGAAGTGAGTGACTCTACCATTTCCAATTAAGACTCATCAGGATAAGACCAGGACTGTATCTACAAAGCAATATCCTAAGCAGTCCTAAAATGAAAATATGATCAAATCAGTATTTCAGATACATCAGGATCATGGTCGGTACATGACCTTACCGAGCTCAGTCAGGTGCAATAAGGCTTCTTTCACCAAGTTGCACCTACCGAGCATGGTTGGTTCTTCTCTTACCGAGTTAAGGTCGGTTTAACCTATTTTCTTTTGGTCACCGAGTTGCGAAGTTTAAGCCGAGCTAGTGGATGACAGTCTGTCGATCGCAGCTACCTCTGTACTGAACATTAATGGCAAATTTTTCATCAAAAGGGCAGATTTTGACCTCATTTTTCACCGCGAATTCGAGATTTACACAAAAAAAAAAAGCTTTCAAGCGATTTCAAGCGATTTGAAGAGATTTTCCAGCGAAGTATTCTTACGAAACCTTTTCACTCACCGAGCAGCAACGGCATCCGCAAGCACCAGCAGCAGCAAGGCGAAGAAAGAGAAGAAGAATCAGAAGAAGAGAAACTGGCAAAGAAGAAAGGCAAGATAATCATTACCAAGCCCAAGAAGCAGCCTACTGCAGTATTTACTTGGAGGACAAGAAAAGGTATTCAGGAACCTGTATTGGTCAAACCTGCACCTACATTTGAGCAAAGGCTCAAATCATTGGAAGAAGGAGCTGGCATCACAAATTTCAAGGCATTGAAATTTGAGACAAGGACTGATGCAGAGAAAATGCAGATTGAGGAACTGGTACTTAACAAAATGGGAAAATGGAAATACTCCCTGAACCAAATTGCTCCTCATATCTCTAAAGAACTACTGGAGAGAGTACAGTCAAGATGGGAGTTAGCCACCAAGACGGTAAAAGATATATATAAGCAATCCCTGAAGAATCTTCGGTCTAGTCTCACTAGAGCAGAGGTAAAATCTAAATTGAAAACCTATGAAGGTAAAATGATGATCAGATTCCACACTTGTTTGATTTTGATCAAAGATATAGAGCATGTTGTAAATGATGCTACAAATATGTGGAAAAACATCTATCATCTACATAAGCCCAGTGTAGACCCAGTAGAAATAAAGGATGATGACAGCAGCAACAACAGTGATGAATCAGATAGCGCTCCATCCATCACAGTTACACCAAGAGATTTGCATGCAATGATAGAAGAGAAAGAGGAAGAAGACAAAGAGGAAGAAGCTGAAGATGAAGATAAGGAGGATGATCCGGTAAAAATTGCAGCAGCAGTTATTGCATCCCTTCCTCACTCCCCAGCTAAACCTGTGACATCATCAAGGTTGGAGTCAGCTTCAGCAGGTTCATCTACACCAGATTTACCATCTACACCTGCCATATCTCAGCTCCAGGTATCATCAGTGGAAGTGACTACCACTTCATCTATCGAGCTGCATCCCTCTTCATCTACCGAGCTGCACCCCTCTTCATCTACCGAGTTGGCCTCCTTGACTCCATCATCATCAGTTGGTATTGCTATGAGTTCTCCAATTTTTACTACTCCAATTTGTTCTACAATTTTATCGCCATCTACTTCAGGCACAGTGAGCTTAGATACTATATTACCGAGTGTATCACCATTTTTGGCCAGTACTCAAATTTTTGACCCTGTACATACTCCTATTAGCAGTCAACCCTCAAGCATCCCAGTTTTTACTGCTAGTCCTTCTGTCTCTACTATTGTGTCTATTCCAAAGGTCAAACCAGTCATCTTAGAAGTCAAACAAAAGTAACCATTAAGACTTATGATCACTGGAAAGGAAATTCCTGAAGACATTGACTTGAACACAGAGATAGTAATTCCAAAGATTGACTTTGATAATGCTACCATTGAAGAAATGAGGTATGCTAGTCAACTTATTGAGAAAAAGGCTACTCAGATGCAGTTAAGATCGGAAAGGGATAAGGAATATAGGATAATTGAGGATGCCTAGAACATAATTACTAAGGCTATAGGTGTTGATATTGATACTTCTCAACACATTTTGATTCAATTGGAAGAGGCAGTTAATAAATTCAATGAAGATGCCTCCGGACAAGAAAAGATGATTGAGTGTGCAGCAAAGAAATTTGATAATAAGGTGTTGGGGCACATTGCCCAGAACATTGCAATAAATCAGGGTGCAATAACCTCAGTTTTGGCAAATATGGAAAATTCTTTTAATAATGTAACATCTCTTTTTGCTAAGCTTTGTGATGTTACCGAGTACACTAAGGGAATAAGAGAGAAACTAAATAAAATTGATGAGGATCTGAAGGTGAGCGCACAGAACTTGAAGCTTGACCCTAGTTCAAGCTCATCTCATCACCTCAGGATCAAATTTTTGTCAGAGAAGCAGGCAGAGCTGTTGAGAGAAGAGGCAAGGATCCGATCTACATTGATAGATATCCAAAACATGATCCTTCCCATCATGGATTCAATGTAGAAGCACATTGCACATTCAAAGACATTAATCCATGATAATAACTTCTCCATTGCAGACCATGTGATTGAACTTTTGGCTGAAGTTCAAGTAGCTCTTTCCACTTGCAAAATTTTGCAAGAGAATTGGGATAAGACTCTCCAGCTTATTCTTCAGGTACAGTCAGAGTTCATCTCTCATTTTGGTGATTCTATATAAGTATATATATTCTTTTATTCTTTGGCATTATTGTCAAAAAGGGGGAGATTATTGTTGGATATGTATACTATGGGTGAATAAGTGTTTTCGGAAAAATTATACAAAGGAAGAGATATACAGCTCATGTAAATACTGTATGTACATTCTATGGGGGAGTTGTATATAACGAAGCTATGTATATTCAGAATCAGTCATCAGCATGTCAGATAAATTTTGTCTCATAAGTGTTTTTGTCACTAATGCCAAACGGGGAGACTATTGGCATTATGATACATTTTTGTCATGAGCTACAACACTTATTGGATTCTGAATGCTTACCGAGCTCTCACCGGACATTCCTTTGTAAGCCAAGCTTTACCTAGTTCTCAGTGTTTACCGAGTGATCGAGGTGAACAAAGAAGTCAGTGTTTACCGAGTGATCGAGGTGAACAAAGGAGCCAGTGTTTACCGAGTGATCGAGGTGAACAAAGCAGCCAGTGTTTACCGAGTGTTCGAGGTAAAGAAAGGAATCAGTTTTGACCGAGTGAAGATGTACTTAGTATTGACCAAGAACTTCGTGATAACTGAGCTCCTGAGGTTATCAAGGAAATTAATTTTACCGAGCTCAGACGGTTATCAAGGAAACTAACTATCACCGAGTCACAAGGTTCTATCGAGTGTTTCCTTTGATCACCGAGCTATAGTTTAGATAGAAGTGTTCACCGAGTGACATCTCTTCTACCGAGTCTCTAGTGGTTACCGAGTTCAGAACTACTCGAAGTGTTTAGTATGGACTGTGCCTTCACTTCTACCGAGTGCATGATGATGCCGAGTAACGCAGTGGATGCCGAGTATCAGAAGGACACCGAGTCAGTTCAGTGAACCCGAGTTTTTACCTTGGGCCGACTTTGTATAGAGATTTGCACTTGTTGTTTTGGCCGACCTTGCATGTATTGTTTATTTGGATGGTATATATATGCAATGTATTGTATCATTCAAATGTAATGGTAATGAATGAAAATGTGAAAGTGTGAAAGAAATACATGTGTGCGAAAGTATGTGTGCTGAGTTGTGAAAATATTCAACAAGGTCAAGTTTTGGAGCAGAAAATTTTTATCTATCACATCAAGGTGAATCAGAGCATAGCGGATCTTATCAGCAATCAGTTGTAATCAGATCCACTATTTCATTCTAACAGGTGAATTAGTTTTTGTAAATCCTTTAACAAGGTAGACTTAACAGCCTTTTGTAAATCTCCTAACAGAGTGCATACTTTATTGTATGTTTGTAAATCCTCTAACAAGGTGGATCTAGCAATCCTTTGTGCTCCTAATAGGGCAGATCACCAAAAGTGGTCATTGTAAGCCTTAACCGGCCAACTTCATATTGCAGTAACGAAGCTTTGTGGGTTTCATCCCCACCCCAGTTTTACTTTCTATTTGGAAGGTTTCTGGGTCACCAAATCTATGTGTTCAAGTGTTGCAAATGATTTTGTTTCATGCTTACAGTAGGTTACTTGGATGAATGGTGAATATATCAGTATGCAGTTTTATTGTTTGAAATTTTAAAAGTTACTGATTCACCCCTCCCCTCTCAGTAACTTGTCATATCTTGAATATTTCCAACACTATCTTGATAATAGTTTTCATCATGTGCATATCATCATATTAAACTTATTATCTATGCAAGATGTGATCCTCATATATACCATGGAAATGATCAAAACTCTACTCTATCAGCCTTGGTGCTTTTATATGCTTTTCAATTATAGCTTAGGATGTTGGCCCATCATGATTAGGCAATTATTTTGTTCCCAAAATAATTCCTTAAGCCATACAATTTAATTTACTAACATGCTCTATTAATTACCTAAATTTCTAATTCAAATATAACTTTTTGCATACAGTTTGTACAAGTATATGCATTGACCTATGTCATCAGGACACTATCAACTAAGTAACCACAACTATGCATGTTATAACTTGAAGTTGGTCATTTGTGTGTACTATATATGTCCTAATACTACTGCAAATTGTCCAACACTTTAGTCAATTTTTAACATTTATTGCATTAGTAAAATACCAAATATATATTTCCATAAATAACAACACTTAGACATCTATCTAATCCATATTGCCAAAAATTTCTCCATTTGGAATGGACAGAAAAATTTGGGAAAATTTGCTAAGTTCCAAAATGATCTCATACAAAATAATAATGGAAAAATTTTGAAAAATTGGCTAAGTCCCAAAATGATGTTATATAAAACAATAATAAATAAAAAAATTAACAAAATGAAATTTTCTTGAAATTTGAAAATTTTATTCATGTTTTGATGGATCATTGCATTCCTTATTACTTGTTTACAATGATATATAGCTAATCTCCCCCTTGCATATACATACACATGCTTCTCCCTTACATAAAACAAAATATACATATACATATACAAATTTTCTCACATACTTATCCCCCTTTGACATCAATAAAAAAGATGTCAAACAAATGTATGCAAAATTGTGTTGCCTTTCTTTGATCTACTTGACAATCTAGATATACAATCTATAAAACCAAGTTTTAGTCTCTTAAGATCCTTCTTCTAGTTCTCCTTGATTTCTTCATTTATACTGATGAGTGCACAAAGTGCATAGGATGAAACTTCAACCACACTCAAGTCAATATAGGAAAATTTGTCATAGGAGGCATTAGTCACAAGATACTCCACCAATTTCATTTGCAAAATACTAACTTTTGGTGACAAATAATATTTAAGGATAGGGAATATTCTGACTACTTTCTCCTTGTTAGATTCAAATCCTCTAGTAGCATTGTGAATCTTTTCCATTTCTATTCTAATGTCTTTAATTTTTACCTCTAGTTGTTGTAATATGGTAGTGAGCGTGTGAAGCTCACTGATTTATCCTTTTATTTGATTATAAAACACTGATAGGAAATTGTATGAAATCATGCATTGTCTATACAACTTCTTACCTTCAACTATGCTCTTCCTTAACTCTTTAATGCACCCATCCATTGTTTCTAGGTCATTTCTAACATTTGTGCATATTGTATGAAATAGTGATGCATCATGCTTTATTTATGATTATACTAAAGCAATGTCAGTCAAGGTTGTGAAGTCTGCATCAAAATATCTTACCATTTCTTTTATTTTTTTCTACAATTCTAGTTCTATGATAGTCATTTGAATTGTCCTCTACATTCTCAGCAAAAACTTTTGTCACCATTCTCTCCAAGGACTTCACTGATTTTTTTCTTTCAAGTAACTTTATCATGGAGCTCATTAATCCTTTCAAGTGACTGGTTTTAGTTTTGTACTCTTCTTTTCTTCCTCTTGTCTCTATTTCTCCTTCTCTTCTTCTTTCTTTCTTTCTTCCTCTACTTTCTTTCCTTCTTCTAATGTTTTGTTCTCTTTTTCTACTTCCTTTATTTTCTACTCTTCTTCTCTTTTGTCTTTCTCTCTTTATCTCATCTTCTTTATTTTTCTTTCTTTCCTCTTCTTTCCTCTTCTCATTTTAAGTTCTTTTTGTTTCTTTATCTTTTCTTCTTTCATCTTCTTCCCTTTTTTCATGTTTCTTCCTTTCCTCTTCCTCCAACTTTTTCTTATCATCTTCTTCTTTGTTTGAGCTAACATAGGCAGTGATATTGTAAAGAATTTTAGTTCCATACACTATGAATGGATTTTCTTTTACATTTATTGTTATATTTTTACTATCGACTTCCTAGAATTATGGAATACTAAGAGGAGGGGGGGAATCAGTATTCTAGAATATTTTTTTCACCAACTAGATAATATTTATTACTTTGAACCATGCATAAGAGAGTAAAAAACTAATGTTGAATAAGCATAATAAGAATGCATAAATATGTCATGCCCAAACTACGAGGGCAAAAACACAATTTAAAAAAAAAATTAATAATAAAAATGCTCTAAGTTTGAAATGATTGTGATCACAGTTACAGTAAAGGTTCTCTACAACTCATCTTAAGTTACATATCTAGAGAAGGAATAAATTGTTAAACTGAAGCTCTCGCTATTAAAACAATATTGACATTTATTTTGTTTCATGTTAATCTTAAAACAATATATTTAAATTTCCTCTATAACAATATAATTAAAGATAGATTTAACAATTATTACATAGTATCTTTCATCTCAGACAAGGTTAACATTATAAAAAAAAAATTCTTATAATCTCTTTGATAAAAAAAAAAAACATCTATCAATGATAATTCAAGCATTTAAAGAAAAATTTATAATTACAATAACGAAATAATAATTAGATAATTCTTATATATATTTGAAATAAAAATAAAAGATGCTAACTATTAAACAAAATTAACTAACTAAAAAAAAATTTAAAACTATTCTAAATAACATAAATTTAAACAAGACTTATCTTAATATAAATCTAAACTAACATAACATAACATACTAATTTACTTTCTTACTTAAATTAATACAAAATCTAATCTAATTAAATTAATATCTAACTACACTTACTTTTTAACAAAAATCTAAAATAACAACTACCTAAAAAAAAACATTTTAATTTATAAAACATAATTTAAACTAGTAACTATGACTCTAAAAAAAAATAACTAACCTAAGCAACTAATCCCATACTAACCACTACTAACACCTACATCCAATCTAATACCTAACCTAACTAACTCTACCACTAACTTTCTTATACCACCCCACCCTACACCCTACTTCCCCCCCCTACGCTTCCCAAAGTCCAGTGCACTGTCTAAGTTGGGGTGGAAAAGTAAATGCAGACTTCCTTGGGTGAGGCGACCAAGGGGACATCAAGGAGAGCAAAGGTAACCTTGGATTGCGTAAGACTTAGTCTAAATAAAAACTTTAATTCTTTCCCCTCCAAGTTGAGCGCCCTCTTAAGTGAAGGAGATGGGGATGGGACATGGGGGTAGGGTGACGTCACCCCCCCCCATGTTGATTTTGTTGACTAGCCCTAAATTTTTTTAAATAAAACCTTTTTAAAATGCATTCCAAGATTGACGTGCAAGGGGGAATATTTAATGCAATAAAGACAATAAAGTTTTATAGGTAAATCTAGGATATTTAGAATATTAGATATTAGTTATATGTTTCTTTAGTTATTCATATTCATTTTATTGATTATTTATTTTGAATTTAAATTTGAAACAAAGAATCAATAGAGAATATTCTCTGTTCCACAAATAAATAAATTTCCTTCCCCCATGCAAAATCCAGAGAGCATTTTGCTCTTGGGGGAAATTTTTTTTTGAAGCTTTATTTTTCTAAGTATAGATTACAAAGTGATGTATATTTTTTTATTTTTATTTTTACAAGGAGTATATAAATTGAATGGATTTAAAACATGGAGTTAATAATCGTATCACAACAAAGCATGATTAATTTGATTTCCTAAAAAAACTTGAATTAAATTATATCAACCATATCCATTATTTTATTTCCTTAACATAATTTTCATTTTGAATATATAAGGAAGCTTGAAAATTTTGCTCAATTAAACCATCATCAAATCATCTTATTGCTGATGTACATCCATCTAATTTAAAATTACGATTGAATCACATGATAACCAAATATACTCAATCACCAATTTTTTTGGCAAACCTGATTCAAAGGCTCAGTCGGGAAAGAACTAGAAAAAAACTCGACATCGTTGCCATTAAAACAAAGTTTTTAAATAAAAAATACATAGGATTCCAATCCCAAAATTTACAACAATGTTATTGAATTTCCTTCATGATCCTCATCAGGGGTTCCATATCAATTTCTGCAACACATTTCTAAGAACCGTGGAGGGAACAAAATCTAATCAGGTGACAACCAAGCATAACCAAGAGACAATCAAACATACATATTAATCCAAGGTTTACACAATAGGATTCAAAATGAATCAAAACTAGGGAAAGGTGGATTTTTCCAATAGGAGACGTCAAACACAACACCAAACCAGGTGCCCAATTGGGGCTATAAATCAAGAACTTTCGTTCTTCCATTCTTACATGCCAAAAATCATACATGGTTTGTGTTGATAGGTAGGGGCCCATAACACCCTACCCTCTCTCCCTCTTCTCATCCTGAGAAGAGACTCTACACTGTTGGAGTCCAACTAAAAGGACATTTCTCGAAATTGGCCACTTCTGCCCTCTCCAAGGGTGAGTAATGCCAAAACACCCACACAAGAAAACTTTGAAAATCAAATAGAAACAAGAAAAGAAATCATTCAAAAATATGGTTTTCAAATCTTCCCAACATACCCACAAACATATAAACATTCAAACAACAACAAGGTAGCATAAGCATGAAACAAACATGAAAATCTGAACAAGGGAGATGAGAATTCCTACTTGCACAAAGAGGTAATGGCAAATGAACAAGTTTGCGTAGAGATTTTCCCTTCCTCGCTTCAATCTTCCAAGACTTCTCTCTAAATGTAGAGATTGGGTAACAATCTCAACTAGTCCAAGAAGGGCCTCTAAATAAGCCTCAAACTCAACCACTAAAGGGATCAATAGCTTCTCCCACCCACCTACAAATCTAGAAGCTCCTAACTCAACCCATATTATGGTTAACCACTAAGTGGAGGTGAGGTGAGATAATTCATGGTAGCCATAGTCAATTTTCGCACAAAAGCAAAAAGAGACTTTTTGAGTGATCTCAAAAGTCAATAAAAGGGGCTTAGGGGTTGGAAAAGACCCCCAACCCATACCCATACCTATTGGGTATAAATATTTCATGTTTTAAAGCCTTAGGAATAGGTTTGGGACCAAACAAAAGCTAGGAAATAATTAGGACCAACTAACAACTCTAACAATACAGATTAAGCACTAATCCAAATTAGGGTGACTAAATGCGATTAAGAACCAAATTAGCAAAAGATACTAACTTAATCCAAGTTAGGTCCAAAGGTTACACAACTAACCCTAACTAGCATGCTGAAGAGCAAAAATTCACGAGTGTCAAGCGACACTAAAAGAACATAGTTACGAACATTAACATTTACTGAATACAAAAAGATACATACATACATCTCACAATAAATTTGATTACGAACAACAAGGTTTCCACAATTAGCACATAGGAATCATTTTTGTTCCTCCGTCGACTGTCTTAGCTAAAATATCTGCACACTCATTGCACACATCAGTAGTCCCATAAAATCACATGCACATATGTATATACGTATCAGAAATTCACATGAATTGAAACATACATCAATCAGGGTTTCTCTCATTTCTTAACCATTAAAATCTCTTAAATCAAAGTAGCAATCCTACATGTAATGATTTCATCAACATACATATACATAAAACATTAAATGACAAACATCAAATATCTAAAAGTAACATCACACAATATGAAATAATATAATATGTTCTATGCATAAGATAATGTCTCGACATCTCGAGTCGTGAGTATCAAAATGATAAAGTAACAACTAAGGCTACGAAGGGTCGGGGTGAGGCCTCACAAAAGAGAACTCGTAACACCATATTTTTTACTAATATAAATGTTTCTTGCAAGAGGATGGACCCTGTTAGGAGTCTATGTTGGAATGCTTTTAGAATAACTTAGATTGGGGGGAGGGTGTGAATCAGTTATCCAATGTCTAGATGTATAACTAAAATTTTCCATAGCTTAGTGAACCCATAAAATATAATTCATCATGCATGCATCCATAAGATTATGCAATTACTTAAAACTTGTAAGTTATTGTCAAATAAACATGCAAAAATGTAAACATGAAATATAACAAATTCATCAACACACTTGACACAATGATTTATGTGGAAACCCAATTTGAGAAAAACCACTAGTAACATGCTACTCTTTTTTCACTCTTTTGAAGTGATGCACTATTAAAGGTTACAATACACACTATTAAATGTGACTCTATTAAAGGATTTCAATCACCCTATTAGGACTAAGGCTTGTTAGAGGACTTTACACCATTCACTTGGAATATCATCTGGTTAAAGGATTTACAAATTATTGTTAGGTCAACCTTAATTCAAAGGATTTAACCTAGACTGATATAATTATTAGAGAGTAACAGTAAGGCTTGATATGATACAACTTAAAACTTCACTTGTAGATTACATATCATATTTAGTCCTCAATTCTTCTTGGGCTTTATAGTTTACAGTTGTGATAGCTTGTTCACCCTTCAAGAATTCATCTCATTAAGCCTTCTTGGTTAACATGCCAATGTAGTCCCTTTTTTTTCTCACTTGATGAAGAAAAACAATTTTTTGCACTTAACCTTTTTGCTTCTGACCAACCATTCCTATAAATAGTAAATAAAAATATTTTACCACTCATTCTCCATTGCCCAATTTAGGGTTAGGATGAATTAGGTAGGATACAATGTATCTATCCCACATTTCATATCTCTTCTAGAAACTTCTCCTAGAATCCTCTTTGAATTTGCCTCAAAAATGGATGATACTTTGAATTTTGCATAAGAAAGTAAAAAACTAATTTTGAATAGTAATAATAACTATACATAAAAAGAACTCATAACATCATATTTTGTTAACTAGGGAAACCCTGGCTAAGGGAAAACCCCAACGAAGATGATAACCACTAGATGATGTACTAATATAAATGTTCCTTGTTAGAGGATGGACCTTGTTAGGAGTCTATGTTGGAATATTTTTAGAATAACTAAGGGGAAGGGTGAATCAGTTATCCAATGTCCATATGTATAACAAAAAAATTTCACAACTTAGTGAACCCATAAAACATTATTCATCATGCATGCATCCATAAGATTATGCAATCACTTAAAACTTGTAGGTTATTGTTAAATCAACTTGGAGAAATGTAAACATGAAATATAATAGATTCATCAACACACTTGACACAATGACTTACATGGAAACCCAATTTCAAAAAAAACACTAGTAAGGTGCTACTCCTTTTCACTCTTTTGAAGTGATGCCTTGTAAAAGGCCAACCATGTTAAATGTTACAATACACACTATTAAATGTGACCATGTTAAAGGATTTCAATCACCTTATAAGGAGTGAGCCTTGTTAGAGTACTTTTTACCATTCAATTCGGATGTCACCAAATTAAAGGATTTACAAATGACTGTTGAGTCGACTTTAGTCCAAAGGATTTACCCTAAACTGATTCAATTGTTAGAGAGTAATAGTAAGGCTTGATTTGATACAACTTATAGCTTTAGTTGTAGATTAAAAATCACTATTTAGTTCTTAATTCTACTTGGCCTTTATACTTTGTAGCTCTAATAACTTGTTCACCCTTCAAGCTTTCATCTCCTTAAGCCTTCTTCCTTAACATGCCAATGCAGTCCCTTTTTTTTCCCTCACCTGATGAATCAAAACCCTTTTTCACACTTAAATTTTTTTGCTTCTAACCAGCTCTTCCTATAAATAGGAAATTAAGATATTTTTTCACTCGTTTTGCATCATCTAATCAAGTGTTAGGATGGATTAGGTAGGATAAAATGTATCTATCCCACACTGCATATCTCTTCTAGAAACTTTTCCTATAATCCTCTTTGAATTTTCCTCAAAATGGTTTACCTTAAAGTTTGTCTCACTAGCTCATCATCCTTATCTTCCATCTAGCTCATATAATCCAAGAAAACAAACATTTCAATTTAGATTCATCGAATTCATGATCTATAGAATAATGCAATTGCTAGGCATTATCTTGCTTGTGATGTTCAACACATACTGCATTTCTCAACATCCTCTGTGAAATTACTCGAGATGAACTAAAGTTTATTGGTGCTTGGTACCTACTAATCTTTACTCGACATCAACTATTCTACTTGGCATACACTAAAATTAACTTTTACTCAACTCCAATTTATTTTTGTTCGGCTTACATTGACTTTGCTCAGCACCTACTATTCACTTGGCCAAACTTGGCAGGCAAACTTTGTGTAATTTGTTATTCTAAAATTACTTCGTATAACCAGCCTTTGCAACCTTAAGTAGATTATCAATACATCATGTCACTATAGTCTTAACTAATTCTTAGACTTCTTTACATAATCATAACTCAACCTTTCTTCTAGGTGTTATTGTTACATATTTTGATCAAATCTTCATCAATCAACTAAGCGATAGTACTTAAATATTATAAATAGTTATCTTACCAACAAATAGTAGATTTAACATCAACGAAAAAATAATGATTGAAGCGTATTGGTCATACTTGTATGTTCTTCAACAATCTATCTTTGCGATCTCCCTCTTTTATTAGCTTCTTCAATTCATTCTAAAGATTCTCCATCTTTGGCATTGATGGGAAACTAAACTGATCAACCAAATCAACCAAATGGTAAACACCTTGCTCAACCAAACTAACTAGGTCAAAATAGTAAGACAATACAAATTAAAAAAAGGAAAATAATTCTTTGTTTTGAAATCTCGCCCTCTATCAACAACTTCAATCTTCTGAATAGGTTACAAAACTCTTTATAACTCCTTCTAAGTTTCATCTTATACCTTCCTATTATTATATCTCCCTCTTACTAGGTAGATATTAGGATTTCTCCCTCTTTCTTGTATTTCTCTATCTCCTTCATCATACTTCTGTTCTCCTTAGATCAACAATATCAGCAATTATCTCTTGATTAGTAAATTTCTCTGTACTATCTTGGTCTTGACTTGATCAACAATTATTTCTCCCTCTTTGACAACAATTCCAAAAACTTATGCCAAAAATTTGTCATCTTAACATGTAGATACAAGATTTTTTACTATGTTTAGTTTATCCCTTTGTCACCTTGCTTGTTACTAATTTGAGATTTCGGCTCTTTGATTACTTTAGGTAGCTCCTAAAGTAAGATCCTTTGCATCAATTTGTAACATATGAAATTCGGCTTGGTCAATTTAGGGCACTCCTATTGTTACTTAGATAGCCTTTGTTAGGGGTATTACCCCTAGTTTACCTCTTAGGTACTCATGAGCTTCCTTAGGTAATTCTATTGTGAAGATATCCGAAATTTGCTCTTTTGTGTTAACATATTCCATCTTCACTTCTTTATCTTGAACTAATTCTCCCAAGTAATGATACTTGATTGAAGTCTCCTTAGTCTTTGTGTGCATCACTGGATTCTTTGATATATTGATAACACTTGTATTATCATAATAAAGTATCACTGGTTCTGTGATCTCTTTCTTCATTCCTTTGAGAATTTGTTTGATCCATACAATATTTTTGAAATTCACAACAAAAACAACATATTCAACTTCTACAGTAGATTTTGAAGTACAATTTTGTTTCTTGCTAGTCCATGTATTAGCTTCTTGCCTAAGAAAAATGCTCCTCCACTAATGTTTTTTGTCATCAATATTTCCAACCCAATTAGCATCATTGTAAGTTCTTAATTCAAATTTCTCATTCTTCTTATAGTATAGACCAAACTCTTCTATTCCTTTCAGATATCTCATTATTCTTTTTACATCCATCAAATCATTCTCCCTAGGGTTAGTAGAGAATATTACAACTATCGCTACAGATAATGCAATGTCAAGTCTGCTATGTACCACAAATTGTAATTTTCCAATCATATACATGTACAATGTTTGATTCAGTTTAGTTGAATCATCATTCTTTGACAACTTGACTCTTATCACCATATGTGTACTAACTAAATTTGAATCCTCGAATCCAAAAGTTTTTAGTATTTCTTTGACATATTCTAGCTAAGTGATGTATATACCAAATTTCATCTAATATATTTGCAAACCCACAAAGAATTTGATCTCTCCAAGCATAAACATTTAAAATTTTTGCTTCATTTCATTTGCAAAATCCTTACATAAAGCATCTTAGCCTCCAAATATGATATCATCAACAAAAATTTTAGATAAAAAAATACCTTTGCCTTTCTTTTTCTTTATGTACAAATTGTTGTTATCATTAGTCCTTTCAAATCCAATCTTCACAAGTTACTTATGAAGTCTCTCACACCATGCTCTTGGTGCTTGTTTCAAACCATATAGAGCTTTGTGTAATTTACATACCATGTTCTTATTATTAACATCAAAAAAACCTTCTAGCTATTCTAAGTAAAGTTCTTCCTCTAATATGCCATTAATAAATTCAAATTTAACATCCATTTAATAAACTTTGAAATCTTTGTATGTAGAATAAGTAAGTAGAGTTATTATTCCTTCCAATCTAGCAATAGGGGAAAATGTCTCTCTATAGTCAATTCCTTCTTCTTGTGCATATCCCTTGCAAACTAGTCTTGATTTGTTCCTTGTGACTTCACCATTTTCATCTAGCTTGTTTCTGAATACCCATATGGTGCCAATCACATTTTTGTTTTCTAGTCTAGGAACTAGACTCCATGTTTTGTTTATCTCAATTTTCTTAATCTCTTCTTCCATTGCTTTACTCCAATCTATATCTTCTAATGCATCTCTCACTAATTTTGGTTCCTTCATGCTCAACAAGCATGTATCATTTCCCAATCTATTACTTTTCATTCATCTAATGTCTTTATCTCCAATAATTTGTGCAATAGGATGATGTATCTTTACATATTTGGACAATCTTTGTCTAGCTATGGTTTCTTCACTTTGTCTTTTAGCTTTAGAATCACTATGTGCATCTCTATCAGGTAACTCAAAATTTGTGCCAATCTCAAAATTAGAATGTGCTTCTACTTAATTTTGTAACTTCACATCTAAATGTTGGTCAATTCCTAAATGCAACTCAGTATTCATAGTATGTGACTCAACAGTCACTAAAACTTGTTGGTTTGTAGCTTGATTCGTAGCATTTTCTTTAGTAGGCATACCTCCATAAGAGTATACAAATGATTTGTATTCTTCTAGTTCTTTCATAGGTTCAACCAAATATACTTCTGTATATTCATTAAATTTTATATTTTCATTGTCCACAACTTTTTTAGTGTTAGTATTTAAACACTTATAAGCTTTACTTCTTGTGAAATATCCTAGGAATATACCTTCTTCACTTTTTGCATCAAATTTACCATTCCTAAAATCTTTAAGAATGTAACACTTATTTCCAACTACCTTAATTTTTTTTACATTGGGTGAGTCTCCATACCATAAATCAAAAGGTGTTCAATGAGTACCTTTCTTGACTTAAAGATGATTCAAGGTATAGAAAACTATACTTACAACTTCTCTCTAGTATTTCAAAGCAACATTCTTCTCCATCATGAGTGTTCTAGCATAGTCCATTATAGATCTATTTCTCCTTTTAGCAATCCCATTTTGTGGAGGGGTTCTAGGGTATATTTTTGTCTTTTGATTCCTTTGTCATTACAAAACATCTCAAATTCATTTGATGTGAATTATCCTCCTCTATCAAACTTGAAACACTTCATATTTTTACCTATTTCCTTCTCAACTCTTGCTAGGTACCACTTAAATATTTGTAAGGCATTTGATTTCTTTTTTAGAAATATAGTTGTCATCATTCTAGAATAATCATCAACAAACAACATAATATACTTATCTCCTTTGTAGCATTGCACATCAATTGGTCCACACAAATCAGTATGAACATTCTCATAAAAGATGACTTTGTCATCTTACCAACTAACATTGTTTGCACATTATATTATCAGGCTTCTTCAACTTAGGAAATCCTCTAACCTTTCTCATGTTAAAAATACTGACTAGGTTATCAGAATTGACATGACATAACCTTTTGTGCCCTAGCCATACATAATCATATTTTACAACTAAACATGTAGCATCTTCTCTATCAAGATATAATAGATTACCTCTAGTTTGATCACCTTTTCCAATCAATCTTCCATTTGTGTTGTATATCTTAGCAACCTTGTTTTCAAATTCAATCTTACATCCCAAATTTTTCAATTGTTACACACTCAACAATTTATAGGTAATTCCTTCAACATAGTAAGCATTGTCACATAAAACCTTATCTATGAGCTTGATAGAACTTTTTCCTTTTATCAGACATGGTGCATCATTACCAAATCTTACAATATTTCCATCATAATAATTTAGGTAAATGAACTTACTTTTGTCTCTAATCATATGATGTGAACATCCACTATCAATGATCCATCCATCATTCTTGTTCACACATGTCACAAGTGCAGTTGCCTCATCTTCATTAGATTTTTCCTTCATTACAACATATACTACTTCATCATCATGCTCATTAGAAGTTTACTCTTTAGCAATGGAGCATGACCTTTATCCTTTTTCTTTGTAGTCCTTGCTGTCTTCATCTCTTCTACTTCTGTATTTATCACCACCTCTATAATTTTTCTTCTATAGACATCTAGTAGCAATATGACCAACTTCATTGCAATTGAAGCAAATGATAAGTAATATACCTTTGAACTTACCTTTACCTTTATAGAATCTTCTTGCTAGTAGTGCTTCAAATTGTTCAACATCTTACTCATTTGTATCACTCTCATTGGATATATATTTCTTCTTTTTCTTCTTCTTGTTCTCATTAGGTTCCTTCAATGATACTTTGGCTTTGAAAGTACATTCAATACTCTTAGATTTGTAATTATCAAAGTTAGATAGCTCAAAAGTAGTAGTTCTACCTACTAATCCTTCAAGTGAAAGATCCTTCCCTAGTATGAATCTTAGTTCTTGAATTATAGAGAATCTAATAGCATAAACAAGTATTAGTGTCCTTAAAAATTTGCTTAACATAGTATCATCATCTAGTTTTCTATTAGCTCCTCTTATTGTATTAACTACTTCCTTTATCCTTGGAACATATTGATCAATATTTTCATCTTCTTCCATTCTCATTTCATCAAAATTACCTCTGATACTTTTAGATTTGGCTCTAAGAACATTTGTATGTCTTCCATAGATGGCAGCTAGGGCATCCCACATTTTCTTCGCACTGTCAAGACCTTTGATATCATCAAAATCAGCATAACTTAGAGCAAAGGAAATCTCTAGCATTTGTTGGTTCTATTATTCCTTCTTTCTCATATCCTTGATAGTTGGTGCTCCAAAAGGGTCAACATTCTTAGTGGTAATGATAGATTGTGCATGATCTCCAAGTCCTCTAAGGTGTAACTTCATCAAACTTTTCCATCTAGGGAAGTTATCTCTGTTAAGCTTTGATACTTTTCTTTTGACATCTTTATCTTTGTGATTCTAGTACCTTCAAACCAGTCCTCTTAAGCACATGGTTCTAATATCAATTGTTGGAATACTTTTAGAATAATTGAGAAGGTGGGGTGAATAAGTTATCCAAGGTCCAGATGTATAACTAAATCTTTTCATAGCTTAGTGAACCCATAAAGTATCATTCATCATGGATGCATCCATAAGATTATGCAATAATTTAAAACTTATAGGTTATTGTCAAATCAACTTGCGTAAATGTAAACATGAAACATAAAAAATTCAACAACACACTTGATACAATGATTTATATGAAAAAGCAATTTGGGAAAAACCACTAGTAACTATTGAGATCTGATTGAAAAGCTCATTATTGAGAGAGATTATTGAAAGAGGGAGAATGTTGAAGAAGACTGTGTTTCAAACAATTTTTTTTATTGATGTCAAACTTTCTATTTTCTGGTAAGATAACTACTTATAAGGTTCAAGTACTATCACTTAATTTATCAATGAAAAGGATTTGATCAATAAGATGTAGCAAAAACACCTAGAGGAAAGGTTGAGTTATGATTATGTAATGAAGTACAAGGATTAGTTAATGATGACATGATGTATTGATAATCTACTTAAGGTTACAAATGTTGGCTACACTTAGAAAGTTTAGAAGAATAAGTTACACAAAGTTTTTCTGCCAAGCTTGATCAAGGGGATAGTAGGTGCAAAGAAAAGTCAATGCAAGTCAAGAAGAAAGTCAGTTGGAGCTGAGTAAAAGAAAATTCTAGTAGATACCAGGCAAGACAGTTCATGCTGAGTAAAGATCAATTGATGCTAAGGATTTATTAAACTTTAGTTGATGTTGAGGGATTTCATAATAGAATCTGAGAAATGCAATATGTACTAAGAATCAGAAGGCTGATAATGTGGAGTTGTTGCATTATTTTAAAGATCAACGATTTACTGAATCTGAGCTAACAAGTTTGTTTTTATGAATTTTGTGCACTAGGTGGAAGATAAGGTTGATGATTTGGTGGTACAAAATTTTAGGTAAACCATTTTTGGGAAAATTCAAATGGTTTGTAAAAGAAGTTTCTAGAAGAGATATGAGATATGAGATAGATACATTGCATCCTACCTAATCCACCCAAACCCTAAATTTGGATGATGAAAAATGAGTGATAAAATATTTTAATTTTCTATTTATAGGAATGTTTGGTTATGAAGAAAAGTTTTCATATGCACGAAACTAAGGAAGAAAATAAGTTAAGGGGTTTTCTTCATCAAGTGACCTAAGAAGAATTTGCAATGGCATGTTAAGCAAGAAGGCTTAAGGAGATAAATGCTTGAAGGGTGAACCAGATATTAGAGATACAAAGTATGAAGGCCAAGCATAATTGAGGATAGAATAGAGATCTGTAATCTTCAAAAGAAGTTGTAAGTTGTATCAAATTAAATCTCTACTATTACTCTCTAACAATTGTATTAGTTTAGTGTAAATCCTTTGGATTAAGGTTAAACTAATAGTCATTTTTAAATCCTTTAAATGGGTGGCATTCCAAGTGAATAGCCTAAAGTCCTCTAACAACATGCACTCCTAATAAGGTGATTGAAATCCATTAACGTGTTCACATTTAATAGTGTATATTGTAACCTTTAACAAGGTTGGCCTTTCATAGGGCATCACTTTAGAAGAGTGAAAAGAGTAGTATAGTACTGGTGGTTTTTCACAAAATGGGTTTCCATGTAAATCATTGGGTCAAGTGTGTTGATAAATTTGTTATGTTTCATGCCTTACATTTTTGCAATTTGATTTGATAGTAACCTAGAAGTTTTAGTGATATCATAATCTTATCAATGCATCCATGGATATGAATGTTTTATTTGATCGTGCAAAGCTGTGAATAGTTTTATTTATACATCTAGACCTTGGATAACTAATTCCCAACCCCCAACTCTCAATTATTCTAAAGTATTACAATATACACTTTTAAATGTGACCTTGTTAAAGAATTTTAATAACCCTATTAGGAGTGACCCTTGTTAGAGGACTTTAGACCATTCACTTTAAATGTCACCCAATTAAAGGATTTACAAATGACTGTTAGGTCAACTATAATCCAAAGGATTTACCCTAGACTAATACAATTGTTAGACAGTAATAGTAAGGCTCAATGTAATACAACTTACAACTTCATTTGTAGATTATAGATCACTATTTAGTGTTCAATTCTACTTGGTCTTTATACTTTCTAGCTCTGATAGCTTTCTCACACTTCAAGCATTCATCTCCTTAAGACATCTTGCTTAACATGCCAATACAGTCCCTTTTTTTTGGTCACTTGATGAAACAAAACCCTTTTTTTGCACTTAACTTTTTTGCTTCTAACTAGCCATTCCTATAAATAGGAAACCAAGATATTTTTCTACTCATTCTCCATCATCCAATTTAGGGTTAGTGTAGTGCCTACCCCTAGTTCACATTTTTGTTATCATTGTTGAACTCTTTTAGGGTTAGTTTTATGTTGATGGTTAGTAGCATTATTTTGATATTATCAGATATTGTTTTAGATTCAGTTGATATATGATGAGATTACTTGGTACATTATATTTCATGTATGCATGGTGATTATTATATTTTTTTCAGCTATTGATGATGATTAGTTAGATGATTTATTATCACATGTGTTTTCTTATGGATACTTAACCCATACTTGCATGTGTATGGTGTGCGTGTTTGTTTTCTTTCTGTGTGGCATTTCTGATGTGGTTAAGGAAGGGAGTTGTAGTCACCTGCTAATCAGGGTCTACACAATGCACCACTTCCTACCATTGCATGTTTAGTGTAGTATATATTGTGTTTGTAAATGCATAGTTTTTATGCAGGTTGCAAGTACCGGGTATCGACTTCCTTGAATTACTAGGATGAGTGTACCCTATCACATTATCTCAATGGTAAGAGAGGGGAGATGAATTCTCAAGTCCATATCCTAACCCTTTAAGCCATTTGTCCTAATTGGAAATTAGGACAAGTATCTGAGTTGAGTACCCTCTGAATGCGTCAGATGATGTGATTCGTGATATTAACCCTTTTGGTTTGATTTTGTATGTATTTTGGCTATGATGGGTTTTCGTATTTTACCTTGTGAGTCTTTGGAGTATTTTCTATTAATTAAGCCTAATTAAAAGATTTAATTAATGGTTTAATTTAATGAAAAATTAATATGATATTTTAATATTTATTTTATTTAATTAATTGGGAAATTAATTAAATAAAATAATTAAATTTGAAGATAAAAGTTATAATTTTAAATTTGGAATGTGATAATATTTATTTAAGTTAGTAAATATTTTATTAATTAAAGTTTCAAAAATAAATTTAAAAGTGGAAATATATTAAAATTATTAAAAGATTCTAGATGTCATGTGAATAAAATATAAATATATTAAGATAAAATAAGTGGAATTATTAAAGTTAGTGCATCAGATTTAAAAATAATAAATTAATTAAATTGAAAAGCGTAAGTAAATATTATATTAATTAATGTGCATTATTTTAATATTTGCTAACACAAGAGTTTGCACTTTAAGAAGGCACAAGTTGTCTACACTTAGGAGTTAGCATATTATTTGAGCACATGGTGTCTACAACCTTATGACTCATCTAGAAGGTTGGAGAAGACTCATGCTTAGTTGTCATGCTTATCTTCTAGTTCTTTCCAAACACATTCTAGATGCATCGTAGAGGCCTTTAAATAGAGGCTCTCCTAGTGTGTTTGAACAAGCTTCAAAGCTTACATGCATTTGAGAAGCTGATATGCTTCTACATGCTCATATGTTTCTACATGCTCCTATGCTTCTTCAAGCACTTCTAGTCATGTGGAAACTTCGGTTAGCTTGGTTCTTGGAGGGATTGTAAATGTTGGAGAAGGAAGGGATTTTCTATGGACTTCTGAGGGATGGCAAATTAGCACCAGTGTCCAGGTGCACTCATGATTTTCACATATTCTATTTGCACTCATTCTCTTCCTGTCTTCATCATGTCTGTTATGTGTCTGAATATTGTCTGTGATTGAATGTACAATATTGAAATTAGAATCTAGTTATGTATGTTTTTATTTGGTTGCAAAGAAAAAATTAGAAAACCCTAGTTTCAATTCAAGAAGGAACTAGATCTAGATCGGGCTTGGGTTCGAATTAGAAGCGAATTGAGAAATAGATTTCAAAAGGGTTTCAAAATTTATAGTCAGACCTTTTAGATGGAATAAATGAGTAAAGTTAAAGAACAATTATTTTAAAGGGAAAATTCTTAATTTAAAGAATTTGAAAGCCCTTCTAATTTAAAGTTATATAAGTGTTCTCTTTTTAAAATAAATCTGCACACACACACACACACACACATTTGTATATATACACACACACATATATATATACATATATACATTATATATATACATACATATATATATATATATATATATTTGAAGTCGAATATTAAAAATGCAATGAAAAAATTTTATATAAACATTGATATTATAACCGGGCGGTATTATCACATATATATATATATATATATATATTTGAAGTCGAATATTAAAAATGCAATGAAGAAAATTTATATAAACATTGATATAATAACCGGGTGGTATTATCACCTTACCCCACGTACCACCTACCCCTCCATCCTCTCACTCAGTGGCAACGTACACAGGTGCGTAGTGTACCCACGTGATAGCAGGGTACCTGCGTCCTATGGGCCACACGGCCTGCTTATACAGCTGCACGACTATTAAGCTATCGACTTTAAAAAAGGCTATGATATATGTTGTGTTGTTTCAAAATTTATTTTATATAAATTTTTAATATATATTTGTAATTTGTAATAATTTTTTTATTTTATAATAAGTTTTATCATACTAAAGAGGAGTTAACTCACAATTTTAATGATATTAATATTGTTTATTAAATATTTGTTAATGGTTGCTGAATTAATTAGTTAATAATTAATAATGATTATTTTGGTAATGTTAAAATTAATTTGAATTAATGATGGATATCATTTAATAATGTTTAATTATATTTAGGAATTTGACTTAGATTGGGTTGAGAATTTTATTTATTTATTTAGTAATCAATTTTATTTTTTTTAATAGATGATTACTTTTAAGTCGTAATATGAATTGGAATATATTTGAATTTTAATATTAATTATTTAATGTATATTAAATATTATTTAATATATATTAAATAATTAAGAGATTTTAATTTTATATTATGTTAATAATAGTTGTTTAATGAAGATGATTTTAAATTAAGAGACTTTAATAATAATGGATTAAGATTTAATTGACAAGGAGTCATTGTTATAACATTGCTATGATTTGAATTGTTAAGTTGATACGTTATGTATTATTAAATAACTTATTGGTTTACCTTAATGGTGTTAAGAGTTAGTAAAATATTAGCTAATGAAGTTTATGGAAGGTTTGCTAGATCGATTAATAATAGTTTTGATGCGTTTATTATTTATTAATGTTTGTTGCGTCTAACAAACTATTAATAAATAATATTATAAATGGTTTAAATAGTTATCAATAAATCCGATTAGAGTTAATCTAGTGGAGATTATTTAATGATTGAAGTTTTCTAAAAGATATTAATTTTTGGATTTGGAGTATAGTTGATTTTTAATCAATTGATATTCATTGAGTTATTAGATATGATATTAACAATTAAGTTATGCAATAGAGTCTTAATTTGAAATGATTATCGATAATACGAGTTTGTTAAGGAAATATTAGTATTCATTGAAAGAATGACGAATGTGGTCATTATAGATTTATTAATAAGATTTCCAATATATAACTTGTTATTTAAAAATTAACAAGTCATTATTAATATTAGAGAATTGGATTATGGTTGGCCTTTAACTTACAAATAATGGCTAGTGATTAATTGGGTCTTTGAGGTGGATATGTAATTAAATTAATTAATTAGAGTTAATTAAATCTAATTAATAATTAAGTTATGTAGTAGAGTTTTAGTTGATATGATTCTTTTAATAAACTTGTAAAGTGTTTACATTGAAGTTGACAAGTCTTATTCTAATGACTTGAATAATGACTTTAGATATTTTAATGGCTATTAATGATGACTTAATTATTATAACAATTGATTTGAGAGACCAAAACGTTAGTAATATTTAGAATGATAAAAAGTCATGGATTGTGTACCTATGTTAATATATCATTTTAATAAAGTTATAATCTTCTTATTCAAAGATTAATAATTGGCTTTCTTATAATTTAAAAGAATGTGATCCTTTGGTTTTGTTTGGAGAAGATGAATTAATGATAAGGAGGAGTTATCTCAATTAGAATATGGATCTTGGTTAAATAAAGAGAACAATTTAATTAAGGAAGAATGAAGATTAGTTTAATGAGTAAATATTTATCCTTCAGATATTCTTATAATGTTATTTTAAATAATGAAAGAATAATGCTATCGAGGGAACAAACAGGTTGACTTTTATGTCAAATGATTACTCTTATATACTTAAAGTATACTTGAAATGAAAACTGAAGCTCTACATGTAATTCAACTATGTAATTGCAGTAAACAAAAACATGTGTTTACATTCTATTTTCTCTATGCTTCTTATTTTGGGTTTTGGGTTGACTAGTGTTGACCAGTCTTAGGTTGTTACCAAAGGCTTGGGGGTTTATGAGATATGATGGCATGTTGATCTTATTTGGTCTCAATCTTTCTAAACCCAACCATGGTTATGTGATGGTATGCTCTATGAGATGTTTGTATTTACTGATTGTTATTGCTCATTAGTCTTCTTGAATGAAGCTGAGTTATATGTATCTGAGACACTTGACTTAACCATTTTTGAGTCATCAATCAGTTATCCTTAGATTAATTTCCAGTTGCCATGATGGGACTGAAATGTTGATTTATTTCTTGATGATGTCATGTTGTGACATGTTTTGACTCGACCATTTTGGAGTCTTCGATTACTATTACTTTGAGATACATTTTGTTTGCTTGTTAAGAACCAATGGATATTGTGATTCATATTGGAGATTATATGTATGAGGTTTATTTTGTGGAGTTTTTACATCTTCTTGGATGGGAGAACCATCTTATTATCAGGTTTCCTATTAAGGAACCGAGTTTGATCTTTTTGAGTGTTGTGATATGGGACACAACTGTGAATTTATGTGCTTAGGAGAGGTTTTCTAGGTAGATGACTTTGGGAGTGGCCTGCATAGGGGTCCGGGGCCAAAAGTGGTCAATACCAGGGTAACCTAATGAAAGTTATGTAATAAGTGATAATCTAGTAATTAAAATTTATGGGGGGAAACACACTAAAAAGATAAGTTAGAGATATTTGATCCACCCATGCCTTGAGTGCTTGTATAGACTAAGGATGGGAATGGGATGAGTGCCTCATCTTCTTGAGAGGGATTCTTGGTTTCCACATGTGCCACGTTGAGGGTCCAAGGTTCAGAGTAACTAGTCCAGGGTAACTCAATGCTTGAGGGTTCGGGGTCTAATGAGAGACTAGTCTAGGGTAACTCAAGCAGCCATGTGATGACACTCCCTAGTATGTAGCCTGAGTCTCCTCTATAGATTTTGTGTACCTCTGGTAGTGTACTTATTATTGTGCCTCTAGGATTAGATTTTGGTTTTGTGATTGGAACCTTTGAGTTATTATAGTTTTAGGATTCCTGTACTTAGAGAGTATTTTTATGCTATGTG
Organism: Cupressus sempervirens; assembly: GCA_028749045.1. Taxonomy (NCBI): domain Eukaryota; kingdom Viridiplantae; phylum Streptophyta; class Pinopsida; order Cupressales; family Cupressaceae; genus Cupressus; species Cupressus sempervirens. The sequence goes on from CM053790.1 coordinate 97,561,765, forward strand.
ATTTTGGTAGCCTATTAGGGACTTGAGATTATCTCCTCAGCATGGTGGGAGTGGACCACTTAGGTTCCACGTGGTTGGGTGGCAGTGTTTTCCACTCTTATCATTTGAGATCCATTCAAGACACTGTGGCTGATGTATTCTATAATGGCTTCTATCTTCATGGATTTTGATGGTGGACACGTGTCCTCACATTGATAATTGCATATGTTAGATGATGTTATCTTAAGCTTTACTTTTCACATTAGATTACTTTCTGTATATGATGTAGTATGTTTAGGTGTGACATTCCTACTATGTTAATATCGATGATTTATTCAATGCTTTGGGATGTTATGCATGAAGGGATGGCTAGGACCCATGATTGTCTAATGATGCTATTTACGGTTGGGAGGAACTGTGCATTTAGTTATTTCTGTTTGTGATATATGGTTATCTTTTATGATGGATGTCTATATCTTTTTTGATGATGTATCAAGTATTATTTATGTTTTCATTTATGTTATTGTATCATGGATTAGAGTTAGTATGATGATGTAGTTTATCTACATAGATGTTTATCCTTTTAAGCCTTTCATACCCTATGACATGTACAGAGGATGATTGAGCAATCAGAATTGTAATTTAAGTACGTTGAACTTTTCATTATTATTTTACGTGGATGCAGTACTAGATGGTATCATTATTAGTTATGTTAGATGTAACTCAACATTAAGGGATCCTTAAAGAATGTAACTTGTTATGTATGTTATGTTTACTTAAATGGATGCTAATGCTTCCGTTACTATGTATAAGTTGTGAATGGTTTATCTTTCATGTTTAAAAAAAAATTGTTTGGCAAACTTAGTGATATTTTAGATTAATTCTTTGGATCCCTTGGTGGGGCATTACAGTTAGGATGGATTAGGTAAGATACAATGTATCCATCGCACATTCCATATCTCTTATAGAAACTTCTCATAGTTCTAATTCTCTTTGAATTTGCCTCAAAATGATTTACCTTGAAATTTGTGCCACCATCTCATCATCCTTATCATCCACCTAGTTCACATAATCCAAGAAAACAAACTTGTCAACTTAGATTCATTGAATTCATGATCTATTAAATAATACAATTACTTTGCATTATTTTTCTTTTGATGCTCAACACATATTGCATTGCTCAAAATCCTCTATGAAATTACATCCAAGATGAACTAAAGTTTACTAGTGCTTAACACCTACTAAACTTTACTCGACATCCATTATTCTACTCGACATACAATAGAATGAACTTTTACTTGGCTACAACTAATTTTCTGCTTGGTTTGCACTAACTTCACTCAACACCTACAATTCACTCGATCAGGCTTGGCAGACAAACTTTTTGTAATTTTTTATTCTAAACTTTATTAGTGTAACAAGCCTTTTCAACCTTAAGTAGATTATCAATACATCATGTCATGATAGTCTTAATTGACTCTTTTACTTCTTTACATAATCATAACTCAACCTTTCCTCTAGGTTCTATTGTTACATCTTTTGATCAAATCCTCTTTATCAATCAACTAAGTGATAATACTTACATTTTATAACCACTTGTCTTACCAATAAATACAAGGTTTGACATCAGTGACAAAATAATGATTGAAGCATAATGGTCATACTTGTATGTTCTTCAACAATCTCCCTTTACAATTTCCCTCTTTTATTAGCTTCTTCAATTCATTCTCAATAGTCTATAGAATAATTTAATAAATAAGAGTCCCTATTAGGAGACTTTGAATCCCTATTATGAGATTTCAACTCTATTAGGAGTTGTAGTACAATGGATGAAAGAAGAGCTCACTACCCAAACATGCACTTTCAATTACAGGAAGAGCTCACTTCCCAAACAATTAATTGAACATTAAGTTCCTAAAATATAGATGTATAGATGTTGTAACTTCTTCTTAGCTGGTCTAAAAGCTCAGCTCAATCTTGGATCACAAAATTAGGTTCTCAAAAACTTTGCATATATCACTTCACAAAAGGTTCTCATATCACTTCTCACATCATAATGTACACCAAATTTCATAAAATATCATTTGTATAAATACCATTCCTTTTTAAAAATTGTTGCTAGGTCAGCTAAGTCCATGATATACTTTTTCCAACTTAGAGATAACATCTACAGTTTCGGGCCTAATTGGTCAAGTAATGATTTTATAAATAAAATAATCCCTTTACCTTTAATTTCACTTATCTATTCACTTGTAAATCATGAATATCTCCTTTTTGTACTATCTATACTAATGTCCAAGGTTACACACATCATCATCAATATTTACTCTCTCTCTCTCTCTCTCTCTCTCTCTCTCTCTCTCTCTCTCTCTCTCTCTCTCTCTCTCTCTCTCTCTCTCTCTCAAATAACATCATATAAATAAGTTATACATCAAAACAATGCACTATCATAAACCAATTTCATACTTAGACAATTTTTTGAGTACCAAAAGCTATGTATCTTTATTTTTGAGATTTTCTAAAACATGCACATCATATTTTTCCATTAATGACAACAATTACATCACTACATTTATCCAATTGTCAACAATTTCCGCCTTTGGCATTGATGCCAACAATGAAAGGAAAATTGGTTGAGTGACAAAACTTTAACAAAACTTACAATACTTATCATCTATTACATTAAATATACTACATATTACAAATGTTCCCCCTTTCGATATGATTACTACATACATAATACATAATTTTCTTCTACAACTTCTCCCCCTTTGACATCAATTAAAAAGGTTGGAATGTCAAAAACTATCAAATTTTATGTCATGTTGTCTAAAGCTGCTATTATCTTCATATAACCATCAAAATTTGCCTTCAAACTATTCATATTATTCTCCCATGTTGCATTTGCTACTTTGGCAGTAGTGAGAATTTCACATAAGGCATATGATGCAATCATAACTACATTAAGGTCAAAGTAGGTGAAATTGGCATAAGTGTCATTTTCTTTGACACATTCTTCCAACTATCTCTCAATGGCTGATATATTCAGAGCCATAGATTCTTTGAATTCTGATAGTCTTCTCAAAATTTCTCTTTTTCAATTTGTATTAACCTGATATTGTGTGAACATTGACAACTTTTCCTTCAAAATCATCAACTCTACAAGAGGGTTGCTATATCTAACTAGTTAGAGCTTCCAGCTCACTCAACTTTCCTTAAATCTTACTATCCATATCTTTGGTCAACTTTTGAGATAAAGTACATTTGATGTCGAGAACCTTTCCAACTTGTTGAAATCTTTAAAGTTCCTTGATACAAGTATCAAGACTCAGTAAATCATTCTGAATGTTTTGAAAAATGGTGCTAAAAAGATTAGCATCATGTGAAATTTGAGTAGTAAACTCAACAACATTCGACAAATTTGTAAACTCAACATTAAATGATTTTACAACTACTTCAGCTCTCTATTTGAGGTCTTCTTCTATATGTTTAGCTATTAGGGTGATGTGCAATCTGTCAGTCACCTCCATTAATGCTCCCTATAGACTATTGACTTTTCTATTCTTCTCAATCAATTTTTCAAGGATGAAATCAAATTAGATTGATTGTCATCATCACCTATAAGGTCAATAAGAGATATCAGAGTGGATGAACTAGATTTGTTCACCTCATCTTCCTCTTGTTTCTTCTTTATTGCCATGTTTGATTTTCTTTCTTCTTCTTCCTTCTCCTCTCTTTCTTTTTCTTTCTTTTCTTTTTCTTTCATCTTCTCTTCTCTTTTCTTCTTCTTTTTTCTTCTTCCCCTCTTCAAGAAAATTTAGCTTGTATTTTTCAATCTTATTCTTTTCTTCTTCTCCTCTTCAGGAAAATTTAGCTTGTCTTTTTCAATCTTATTATTTTCTTCTTCTAACTATCTTTTCTCTTCTTTTATTAGTCTCAATTGATCTTGAATATCTTTGGAATGGGGCTTACGTTGATTAGAATTTAAAAAAGGATTATCACCAATGTTAACTATAACACTTGTTTGATCAATTTTCATAGTATCACCACCAATTGATACTTCCAAAGTTTTCTCTACAGTGGTAGGAGTTTCCTTTACCTCAATCATCATTTTATTGATAGCTACAATAGTTTCACTTCTTATTACACTCTTATAACTACTCCTGAATAGAATTTGCCTCATTTTTTTCCATAGATAAGGTGCTAGTTTACCCATAAATTTCTTTAGTTCTTGTTCATCTTCAGTCTTGCACATAGTTCTTATCATTAAATTCTAAAATTCCATATCTTCTTCCCAAACCAGTGCCTTCTTTGCTATAAGTATGTCATAGACTTTTTGATTGACAAAATCTTTGATCTATTCAAGTTTCAAGTTATTAAGAATCATAAATCTCATAGTAGAAATATCAATTTGTTCTTTCTCAATATTAGTATACAAGTCATAAAACTTATTCGTCTACACAAAGTTCCCTTCATTAAAAAATGGTTATGTTAATCTTCTTTATCTTTGTATTCTAAGGTTGGCTTGTTTTACCTACTCCCTACTCAGAAACAATAACCTTCACTGGTTGTTTGTCTTCTTGATCCTCTACTTCTTCATCACTATAGTCTTTAATTTTCAGCATTGGCTTTCTTCTTTTCTCTAGCCTAGTAGATTGCTACTTAACTCTTTTTGGCTACCTTTTAGATCCACTTGTTTGCTCGGCTGATACAAAAACATATCAAATTCTCTGTTCTATAAGTGTTTCTACAATGGACACTCTAGATGCTTGCCCAATTGATAGAGGTGTCATATACATTACACCTTGTTCACCAATTTTTTTTACTCCAGAGATTGTTTACCTAACTTCCTATAATTCTTCTTCTGACATATTAATCTCAAATAGTGCTTTCCTCATTATAGTTGTAATCCATAGTAGGAGATTCCAACCCTCTTAGGAGTTGTAGAACAATGGATGCAAGAAGAGCTCACTGCCAAAATATACACTTTCAATTACAAGAAGAGCTCACTACTCAAAAAAGTAACTGGACATTAAGTTCCTCAGATATAGATGTATAGATACTATTAATTCATCTTGACCAATCTTTGACCTTAGCTCAATCTTGGATCACAAAGTTAGGTACTCAAAAATTTCACATATATTGCTTCAAGAAATGTTCGCATATCACTTTTCACATCACAATATACACTTAATCTCACAAGATATCCTTTGTATAAATACCATGCCTTTTCACAAATTGCTACTATGTTAGCTAAGACCACAATACACTTTTCCCTCTTAGAGTAAACATCTAGGATATCGGCCCTAATTGGCCTAGTAATTATTTTGTAAAAAAAATAATTCCTTTACCTTTAATCTTGTTGCTCTGTTCACTGGTAAATTGTGAATATCTCTTTTCCATACTGCTCATACTTATGTCCAGTGTTATACACATAATCATCAATATTTATACTATTTCCAAATGACCTCTCTCTCTAAGATAACATCGTATAAACAAGTTATAGATCAAAACAATACATTGTTGTAAACTAGTTTCATACTTAGAAAAATTTCACAGTACCAAAAGATAGGCATTTTTATTTTTGAGGTTTTCTACAACATGTACATCATGTGTTTCCATTAATGACAAAAAATACATCACTACATATAGCCAATTTTTAACACCAGTTGCATGGATTTAGTACCAATAACTATATGAGGAGGTGAATAAGTTTGTTGAGTTTTCTCAACCTCTTCTTAATGATCACTAGAACTATTGACCTCTACATACATAGGACTTTTTTTTTCAAGATGCACACTCTCCTTGGTGACTTTAAGAATGGAAGTCATATATTTTACTATGACTTCTTTTGTTTCCTTCCTGACTTCTTCATAGTTGCCTCCCATAAGAAGAATTTCTCTTCTTTTATTCCTCAACAAATGTTTAATACCTTTCAAAAAAAATCTCTATCTTACTTTGTTCTAACTTGAAAATATTAATGAATTATGTTTTCTCTTAATTTATTATCTTCCTATACTACTCTTCTCTTCCTATTTAGTAATCTATTGTAAAGATTTTCTAGAATCATATTTTGGATGCTATTAAACCTCTTATTTCTTAAAATCAAATTTCTCACTACAAAATTTTGTAGATGTCTTCTATCCATGTTTCTAAAAAAAATTTAATACTTATTCAATTTAACAAAACTTACATTATTTATAATCTAAATGTTTATATTTTTTACTTTAGGCTTCCAAGATTTCTTCCCAATCAATGTTCTACCTTCTCCAAATACCTATTCAACTTCCTTTTCCTTCATCTCTTCATGAAACTCGTCAAAATCACTCATTTGCAATTTTTTTCCTTCTCTTTCTTGGTCCACTAATGGTTTTCTTTACCAATTTCTTGGAAGATGGTATTGGTTCTTGCTTAACCTTCAGCAATCTTTCTGGTTTCCTTTGCATAAAAATACATCATCTTCAAGTTTCATCTTAGGTTGACCATGTTGTACCCTAATTGGTTGAATTTGTACAACTATTACATAAAGTACAATTGGCATATGTGACATAGTTCCAACTACTATCACCTCCATAGATGGTGTTGCAATGGAGATAGGTGCGGTTGTCAATACCTCACTTTTCCCATTGGCTTTCATCTCTAATGCTATAGCTTTGATCTTATTAAATTCTTCTCTTGTCATGCATGATTATTTAAGAATAGATTCAATCTCCTTTTCCATATTCTTTTTGATCTCTTTACTAGGAAGTTTAGAATGAACTTCCCTTATCTTTTCTTCATAGGAATCCCATCTTGGATATCTAGTGTCCTTTTCTAACTACAATATAATCTTCATGTATCATTCATTGCTTACTTCACTCATTTCATATCTCATGGGTTCAATAAAATTTACTTTAGGTTCTACTACTTCCATACATGTGGTGTTAGTCTGTACCATAAAAAAATTTCATCTTTATATTTCTCCACCATAGAGGGACAAATTCTATATCTTACCTGTATCTTCAATTGGAAGCTTTTCATTGCCTTGTCAATGTTTCTATCTTTGACATTTTCTAGTCTAGCCCTATAGCACTATGTGACCATCTTCATGGAAAACTCATTACTATCTAAATTTGACTTTCTAGGAAACTTAATTGTTGCATAGAAAAATAGATGTATCAATAAGGATTTGAATCTAAAGATTGCATTCGTAGATTTCTTTAGTTTCACAAATGTGTTCTGATAATTTGACACATGTTCACTTTCATTTTCTCAAGTGCCATCACATATGCTACATGTAAAAATCATGTTGGTGTTGAGTTAACTCTAGAACTATTGTTCAACTTGTATCCTATGATTTTACTTAATATTTTGATTCCAATATCTTGATTCAGGTCAATGGTAGTTTGTGGTGATTGATCATGGAAGTACTATACATCAAAAATTCTTTGGGGAGAAAAATTTGGAATTATAGAAAAAGAATTCTTGAAAGTTTTAGAGGTTTTAGATTTTCATGCATTCATAGATTGTCTTATATTTTAGCTCTTATTTTGGGGTTTCTATTTTATAGTTATCCTCTGTAGGAAAGTTTCACAATTGACTGGGAGTCTCATGGTTGAGTGAGAGCGATGGAAAATGAGGGTAGGTTAAGGGTTGACAAGTTTAATGCGTAGAACTTTTAGTTATGGAAGATGTAAATGAGGGACTATCCTTATCAAAAGGATTTATGGAAGCCTTTGGAAGGAATAGCTAAGAACTAGGGAACTATGAAAAATGAGGACTAGGAGATTTTAGATAGAAAGGCACTTGGAAGAATTCGATTATTCTTGGCACCATCAATGCCATTTAACATTACAAAAGTGAAGAGGATGAAAGAGTTGATGGAAACCCTAGTGAAATTGTATGTAAAGCCATCCACATCAAATAAGATATTTCTCATGAAACATTTATTTAATATGAAAATGGCAGAAGGTGGATCTATTGCGGATCATTTAAATGAGTTTAATACTATTACTAGTTAGTTATATTGTGTAGGTATTAATTTTGATGAACACATTAGGACTCTTTATTTCGTGGGATTTGGCTAAAAGTTGGAATGGCTTGGTAATGGCTATGAGTAATTCTATTTTTTGATCTAATACCATAGAATATGATGATGTAATAAATGTTATTTTGAGTGAGGAAACTCATAGGAAAATCTCAGGTGGATCTACACCAAGAATTTCTTTGAATGCACAAAGTAGAGGCATAATGACTAAGAGAGGAAATGATTTAGGAAATTGTGGGAAATCAAGAGGAAAGTCAAAGTAGAAAATATCTCAATTTAGAGGACCAAACAACTACTAGTACTACGGTAAACCAGGACATAAGAAGAATAAACGTTGGACTCAAAGGAAAAATGAAGGAGATAAACCAAAAGGAAATAAGGAGGCAAATGTTGTAAGTACCAAATCTAAAGATGATGCTTTGCCTTTGTCTTTAGAAAGTGTTGTTGATTCATAGGTTTTAGATTTTGGTGCTTGATTTCATGCTACACCTCATAGAGATTATTTCATTGGTTATATCCAAGCAGATTTTGGTATTGTTTATTTGGGGATAATGAACCCATTAGATTGTAGGAAAAGGAAAAGTTAAGATTAAGTTGCAGAATCGGAATCATTGGCTACAAGATGAGGTAAGACATGTTCCAAGGTAGAGTAGGAATTTAATTTTAGTAGGGAAACTTAGTGATGAGGCTTGTGTAGTTACTTTTAATGATAAAAATTGGAAGGTTTCAAAAGGTTTCCTTGTAATGTCAAGTGTGAAAGTAGGCACCTTATATCTTTATATATGTTATATTGTTCCTTCTACTTTGATTGTTTTAGAGAAAAATGAATATCAAGGAATAGTTTATGTAGTTGAGAAAGGATAAAAAATAGTTGCAATAGATTTTGATACAACACTAAGGCATAATAGACATGGGTACATTACTAAGAAATGTGTCAAAGTACTTCTTTCAAAGCAAGTTTTACAATGTCTAAAATGTGTTAATTTGGATTTCTATGAAAGTTGTGTGTATGGAAAACAAAAGAGAGTGAGTTTTATAAAGAATTAAAAAATGAGAGGGATAAAATAGGGCTTGTGCATACAAATGAATGGGGATCAGCTTAGGTATCTTCCCTTGGTGGCTCTCAATACTATGTTACATTTATTGATGATGCAACTAGAAAAGTATGGGTTTATTTCTTTAGATAGAAATTAGATGTATTTCCAACTTTTAAGAAATAAAAAATTCTTGGTTGAAAATGAGACTAGTAGGATATTAAAATGTCTTAGATCTGATAATAATGGTGAGTATTACAATCATGAATTTTAATATTATTGCTCCACTAATGGTATTCATAGACAAAAAATTGTTCTAAGGACTCCATAGGAAAATGGAGTGGCTGAATGCATGAATAGGACTATAATGGAGCATGCAAGGAGCATGAGGTTGCATGAAGGGTTTCCCTTACACATGTGGCTAGAGACAATCAATACTATTGTATATTTTATTAATAGAGGTCCCTCCACTCCTTTGGGTTGTGCTATTCTAGAGGAAGAAAGGACTAGTAAGAAGGTGAGATATTCTTTTCTTAGAACATTCTATTGTGAAGCATTTGTTCATATAGATTCTAAAAATAGAACCAAGCTAGAACCTAAGTCAAAAAAATTTGCATTTTTTGGATATGGAATTGATGAATTTGGTTATAGGCTTTGGGATTTTGAAAATAATAAAATTTAAAGAAGCAATGATTTCATATTCAATGAGAAAGTGTTGTACAAAGATCTATTGTAGAAAGATGAGAAGAAAGAAGATGATTATGTAGTGTTGGATGATACTCCAAAAGATGATGTTCCAAAAATTTCTCATGATGTGCAACAACCACAACAACAAATTCCACACACACTAGTGAATATTAGATGGCGAACAAGGCTAAGTAGACCTCCAAAAATATTTTCTCCTTCTTTGTACTCTTTTTTACTAACAGATGCTAGTGAACCTAAATGTTATTTGCAGGCGGATACTAAGATTTAGTGGGATTTTGCAATGAAAGAAAAAAATGACTCTTTGCTGAAAAATAAGACTTGGAATTTATGCCATTTTCCTGTAGGTAAAAGGGCTTTATATAATAAATGGGTTTACAGGTTGAAAGAAGAGGATGGAGGTAAGATAATATTTAAAGCTAGGTTAGTGGTAAAAGGATTTGCACAAAAAAAGGGCATTGATTTTGATGAGATATTCTCTCCTATTGTAAAAATGACTTTTATTCAAACTGTTTTAAGTATTGTGACTATTCAAGATTTGCATTTGGAGTAGCTTGATGTTATAAAAACCTTCCTTCATGGTGATCTGGATGAAGAGATATATATGGCAGAACAATAGGTATTTGAGGTTAAAGGTAAGGTGAATTTAGTGTATAGATTGGAGAAATGTTTATATTTCTTGATGCAAGCACCTCGACAATGGTATCTAAAATTTGATAGTTTTATGCATGAGAATGGATACAGTAGGTTTCATTCATATCATTTTATTTACTTTAATAGGTTGGATGATGGCATCTACATTGTGTTATGTTTATATGTTGATGATATGCTTGTAGCTAGGTCTATCATGGATCACATTAAGGAGTTGAAATGCTAGTTAGCACATGCTTTTGCTATGAAGGATTTGGGGGTAGCAAAACAAAAACTTGGTATGAAGATTTATAGAGATAGAAAAAATAAGAAATTGACATTATCTTAGGCTAATTATATTGCAAAGGCATTACAATGTTTCTCTATGTAGAATGCTAAAGTCATAAGCACACCTTTACCTGGTCATTTGAAGTTGACTAAGGAGATGTGTCCCAAGACACAAGAAGAGGAGAATAAGATGTCCAAGCTACCTTATGCTTCAACTATAGGGAGCTTGATGTATGCTATGGTATGCACAAGGCTAGATATTGCACATACAGTGAGAGTCACTAGAAGGTATATGAGTAATCTATGAAGTGAGAATTGGAATGTGGTTAAATGGATTTTGAGATATTTGAGAGCAACATTTAGTAAGTGTTTACACTTTGTGGGCTCTACTACTACTTTACAGGGCTATGTTGACTCAGATTTGGTAGCGGATATTGATACCAAGCGAAGTAGTACAAGTTATGTATTTACTATTGGTGGGGTATCCATGGGCTCAATTTTTGTATTACAAAAGTTTAATGCTTTATCCACTACAAAGGTAGAATATGTTGCTACTATAGAGGAAGAAAAGGAGATGATATGGCTTTAGTTCTTCCTAGAAGAATTGGAACACCCTTAGAGGGATAATCATTTGTTTATAGATAGTCAGAGTGCCATGCATCTTGCAAAGAGTTTAGGTTTTCATTCAAAGAAAAACCACATTCAGTTATGGTACCATTTCATTTGGTTAGTTTTGGATGATGGATAGTTAAAGCTAGACAAGATACATATAGATGACAATTCAGTGGGTATGTTTACAAAGTTAGTGACAAGAGAGGAGCTAAACTTCTCTTCAGCTTTGCTTGGTCTTCTAGACTGAATAAGAATAAAAGAACAACAGAGTCTAGGGTGGTTTGATCTAGTGGGAGCCTCATGGAGTAGCAACATATCTTTAGGATCAGTCTTCAAGTGTGAGATTTTTGCTTGGTGTGGAGTGTGATCAATGCCTAAGTTGGAGATTATTAGTTTGTGGTGACTAATCAGGGAAGTATTGTACATACTTCATAAATTCTTTGGGGTTCAGGGTGTCACCCCAAATTTATTTTTTTTTCTATTATTCACCAATTGGCTATTATTCAGTAATTTATGGTCTATTATTCACCAATTTATGGCTGACATGTTGTAGCTAAATTTAACCCTAAATTGGCAAAAACACTTGTATAAACGGGCTTAGGGTTATGGGATTTTTTATATAGTATCATTCCAAAATTCCTTCTTGCAATGGTATTGAGTTTTAAGGGATTATAGATTGTAATCAGGTTGTAATCATGTGATTGTAATAATATTGGACTTGTTTCTTAGTAGACATAGCCAAGGGATTTAGTGAAACATGTTAAATCTTGGTGTCTTATGTTATCTTCTATGTGATATATTACTTTCTGATACCTTTTATATTTGCATCTAACTATTATTTACGTTCATGGTTAATCCTAGCAGTCAACTCTAATCTTCCTTCCATGAAACTTAGGTTTTTGATTTGTTTGAACAATCTTCCTCACATTTTTGTCATTTTTTAGATTACATCCTTCATTTCTCAAACCTATGACCTTATGAATTAGGTCATTGTCAATAGTAAGTAGTACATCACCTACCCAAAAAATTTCTTCATGAACTCTAGTTAGCCTAATCTTCCTTCATTCATAATTGTTAAATTCCAAGTAGAACATATATTTAATTAGATTAATTTCATTCATGTATGCACGCTCATATTTTAGGGTTAGATATCCATTACACATGACTCCTAAATATTTATGGATTTTATCATATCCAATAGTCTCAAAATTACAGTGAATGTAACTTCTAACATCTTCTATGTAAAATATAATTGGTGGGATTTCAGAAAATGTTCCTAATAGATCATCTATGAGAGAAACAAATGGGTGCTTCTTGAATTTGTACCTAGGTATCTCACTAATATCACAAATTTCCTAGCTTTCCATACTACCAACTATTTATATTTAGAATTCCAACTAAAGCTTCATAAAATACCTCTAATATTGTGTGTTTAGGGCTTCTTTAACTTCACACTTCAAACACTTCACTTCACACTTGAATTTTCCATCAAAATCACTCACAAATTGCTCCAAACTCTTCACATGATCAAATGGTACTCTTAATGTTCCTTGCAATGCTTAAATCATTTCAAATCCAACTCTTCATTAAATTTACATCTACTTCAACTTTAAAAGTTATGACTAATTAATATTAACCTTTTTTTCTTATGTATGACTTCCTACGTTCATACTAATGCTTGCGCACTTGACCATAGCTTCCTCCCTATGTCTACTACCTATTGTTAACCACACAACCTCTAATTCTCTTTCTAACATCAATTCTAATCAGTTGATGCTCTTCCTATATTAGAAGTTCTTAATCCAAAATGGATAAGTCACAAACAATTGTTGACTTTAATATTCCATCAAGTGCATCAAAATACTTCTCTTCTAATTCTGTATGAGAAATTTCTAGATTACAAGCTTTCACAAATACTTCCTTGAATGCATCAACATGTTCTTTAATTTCTTCCTTATAACTATTTCCATTTCTTCTATTATTTCATTTTTTGTTCCTTTTGTAGTTAGGATTCCTGTTAAAGTTCTTTCTATCCATTCTGCAAAACTTCATTGTGTGTCCAAAGTTATTGCATAACTGACATATAGGTGCATAAATACCTCCACAAGGATTAATATAGAGATTATTTGGATAATGGATTCATTGGTCTTAACCTTGAATTTTTTAGTGTAGTGGGCCCAACTATCTTCCACAACTCCTAACATACTTGGCACAACTCCTAATAGGGTTGGAATCTCCTACCAGGGATTCAAAATATCCTAACAATGACTCATATATATTGAATGTATTCATACACTCCCAATAGGGTCCATCCTCTAACAAGGAAAATTTATATTAGTACATGATCTTGTGGGTACCAACCCTACCATGGTTTTCCCTCTAATCAAGGGTTTCTCTAGTTAACACATATGGTATTATTATGCATGATTTTACAACTATGGTTTCTATTTATGTTGATCAAATGGTTAAGAATAATTAGGGTTGATAATTGTGATAATAATTGGACAACTAATTCAGCTCCCCCCCCCCCCCACCCCCCCTCTTGGTTATATTGGTGGACTATATATTCTAACAATTCATATTAGAGATTTAGGTCCTTGAAGAGAAGTCTTAACAGCTTTGGGAGATCATGGAAAGAAATGATAGTCCTAAGATACATAGAGAAAATTTTGACACAAAAGATAGAGCTTCTTGGTGACTTATCATATTTGTGCAGAAAATAGAGAATTGAGTTTCCAGATCTGGTATCATTTTGTTGCATAGAATAGATGCATAGGTCAAGAGAGATCTAGATTTTAAGAAGACATGAAGATCAAGGAAGGTATTTATCTTCTTATGAAAAGGAAGCCATAAGGTATGTAAGTTTTTTATTTTTGGACTTGTAAATATTTTGGTCATTTTTCATCTACATGCCCTAAGAGAATAAAAAAATCTAGAAAGAGTTCACTTTTTAATGAAGATGAAGAATTTAAAACAAGTATGGAAAGATTCTTGAATTATTATAAAGATAATGAGCTTGGATTCATTAAGAAAGGGGAAGTATTAGAAGAGATAGACTTGGTAACTAGTATTTCATGATTGTGAAGAAGAACATAATACTAGAATTGTTAGAGAAAATGTGGAAGTTGTTTTCTAGACTAAATATGAGTTGCAAAATGGGAATGAGATTGAGGACCAGAGGATCTAATCCTACAATAGAAAAACCAAACTCCTAGATAGAACATTAGGAGTAAAAATAATAATCAAGTATGAAAATGAGTATGTGAATTATGTTTCTGTTCTCAAGTTTAGCCTAAAAGTGCAAGTGAAGTATGTAAAGATAATCATTGAACTAGATTGTGAAGAATGATACATGGTAGCTTTTCCCTAGACCTAAAGTTAAGAATGTGATAGGAATAAAATGGGTATTTATAAAGAAGATTAATAAAAAAGGAGAAGTTGTGAGAAACAAGGTCAAACTTCCTTGATCTTCATGTCTTCTTCAGATCTAGATCTATCTTTACCTATACATATATTCTATGCAACAAAAGGATACTATATCTAGAAACTCAATTCTCTGATTTCTACACAAATTTGATAAGTCACCAAGAAGCTCTATCTTTTGTGTCAAAATTTCCTCTATCTATCTTAGGACTATCTTATAAAAAGAATGAAGGTAGTACAATTTTTTTGGCATATGTAGAAAATAAGAAGTTCAAAGTATATCAAATGGATATTAAATAAGCCATCTTGAATGGAGAATTGTAAGAAGAAGTATATATTGAGCAATTTGAAGGATTTCCTTTGACAAAAGAAAAGGATGCAGTATGGAGATTGAAGAAAGTTATATATGGTATAAAGCAAGCACCTGGAACTTGTTATGAAAGGTTGGAAAAGTATTTGGAAAAGCTTGGATTTCCTAAAGGTACAACATATAGTAATTTGTATTTCAAATAAATAGAGTATGGTTTTCTACTAATAGTAATATTTGTTGATGACATTGTATTCAGAGGTAATGATGAAACTAGTGATAAGTTTTTTGATGAGATGAAGAATGAATTTCAAATGAGTATGATAGGAGAAATGAAGTTTTTCCTAGGATTGGAGATTGTGCAAAATAGTCATGTTATTTTTATTTCACAAGCTAAGTATCTAAAAGACTTGTCGAAGAGAATTAGATTAGAAATTTGTAAACTTGTTGGTACACCTATGATAACTAGTCACAAGTTATCCATTAAAGATGAAACACCTACAATTGAGAAGAAGAAGTACAGATTCATGATTAGAGATTTGTAATATCTAACTTCTACTAGACCAAATATAGAAAATGTAGTTAGGATTATATCTAAATTTGAAGTTGATTCTAAGGAGTACCACTATGAAATAGTAAAGATGATATTTAAATATTTGAAGGGAACATCTAATTATGGAATTTGATATGATAGATCAAGTGATTTGACTCTATGTGCATATATTGATGTGGATTGGGTAGGCTGTATGGATGATAGAAAGAGCACTAGTGGTGGAGCATTCTTTGTTTGAGGAAGATTAGTTTTTTTGGTGTTTGAAACTACTGAACAACAAAATGTTCAATACCAGCGTGATGTTACTCATATAATATAAGGATCAGCTATTTCCCATTATCAATTACATATGCAAATCAATTGTGCCCAACTTCAACAAAATCAAAGATGGCTTTCTACTCTTTAGGTTCTACTAAACCAAGGTGGTTATACCCAGGGGATGATTTACTAGGAAATTGCTATGTAAAATTTAATTTAGTTTCATTCTAATTCTCAGCTTATACCTTTTCACATATTAAATTTATCCATTTACTGATATTCTTTGATTCATACACATCCCTCATAAATAGATTTGGTCACAATTCTCCATGAGTTTACAAATATTCCTGGTAATAGCTGCTACCTAAAACTCAGAAATAATGTATAAATGAGTACTAAGTAGCATTACAATCTTCACAAAATAAAATTGAAATGATTTTGAATTTATAATTGAATTGGCATGTAGAAGTAAGATTTACTCTCAACCATCATAGATTTATGTGATGAGTGTCTTATCCATTGGGAAAAAACTGACTGTTGGTGAGAGATCTAATTTAGACAACTTATGAATGAATTTATCAACAGTAATCACCCATTCCCATTCTTATAAAATATCCTTTTCATAAACTAATGAATTCTACCAATCTACTGAAGCATTTATATAATTTATTTAATTAAAAGGAACACTAGAACCAATACACAACCCATCCAAAAGGCATTCAATCACATAAACCTTAATCAAATGACGTCAAAATGGACAAGCTCATAAAATGGAGACAGGAAGTGATGACACAGAAAATAGTGTAAATACCCCTTTGTATTATCCTTTTGAAATGATTAGTATAGTAAACAAAAAGTTTCAACAAAAGCACATAATATTCAACTAGTTATGTCACACATATATATATAAATATATCAAAAAGTAGAATTGAAAGTGTCTAAACTACTACATGAAATATGATTGACTGTATTACTTCTTGACAATTCCAAAAAAAACATTAGAATTCAGACCTTTTCTCTAGCCCTAGGATCTCACTTATATAATGTGAGATGAAAAAAGCTTCAGACATAGTGAACTAACAGGTGTCCTTTACAAAAGATAATTACAAACACCTATCACAAAAGGAGAAAAAAATGCAACAGAAAACTTATACATCAAACACATTTCTGGTAGGTCCCATTTTATGTTATAGTTCTTGGAATGAAAAAAATGCTATGATTTGATTCTTCATCATTTTGAATGCTTAGAATAAGTAGCTATGAAGCTTGAAAGTGATGATTAATCTTCAGGTACCTACAAATTTACTTTAACCTGAGGATTCTCCATGTCTTCACCATCAACTATAAAGGTAACATTTACCTCAACATCATCTTCTACCTCATCACCTTCTACAATCTACTCTATTGATATGAATTTATCCTTCCATTCATTATGGGCAGTGTCATTAGGCCAATAAAAATTTAAAACCTCCCTTTGTACAGTAATTAAGGAATTTGCAATTGCCTCTATATCAACAAGATCTTTTCTAATGGTAGTAAAGAACAATTGTACCTTCACCAGCTCCTTATTTTTCATTGCCCATAACAAGTGTCCAATTTCATTTATGAATTTATTCATCCTTTCACGAAAAATCTCATCCAACTCCCTTTTCCATTCTTACTTTCCTTTACTTTATCAATAGTTTTTAAAGCACTAGGAAACAAATCAAAATTTTCAAAAATATACATGGAAGAAACCATTGTTAATATTTTATGAAAATCATCTCATTTTTCATAAAAACCTTATAATTTATTTAATAATTGAAAAATCTTTTCTATTTGATGACAAGGTAGCTGGATGATAGATATACACATATCATTGATATCATTATTTCTTTCTATACACTTCTATACAAGGGGTTTGAATTTAACTTCATCTCTCTTTAATTCATCCTTGATGGCCGCAATCCTTGCCAATTGATCAAAAAATGATGGCTGTTCAATTCTTTCCACTAAATACATTACATCATGCCTTAACATCTCTTCATATTGATTATTTGGTTCTACATGCATTGCATACAACTTATTCTTCTCCTCTTCAAAATCTTTTGCAGTGTAGAATTGAGGCCCTTTTGGGGTATCAGGTATTTCAAAAATAGGGGTTTACTTGAAAGGTTCAATGGGTGGCCGTGGGGGGTATGCAATTCTAGATCAACTAGACTCTCCTACTTTTCTTTTCCCAAGTATATTCTCCATTGCAGATACTTGGTTTTCCAATGATTGTATCTCTGTACCCCTTTCCTCATATGCTTTCAAAAAATCTTCAAATCTAGCATTAAGTTAAGAAAAACAATCCTCCTCTTGACCAGACAGCACATTTCCAAATTTCAGCATTTCTGAAGCCATTCCAATTATTTTATTGTTGCCAACCTCACTAGCCCTGAATACTTTTAATGCACCAGTATGCTCTACAGTAGAGATTTCTTGCATTCTAGTTTTTTCCATCTTCTTAATTGACCAAATCAATAGGCCTTGGTGGTCATCACTGAATTTGACTCCTCTATGAGCCCGTAAAACCTCTTCCTTTGTTTTATACTGGACATCTTTTTAATTTCTAATTCAATCAAAGACCATTGCATTAACTATGCCCCACTATGGTAAAATTAGGAATCCTAATTGTTTAACTATTTTCCTTCTAGCCTCATGTAAAAAAAAGGAAAAATCATTCAAAAATTTAGATTTCATTTCTTCCTTTATACCACAATCTAATTTATAAAGATGCTCTGCTTTTATCTTCTCACAAGTCATCTCAAAATTTCCTATATTTAACCTCCACAAAAATTGTGCAAAAGCTGTAGATTTCACAAAAATTTCATCATGAATAAACCTCTCAGAAGCTTGGGCCACTATAGAATCTATCTCCTTACCTTGATAGTTAGCAATAGTAAGGTCATGGGTGGGTGCAGGAGGCTCTTGTGGTTCCCTAATCTCTAGGTTTGTGGTATTCCTAATAACATCCCCTTCTCGACCAATTTTTCTAAGTTGTTCCCTTAAAGATGCTTCATCATCTATTTGCATTGGGGTTTGCCTTGGGGAGTATTGTTCTACATGAGAGGAAGACCATTGCTCCAACTTTTGCCTCTTTGGGTCACTGACTGTAGATGGACTTTCTGGTCTTGGTCTTTGCCAAAGGGGAGCTTGTTGTATGCTCTAAACCATTACATAACCTACCCTTTTCTACAAAGTATACTATCTAGGAGCTACTATGTTTCTATTATTTATCCTTCTTTTTATCTTTGCAGCCCTATCTAGATAGTTCTTGACATATGCATTCTTCTTTTAATTCATTGTTTTTATTATTATAGAAAAATTGTTCATCAATGCTTGCATCTTGGCTCTCCAATATTTCTTATCTTTCAAAGGATCACAATTAGATTCCAAAGCATTGGTGAATTCTAGAGTCTTACTAACTACTATCCATTTTTCTTTACTTAACTCATGTTCCTATAAAGAGAAAATGTTCATTCCAACATCCTTAGGGAAATATACCTATTCCACCATGCGGGTAACTTATTTCCTCTCTCTTAAGAGATCATAGAATCCTTTAGGGTCAATAAATCTTGCATGGGACTCTGCCATGTTGTATCTATCTAGGAATAAATTGAGGTGTTTCCATCCTCTTCTCACAAAGAAAAAATCATGCACTATAGTAACAACTAGAAAGAAAGTACTTTTTTTTGGAAAATCTCTTTCACTAATGGTCCTAATCTGCCATAAAAAATTTGCTATCCCTATTTTTAGAGGCACATTGAATGCTAGCACATGAGGCTTTACCAAAAAGCCATATACTCTTATTATTGTTGAAGCATTATAGAGGATTATATCTCCACAATTATGACTAACTAGTAGCCCTTTTGCATGGTCCTTGGGTTTGACCAATTCTAGTAGTGCTTGTGGAATCCTAGGGCTATCTCCTCTCAAGGGAAATCTAAGCTTCAATGCAAAATATCTATCATACCTTACAAAAATGGCGTTTCTAGCCTTTGAGGTCATGTCCACACTCGATAACTGAACTAGATTCCTCTCTCCATCCTTGGTTGTTTCTAGCTCCATACCCTTAGAGAAGTAGGTAACTCTCTTATACAAACATACATACATGAGAAACGAATACCAACTTAATGGTTTGTTTACTTTCCCTTGTGCTATCCCCACCAAACCATTGTGAATTTCTTGTGCAAGGAGAGCAGTAAAATCAAGGATAGTGCTCATCCCAAATTGAAGAGTCTAAGCCATGATTAGAACAATGGAGCCTAAGATATGTTCTACCTCATCCATCCCATAAAGCTAGCAAAGAGAAAAATATAATGCTTGAGCCGTTAGGTTGAAGTGTCTTCTCATTAATGGCTTAGGTTTGCTAGTAATGATCTTGGTAGCATGCTCTTGCAATGGCCTTGTCCTCAAGTATATCCCCTATGCATCATACCTTGCTTGCATGTCATCCATGTCAATTTTCTAATGCACAGAACAATTAGGGTTTAGATTGAAAATTTCACTAATCAATTTAGGGAAAACCTTAAAAATATATACTCCAACATAGTTTTTAACCCACTATGTAATAGGATCATACTAGGATCATACTTCTTAGCTAGGTCAGTCAATAGATTGCTATCAAAAAAAACTATAGGAACTATTAACCTCCTAATGTTGAATTCCTAGACATTGCTCATGGGGGTTATCTAATTTCCTTTTTGAGAACCACTTTTTAAATAATTCTAAACCTCCCATAGATACCTGGGCATCTCTTACCCAATTTGTCTTATCATAGAAACCCTCCACTATAGCTACCCTAGGGTTTTTCAGGATGAGCTCTCTCCCCTTAGTTATTTCATTTATGGACAAAGAGAACTATTCAATAAAGTCATCGTATAGAGAACATTGTAGATAATTAGTCTATCCCATGAATTCTTTTCTTGGAGGCATTTTGAGAAAACCCTAAGAATTATGTAATAAAATATGTTTGGTTTTTAGGAGTCACAGAGTACTTAATCGCTAAAATTGCACTTCTTCTCTGTATAATTTTCACTACAACTCACTAGATCGTTGGATCAAATTTCTATTCCTTAGCTCTAAAAATTATTTATGCTCTAATATCCCTTTTTTGTTTCAATTGTTCAATAATGGTGAAATCATGAGTTTTATTCATGCATTAAGATCACACGAATAAACTCTACATGGTATTAATTTCCATTAGCCATTGTTTGTATGTTTCCAAGATTTGAATCTCATTCTTTAATTTTGGTAGATTTAACAGTCTTAATTCAAAAAGGTATAATTTCTTTACCACTTTAAAACCTAACCACATGTCTATTAGGCACTTCCTCACATTGCTTAAGTTCCATGCATCTTGAAATTACGGGGATGCATTAACCATTGGTCTTCCTCAAGATCAATGGTTGAGAGAAAAAATACACTTTTATGACAACAAGAGAATAGTGTAATACAACTGACTTATTAAATCTATAGTCTAATAATGCCTAGTTAGCTAGACTAACCAATTAAATTTCTCCATGTGAATCAGTTCCTTCTAACATACTTCCATGCAAGCAGGTCCCATTTTATCTCCTTAGAAAGTGAGTGCTTGATGTCATCTATGCCATGAATCAGGCTGGTGCATCCCCTCTTTTCTTATCCAACAAGAATCTTCATAAAGTGGGCATGCACCAACAGTTGATCTTGGAAAGATTAATGGTGAAACAAATTGAACCTTTTAAACATTCTGAGATGGGGTATTGACATCACCACAGACAAATGTTTACATGGCACATACCTACTTTGCTTAAACTTCCTTCAAGTTCCTAATGCAGGCAAGAGCCCTTCATCGATCTGATCAAGATTGATAGTAGGTAAAAACTTTATCCTTTATCATCCCATCATCCACTTGGACCAATGAAATAACTCCTTTTAGCCCTTATGCTCTAAAAAATATGACTACTACATTAATGTTTAAGTTTTTGCACCCAAAATGTTAGCAGTTCCTACTGGGCAAATGTTTCATACAACATAACATGACTCAGCATTCTTCCTAGATCCTGGCCACACTATTACATGCGGTGCTAGGGCACATATCCATGTTTCTTATCTCTTGAGTGGTTTCTTAATACAGGCATGCATTAACCATAGATCTCACACAAATCAATGATCATGAAATCATGCATCATTATAACATCGCATCAGCTAAACTGACCAATAGAATACTACCTTTTATTCCAACTCACCTGACAACTACCACAAAGGACACCTCAATGTTATCTTCTAAAAAGGTGAGGCCATGATGTCAAATTGTGCTATGTGTCTTGTTTGTGCTTCCCCAAATTTCTAATTTCTCATGCATCTCCAAATTATAGGCATGCACTAGCCTTTGATCTAAACAAGATCAATGGTTGATGAATCTTAGACATAAAGTGATATCTTTATTAACAAATTGACCAATGACATCACAGGAATTTTAGAATGTCTATTAAAATTATTGACAGGCCTGCAAAAGGACTCTAACCTACTCTGAGACATCAAAATCTTTGCAGCACACTAATATTCTAAACAAGCAAGGGTTACGTGTCATCAAGGCACATGCCCACTTTATTTATAAACCTTCAATTTCAAGAATGTGGGGATGCATCATCCATTGATCTAACTATGATTGATGGTTGGCCAATAGGTGATGAAGTTAAAATTTTTTTAATAAAATAACACACAGTCAACAAAGATTAATAAAGGTTTTAATGAAATATTACTTATGTAAGCTAGACATTGGGTAAAATTTATTTATTTCCTAAAACAAATTTTGAAAAAGGACTCTCAAAGTTTTTCAAGGGCTAGAGTAAAATTGTATAAGGCACTAGGATTTTTCATGAATTTTACTCAACTTTTAACCTAATTTCAAAAAAGGTTAAGTATAAAATTAGTGTTTTTACTACTGAATGCAACACAATAGAATTGGTGAAAAAATTAGGCCAACAGTGGCTCTGTCTAGGGATGATAGACTACATGAGTCTATGCAAGAATTCAGAATCTATGGTAGAGCAGACCACATACTTGATACAACAATGACAACTTCTTTGGAGAGTATAGAATAAAATATAGAAACAAGTAACCAGACTATACAACACTAATTTACAAGGATTTACAAAATATATAGGAACACAAGGAACCCTAAAACTATTGTTCATGGAAAAACAAATACCTTAAGAAAAGTACCTCTTCAAGAATTGTCCATGAACTAGCAATTCAAGAATATCTCTAGTTAAATCTGTCAAGAAATATGAATCTTCCCCATTTATATCACAAATGCTATATGGACCAAGCCAGATTGGGTAAAATTTACCATGCTTTCCTTTATCTTCCATTCTAGCGTTGCACATTAATACCATGTCCCTTATTTCAAAATTCCTCTTAGTGGTCCTTTTTTCATATAAATACTTCATTTGTTACTATAACTTAGCATTCTGAATAGAAGACTCTCTCCTTATATCTTCTAATTGCAAGATGTCATCCATTTTGAGTTGCATCTCATCAACAATATCATCTTCATAAAGTTGAATAAGTGTGTACATCTCCTTTAGGTTATTCTCGGGAATCCTAGCCTATATACCATAAACCAAATCAAATGGGCCACATCCAATGTCTTTTCTCATAGTAACCTTGTCAGCCCACAGAGTTAATGGCAATTTTGAATCCCATGCCTTCTTGTTTTCCTCTAGAATTTTTTTGATAATCTTTAGTATTCTCTTGTTGCTTGATTCTACCTAACCATTTCCTTGAGGATGATAAGGTGAGGATGTGTACTCTATAATGCCATATTTGCTACAAAATTTCTTGTATTTATCAAACCTAAAACACATAGCATTATCAATCACAATATTCTATAGACATCCAAATCTGGTCACAATATTCTTTAAGATGAAACTAATAACTACTTTACTAGTTGCATTCTTAGTAGGGATTGCCTCAACCCACTTAGTGAAATAATCAGTAGCTACCAAGATGCAAGAATGTCCACCACTAGATTTTTTTATAATCTCACCTATAATATCAATTCCCCAGTGTTGAAATGGTGCCTCCAAATTAGCTTTTATCATTAATTTGGCTAAACGCTGACCCCTAACCAATTTAGTGATCTGAATGTCAATATTAAATTCTTGTATTCTGTTGATCCATGTAAATCTTCTACCAGTTACCTACTATTGTGAAAAAATGTCTTTTACAACAATAGTAGGAACAAAAGTAATAATAATGGCTCCCATTAAATAACATCTAAAAGCCTTCACCCCTTTCACCAGTGCCTATGCCTGGTTCTCAGTTATATCATATTTGAGTTTTGATACCTGCAATGACTTGCCAAAATATGCAATGGCCTATTCATAACCTGCATCATTTTTCTGTAATAGTACTATCATAACAATATGAAATGAGGCAAAAGGAAATATATGCACTGGATTTTCATTATTTGGGGCTCTAAGAATAGGGGCATCTTTAATAGCTTTCTTAATATTCTAGAATGCAGTGCTAGGTTCACCATCCCACTTTATCTCAGACCCTTCTTCAACATCTTTGATATAGGTCCACTAATTTTTGCAAAATTAGTCGCAAATCTCCTAAGAAAGTTAATTTGTCCAAACACTACCTAAACTCCCTTAACACTCTTAAGTTTTTGAATTTTTTCTATTGCTTCTACCCTTTCAGGGTCAATCCTCAATCCATGTTTTCCAACTAGGTGTCCTAACAAGTTTCCTTCAAGGACACCAAAATGACACTTTCTAGGATTCAAAGAAATACCATACTTGAGGGCTTTGATAAATACATTCTCTAGATGCATGCAATGATCATTCTCCTCTTTAGAGTAAGTAGTTAAATCATGTTGATACACCACTAAAAGTTTATCAATAATATCAAAAAATGCCACATCTATTGCACGTTGAAAAGTAGCCCCTGCATTAGTAAGCCGAAAAGGCATCTTGATATACACATATGTACCCCATGGGGTGGTGAAGGTAGTCTTAAATTGTCTTGATTCCTTAACAGCCACTTGATTATAACCTAAAAATCCATCCATCATAGACATGACCTTTGAGCTAGTGACCTTTTGCAACATGGCCTCCATGTTTGGTAAACCATAGTTATCCTTTAATGAAGATATATTTAGATTCTTGAAATCAACACATAACCTTATATCTCCATTTTTCTTCCTAATAGGGACTAAGTTGGACACCCATGAAGAATGTCTAATAGGCTTTATCATCTCAGCATCCCTTAATTTGATTAATTCTTGTTACATTTTTGGAGCCAAGATTGGATTCATTGGCCTCTATTTTTGTCTAAAAGGCTTAGCATCTGGCTTCAAAGCAATTTCATGCTAAAACAGATCCTCTCTATAAGCCTTTAGGTCATCATACTACCATGCAAACATGTGCCTATATTTCCTTAACAAATCTATTAAACCTGGCCTTATTTTAGGAGATAACTTCTTGCCAATATATACCTTCTTTGGTTCTTCTACAATTCGCAAATTTATCTCCTCTAGGTCCTTAGCATTATATTCACTAGTATCCATTTGTGACCTATTTGGGTTATCGAAAATAGTTTCTAAGACAACTAGACCTTTTTGGATCTTGTTAGTCTTTAGTTGCACAACTTCCTATCAAAAAAAAAAATCTTTTCCATTTATATTTTCCACATAAGCTACACAATCAATTTCTGGTCCTGGCAACATATTTTCACAATTCAAAAATCTTAGAATGTCCTTATCATCTTCAAATACTTGCTAATTTTGGACATTATCAGGGACAAAAGGCATGGTTTGAATCTCAACTTTAGATATACCAAAAAATGTAATGTCATTAGGTTTTACTAATATATTTGCTAGCAAATTTTCCATCTTATTGTTAGTTCTATTCTTCCAAACTATCCCAAATGCATCAAAATATTTCATCATATCCCATACTACATTTCTATATTGTTTTAACCTTTTATTTTTTGACACATAAGAATTTCTTACCTGGGATACAACTAATTCAAAATATCCTATAACATGTAAACATTTTATCCCATGCTTATGAGCTAGTCTAAGTCCTAACAACAAAGCTTCATACTCTGCTATGTTATTAGTACAAGGAAAAATCAATGCAAAAGAAAATTTATATGTTACCCCAGCAGAAGAAATCAAAAAAATACCTACACCTACTCCATCCTTGCAATAAGCACCATCAAAGAACATGGCCCATAAATCACCTTTTTCTATCTTTGTATCAACTTCTATTTCCATTTGAGATTTATGCTTGCCTTTCTTCATAGTCAGGACCTCAGCTTTGAATACATTAACATATGTATCCACAAAAATTTTCATATCATCCTCAATCACATCTTCTAGCATGGATATGCTCTTTGTCTCTCTATTTATCTTTACCCAATTCCGTCAATGTTAAAAGTAGCCAATGATAGATCACATTGCAAACTTTCTCCAATGGAAGGACTCCATTTTCTAGATAATAACATGCCATATTGAGGTGGGATATCAACAACCAATACACTCATAATAAGTTCTTTTTTAGGAAAAGCTATTATTCTATAGGGTAGAGCATTAATAGTACCTATG
This sequence comes from Cupressus sempervirens, assembly GCA_028749045.1. Lineage (NCBI taxonomy): Eukaryota > Viridiplantae > Streptophyta > Pinopsida > Cupressales > Cupressaceae > Cupressus > Cupressus sempervirens. The sequence goes on from CM053790.1 coordinate 97,588,207, forward strand.
ATTGTCACTTCTCTTTTATCCATGGCACAACATCTTCCCTGAGTAGTAGCAACTTTTAGACCTAATTCCTTCATTATTTCAAAAGGCATAATAGTGTTGGAAGCACCTGAATCAATCATACAATTTTTTAATGTTTTACCATTATATAAGATACTCAAGAAGAATGGATCAATACTTCCTAAACACTCATTGATAGAGCTATCCAAAAACATCTAAGGAATTTAAGACACAACTAGTTCTTTCACATTTTCTTTGTCCTCTTCTTTGGGATCATGATTCTCATTACAATCTTGACTTACCTTTAAATCAGTATTTCCCAACGATGCTATGGCTTTATTTCGATGTTCAGGGATTCTTAGCAATTCAGAAAAAGGAACCTTAATAGTAATATGAGATTTTAAAAAAAAATCAAGCATATCTATACAATAATGAAAAGGGTTACCACTATTCATATTCCTCTCCTCATCATTTTTATTCAAAAATTTTAGAGCATTTTGATGACTCTTTTCTTTTTTAGTGATAATCTTTGATAATCCAAATCCTTAGGATTACCCCCTTCTTTAGTTCCCACTTTTTATTTTTAAATTTAACCTTCATAGCACAGGTTTCTTAGGCTTCTCAACTTCACTCTTCTTATGATTAGTTCCTTTTATGAAGATACTAGCTACCTTGTCCCTCTCATATCTCTAAGCCATGCTCCTAGTCTAAACCTATGCTAGCATACTAGTAGTAATTTGATCATTCTCTTCCCTAAAAGGTTTTCTTAGGGTTACTTCTTCTTTTGAACCTACCATGTTACACACATTGTATTCAACATCACTTTCATTAGAATACACTTGTTATTGTATGAAATTTTGAAACTATCTTTGGTCATGTACATCTCTATCATAGTCTTCACTGTTAGAATAGTGTGATTCAAACATGTTACATCCTACATCATCATTTTTTTCTTCATGCTCCTGACATTTTTCCACTATAGTTTGATTTCCTAGAAATGACAATGCTACTGTGCAAGATTTAGGGGAATGGCGTAATTGACATGCAAAACACCATGTAGGTTCAAAAACAAACAAAGGATCATCTACCAAATTTACAAAAAAAATTGATAAAAGATCACGGGTCACCTTGTTATTTTTCTTAGGAGGAGGAATACTAAGTTGACCATCTTTCCAAGTACTATTGTAGGGGAGATTTTGCAACCTATTCTATCTATTGAAGTTATATTGATAAGGGATCCTATTGTTAGTTGGAATCCTATCATTTTTTACCTGAGGAAGACTTAAATTCTTTATAGGATTGAGAACTTGACTTCTCTCACTAAACTTTTGTTTCTTCCTACCTACAATTTTATGATCTTCCTTCCTATTTCTCTTATTAGCAAATAATCTAGGGTCATCCCTTTTACTTTCTAATCTCCTTGAAATTCTAAAATTATTTTCAATTTTAATAGCAATCCTGAAAGCTTCTCTTAAAGTCCTAGGTTCTGTATCCCTAAGCTAATATGCTATTTTACCATCAAAGGCATTCAACTAGGTGATCAGGCATAACTTTTCATCAACTTGCATGGCTTACATTAACTTGTACATACTTTAGTGGAATCTATTATGGGAATCAATGATAGACTCATTGGGTAATCTCTTGATGTTATTGAGTTCACTCAAAATGTAACTCTGATTTAGCTTGTCACCATATTGCTCCTTGAAACAATATTAAATATCTTTAAAATCCATAATGGATAATTTAGGAAGTCTGTTGAACCATTCTCTAGCATCTTCTATTCATGACTAAACAAATAACTTCATTATGACATCTTTAGCTTCAACCTCATAGTCACTCATCATATCTAGAAAATTTCTTAAGTGATCCTCACAAGTAATAGCATTATTTCCAGCAAACCTAGGTAACCTTTTTCTCATTTCTTATGGGATTCGGTTAGGTAAACCAAGGATTCCATCAAAATATATCTACCTATAACCCTCTAACTGAACATGTCTTCTATGCAAATCAATCTTAGGATGATAAGGAACATCTCTCATAGCATTATCCATAGTATTACTATTACTAGAATCACTAATAAGCTTATTTAGATCTACCTTTTGTGAAAAAGAAGACAAGAAAGAAATAGGTAGACTAGTGGTATTTTGATTTTCTTTGAATCCACCATCTATATTATCCTTAGGCATAGCTATAGACTGCTTCTTAACATTTACTAGGAATTTAATCTTGTTTATCTCAACTATAGCTGCCTCATTTTCTCCAATCTCTAATTTCTTAGGCAGAGCAAGCTTTTCTTTCCTTCTCTTTTCCAATTCAATATCAGAAGGTGATATAGAATCATAGATTTGGACAAACTTTTCTGATTCATTGATCCTAATACCAACTTCCTTCTATTTTCCTTTATCTTGAACATCAACAGCATGTCCTATATTTCTTTTAGCCTATAAGTTCTTCTAACTCTTGATCTATTGTATCAGAAGAGCCTCTTGGTTTTTATCTTGGTTCTTTATCAACCTGTGCTCTTGTAATTTAAGTTGTTCAACTTGACCCACAATTTTATGCTACCAAGCACTAGCTGCTATCTCATTCTTCTTGTTCAAAGTAGCAATTTTCCTAAGTAATTCATGTTTCTCTTCATAAGCTTTCATGGTCTTCTCTTCCCTTTCCTTCTAAAACCTCCTATCAATAGCTTCTTGTTCAACAAGCTAAACTCTCAAGATTTCATTCTCATTAGGTTCAGGGATAGTAAACTCAGAGCTGGAAGTTTTCTAATCACTGAAGCTTTCAGGTTCTAAATGTTTTGGTCTCTCTTTTTCAAGAGAATAATTTGACACGAAAGGATTTGTACTATGTTGGAAAAGATTATTGCTATTCCTATCACCCAAACTAAGTGCACATGGTTGTACAACCCTTTCTTGACATATTATTTTAGGAGTATTATAAAAATCATCATCAGATAAACTTGGGTGAGATCTAGGACCCTTGGAGAAAGGTTCCTTTTCAATAGAAGAATGGTTGGTATTATCTATCCTCACCATTTTCCCTTGGGAATAATTTCCTTTCTATATCTAATCTCCTTTCACAACCCAATTCTGGCTTCTCCTAGGAGGGAGATCAGTTTGTAATGTGATTCTTGGGTTTTTCTTCACATTTTCCTATGTATTCTTGTTATTTTTCATTATTCGAGACAACAAACTTCCAAGTACTGACATTGGTTAAACCTTTTTGAGTTGCCACCTACCCTATCAGAATGGGAACAATTACTGAACAAATGACAGATGCTTTACTAATGGTATTAGGAAAAATGTATAGACCCCAAATCCATGGGAAACTTCTATGTGATATGCCTACCTTAGACTCTACCCAAGTGAGACACAAATCTTAAATGACACACTAGTTTATGACAATACTAAGCATAGTCCCCAGTAGAGTTTCCATTTTTTTGGTGTTTGAAACTACTAAACAACAAAATGTTCAATACCAAAGTGATGTTACTCATATAATCTAAGGATCAACTATTTCCCATTATCAATTACATGTCAAAATCAATTGCGGCCAACTTGAACAAAACCAAAGATGGTTTTCTACTCTTTAGGCTCTGCTAAACCAATGTGAGTATACCTAGGGGATGATTTACTAGGAAATTGCTATGTGAAATTTAATTTAGTTTCATTCTGATTCTCATGTTATACCATGTCACATATTCAATTTATCCATTTACTAATATTATTTGATTCATACACATCCCTTATAGGAAAATTTGGTCACCATTCTCCTTGAGTTTACAAATATTCTTTGTAATAGCAGCTACCTAAAACTCAAAAATAATGTATAAACAAGTACTAACTAGCATTACAATCTTGACAAAATAAAATGGAAATCATTTTCAATTTATAATTGAATTGGCATGTAGAAGTAAGATTTAATCTCAACCATCACTAATTTATGTGACCAGTGCCTTATTCATTGGACAAAAACTGACTATTGGTGGGAGATCTAATTTAGACAACTTGTGAATGAATTTATCAACAGTAATCACCCATTCCCATTCTTATAAAAATATCCTTTTCCTAAACTCCTGAATTTTACTGATCTACTAAAGAATTTATATAATTCATTGAATTAAAAGCAACAATAGAACAATTACACAACCCATATAGATTGCATTTAGTCACATGAATCTTATTCAAATGACCTCAAAATAGACAAGCTCATAAAATGGAGATAGGAAGTGATGACATAGAAAATAGTGTAAATACACCTTTGTATTATCCTTTTGAAATTAATAATATGGTAACCAATAAAGTTTCAAAAAAAGCATAGAATATTCAGTTGGTTATGCCATATCTATATATCAAAAAGTACACTTGAAAGTGTCTAAACTACTACATAAAATAGGACCGACTGTACTATTTCTTGACAATTCCAAACAATACATCAGAATTCAGACCCTTTCTCTAGCCCTGGGATCTCACTTATATAATGTGCGATGCAACAAGATTCGGGCATAGATAACTAATAGGTGTCCTTTGCAAAAGATAATTATAGACACCTGTCACAAAAAGACAAAAAAAATGCAACAAAAAACTTATACATCAAACAATTTTCTGGTAGGTCCCCTTTTCTGTTACAATTATTTGAACAAAAAAAAATGCTATGATTCCATTCTTTAGCATTCTAAATCCTTAAAGTAAGTAGCTATCAAGCTTGAAAGTGACGAGTCATCTCCAGTTACCTAAAAACATTCTTTAACCTGGGGATTCTCCTCATCTTCATCATCAACTGTAAAGGTAACATTTAACTCAACATCATCTTCTACCTCGTAACCTTATACCATTTACTCTATTGACATGAATTTATCCTTTGATTCATTGTAGGAAGTCTCATCAGGCCAATCAAAATTTAAGACCTCCCTTTGTATAGTTATTAAAGAATTTGCAATTGACTCTATGTCAACAAGATCTTTTCTGATGGCAATATAGAATAACTGTACCTTTACTAGATCCTCACTGGTCATTTCCCATAACAAGTAGATAGCTTCATTTATGACTTTATTCATTCTTTCATGAAAAATCTCATCCAACTCCCTTTTCCATTCTTCCTTTTCCTTTACGTTTTCAATAGTTTTTAAAGCACTAGGAAACAAATTAAAATTTTCAACAATATACTTGGAAAAAAAAATATTTATATTTTCCAAAAAGCATCTCGTTTTTCATCAAATCTTTGCAATTTATTTAATAAGTCAAAAATCTTTTCTATTTGATGACAAGGTAGTTGGATGATAGATATACACATAGTAGTGATATCATTATTTCTTTCTATGCACTTTTGTACAAGGGGTCTGAATTTAACTTAATCTCTCTTTAATTCATCCCTAATGGCCACAATCCTTGCCAATTGATCAAAAAAATGATGGCCATTCAATTCTGTACACTAAATGCATTACACCGTGCCTTAACTTCTCTTCATATTGATTATTTAGTTCTACATGTAGTGCATACAACTTATTCCTCTCCTGTTCAAAATCTTTTGCAGTGTAGAATTGAGGCCTTTTAGGGGTATCTACTATTTCAATAATAGGGGCTGACTTGAAAGCTTTAATGGGTGGCCATGGGGGGTATACAATTTTGGATCTACTAGACTTTTTTACTTTTATTTTCCCAAGTATCTTCTCCATTTGAGATACTCAGTTTTCCAATGATTGTATCTATGTACCCCTTTCCTCATATGCTTTCAAAACTTCCTCAAATCTAGCATTTAGTTTAGCAAACCTATCCTCTTCCTGTCCAAACACCAAAATGCAAAATGTTAGCATTTATAAAGCCATTCCAACTATTTTCTTATGGCTAACCTCACTAGCCATGAATACTATTAATGCACCAGTATGCTCTGTAGTAGAGATTTCCTACATTTTGGTTTTGTTCCTATTCTCAATTGACCAAATCACTAGGGCTTGGTGGTCATCACTGAATTTGACTCCTCTATTAGCTTGCAATACCTCTTCCTCTATTTTATATTGGACATCCTTTTCTTTTCTAATTGAATCAAAGACCATTGCATTAACTATGTCCCACTCTAGTACAATTAGGACTCCTGATTGTTTAACTACTTGCCTTCTAGCCTCAAGTGATAACTAGGCAAAATTATTCAAAAATTTAGATTTTACCTCTTCCTTTATATCATAGTCTAATTTATCAAGTTGCTCTTCTTTTTTCTTCTCACAAGTCCTATCAAAATTTCCTATATTTAACCTCCACAAAAATTGTGCAAAAGCTCTAGATTTTACAAAATTTTCATCACTAATAAACCTCTTAGAATCCCTGGCCACTATTGGATCTATCTCCTTACCTTGATAGTCAGCAATAGTAAGGTCCAAGGAGGGTGCAAGAGGCTCTTCTGGTTCCCCAATCTCCACGTCTATGGTAGTAATAATAACATCCCCTTCTCCACCAATTTCTCTAAACTATTCCCTTAAAGATGCTTCATCATCTATTTGGATTGGGGTCTTGCTTGGGGAGTATTATTCTACATTAGAGGAAGAACCTTGCTCCAACTTTTGCCTCTTTAGGGCACTGGCTTCAGATGGACTTTCATGTCTTGGTCTTTGCTCAAGGGGAGCCTTTTGTACAGTCTACACCATCGCATAACCTACCCTTTTCTGCAAAGTATGTTGTTTAGGACCTACCATGTTTCTACTATTTATCCTACTTTGTATCTCTGTAGCCCTGTCTGGATAGGTTTGGAAATATGTAGCCTTCTTTTCATCATTGTTTGTATTATTATAGAAAAAAAATTCATCAATTCTTGCATCTTAGCTCCCCAATATTTCTATCTTATAGAGGATCATAATTGGAGTCAAAAGCATTGATGAATTACAGAGTCTTACTAAATACTATCCATTTTTCTTTTCTTAACTCTTATTCTTGTAAAGAGAAAATGTTCCTTATAAAATCCTTAGGGAAATATACCTATTGTACTATTGGTGTTTTAAAATGAACTAAAACTACTAAGCAACAAAATGCTTAATACTAAGATGACAATATTCATACAATCTAAAGACTAGCCAATTCTTGTTAACAATTGCATCGACAAAGCATTTGGGTCCAACTTCAACAAAACCAAGGGTGGTTTTCTACTATTCTGGCTCTGTAAAACCAGGGTGGGTATACCAAGGGATGATTCAAGACTGGGTAAACTATATGAGGATTATTTCTAGTTTCATTCTGATTCTAATCTCAAATCCTCAAATACAGACACAATTCTTGATAACTTGATAAACACATCCCATATAACAAATATGGCCAAAAATTCTTCAATAGATCTACAAGTGCTCTCAACAAAAGTGGCTAACTTAAGCTAAAATATTCCATGCAGACAAGTACTAGCCAACTTTTAAGATCTATAGGAAAAAAAAGTAAAATCTATTTAATTCTGCATTTTGACAATAATTTGTGATAAATTCCTCTTTCAGCTGGATCAAATTTGATCAGCGGCTTATCCATTGGGGTTAAGAGTCTATAGAAAATTCTTAGATCTAATTTTTTTCCTTACAACAAATTTTATCAGCAATTCTTATCGGAATTTATCATTCAAAACCCTTTCCACTGTATATGAGCAATGTTAGTATGCTAATAGAAACCAAATTTAAATAAAGCTTCTACAAACTAAACAAAATTCATAAACTTCAAGATAGACTAAGATGAGCTCTCAATTGAAAATATGAGCCATTAATGGGCTCTCTCAATGAGAAGCTCTCTTGTTTAGTGGCTTTATCTAAATTGATAGGATGTATGCTCAATATGCTTCCAAAGGCTTCAATGGATGATTGTGGATTTTGGTGTGGATAGATGGCTTTACTATGGATTTGGCTCTCAAAATAGCATTATAACTTTACTTCATGGATTGTATTGTTTAGCAAAGGGGAAGGATCAAATTTATAGGCAAGAGGATTGAGGGATTGAGGGCTAAGATGCAAGGATGGGAAAAAGCTTATGGAGGGCTCAAATTGCATGAGAGGAGAGCACATGGATTGTGCTTCCTTATAGCCAATCAAGGAGTGACACATGTCACATGGTGAGAGGATAGAGGAAAGGGGAATGATGAGTCAACAAAAGAGGCTCAAGGGATAAAATCTTCATAAAGACCCTCATAATGGCTTGTAAGAGCAATAAAAGGGCTTGGAGGAGTCATTTATGGCCTAGTGGGCTTCATAAAGTTTTATGGTTGAGATATTTTGAGGGTGATGAGAGAAATTTTGACTTGGACTTGATTAGGAAGGTTTTAAGCTTGTTTAGGCTTGTGCAAATGATTAGAGGATGGATTAGGATGGTTTAGGATTAGCTTAGGGATAGGCAAGTGGATGGCATTTAATGAGGGTGGGTGAAGGAGGAGATATTTGTTAAGTTTGGCTTGGGTTAGTAATTTTTAACCCATGTTTAGGGAATGTGACAAGGTTAGGAGGGGATTAGGATTAGGTTTAAAGACATCTTCTAGAAGAGTCTAGACTTTGGATGAGGATAAGAACTTTCTAGAATAGTCTAGAATTTCCTAGGATGAGGATGAAGACTTTCTAGAAGAGTCTAGAACTTCTTAGGATGAGGATAAATTAGATTTTTAGGAAATAAATAAAGTTTTATTTATTTCAAAGGTTTGGGTTGAGGAGATATTTATTAAAACTTTTTTAATAAACATGAGGATTAATATTTAATCTTAATTAAATATTTTGAGTTGGGATTAAGGGTAGGAAATGATGGGATTAGCCTTTAATCAAAATTAAAGAAGGATTAGAAAATTTTGGAAGAGGTTAGTGGTCTTAAGGAAATTGGCCAAGTTTTGGGCAAAAAATAAATTTTTTATTTATTTTGGGTTTTTTGGTCAATTTATTAATTAAATAATTAATAAATAAGGAAATAATGTTTAAATAAGATTTAAAAATTTTTGGGTGGGATTCCTTAATTAAATATTTTTAATTGAGATAAAAGGATTTAATGGCATAAAAATTAATTAATAAATGATGATGTCATCAGGAATTTTTCAAAAAATAAAAATACTTTCTTTTCTAAAGGTTTTTAGGTGTCTAAATTTTGCCCCTCTTTGATGTGATGCCGCAAGTGGCATGGCATCAAAGATAAGAAAATAAGATGCCCAAGGCTAGAGCAGAAAAGGAGAGAATGGACTACAAGATGCCCCCTCAAGAAGGCGGCGGGGAGAGAAAGTGAGGCTTGACGACTTCTTGAAAAGTACAAGAAATTGAGATGAGCTAAGACACAGGTTTGGCAAAGAGAAGGGGCTGAATTAGCTCAAACTCTCACTATGGGAGAATGATAAAGGAGAATCAAATGTACAAGAGGAAGCAAGCTTAAGACTTTAGGGAAGGTGGAGGATGAAGGAGCAGAGTGCTATAAAAAGGAATCTAGGATAGGGAGATGGATGAGGGGATTATAAAGCTGATGGAATAGGATTTTAAAGAGTCAGATTGGTGGAAGATGGGTTTCAGAGATCCCTAGGACTAGGATTGTGGATCTCAAAAGATGAGGCTTGGTGGATCGATTTGGATTGGTGGATCCCTAAGACTAGGATTGTGGATCCCTAAAGCTAAGAGTGAGGAGTGATTCAAAGAGATACTGATGCATAAGCTGGGGTAGGAGAGACGGATGTTGGATATGGATGGGGGATAATGGAGATGAAGGAAAACCATTGAAGCTTTTTGAGCGGGGGGATACTTCAAACAAAAGTACCACCATGTAGTTGAGCACTAGATTTGCTATAGGACTGTTGGTTAATTGCCAAGGTTACCAAGAACATCAAGGCCTTTTCACCAACTATCTAGAGGACTGACGAACTGACTCAAAACAAACACGCAAGGATTGCTCCAGTATCACACATGAATCCCAGAGGAAGCAGTGTGGAAAAAAACATTGGGTAACCCACAAGCAGAAAAGAAAAACAAACAAAAGACTTGATCAAGACCTTACGCCCAAATTGCCCCATTCATAGTATACCATGATATGGAAGATCGTGGCAACTTTGAGGAGGGAACAAAAAGATTGCTTGGAAAAGATATTTCAAGAACCAACAGGGAAGAGTCCAAATCAAAAGAAAGCGAAAATCCAAAAGAGAACCATTTGCTAATGAGATGGGTAGGACGAGGTACTAACAGACCAAGATCAAACGTGAGGAAAGCTATATCCTACAAGGATCTATCAGAGAGCACCTAAGCTGGTAGATTTGAATGAGTGATGCGTCTGGCAAGCTGAACTAAGAAAGATAACACTTTGGTGACAAGAAATCTAGCTAAAGGATGCATTAGAATAGCTAACCAAGATGTGCAATGTGTGCAAGATGTTGATCAAGGAGGAACTGACACAAAAGCTGGATAGATACGATATTACTAAGCTAAAGAGGATGTACAAGCTGACGGACCAAGATATTTACAAGCTAAAGCTGACCAAGATAGTTACAAGTAGGCAAAATCTCAGGATGATAGGATAGCGGGTTGGTTTGATGTTTTGCAAGATGCGAAAGATAAGGGTGGGGTGATAGCAAAAGATATGGATTTGGCAGGATGCATCCAATGATGATGATAGATTTTGTGACCAAGGATAGCTAGAGGAGTAGGATGAGATGGCTGGATAGGATGGTAGATAGCTAGGATTATGATGGATATAAAGAGATGACATTGGATTTGCTTGAGGATAGCCTAGAGCTAGATACCAATGACAAGGGAGGATGGACAAGACAAGATCTCCAAGGAATATAGTGCCCCCAATCAGAAGATAACATGCAGAAGGAGGTCTTATGATGGATGTGATAGGATTGAAGCTAGGATGGAAAAAGCTTGAGGGGCTAGGGAGATGGATGATAGATGGGATGGTTGGCTGAAGCTGCAGGAGATAAGTGGATGGTGTGAGATGGAAGATGGAGGGTGGAGGATAGGTGGATAGATTGGAAGATGGAGTTGGATGTCAAGAGATGACCAAAAGTATGAAGGTGATAGGCTAAGCTAAGGATGGCGAGATTACGCATGATGCTTGTTTGCCAAGTTTTCATCATGGTACTTGTCCAAGGCACTTGAATTGCCAAGTTTTCACCAGTGGATGCTTTATTTTTTTATTTTTTTTTATTTTTATTTTTTTGACTTTGGACTTAGCTGGAATGATTTTGGCTTTCTTCAGCTATTTTTAGGTCATAGATGTTGGTAGGATGGATGAAAAAGGATTGGATTGAACAAGTGGAATGGTGGGTGGGAGTTTGATAGATAATGGATGCGAAGACATAAGGCTTGTGGGTAAATGGATGAGGAAAATGGAAAGATCATCATTGGCACACACCTTGAGAGGTGATAAAGTAGTGGGAAAGATGGTTTTGAGCAAGGTTGAGGAGAAAATGGAGGAAGAGAAAGATAAGGACTAAAAGTAGAGTTGGAAGATGGAGGATGGGAAATTTAGGATAAGAAGCATATGGACTAAAAGTGGATTGGGGGGATGAAGGATGCTTATATGGGGATTTGGATGAAGGATGAATGGATGAGGCTTTTTGAGTAGCATGAATGGATGCCAATTGATATTTTTCTTTGAGATGCATTTATTTTATGAGCATCTTGGGTATCCACATGATTTTTGACTTTTTTAGCTTGGGCTTTTGTGGCCTCTTGACATTTTCTTTGATTGGGATTAAATGTTTCTTGTTTTGAACATGTATTTTAGAAGGGACATGTTGAGACTTGGATTTTTGTGGATTTTTGGATTTATGCTTTTGTATTTTGGCATCCAATATGCTTCTATTAGCCATGCGATGGGAACAAGAGCATGGAGGAGATCGAGGTATAATTGATGGAGTGATAGGGTTTAAAGGTTGGAAGGGATTCAAGGGTGAGTGCCTTTGATGATCTAGCTGGTGGATTTGAGGGGATGGAAGGATAGATTGGAACATAGGATATGGATGGATATAATTGCCCAAAATGGATGGAGGGAAGGAAGGATATGGGCCCAAAATAGATGGAAATGAGGAAGGTGTAGGTCCCAAAATAGATCGAGGGGATAAAGGATTCATATTAGGTATTTAAGGATCTAAAATGGATGGAAAGGGTGTGGGATTTAGGTAAGGGATATATGGACCCAAAATGGAGGGTTAGAGATAAGCAGTAGGATGAGGGCCCAAAATAGATGGGGAATAAGATGGATGAGAACTTTGGGGTGGAGATGGAAGGACTTGGGACCATGTAGGAATAGCGGGGATACCAACATCTAGAAATACATTTTCATTTCTTTTTTCAATATGATGTTCATTATTTGGAACACAAGATGTGAGTCCATTACTAGCTGAAGGAGTTGGAGCTTCAGATATGATAATTAGTTCTTCTTCGATGGATCTATCATCATGGATTATGGGAGATGTATGATCATGAAGTAGAGGAGATGAGAGGATAGGATCTTGAGATGGGTGGGCTGAGGGAAAGGGATCTTGAGATGGAGTAAGTAAGATGGTAGGATTTAGATATGGAGGGGATGGTAAAAGTGGATCATGTAGGGGAATAAGTGGGATGGCGGGATCTTCTATTCTGTCAAAGGATATTTAAACATGCTTTTGGACAAGATCTTGACAGGAATGGATGGGAGTGGATGCATGAGGTTCATTATATGGAATTTGGATAATGCTTGGAGGAGGAGATGTGGATGGGATTTGGAGTGATTCAATGGGTGGTGGGAATTTGATGCTTGCGGAAAGTGGAAGGATTTTAAGCAATTTGATGGATGGTATGAGGATGATAGCTATGGGAGATGGGGGTGATATTATAGATGGGGAAGCTTCATCACTGACTACTTCACATGGTTGGATTAGATGACATGGCTTATCGACTGTTGGAGGCGACTTTTCTTGTATTTCCTCTAGGAGATTCCTTGGAAACTCATGTGTCGAAGGTGGAGGTGGATTGACAGGAATAGCTAGTGTGATGGGGGTGGAAGATTGGAAACTTGGTTGATGGGGTGATGGAGGGGAAGCTGGGATATCAGATGGCATGACTAGATAGTTTGGAATAACTCTTGGATTTTGGGGGATGCTTGGGGGAATGTTTCTAAGGCTTTCAATATACCCATCATAGTCAAAAATATTTTCATCATCATTGGAATAGGAGGTGGTGGGAGCAAGGACAATGTGACCAAACACATCATGATAGGATTGGTACTTCATTCTTTGATGATGAGTTTGATGGGGATGGGGTCTTGCATATGGATGAACACGGAAGCTCATGGTTGGATTTGGATTAAGCACAGATTTTGGATTGGCTGATGAAAGATTTCCTAGGGAGAGTCAAAGCTGTATGACAAACCTAAGGAGGATTGGCTAGAGATTTTTGGCTTTCCTATGGATGGAAGACTGCAAGGGCATGCTGTCAAAAAGTGAGAGTTTTGCCTTCCTATGTGCTGGATTGGTGGAGATTGTGTCAACTTAAAGATAGACTAATGATCCTATGGGCATGACATGAGATTGACCACTTGTGGATCCCAACCTTTAGGTCAAGGTGATGAGGGATAACAAGTGACAAAGCTAGATTACCCTAGACAAAGCTTTGTCAAAGGGATAACCTTGGTGAGGCTGGTGGATTGGTCGGATTGATTAGATAGGAAATTCTAGCAGAATGACAATAACTCTCTAAAGGCTTGGGTGTGATTTTGGATTGGGTTGCTAGCTGGATGAGGGGGATGATTTGGAGAGACTTTGGATTTGGGATTGTTCTAAAGCAAGGAACTAGATAGATTCGGTTACAGTGGGGGAGCTTGGATGATTTTCCGATGAGGCAGTGACTACGCTAAGTATGCCTTGAGCTGGGAGATTTTTGCTTTTTTGGGATTTTGACCAAAGTTGGCAAACATTCATTCAAAAGCTATGAACAAACAAGAAGACAAAATTTTGGAGTAAGCACGTCAAACACACCAACATCATAGGAAGCTTTCTACAAGGATGAAATTTTTTATAGCTAGGGAGTCCTTGATATACGCAAGGTACGTGAGGCCCAAATCCGTAGATGAAACCAAAAAGATGTCACACAGCCGAGAGGAGCGGTAACCCACTTCTCCTCTTTCACTTCTCAAGGGTATAAAGTTCCTTGAGGCTTAGCCCGAGTGAGAAAATCTTGATTCCAAGAGAGGTGTCTTTGGATTCACCTCCCAATTTTTATACTCCGTCGGAATGCTGGAGTTGAGGTCATCCCAAGGGGTGATGAAATCCCCAAGCAGGCCTCCTAAAAAGCTAAGACAAGATTTTGGATCCTAATCTTATGCACCCAAGATGGCCTTGAAAGACGACAAGGGGAGAGAAGACTTGGATGATCTTGGGCTAAAAAACACGCTTGTTCTTTTACCAACTGACGCTTAAGTTTTCTGATCTAGACTTTGCAAGTACTCATGTTTAAGATACAATGTTTATTCTAACTTTGAAGCGTCAACAAAAATAAAATTGATTGAAGAATGCGAACAAGAAGAAGAGTTAGGGTCAACAAGAAGGTAAACCCATGCGCCCGGAGGCCCTCCACGTCAAGTATCAATTGATTTTTCTTTAAGGCATTCAAGATTGAGTGTGAGTTTATTTTAAGCCCAAAAAAAAGGTGTGTGAGATTCGATTTCAAGCACGCACCCGGAGGCCCTCCACGTCAAGATTTGTCCAATTTTTATGCCCAAATGAAGTGTGAGCGAGATTAATGCGCATTCAAGAAATATTCTAACTTAGAAAAACCACTAAAAACCCAAGTGAGTGGAGTTTGATTTGCGTGGATCACTTAGCACCCTCTTAGGTGGACCCATCCCCATAGACGTCACTAAGATTACAACCAATGGTTAAATTGATGGGTGACTAAAGAGGGTGAGTCTGACGACAAACTCACTCAAAGCATTTTTATTTGTTTTTATAACTTAAAAGATTACAAAAATGTAGATTCTTTTTATGCTCCAAAAGATTATAATTTGATCTATGGCATTCAAGATTGGATTTGTTGTTTTAATCATGCATTCATAAAAAAACAAACTTTGATTTTAATCCATGGCACTCAAGAGTGATTTTAGCAACATGCATTCAAAGACAAGTGATTAAACATTCAAGTTTTTTCCTTTGAGCATTCAAGATTGAGATTTTGTGTGTTGTTTTAAGAACTTTGAAGTGCTTTGTTTTAACCTTAGATCATTCAAGATTGTTTTTGGACTCAAAAGTGAAAATGACTCTTTGTACTTTGCTTTTCATTCAAGATTTTGTGTTCTAGTTTGCATGTTTTAAGCCCAAAAATGATATTCCTAGATTGTTTTGATGCATAAAAAACCTAAGGAACATTCAAGATTTTGCAACAAGACATTTGTTTGGAACAAATAACAAAGCTTTTTAGGACAATTTTGGCAACCATTTAGGACTCTTAGTTTTCAGGAGATTTTTAAAAGAACTTTAACATATTTGCAAATGAGGTTCATTTTATCCTTGATTGATGCTTTGAGTTTGATTTAGATTTTAGTGTGCACTTAGTGTTGATTTTGAACCTTTTGAAATGGAAACTTAAAGTTCTTTTTAAATTCCCAAAAATTAAGTGTTCCTAACTTTGCATAATGCATCTAAAACCTTGATGTTGCAAGGATGCAAATGATTTGATTGGTTTAGTTTCACTTGTTAAAATATTTTTTCTTTTTTGCAAATTTTTAATTTTTTAATGGATTTAAGTATGATTTGGGGGTTCATTTTAAGCACTAAAAAGAAGTGTGTATGATTTTTCTTCCTTAAAAAAAAATGGCCAAGATCTCCCACAAGAAGAAGAAGAATAAGTAGATGGAATAATAAGAATATAGACAAGAAGAGGAAGAAGAATTCCAAGTGCTTTTTCCACCTATAAGCTTGAAAAATCTGCAAATACTATGAGATAGACTATGAGTTTCTTTGTCTTCTTCATGTTCATGTGGACCTACAAAACCAATTTATACAATTCTGGCAATCACAAAAACAAGCAAAATTAGCCAAAATTAGCAAATGACATACAAAACTTGACTAAAAAAGCTAATGAAGATGACCCATGCGGGGTCCCACCGGGCGTGCCAAAATGTATATGAGCAATGTTAGTATGCTAATAGAAACCAAATTTAAATAAAGCTTCTACAAACTAACCAAAATTCATAAACTTCAAGATAGACTAAGATGAGCTCTCAATTGAAAATATGAGCCATTAATGGGCTCTCTCAATGAGAAGCTCTCTTGTTGAGTGGCTTTATCTAAATGGATAGGATGTATGCTCAATATGCTTCCAAAGGCTTCAATGGATGATTGTGGATTTTTGGTGTGGATAGATGGCTTTAGTATGGATTTGGCTCTCAAAATAGCATTATAACTTTACTTCATGAATTGTGTTGTTTTGCAAAAGGGAAGGATCAAATTTATAGGCAAGAGGATTGAGGGATTGAGGGCTAAGATGCAAGGATGGGAAAAAGCTTATGGAGGGCTCAGATTGCATGAGAGGAGAGCACATGGATTGTGCTTCCTTATAGCCAATAAAGGAGTGACACATGTCACATGGTGAGAGGATAGAGGAAAGGGGAAGGATGAGTCAACAAAAGAGGCTCAAGGGATAAAATCTTCATAAAGACCCTCATAATGGCTTGTAAGAGCAATAAAAGGGCTTGGAAGAGTCATTTATGGCCTAGTGGGCTTCATAAAGTTTTATGGTTGAGATATTTTGAGGGTGATGAGAGCAATTTCGACTTGGAATTGATTAGGAAGGTTTTAAGCTGACTTAGGCTTGTGCAAATGATTAGAGGATGGATTAGGATGGTTTAGGATTAGCTTAGGGATAGGCAAGTGGATGGCATTTAATGAGGGTGGGTGAAGGAGGAGATATTTGTTAACTTTGGCTTGGGTTAGTAATTATCAACCCATGTTTAGGGAATGTGACAAGGTTAGGAGGGGATTAGGATTAGGTTTAAAGACATCTTCTAGAAGAGTGTAGACTTTGGATGAGGAGAAAGACTTTCTAGAATAGTCTAGAATTTCCTAGGATGAGGATGAAGACTTTCTAGAAGAGTCTAGAACTTCTTAGGATGAGGATAAATTAGATTTTTAGGAAATAAATAAATTTTTATTTATTTCAAGGGTTTGGGTTGAGGAGATATTTATTAAAACTTTTTTAATAAACATGAGGATTAATATTTAATCTTAATTAAATATTTTGAGTTGGGATTAGGGGTCGAAAATGATGGGATTAGCCTTTAATCAAAATTAAAGAAGGATTAGAAGATTTTGGAAGAGGTTAGTGGTCTTAAGGAAATTGGCCAAGTTTTGGGCAAAAATTAAATATTTTATTTATTTTGTGGTTTTTGGTCAATTTATTAATTAAATAATTAATAAATAAGGAAATAATGTTTAAATAAGATTTAAACATTTTTGGGAAGGATTCCTTAATTAAATATTTTTAATTAAGATAAAAGGATTTAATGGCATAAAAATTAATTAATTAATTAAATAATTAATTAATTAATAAATGATGATGTCATCAGGAATTTTTTAGAAAATAAAAATACTTTATTTTCTAAAGGTTTTTAGGTGTCTACATCCACTACTATAGCAACCTTATCACATTCACCAAAGCTGGTGATAAATAGATATACAACCGAACTGGATCTGCATTCAATTTCACATGCCTTTACCTAGACAACATCAAGATAACCAAGTAATCAAAAGGAGACAAAGTTTAGAAAGAACTGATATGGGGACAGTTCAAAATTTGTATTCATTTTCCTTGAAAATTGTATACAATTTACAATAGACTCAGAATGATCTTCAGAAAGAAACACATATAATTCTATATTCATGTATTCTCAGAGAAATGATAGAGAAAATACATCACAAACTTTCTTTCAAAACATTAGACCAAAGACAGACTAAGCATATCACTTAGAAAAATAGAATTCGAACCCTTCTCTAGCCCTAGAATCTCACTTAAATAGTGTGAGATGCAACAAGCTTCAGGCTAAGAGAAAGTGACAGGTGTCTTTTACAAGAAACAATTTACATACACCTGTCACAAAATGACAAAAATGTTGGTAACAGAAGTCGTTCAAATCAAAACATTTTTTTTGGTGGATAAGTCTCTGTCACATACTATAATGTCGCTGAGTTGGCTGCTATTCTGATCCTTCCTTATATGTAACAGCCAAATCAACCAACAATGAAATTTATTTTGGTGATGGCACATCAACCTCCACTTGTGGGCTTTCATAGTCTTTATCCTGTATTGTGGGAATAACTTCTGCCTTTTCCCCTTTTTCAATTGTATCAGCATCCTCTAGTCCTAGGTTTGCAGTTGAAGGTAACAGATTATCCTTGTCTTTTTCTTCTAGTTGGGTCTGAGTGGTGATGGGGTCAATGACTTGGATCTCCTCACTTTGTACCTCATCACTATCATTTTCATCTTCATCAAACTATTCACCAGGAGCCAAGTCTACCATCCACTTCTCAAATAATGTATCATCTGGCCAATTGAACTGCAAAATATCCCTTTGTCCTTTCAGCACATATTTAGCTCCATTATTAATGGCAACAAATTCTTGTTTTAAAGAATCAAAGAATATTTGAGCCTTCACCATTTCTTCTATTGTGGTAGCCCACCATGCATGCCCTATTTCATTTAAGACTTGATTCATCCTTAGAAAAAATAAATCATCAAGTTTTTTTGCCCTTTCCTCTTTGCTTTTCAAGTTATTTCTTTTGTCGAGGGCACAAGGAAACAAACTGAATTTTTGGCTCTTGTACTTGTTTAAGTAGCCTATTTTTACTTTTTGTAAATGAATTCTTTTATTGTCAAAATCAGCAAGATCAGAAACAATATCAAATGTCTTTTCAATTTGATCAAAAGAATCATCTATAATAGAGAAACACAAAAATGTTGTTTCTTTCTCCCTTCTTACCCATTTATTCACAATAGGCTTTAGAGCCTCATCATTTTCTTTTAACTCCTCCCAGATATTAATCACCTTGGCCAATTGATCATAGATTAATGGCCATTCAACTTTGTCCCCTCGATATGTGAGATATTTTCTTAGTTTATCTTCATATTTAGATTCTACCTCCACATGTAAGGCCCATAATTTACTCTTTTCTTCTTCAAAATCCTCAGCAATGTAGTATTGTGGCCTTTGGGTTGTATCTAGAAATTCTATGAGAGGAGTAGATTTGAAAGGTTCAATTGGGGGATGAGGGTATGTTATTCTAGACCTGATGGATTTTCCTAATAATTTTTTCTCAAGCTCAATTCTCTTTTTTACCTCTTTATTATAAGCATCCACCACTGTCTCATACTTGCTTTGCAACTCAAACATGGTTTGTTCCTCCTTCTTAGTAGTGGCAAAAAGAAATTTGGAAGAATCCACATTCCAGTATGCTTCCTGTATATGGGAGGTGTCACCAACCCTTCTCACAAGTATATTCCCCATTAATCAAGACTCATCCGGTTGAGATGATGTGGTTCTAGATCCTCTCTTCAATGACCAACTGACCAATGCAGCTTGATCTTCAATAAATGCAGTGCCTTGAAAATCCTTTTTTTTTGGGTTTTGCAACTGCAATCTATTTGAAACAGAATTAAAAATTAATGCATCCGCAATATCCCAATTAGGAAACAATAATATGTTAGAAGTCTTTACCATTCACCTTCCCTCTTCAAGGGTAATGTTCTAGAACTCTTGCATCATTTGTTCCTTTATTTGTTCTTGGATGGAGGCTTCATATATTTCTGAATTGTCTATTTTCAATTTTTTGCACTTTTCCTCAAACATATTCATGTTTACTCTCCAAGTAAACTGCTGAAAAGCCCTAGATTTCACAAAACTATCATCAACAAAAAATTGATGACTTGCCTATTCTAATACAAGGTCTAGTTCCCTTCCTCTATAATCAGGTATTGTTAGGTCTAGACTCGATAGAGGAGGCCCTAGAGGGTTACCTTTATCCAATTCTATTTGAGTAATAAAAACACCTCCCTATGATCCCATCTCCACAACTTGGTCAGCTGTGAGTTGTTCTTCTCCAATTCTCAAAGGAGATTGAGTGGGTGAACGTTCCTTGACTTGAGGCCTCTTTTCTCTTAATACCTTCTGCCTCTTGGGACTAGTCTCATTAGGTCTCTCCTCTAGGGTTGTACTAGTGGATCCCATTATTTATTTGCCCTTATCTATAGGAGCCCTCTTATTTTGAATTATAGTGTAACCAGGCTTCTTTTGTACAACTATTTGACCAGCTCCTATATTAGGAATAAAAACCAACCTCCTCATGAAGTCTCTGGCCTTATCAAGATGAGAATCAAGTAACAATTGTTTCTTCTCATTTATGACTTCCATTATTGTAGGGAAGTTACTCATGAGTTTATTCATTCTATCAGCCTCTGTATTAACACTATCTAAAGGACTATAATTCTGATCAAAACAATGAATGAACTCTAGGACCTGGGAGTAAACTCTCCATTTTTCTTTTTTAGTTTCTTGCTCTTGTACTGACAATTCATTTCTTATGATGTCCTCTAGATACTATTAATCATGTTTGACCGGTCCCAGCTTAATTCTATGCCTCAAAATATGATTGAAAAATCCCTTAGAATCACAAAAATAGGGATGGGAGGCAGCCATCATTTACTAATCCAAAAATTTATACAGAAAGAGACAACCCCTTTTTTAATTACAAACTAATGGGCCACTGTATAGGTAGGGAAAATTGACCCTGGTCGCCTTTTTGATAAAAACATTTCTTCTACTCCTCCTAGTTGCCACAAAACTTCTGCCATTCCTACCTTTAGAGGTGCTTGGTAAGGCAAGACATGAGCACTCCCTTTAAAACCATAGATTCTAAAAACAATAGAAACAAGGTAATGAATAACATCTCCCCAATTATGTGAAACTTTCAAATTATGGGGGCTATCCATAGGCCTGATGAGACTCATCAGTACCTTAGGGATTCTGGGATTGTCATTCAATACAAGACATCTTAATTCAGAACCAAAATATCTATCAAATATGACAAAACTAGCATTATTTGCATCCTAGGTCATATCTATGCTCCACAACTAGACTGGCAGTGTTTCCCCATTTTTTTTTAAATTTGCGCCATTGATTCTTGAAAACTCATATGATCCAAGAATGAAAACTAGGTTGACTCAATGTTCCTTTTAGCACATTGGCAGTCAACCCAATAAGTTGTCTCCATCTATATCTTTCCTTCAAAGCTGCCATTTGAAACTGGGCCCATGGATGACCAAGAACATGTGTCATCAATTCATTAACTCACTATAATTATCTTTTGAGAACCTTTCCATAGTGAGCTAATGATAACCACTAATTTTGCTTTGATCGTATGGCAGATATTTGAAATGAATTTTTAAGAAAACAATGGTGGGTCCCTCACTTGTTAACATGTTATATTTATCTTTCACACATATGTTCATACCGAGTTAACAAGCATCGTCAATTAACACTTGATCTTGTGGACATCAACTTACTGCAATAGTGGTGAGCCATCGTTTGCTAACTCGCTATGCCTATCTTTCATGTGTTTTTCCATAGCGAATCAATAAGGGCCGTTGATCCTGGTTTGATCTGATGATCAAGATTCATTGTGTGCTTCATACATAGGGAGTGGGTCCATATACTACTGCCATTGAGATGGCTGAACACACTGGCACAAACATGTACTCCTTTTTATCTGTTAGTGACATCTCGGGTTCTTGGCCTTGCCGAGTTTGTGATCTTCAGGTGGGTTTCCATATTGCTACTGACAAAAACACCAAATATCCAACTAGTGACCTCTCGGTAGATAGATGCCAAAAAAAACTCCACTTTTGTAGCAATAGAAGCAAAATTTGCACAAGATTTTCTTTGGGATTCACAAAATCACTTCCTGCTATAAAAGAGAGCCATGTTTTCCAATGATCAGGTCCTCACTAAGTCGCTACCAGGAAAGTGGTGCTTTATTCTGGCTAGCAATTATAGCGACCTTTGATGGATTCTTATTTTTGGTGGTAGAAAAAAAAATGCACATTGATTGAAAATCCTATCAATTAATGTTGGCATCTTAAAAGGTGGTTGTGCACATTTATAACACTGTGTGGGAACCACCACGGTCATATTTGCCCTTTAAAAGAGCACTGTCCTTCTACATTAATCTGGCATTCTCTATGTCGCCACTGACAAGTTGCATTGATTTCTCTGATAGTCGCTTAGTGAATGGCCAAGAAAATTGGATGCTGATGACCAAATTCACCACTTTCTTCACATGCGTTTATTTTTAAAACTGACAAACTAGGGATAAAAAACATGCAAAATTTTATGTCATGTCATCATGATTCTTGGTGCCAGATTCAACCTTTCAGTAACTAGATATGTGTCATTGCCTCGCTAACTCGCTATATGTAACCATCGAGCATTTTTCCATAGCGAGTTAACAATGACTGTAGATTCAAAAGGATTCGACGGTGGGGTACAATTACTTTCATAGGGTTTGCACAATAGACTTAACATAGGTGGGAAAAATTCGCATATCCTCCTACTTTTAGAAATTTCATGCCAAGGAAAAAATTAAAATGAATGGGGCATAGGGTTTTAACAAAATTTTCAAAGGTTAACAACAATAAGATTTAT
Organism: Cupressus sempervirens; assembly: GCA_028749045.1. Classification (NCBI taxonomy): domain Eukaryota; kingdom Viridiplantae; phylum Streptophyta; class Pinopsida; order Cupressales; family Cupressaceae; genus Cupressus; species Cupressus sempervirens. The sequence continues at coordinate 97,610,850 of CM053790.1, forward strand.
CTAGGAACCCTACTCACCACTAATAGATTTAAATCTGAAATTTTTTTCACCTGGACAATGGAAAATATTAATTGGAAATTTAGACCAACATGTACCATGTAGGTAGCATTTGTTCTCTCTCTAAAGAGATCATAAAATCCTTCAGGGTCAATAAATATTGCATGGGACTCTGCCATGTTGTATCTATCCAATAATAAACAGAGGTGTTTTCATTCTTTTCTCACAAAGACAAAATCATGCACTATAGTAACAACTAGAAAGAAAGTACATTTTTTTAGCAAATCTCCTTCATCAATGGTCCCAATCTGCCATAACAACTCTGCTATCCCTATTCTTAGAGGCACATGTAATCGTAGCACATAAGGCTTTCCCAAAAAGCCATATACTCTTATTGCTGTTGAAAAATTATAGGGGATAATATTCATCTAATTATAACTAACCATTAACCTTTTTGCATGGTCCTTGGGTCTGACCAATTCTAGTAGTGCTTGTGGAATCCTAGGGTTGTCTCCTCTTAAGAGCAATCTAGGCTTTGATGTAAAATATTTATCAAACCTTACAAAACTAGCATATCTAGCCTCTGAGGTCATGTCCACACTCCATAACTAAACTAGATTCCTCTCTCCATCCTTGGTTGTTCCCAACTCCACACCCTTCAAGAAGTAGGTAACTCCCTTATACAAACATACATACATGAGATATGAATACCAACATAATGGTTTGTTTACTTTCGCTTGTGCTATCCCAACCAAACTATTGTGAATTTCTTGTGCAAGGAGAGCAAAAAAGTAAAGGATAGTGCTCATCCCAAATTGTAAAGTCTAAGCCATGATGAGAACAATGGAGCCTGGGATATGTTCTGCCTCATCCATCCCAAAAATATTATAGAGAGAAAAATATAATACTTGAGCCCTTAGTTTGAAGTGACTTCTCATTAATGGCTCGGGTGTGCTGGTAGTGATTAACAATGTACCAATCTTAAAAAGATTTACTCCAACAAGATTTTTAACCCACCCAGTAATAGGATCATACTTCTTAGCTAGGTCAGTCAATAGATCGCTATCAAAGAAAACTGCAGGAACTATTAACCTCCCAATGTCAAATTCCCAAACATTGCTCATGCGTGTATCTAATTTCATTTTTGAGAACCACTTTTTAAATAATTCTAAACCTCCCATAGATACCTAGGCATTTCTTACCCAATTTTCCTTATCATAGAAACCCTCTTCTCTAGATACCCTAGGGACTTTTGGGATGAGCTCTCTCCCCTTATTTATTTCATTTATGGGCAAATGGAATTGTTCAAGAAAGTCATCGTGCATAGAATGTTTTAGATAATCAGTCTATCCCGTGAATTCTTTTCTTGGAGACATTTTGAGGAAACCCTAAGAATTATGTACCAATAAATGCTTGGTTTGCAAGATTCACAAAGTACATACCTGCTAAAATTGCACTTCTTCTCTGTATAATTTTCATTGCAACTCACTAGATCATTGGATAAAAAATTTGTGCCCTAGCTCTGAAAATTCTTTATGCTCTAATAACCCTTTTGCTCTAATGGTGAAATTGTGAGTTTTATTCATGCATTGAGATAACATGAATAAACTCTGTGTAGTATTAATTTCCATTAGCTATTGTTTGTATGTTCCCTAGATTTGAATCTTATTCATTGATTTTAGCATATCTAACTGTCTTAATTCAAAAAGGGAAAATTGCTTTGCCACTTTAAAACATGGCCACGTGTTGATCAAGCACTTCCCTACATTTCTTAAGTTTCTTGCATCTTGAAATTGTAGGGACGTGCCAGCTGTTGGTCTTCCTCTAGATCAATAGTCGAGAAAGACAATACACTTTTATGGCAACAACAGAACAATGTAATACAACTGACTTATTAAATTTGTAGTCTACTAATGCGCAGTTAGGTATACTGACTAATAAAATTTCTCCATGTGAATCAGTGCCTTCTAAAAAAATTCCATGCAAGTAGGTCCCATTTTATCTTCTAACAAAGTGAGTGTTGTGCATTAGGCTGGTGCATGCCCACTTTTCTTATCCAACGAGCATCTTCATAAAGTGGGCATGCACCAGTCGTTGATCTTGGAAAGATAAACAGTGACATAGTTCAAACCTTTTAAACATTATGAGATGGGGTATTGACATCACCATGGACACGTGTCCACTTTGTGCATAACTAATTTACATAAACTTCCTTCAAGTTCCTAATGTAGGCAAGCACCCTTCATCGATCTGATCAACATTTATAGCAAGTAAAAACTTTGTCTTTTATGGTCCCATCATCCACTTGGACCAATGCAATAACTCCTCTTAGCCCTCATGCTCTGACAAATTTGACTATTGCATTAATGTTTAAGTTTCCATGCCCAAAATGTCAACACTTCTAGCCAGGCACATGTGTCATACAACACGGCATGACTCAACATTCTTCCCAGATCATAGCCCAACTATGACATGTGGCGCTAGGGTGCATACCTTCGTTTCTTATCTTTCGAGTAGTTTCTTAATGCATGTATGAACTAACCATAGATCTCATAGAGATCAATGGTCATGAAATCATGCATTGTTATAACACTGCATCAGCTAAACTAACCAATGGAATACTAGGCTTTAGTCCAGCTCACCTAACAACTTCCACGAAGGACACCTCAATGTTATCTTCTAAAAAGGTAGGCCCATGATGTTAGATTGTACTACATGTATTGTTTATGCTTCCCCACATTGCTTATTTCTTGTGCATCTTCAAATTGCATTCATTCACTAGCCTTTGATCTAAACAAGACCAATAGTCAATGAATCTTCGATATAAAGTGATACCTTTATTAACAGATCAACCAATGACATGGCAAGAATTTTAGAATGTGCATTAAAAGTACTGACAAGTCTGTAAAAAGATTCTAACCTACTCTGACATGTCAAAATCTTTGCAGTGCACTAATATTCTAAACAAGCAAGGGCTACTTGTCAAGAAGGCACATGCCAAATTTATTTTAAAACCTTCAATTTCAAGATTGCAGGGATGTGCCATCTGTTGATCTGACTAAGATCAATGACTGGCCAAAAAGTGTTGAAGTTAACAATTTTAAAATAAAATAACATGTGGTTAGTAGAGATTGATAAAGGTTTTAGCAAGGCTTTAATGAAATCTTCCTTATGTAAGCCAGACCTTGGGTAAAATTTATTTAGTACCTAAATTTGTTTTTGAAAAAGGACTCAATTTTTTTCAAGGGTTACGGTAAAATTATATAAGGCACTAGGATTTTTTCATGAATTTTACCTAGCTTTTTAACTAATTTAAAAAAAAAAAAGGCATAAAATTAAGGTTTTTACTACTTAATGCAACATAATAGAATTAGTGTAAAAATTAGGCCACCAAGTTTCTTGGCTAAGAAAGAAACAAGAAAGCATTTCTCACAATATAACTAAGGTAGAGTATGTTGTAGCAGCAAACAACTTTAACCAAGTTATGTGGATGAAGAAAATATTGAAGGATATCAAAATTGAGATCATAGAACCTCTTATCATTTACTGTGATAACAAAAGTAAAGTAAGTATGTTTTAGAATCATGTATTGCATTCTAAGATGAAGCATATATCTATTAAGTATCCTGTGTTGAGAGATAAGAAAATAGAGAATGAAATAAGATTGAAGTATGTGAGCATTGAAGATTAGATTGCATATATCTTTATGAAGGCTTTACCTGAATATACTTTTGATTACCTAAGAGGTATGTTAGGGGTTATGATCTTGCCTAATTTAGAGTAGATGATGCACAGAGTGCATCAGTTCAATTGTACAAAGCACTATTTTTAGATAGACTGAATGTTGATGCTTATTATGTGGGGGAGTATCTAAGATGTGCTGAGTCATTAAGGACTCTTGGTTTTTTGTATTGTATAGTGTTTTTGGACAGTTGAGCTGATTGAATAGTTGGATGAAGTATATGTAACAATTCATATTTAGAAATTGGTATTTTATATTTTTTTGAGGCCTTTAACATTAATGTCAATGAGGGAGAAGTTGCATCAAAAAAATCTCCTAAGCAATGGGAGAGAAGAACTCATAAACATGAATGAGGGAGAGATATCTCTTTGCTGAGATTTAGAAAGATTAATGTAAGTAAGAATGTGAAATATCTCTATGGGGGAGATATGTAGGTAGAAAGTATTGCGATTTGTTTAGTATGAACAATTTTTGTCAATCCTAAAGAAGATGTGGAGTAGTAGCAACAACAAAGTATTGTTTGGTATTCTTGGAATATAGATTTTTTTCATCTATGTTCCATGAACACCAAAAGGGGAGATTATTAGCATGAATTTTTCTGATACTACATTGGGGGAGTCTCCTAAACATTAGAGAGCATTGACATGTTACATTCATGATTATGTTTGTCATTGATGTCAAAATACCAATGTTTCTATAAATATTGGAAGAAAGATAGTTAGATATCTTACTGGTATGGATAATGGTTTGATTATCTAGTGATGTGAAGTTAAGGACATGTTCTAGATGATGTGGTTAAGTGTGCAGAGTCTAAGTTGAAGAAGTACGATAGTTGTACCTAATTTATTGAAGGCAATTTAGAAACACATCATCAAGGAACAATGTTCTGATGTTTGGTTGATATCTTAGATCTGAGATGCAATATAGAGTTGCACAATAAACCAGTGACTGAAGATAGTCAAGTGATGATGTCAAAAATTGTGCAAGCCTTGAAGTTGCATGTGTTAAGTTTTGTAATAGACTATTAGCCAACAATGCTATTGTAATTGTAGTTAATTAATTATCTTATTTTAATTAATTGGGAAAGCCTTAAGGATGACTCAAGGAATTATTATGAAGATATGATATAAAGGAAAAATATTTCCCTTGATTGTAAAGAGTATCAAGTATATATTATATTGTGAAGTGTAGGAAGGAGCTAAGTGTTGATTGAATGCATGTAAGTGATCCAAGGGATTATTGTATACAAGATTGGTGATTTGGTTACAAGATCAGAATGAAGAGAAGTCTAGTTGAAAAGAAAAGGATAGAGGAATTAAATACATTTCACATTTATTATTTTGCAAGGAATAATATAGAGATCATTTGGATAGTGTGTTCATTGGTCTTAACCTTTTAGTTGTTTGGGTACTGGGTCCAATTGTCTTCCACAACTATTAACATGGTTGGCACAACTCCTAATAGGGTTGGAATCTCCTAATAGGGATTCAAAGTCTCCTAAAAAAGACTCATATGTACGAAATATATTTACAGGCTCATAACAGGGTCCATCCTCTAACAAAGAACATTTATATTAGTACATTATGTTGTGGGTACCATGCCCACTGGGGTTTTCCCTCTGATTAAGGGTTTCCCTAGTTAACATTTTTGGCATTATTGTGTATGAGTTTATTGCTATGGTTTCTATTTATGTTTATTGCATGGTTATGAATTAATAATTTTGATAATTATGGTAATAGTTAGATAATTGGTGCACATACCCCAAACCCTCATCTTAGTTATATTGGTGGACTATATATCCTAACATAAAGACAAGATTGATCATCTCAAATCCATAATGGAAGCTAAAGAGAAGACATAATATAGTGATGAAGTATCAAAATTGAAGGAAAAAATGACATTCTAAAAAATGTGTTGAAGATCATTGAAGTAAAGATAAGTTTGAATAAAGCTAATAGCAAATTTTGAATCAGGCCTAAAATCTGAAAATGTAGATCTAAGTTTTCATCTTACAAAAGTGACACTAGAACTTGAATATGTCAAGTTCGAGCATGTAGAACTTGAGAAGAACAATACTATTGTAAAAGGAGAGTTAATCAAGACCAAGAAAAAAATATTAAAAATTTATTTTAGTAGTGACAAAATTGAGGAGCAACTATAATAGGGATGATCAAGAAAAAAATGAATCCACTCAATGGAAAGACACACCAAAAGAGGTTAAACAAGCAAGTTGACTTGAGAAAGTTGAATTACCTAAAGAAGTAAGGTATGAATTTAAAGGAAGATGCTTTATATTTAATGAATTTTTTCATATGACAAGGAACTATATATGTAAGCCACTCAAAACTATTACCAATTTTTATTGTTATAATTTTCATAGCATTAGTCATAAAGCAATTGAGTGTAAGAAACCTAAATTTGATAGCAATAAGAGCAATAGTAGAATGTTTAGAGATACTAACCCTATAGGTAATGAGAGAAGAAGATCTAGTGAAAGGACATATGGTAGATCCAATGAAGGATATAGAAAGATTTTTTAGAATGGACATGACAAAAAATAAACAAGAATCTAAATTTTAGAAGGACCAATAATAAAACTACCAAAAGGAATGATAGTAGCAACAACAGTTACAAAGATGAGTTGAGAGAACATGTCAAAGAGTTCAAATAGGTATTTGTCAAGTAAAAAGATCCTTCAAGTTCACAAGTAGTATTGGAACTATAGTATTTTGATGCATCTGATGAAAGATCAAAGTAAAAAATTTGTATGTGATTCATTCTATTTTAATTAATTAGTTTTCTATTGAAGATCAAGTACCAAAAAGATGAAAATGTGGTTAGAGATCAAGTTAAGAGTTGTGAAATTAATGTAAGGTAAAGCATGACATGGGGATGCTATGGTTAATAGAACATATCATTTGAATATCACACGTGTATATGCAAATGAAAAAAAATTATTAGTTGTAATAAGTAATAACTTTTTATGTATTGAGTAGTGGCACAATATATGAAAAAATTATTTTGAGGAGATATAAGACATGAGAGCAAGATTGTATGTAGCATTCGATCATATGAAGATTTAAAGAGTAGTAAAAAGAGAATTGAGAGCATTTGAAAGAAAATTAAAGGCAATTCAAAGTACAAAGAGCACAACTCCCTAGTTATAAAAAATCCTGGAATTTTCCATAATTATAGTTGTATATATTTTGAAACTTTAAATCAGTATAAAAAAAGAACCCCATAATTTTTTATGTAAGTGAAAGAATTAGGTATAAATTCCAAAAGCACCCTTACATTTTATTGGAGGATGATCCCTTCGGACCATTTTCACAAGTTCTATAGAATGTATTGCATAGACAAGATATAAGAGTATATGTACATTGTAATGTTGAGACTATTAGATATAGTGACATTTACAAATACTTAAACAATAGTTTGCAATAATGACCTATCCTTGAAATAAGAGTTTACACATTTGAGTAATTTGAACATCATTAAGGATTGTTTTACATGGATTTTTAAAACCATGAATGGAGAAAAATCATTCTAAGAAGAATTTATTAAGGTATGTTTTGGGTAGGAGACATCCATGTGATGATTGATAGTGATATGATTCATAAACTCACTAGTTTGAGAAATGAAGGGTGCAATCATGTGAATGTGAAGAATTTGGTTGAAACCAAGCGAAGAAGAAACTATGAAGGAAAAAACATGAGAATGAACCTAAGAAATGATATACATATTAGGGTTGTTAGCAAGATCATTTGTTATAAGATGAACTCCAATTCTAGAGTGAACTCAATACTTGGTGGATCTATCCATGTAGCCTACCTCATGATAGTGAAGAAGGAAAAGATCAACATGTGTGAGATAGTGAAGCAACAGTTTCTTGATAAAATTGAGATATTGAAGAAAATGAAGAATCTCATGTTTAGATTTGAATCTCTACTGGCTCACTTATTCCTCTAATTGGTTAGACAATTCCTTTGTATGCAAGACTAGGAATAGGATATTGACAAGTGAACAATGAGTTTGATAAATTTCCATTAGAGGAAGAAATATAAGGAGAGGATAATAGAGGACATCTAAATAATGATGATGAATTTATAATAACTGATTAAACAAAGATTTAAAATTCCACCTACTCTAGTGGAGAAGTGCATAACTGATATTTTCTTCATGGTTGAAATCGATGTTACATGTATGCAAGTAGTAGAACCTAAAGTGAAGTTCATTGACCCAATGAAATATGAGATGAGTGAAGAACTGATTGAAGGTTATGTGAAGATAACATTGGGAATAGAAAGAGATATGGACTATCCTAGATAGGGGACATATGAAGAAAATTTTAAGAAAGTTTATAGTGAACTTCATCGAAAGGATATCAAGAAAAATGTTGGAAAGAAAATTGACGCAATCCTAATGGAAAGAAGCATGACAAGAGATGAATAAAAGGAAGCAATAGGCATAGCCATGGACATGAGGGCTAGTGGATAGGAAGAGGTTTTGGTAGCTACACCTTTACTAGTAGAAGATCTTGGAAATAATCAAGACTAGCTAGGTTACTGAGAGGGGAGGGGTGAATCAGTTACCTCAAAAACTTTAAATCAATTCAGTACTTCATCCATTCATCATTCATTGATCTAATCTACTATATACATGAGAAAGATAATCATTTATAACACATGAACATAGAATTTTGGTGACCCAAAAACCTCCCAAATAGAAAGTAAAACTAGGGTGGAGATGATAACCAAAAAACTTCAATACTGCAGTATAAAGTTGGCTTGTTAGGGCTTACATTGATCACTTCTAATGATCTACCCTATTAAGAGAAATTTGGACTACTAGATCCACCTTGTTAGAGGATTTACAAACATACAATGAGGTATGCACTCTATTAGGAGATTTATAAAGAGACTGTTAAGTCTACCTTGTTAAAGGATTTACAAAAATAATTCACCTATTAGGATGAAATAGTGGATCTACTTAAAACTTTATTACTGATTGGATCCTTGAAGTATAGATCACCTCTTGTGACTAATGAATCTTTATTGCTCCTTGTAGACCTTGTTGAATATTGTGCTCTACTGCTGATTCACATTTACTCTTCTCCAAGCATTACATGTCCATTTCTTGATATACACATATTGAAAATGATATAATACATTATATAGATACCATTCCAATAATTAGAATTGCAAGGTTGGCCGAAACACAAGGGAACAAAATATTACTGAGTCAGCCAAACAGTAGAAAACTTAGGTTCTTTAAGCTGACCTAGTGACCTTCTAATACTTGGCATCCACTACATTACTCGACATCATCATGCACTTGGTAGAAGTAGAAGCTCAGTCCATACTAATCACATAATGTAGCTTGGAACTCGGTAACCATTGGAGACTTCGTAGATATAGTGTGACTCGATAAAAATTGAATCCTTCGTTTACCTTGCTTTCACTTGGTAAACACTACACATCCATCACTTGGTAAAAACTAGCTTCTATCACAAAAATTGATGACTCGGTAAACACTATGAAGCTCAGTGAATACTGTAGGCTTGGTAGACACTATTGGACTGCACACTCACTCAATAGCTTTAGGAATGCTCGGTGTGAACTGCTTAAGTGATGAACCTACAAGGTAACCACTAAATGCTTGGTATACACTGTAGATTGAGTGATGAGCTCAGTAATCATTCATAATTGAATAAGTGTTTTAACTAATGAAAAATACAATATAATGCCAACAATCTCCCCCTTTGGCATTAGTGGCAAAAAAAATTTATGAGCCAAACTTTGTGTATACTAACATACTAGATTTGATTTTTCAAAATTGATCTTTGTAAACCTATTGTATATACATTTCTTACATGTCTTTACATATCTCCCCCATAAATATGGCATGGTATATACATAGCCTATCACTATAAATATATAAATCTATTGTATTCTCCCTTATTTTCTCCATTGTCTCTTACTCCCCCTTTTTTGACAATAGTGCCAAAGGTAATCATACTTATACAGAGACACCAAAATGTGAGAGAAACTCATAATTTACCTTAAGAATAAGAGCTAATATCTTATCCCAGTTCTGTTTCAAAATTTTGTAGATATGAAGTGCAACCTAGACTTCTGCTTATAGTTCCATCATATGATCTTCAACTGAAAAATTGTTCTCATGGATTGATGTTTTTGAATAAGCAATGTGCTTCCAGATTGTCTCCATGATAGGAATGATCATGTTCTAGATGTCCATTAGTGTAGATTGGATCCTTGCTTCCTCTCTCAATAGTTCTACCTATATGTCTGATAGGAATCTTATCTTTATGTGATGTGCGGAGCTTGAACTAGGGTCAAACTGCAATTTTTGAGCACTGGCTTTCAGATCCTCACCAATTTTATTCAATTTTACTCTTATTTATTTTGTGTACTCAGTAACATCACATATCATGGAAAAAAGGGATGTTATATTTGTAAAATAATTTTCAAGATTAGCCAAAATTGTAGAAATTTTTGTCTACTTAATGGCTATTTGCTAAGAAATATTCTCAAGCACTTTATTGTCAAACTTTTCCTCTACCTTTTCTATAAGCTTCTCTTGGCTAGAAGTTTCCTCATTAAACTTATGTATGGCCTCTTCTAATTATAAAAAAAATGTGTTGAGATGAATCCACATCAACACCTATTGCCTCAGTAATTATATTTTTAGCACTTTCAATTATAGTGAACTCTCTATGTCTCTCATCTCTAAGTTGTTTCTTCATTGCCCTTTCCTCTAAAAGTTGACTGACTAGTCTCATTTCATCAACTATGGTAGTATCCAGATCTATCTTAGGTATAATAATTTCCTTTTCCAAGTCTATATCCTCATCAATTGCCTTGCCAATAAGCATAAGTTTTATTGGAGTCTTTGGTTTTACTTTAGTTCTTACTTCCTTGGATTTACAAACAGAAACAATAGTTGATGAAGTTGGACTAACAGAAAAAAAATTTAATTGATCCAACTGGAGGAGAACTAAGAGAGGTGCTAACTATATCCAAAATTGATTTTCTTCTCAAAAATGAAGTAACAATAGTTAATGTACCAACAGGAATATTTACAACCGAAGAACTAACCGAGAACAAAAATTGGTGCAGTTGAAGCTATGTATGACAAAAATGTAGAGCAAACTAGCAAACTTATGATACATGTAGTAGATGACTCAGGAGCTGATGAAGAGGGTTGTATCTCAGAAGATGAAGTGCTTAAAACTTCCATAGAAGATACTTGTAGCTAGGAGGTGACAGGTGATGATTGAGCTATTGATGTGGTAGTTGTGCTCATAGTCTCACTTGCAAAAGTTGTCTCCATAGTAGATGTAACAGTCTTTGGTGGAGAGTGAGGAAGGGATGCAATAACTTCTACTAAAATTTTTACTGGATCTTCTTCATCCTTTTCTTCCACTTTAGCTTCATCATCATCCTTTAGTGCTTTATAGTCCTTAACATCAAAAGTGACACATGGAGCATTATCTTCTTCATCATTGTCACTATCATCATCATCATCATCTTTGATTTCTACAAGATTATTACTAGGCTTATGCAGATGATAGATGTTCTTCCATATTTTTGTAGCATCCTTAACTATACGCTCAATATATTTTATCAAAATTAAACAAGTATGAAACCTGATTGTCATCTTGTCTTCATTCTTCTTCATTGCTTCCTTTACCTTTGCATTGGTAAGGCTTGGTAGCAACTATCTCAAAGATTGTTCATATATATCCTTTGTAGTTTGCATAGCTGATTCCCATCTAGGTTGTAATCATGCTAGTAACTCATTAGAAATTTGAGAGGCAATTTGATGAGGGGAATATTTCCATTTTCCCATCTTGAAGAGTACTAGCTCCTCAATTTGCATTTTCTTAGCATCTATTCTAGTTTCACATTTTAAGTCCTTGAAGTTTGAGATGCTTGCACCTTCTTCCATTTCTTTCAATCTTTCTTAGAAGGTGAGAGGGGGCTTATTAAATACAACTTCACTACCTTCTTTGTTCTTTGATCTTCTAGTAAACATAGCTATGGAGGCTTTGGGTGGCTTGGTAATGACTACCTTGCCCTTCTTTTTTACTGGCTCTACCTCTTTCTTAGATTCACCTTCATCTTCTGATTCCTACTCCTCTTCTTCATCTTCACCTTGTCCCTTGATAATCATTAAGGGCTCGATAATAGTTTTTAACTTGGCAACCTTTCTCTTGCCTTTATTAATTGCTTGAGGAAGTTTGATTTCTAGTTCTATTCTAGCCTTTGCCTCATCATATGTTCCAAAAATTGGTTTCTTGGGATCTACTAGCTCATTCACCAGTGCTTCAATAATATCCTTGGTTTCTTGGGATCTACTAGCCCTAAGTTTCATCACCCATGCAACTCAGGGCCTGACTGCTTGAATGTATGCTCTATCACAATCAAACATAAAGCATACTTTATCTTTGTAGTCTTCAACCAATTTTGGTGGAATTTGAAACCTGTTATTAATCCTTTCCTTGAAATCTTAAAAATAATTATCCATGATGCTATCAAAGTTTACACCCATTTCTGCTACAAACTCATTTATCTGATATAGAATAGGAATATCTTTTCTCCACACAACAGTTCCTTTGGATGGAAAAAAAAATTGTACATAGAAGAAAAGACATGTGAACAAAGAACCAAATTTTCAAGGGTTGTTCTTTGAAGTCCTAATGCTATCCATATTCTTGTTCAGTTGTATTAACCATAATTCTGATAGATACAATTCCAAATTTTTATTGACAACCTTGAATGCCAATTCCATGGCCTCAGAGGGCACACTATTCAAACAACTAGAGCTATAAATCTTGTGAGCAATGACATGAATGCCAAACATTAATTCAAAATCAAAAACAATGCTAACCTTCAAACCTCTACCATCATATTTGGCTAGGGTTTTCTTCTAAGCTTCGTCCCAACCTAGGGTTTTGGTAGTTTTTTCTTTACATAGCATGGGAAGACCAATAATCTTATGAATCATCTTCTTGGTGATTAATACTGGCTGCTCTAACCATAGTTGACCATTGTGCACACAACTAAGGATGTACCTAATCCACTTAATCTAGAAACTTCTTGGCATATCTGAGATATGGGTTAATCCTTTGGTCTCTAGATGCTTACGCTTGAGTTTCAAAGAGACATCAACACAGATTTTTCCTAGGGCATTGTCCATCTCTAGGTTTCCAATCTCTTGAATAGAACATTTGAAATGTGTATGAATATCATTGATAAAGAGTACCTTTGGTGGAATTTGTGATTGAGCTCCATTGGGGTTGAGTGACTCTGCAATTGTTGGAACTAGCTTAAAATTTGGTGCTTTCCACTTCACACCCTTGACCAACATTTTTGAACCTCTTTTTGCCTTAATACTGGTACTACTCACCGATGCCATTGATGCTCGCTAAAAGATAGAAATCTTTCAAACAAATCCTTCCCTCTAAAATTTCTTGAAATAGCCTAGATGCACCTGAAATTGCTTAGCTCTAAGAATTTTTAAAATGCAATGAGAAATGAAATTGAATTCTACCTTTTTATTTAAATTTTGCCATTAATGCTCAGTCTGAAAGTTGTTGTGATGACATAGTACTTGACAGGCTATCCTTCACTCACTTTCTCGATAGAAACTTGTGACTTGGTGATCAAACAAAACTTTTGTTACTCTTGATCTAGCTCGGTTGAGTCTATGACTGACCTTGCTCAGTATGACCTGATTTCTTGTTACCCTTTGTATCTGAAATACTAATTGGACCTTTTGCTTTCTTTCATTTGGATCTACTCTAGATATAGCTTGATGATATAGTTCTAGATCCTCCTTCATGAATCTAATTGGAAATGGTGGAGTCACCCATTTCTTGAGTGATATGACCATCATTTGAGCTGTCTTGGTCGGTAGATTTAGGAATCCATTGTTGTCTCATCTGCTTTCGAATGTTATCAGCTTTAGCTTTCTTTTCATCTTCAATTCTTCTATTATTCATGAAATTCTTGGCTATATGACCAAGTTTAGTACATGTGTAACATCTTATAGTTGTATCATTCTTTCTTAGGTGATGTCTTGCACAGTTTATCCCAATGTGTCCATATTATCCAAAATAGTGACACCTACACCAAGTATTGTAGTCCCAACCAAATATTGCTTTGATAATTTTTCCTACTGGATTGAATGTTTTTTATTTACATTTAGATGCCTTGTGACCTTGTTTCTTGCATTTGTGACATTTGCCTTCCAATTTTGGTTTCTCTTTGCATTTAATAGCTTTATGACCATGCTGATTGTAGTTGAAGCATTTACCATTGAATGTTCCTTTTCCATTACTCCCAAATTTGTTTGATGTATGACCTATCTTGCCACAATGATTCCAAGTGGGTTTTTTATTCCCTTGGCCACCTTGTTTGGAGGATTCTCCTTCTTCCTTGTATCCAAGACCGGTTTTACCTTTTTGTCTATGAAGATTCTAATCATTTTGTTGATTCAATTGGTTCATGTCTATTTGAGATTTCATCATTCTTTCATTGACTTGTCTTTCAGTGATCAAGTCATTTTCCAAACTTTCATTGATTTGTCTCTCAGATCTTAGATCACTTTGTAAGCTTGCATTGATTTGTCTTTCAGTGATTAAATCATTTCTCAAACTTTCATTCTCAGATCTTAGATTCAAAATTTCTTCATTTGCATTAGATAGTTGACCTACAAGATTTTCATGCTGAAGGAATTGATTATTTCTTACCTCTAAGTCTTCATTTTCTTTGTTTCTCTGTTCCAAAGCTTCACATAGCCTGATTGATTGGATTTCTTGTTCTATTTTAAGCTTCCTTAATTCTTCCTACGAAGAACCATTCTTTGCTAGGAGTTCCTTGATTGCTTTATTAGCTTCATTTGAACTGCTTCATGGTAAAAGGTCTTCAATCTTTTCTTCAACATATTGATGATCATTCATTTGTCTTGCAAGTTCCTTCCTTCTTTTTAGAGATTGAGAAAGATGCTCCTTTGCTTCTTTGAGTTGAGTCATGGCCATTTCCAGATCTAGCTTTTCATTTTCAATAAATTTGTCAAGTCTAAATACCTCCATTGTCCTTGATCTTTGCTCAAGCTGTCAAACTTTATCCTGAGAACCATAAAGCTCTGATACCAATTGTTGGACATATTCAGGATAAGACATGTTATTGAGAGGGGAGGGGTGAATCAGTAACTTATAAAACATTCAAACAATTCAGTATTTTAACCATTCACCATTCATTCATCTAATCTACTGCATAACTGAAAGAAAAAACATTCATTGTACATGTATGCAGAGATTTGGTGACACAGAAACCTTCAAAATAGAAAGTAAAACTAGGGTGGGGATGATGCCCACAAAACTTCAATACTGCAGTATAAAGTTGGCCTGTTAAGGCTTACAATGATCACTTCTGGTGATCTGCCCTATTAGGAGCAAGTAGGACTGCTAGATCCACCTTGTTAGAGGATTTATAAACATACAATAAAGTATACACTCTATTAGGAGATTTATAGAAAGACTATTAAGTCTACCCTATTAAAGGATTTATAAACCAATTCACCTATTAGGATGAAGTAGTGGATCTGCTTACAACTATTTGTTGATAAGATCATTTTTGCATTGATCACCTGATGTGATAGATATAACTTTTCTGCTCCTTTGTTGACCTTGCTAAATCCCTTTTATTTTGCTACTAATTTGCAATTCCTTCTTTTCATGCAAAGATCAATCTCTTCTTTTTTATATCTTTTTCACACCCCTCATATATATCATACTACAAATGATATCATATATTACATATATAATATTTCATTATTTACAACTGCAAGGTCGGCCAAAACATAAGTGAACAAAACATTACTGAGTCAACCAGATAGTAGAAAACTCAAGTTCCTCAAGCTGACTCGGTGACCTTTTGATACTCAACATCCACTACATTACTCGACATCATCATGCACTCAATAGAAATAGAGGCTCGATTCATACTAGCCACACAATACTACTTGGAACTCGGTAACCATTGGTGACTCAGTAGATATAGTGCCACTTGGTAGAAACTAACTTCTTTGTTTACCTTGCTTTTCTCGGTGAACACTAAGTTGTTCATTTACCTTTCTTTGCTCGATGAACATTGAGTTCTTCATTTACCTAGCTTTGCTCGATGAACACTAAGTTCTTCATTTACCTTGCTTTGCTCGGTGAACACTGTGTTCTTCATTCACCTTTCTTTGCTCAGTGAACACTGCGTTCTTCATTTACCTTTCTTTTCTCGATGAACACTGCATTCTTCATTTACCTTTCTTTTCTCAGTGAACACTGCATTCTTCATTTACCTTTCTTTGCTCAGTGAATACTGCATTCTTCATTTACCTTTCTTTTCTCTGTGAGAATTGTTTACCTACTGAACTTATAAGGTAACCACTGAATGCTCGGTATACACTGTAGACTAAGTGATGAGCAAGATAAGCATTCAGATTTGAATAAGTGTTTGCATTAATGAAAAATATATCATAATTCCAACACATTTCTCTCCTCAGATGAATTATTCACATTTGATAAAGGGTTAGGTACATCATGAATATCATCATCATTATCAAATAAATGTGCAAAAGAATACAAGTGTGATGTATGATCAACATCTCCAATAGCTATGACATCTCTAGTCTCTATGTCCCTAATATAGACATAATCAAGAGTGAACTCAATAATTTTAACGTGTGCAGTAATTTGGTAAATGGAAAGGATATTAGTGGTCAAGGATGGTACACAAAGAACATCATTAAATGTACCCTATCCCATAGGAATAGAACCTTTCCCACAAATCTTCATGTATGTATTATTAGCCATAAATATAGGTGGAGAATTACAAGGTTCGATAGAAGAAAACATATCCATAGAAGATGCCATATGATGTGATGCACTTTAATTAAGAAGTGATTTACCTTGCTCAAGATGTGTACAAGAAATGAGTGCTTGTGGTTTGGCTCTAAATGATGATGTAGATGTAGCAACTGCCTGATATTGAGAAGAAGGAGAAGACACTGATGAGGGAAACTAGATATTTCTTTTTTGAAGAATGTGAGTCAGTTCATCAATCTTCTTATGGAAACATTTATGCTCATCATGTCCTAGCTTTTTTCAATAAGCACGTTTATCTCTCTTTCCTCCAAATGATTCCTCTCTTGAAGAGGACTTGGATTCAATAATATGTTGTGAAGGAGAGTCATCACCTTTTTTATGTTGCTTAGAATCCTTGTGTTGTTTGTTTCCCTTTCCTTTGGGAGCTTTCGGAGAGGAATCATTTTTAACCAATGCTTGATGCTTTAAAGGCTTCAATTGACCCATGTGTGCTAACTTTGCACATTCCCTTGTGAGTTGAGCTACAAATTTATCAAGAGAAGGCATTTTGTATGCACTAGTAAGAGCATCCATAGTAGCATAGAATGTGGAAACAAAGATTGAATATTCTAGACCTAGCTTGGAAAGAATAGATAATATCAATTTTTTATCATCTTTAGTAATACCACAATTAGAAAGCTCCAATCTAATGGAAATGAACTTAGAAAAAAAAGTCTTGAACATTGTCAAGATCACATGGACTTAGACCTATAAGCTCATTCTCAAATTTTAATTTTATTATTCTATAAGGTTTACCAAAGATTCCTTCCAATGTTGTCCATGCATCATGAGGATGTGTCTAGGATGCAATATGATATAGAAAATCAATGGAGATGGTAGATCTAAGATAGCCAAGTTCTTTATCCCTTCTATCAAATCATTTCCTTCTTTCTACAACACCTATAGCTAGTTTTAGATCCTGTCAAATAATCATTGTAAGAAATCCAATACTCATCAATTGATTAGAAACTACTTGTTTCCATTCATGATAGTTATATGTAGTGAGTAATGGGACTTTTGAAAAATCCATAATAAAATCAAATGATGACTGAAATAAATTGATAAATCCTTCAATTACTAATTCAATTAAGAAAATTGAAATTAAAGTATTCACCAAGTGTAAATATAGCCATAAAGGACCTATTTATGAAAGTGATATGTCCACTCCAAATCACCAAAATCTGATTACAGATATTGAAAGAAAAGGAAAGTTCGTGCACTTTAAAAAAAAATTGCACTTGGAAATGTTACTAAATGTGCCCAAATAGAGGCTTGAGAGTTGCAATAAATGAGATTTACAATTTTTAGAAAAATTCAAAGACAAAGATCAAAATCACCTGCACCACTATGTAGATTGTCAAATGCTACTTGAAAAAAAAATTCTCCGAAAAAGGAGTCTGTATGAGGAAGATATCATTGTTTGAAAATTCCCTCTAAAATTATTTTTTCTAAATCGCCACTACCGCAACTTCAAAAATCAATGGCTATAGATTTGACCTCAGATGTCTGATTTGGATGAAATAAAATTCTATTTTGGGAGTCCTATATTGTCACCTTCTATTACAAGTGATTGGTGTAATTAAATATTCACTAATTACACTTACTTAAGCTTACATAAGATAATGCATTGCATAGTAGTTTTTGATTGATACACTTAGGAGTTTTCAGCACAATTAAACACATGGTGTAGGAGAATTCCAGTCTAGGTGGTCATAGTTGTTATCTCAGTCAACCTTAAGTGCACTTATCACATTATCATCATCATCATTCCACATACTTCATTGCATAATGGAGGATGGTCTACTTTAACGGATATGTCATTCCACCTTGTGTGGGTTATATCTTATCTTCTCCTTATCATTGTCTATTATCGTCTTTCCTAAATAAGGAGGTCTATTATGTACATTTCAAATCAATTTCTTGGATGTAAATCAAGTCCATTAGCAATAATAGCATTCTTGCATCTACATGCAATTGTCTTGCCAATCTGTTGTGGAAGTTATCTTTGTCTTTCATTTGATCCTGGGGTTTTGTAGAGTCACGTAAAACTTATACATGGTATCAAAACTTTCATGGTGTGAAGAATTCTTGTCAAGAAGTGCAACCGTGGTCTTTCATTTGATTGTAGGGGTATTTTAGAGTCACCTAAAACTCTAAAAACTACAACAATGTTAGAATTGGCAAAGGACATTGTAATGACTGAGTCAACACCATAAATAATAATTAATATTGATACCATGTAAATAGATGGTACAAAGATTACTATTGATTAAAAATAAGACCCTTTTAAGGATTATGGTACAAATATTGTTGGTAATTGACCGATTACACCATCTTTGAGGAGGAAGCAAAGGAAAAAGAATGTAAAAAGGAAGAGGAAGAGGAGAAAAGAAAGATAGAAAAAGAAAGAAACAAGGAGCACGAGGAGAAAAGAAAGAAGGAAGAGAAAAGAGGACGAGGAAAAAAATAAGAAGGAAGAAGAAGAGAAAAAGAAAAAGGAAGAAGAAGAGGAAAATAAAAAGAAAGAAGAAGAAGAAAAGAAAAAGAGAGAAGAGGAAGAAAGGAAAAGAAGAGTAGAAGAGGAGAAGAAGAAAAAAGGGAAAGAAGAGAAAAAGGTTAGTATACCTAGCTCATCTAGGATACCCATGACCTAGCTATTTAGTTGATAGTTCCTAGTATGAAAGAAAAAGAAAAAGTTATGATTCAAGCTTTTGATGCAAAATTCACTAGCCTATCTAATGTAGTAGTAGTTCAAGCTCAAACAAGGCATGATGCTCAAATGTTTGACACCTTATGTTACAATATCAAGAATGATTTAGGAGCTCCTATTGCATGTATCAAGGAGGTAAGAAGGTGTGAACAAGAAGGGAAGGCAATATATGCCAATTGTGCAATGTCATTCAAATACACTAAGGATGATGAATATGAACTAAAGAGGAAGTGTGTTGATGTACAAACTCTAATAGAACAGCTTCAATAGTCATGCTTGAAGATTGAAGATACTGAGCTATAGATAAGGAAATCTTGTGATGCGATAAGTCTTATAGAGATGAATGGCAAAAGGATAGAAAAAATGTTCTCACTTATGATAGAACATTTTTCATTAAAGATCAGTGCATTTGAGCAGTAAGTGAAAGAATATCTAAAAGAGAGGACATATTTTGATAAGCCTTTTTATTTAGATTTGAATGCATTGTAAATAACATCCCATGGGTTGTGCACTCTTCCTATTATCTCAGAGAGAGTCAAGGTGACATTGGAGAAGAATTTAAAGAATCTGAATGAAAGTAAACATCTACAATTTTGATTGTAAATAGATTTTGACACCATTTGCATTGATTTTGAAGCGGGAGTAATATAGGAAAATTATATAAAGTATAATGCAAGGGTGAGTAATAGAACAAAATAAGAGGATGATGTATATAAAAAGGGGAATTTGTATTTATGCAAGGTACTATAATAGGAGATATAAGGAAAGATGGTTATAGATATAACGATCCACATATTTTAAAGTTTTGTAAGTTTTGTAAAAGTTTTTGAACCACATTTTGGGACTTAGCAAATTTTCCCATATATTGCCATAAATGTCAAAGGGGGACATTGTTTTTAATTTGGCTATGTAGGGTAAGTTGGAATAATGTTAGATTTTTCATTAATAGAAACAAATACTTTACTAAAAAAAAAAATTAACTATTGATGACAATTTTATAGTTAGACATGGAAAATTGTCTAAGTACAAGTTAGTTATCTAGTAGAACATAGATAGTTTTGATGTCTATGAATGATAGAGATATTATTGGCACATGCATAGTTGGGTACAAATAGTACAGAGTGTTACGATAACTTATGTAAGAGTACAAGTTAGTATGATTAGTATAGAATATGACATAATAAATTACTAGTTGTGGTAGTATACAAACCTAGAATAATGCATAACAATAAATGGGTAATTATGAGTTAATGAATTACTTTGTTTACAAAAAAATTACTTGACTAATTAGGGAGAATATCCTAGATCTTACCCCAAATGGAAAAAGAGTTATTTTTTGTATTTTTTCAAGTGTATGGAAGCTTGAGGGTTGACTAGACAATGGTTTATGAATTGCAAAGGTATAGAGGAAGATTACAATATGCGAAGTAAAGTGTTCTTCTAAGAAAGACTATGTGAAATTTTTGTGATGTGAACTCTGATGTATGATCAGAGGATTGTGAATTTTTTTATGAGCAATAGTGACATATCAGATATTGAAGATATCAACATCAAGCAAGATGTTTTTGTACCTATATCTTTGTACCAAGGAGCTTTTATTGTATATTGCACATTTGGGCAAATGGCTCATCTTACATATATCTTGTAATTGTACATAACAACTCCTAACAATGTTGAGGCTTTTAACAAGGTCTGGTACTCTATTAAGGATTGAGATACTATATGTATGTAATAGACTCGTAACAGGGTCAATATCTTTAAACAAATACTTTTGTTTAGTGGATTATTTTATGGGTATCATCCCTACCAGAGTTTTCCCTTGGCTAGTATTTCCCTAGTTAACAAATTATGGTGTTGTGAGTTCTCTTTGTGTATGGCTATTTTTACTACTCAACATAGTTGGTTTACGTTCATATGCAAGTTGTTAGGAAATTAAAAATATCCATTTTTGGGTGAAAGTTTGTAGAAGATTGAATGAAGATGGATGTTATTAGGGATGATTGCATATCATTTCTCACTGTAGTATTGGCATGCTCTCACTTGCACCAAAAAATAGGTATGAAAACATCTCTATCAACAAATGCTGATCTATGATTATAATTTTGGTGACATTAAATTGGGAGACTTCCGACTAGTTGTTGCTATTTGCAAAGATAAGAACCCATAAGCTTAATTGTGTTTGACAAGTCTTTAATTTTAGTTATAATAGTCTTCATCAAATTATAGTTTTTTATTACAATATCAATAATCATAAACTTAGAATTATGATTACGTTGGTTGTTTGAGTTATTTATAAAAGCATAGAATTTGAAATTGAGTTTAAGTGTTGGTCACAATCACTTAATTTTAATTTCAATGAAGTATTATCAATAATTATAAAATTAATATCATGAATAGATTAATTCATTGAGTTATTGAAAAACATGGACAAAATTTGAACTTCATTTTGATATTATTGTAATCCCAACTCATAAATCATGCTCACAAAGACATTGCTATATTTAATTTGACTTGTTTATTTGTAGACGATATTTTTTAGAATTGTATGTTTTATTATGTAGTACATTTTTCTATGTTTAATTTTTCTTGTTCGCTTCTTTGCATGTAAGAGAATTAGAATTATATTTTCATTACATAATACAATTCATTTTCAATTTACTTGAAGTGCACATAATAGCCCATGTGGATTTATAGCCTTAAGATTTATATGAGCCCAAGAGAAAATATTTAATTTTTCTTACAAAATTTATTGACACCACATTTTCTCAAACTTATTGCTCATTATTACTTAGAAGATGTTCCTCTGATGTTCCGTGAAGGAGATTGTAAATATATTTGAACCTCTCTCTCTCTCTCTCTCTCTCTCTCTCTCTCTCTCTCTCTCACACACACACACACACACACACACACACACACACACACACACACACACACACACACACACACACACACACGCACACACACAAAGAGTTTTAGTGATATTCTTGATTGCTTTACCTTAATATGTATGATCCAGTCTTAAATATATATTTTATCTTTCCAATCTCTTCTTCATCTTTGCAATATTTCTCTTTTATATTGTCATAAACTTCTCTTACATCTATGAAATCTCTTTCTCAAAGACTACAAGATTCTCATCTCCCTATTTTTCCTTGAAGAGTTTTGTATAGTCTCTTAGATGTTAGTCTCAAATCATCTTAGATGTCATCTTTATATTTTATTTTTTACTACTATCTTTGTACTAAGTCTACATGTATTGTTCTCTATTTGTTCCCAACAAGTTGTTGATAGAGAGCTTCATTCAATAGATAATTTTTTGAATAAATTCCAATCTTTTGCAATGACCTTATCTATTATGATCGAGACACTAATTTTATAGTATTGCAATGATATTGGACAATAAGTTTTTGTAAGAATCAAATTCTCTAACTTTTGCAATGTACGCAAATCAACCATAAAATACAGAAGTATAAAAGTGAAAAGTCAAATGTCAACTTCATACACATAATTACTTATTCCAAGTAATATTTAAAGTTGGAAATTACATACGGACATTTAGTCAAGTTTAAACTAATATCACATATCATCATTACCTAGACACCATAATCTTTTTATACATATGATACTACAAAGTCGACCACATGTCAATATCATAAACTAACAAAAGTCATAAAGTCTACACATCAAACATCTGTTATAAGTATGCTGACCTGCATGTCGAACATAAAGAATCATGACTACATCATATGGTATAAATTGTATGATAACAAAAAACATATAAAATATCATCCCATCAGACCTATGAGTCCATCTACATGTAGTTCTATCTTCAAGCCATTAAAATGTTGTCCATTTAGTATCATGAGACAAAAGAGTAGTCTAGGAATTTTTATCAACCAACTATGGAGTGGTTAGCTCCTCGAGGTTCTTCAGTTAAGAAGAACTAACCGACCCTAAAAAGAAAAGACTAGCAACTTGACACAATTGAATCAGAAGGATCTGGTGTAGTCAAGTGCCTAATTCTACCTTACACATATGCCTAGTAGAAAACATACAAATAGATGTGGAAGAGGAAAAAACAAATATGTAACCTTGCGTTTCAAACCTATGCATAATTATTTTATTGAGATTGGCTAAGTTTCATGAACTAACATAATGTAAACGAGTAGTAGGTAATTTCTAAGGAAAAACAATTCAAATTTCCCAAATACTCCCCTCCTCTTAAAACCCACATTCAATACCCATTCCTAAATATAGACACATCTTTCAAAAGTGTATACAATCACAAAAGTAACCTTAAAATATAATATTGATTTACCAAAAAGATAATAACAATAATTTTAAGGAAGTACAATACATATTTCATATACTTTAAGAATTTTTATTTTTTTTACTACTAAGTATTTACCAATGGGACCGACTACAATGCAACTTATTTGCACTGTAGAAAGCTCTACCCATTTCTACCCTATCTAGATCGGTGCACATTGTAGAGAGTACAATGTCCTGTTTGGGAAGTACTTCAATTTTAATTTTAATTGTATTGTTCATAAAATAATTTATGGAGCTACTAATAATTTTTTAGTTTTTAACATTTAAAACTTAAATATTATTTTAAAAGTAAATTCTAGTAAATATTAATTTTCTTTTAATAAATTCAATATGTTATATTAGATTGAACTAAAAAAAATTACTTTTTTAATTTGCTTCTTAAATTAATTTAATGAAGAAAAAATATTTCTTAATCTTGTTTTTTCTTATTACTTTAAGAGGTAACATTATTTTTCAATATTTAAATTGGCCATTGAATAAGTCTTTTATTTTATTAAGAAATATTATAATTTTTTGAGGAAATTACAATTGTATAATAAATGGAGAAAATTTGACTTAATTTTAAATGTTAATTTTTTTTGCTAATATAATAGTAATTTTAAATATTTTATAATATAAACATTACAAGACTCTTTTGTAAAAATCTATTAAACTTTTTTTTTTCATTTCTTCTATATTCTTCCAAAAATATATGTAAATATAGACAACATATTAATAGAAAAAATTGAACAAATTTTATAAACATTTTTTTTATGGTAACAAAAATATGATATTAAATAAGAATAAAAGAAAAGAAATAATAAATTAAAAATTTAAAAATAATAAATTTAAAAATGTTTTTAATTTTTTCACTTATTTCTTAATTTTAAATAATCTTCTATGTGGTGGCCTTCACTAGTTGGTAGCTCATAGACTCTTGTTGCATTACAAGTTGAACCTTCCATCAGAAAAAATAATAATAATCTTCTACAAAATCATTCAACTAAATGCCAATATCTTTTTTTAATTGCAAAAAGAGGGGTAAAAAATTATTAAGACAGAAAGGAATATAACAAGGAGAGCTCAACAAGGAGCTCGATCCTGAGCAACAAGATCATCAAATTCTTGCACCATCTCAAAGGACAGTTGCCCCCTATCCCTAATATTCCAACCCGGATCATGACTAGAAGCCCATTTGGCTAAACAATCAGCAGTTCTATTCCATTCACGAGGAATAGACATGAACCTAATGAACTGAAAAGAGGAAGAGAAGAAAAGAATATGCTTAACAACAGTGGCCAGCTGCCAACTAACATCCTCAAACTCTTGCGAAGAAAGCATGTTCACCACCACCTGGGAATCAGACTCACAAATAATCTTACTCCATCCCCGCAAGCAACACTGTTCCACAGCATATAAAATAGCCTGAGCTTCCATGAGATTGTTAGTATAATCACCCTTATGAACTAAGAAGAAAAATTTAACATCCCTAGAACTACAACGAGCCACTCCACCAATACCAGCCGGACCAGGATTCCGACGAGAAGAACCATCAGTGTTAATTTTTAGAACTCCACAGGGAGGAGGAGTCTAGTGTCCATCCTGATTAACCCGACCCTTCCTCTAATGGTGAAGCTGCCTAGACATAGAAGGAAACCTATGAGCTGCAACCCCATCCTGCAGATGAAAATTGAGGTGATTATAGATAGCAAGATCAATCGGATCCATACCCCCATCAAGATCACACTTCGCAAGAATAGTTTCCTGAAGAGAATGTGATATTTTCCACCAAAGATGCAAAACACCAAGCTGAACATCTTAGAATATGCGACGATTCCTCTCCAACCAAATATGCCAAAGCATGAAAGATGGGCCAACAATCCAAGCAACATGGAGAGAAAAAGACTTGGAGGGAGCACTACCCAAGCGGGCCCAGAACTTAGGCAAAGAGGAAGCATGCTGACAAGAGCAACCCCAAGCGCTCCACCAAAGGTGCCATATCTGAGTAGAATAGGAGCAATGGAAGAACAGATGGGAGACAGACTCCTCGCCATTACCGCACAAAACACAATAAGAGGGGCCCTGAAATCCACGTTTACAAAGATTATCCCAGGTAAGACAACGGTTGTGAGGCACTAGCCACATGAAAAAATTGCACTTCGGCCAAGAAACTTTATTCCAAACTTGGCAAATAAAAATTGGCTAATAAAATAATTATAATTGAGTATAAAAGATAATTTCATATTTTTTGAAGAATTAAGATGAATAAATATATTTTATTTGAACTAAATGTTAACAAGAAATTATAACTTTTAAAAGTAATTTTAAATGTATAAATCTAATTAAATAATCACAAGTGATTTTAATAGATAAAAGATAAATGATTATTATTTTAATTTTAATTGAATAATAATCTATATATACATACTTATGTAGAATATAATTTTTTATTTTTTTTAAATGATATATCAATAGATCAATTCAAATTTAAAAAAAACACATTTTATGTAAAACTTAAAGTTTATAAAGACATAAAGTTTAAATATAGGTAAAAGTTATATTTAAAATAAGAAAAATTGTACTAACAATTTAATTGGAATTTTTTGTAAGGACAACATTTATTTATATTTATTATTTTCAAAATTTTAACTATTAGAATCAAATGTATTATTGTTTAATTGAATATATATATTAATTATATAATACATATTTAAATTATTGTTTTGTTTGGTTTTGTTCTTTTTTTAATCATATTTTTGTTACTTTCTTACAAAAATGTTTATAAAATTTGTTCAATTTTTCCTACTAATATGTTGTTTATATTTGAATATATTTTTAGAGTAATAAAGAAAGAACATAAGAAGAAATAACTTAAACAATAGTTCAATGGGTTTTTATAAAAGAATCTTGTAATATTTATATTATAAAATATTTTAAATAACTATTATATTAGCAAAAACTAAACTAACATTTAAAATTGAGTCAAATTTTGTCCACTTATCACACAATTGTAATTTTTCAAAAAGAATTATAATAATTTTTAATAAAATAAAAACTTACTTAATGCCAATTTAAATATTGAAAAATAATGTTGCCTCTTAAGTTAATATTAAAAGACAACAAAACATTTTTTTCTTCATTAAATCAAAGAAAATTAAAAAATCAATTTTTTTAGTTCAATCTAATATAAAATCTTGATATTACTTTAAAAAATTAATACTTAGTAAAATTTACTTTTAAAATTATATTTAAGCTTTAAATATAAGAAATGAAATATTATTAGTAGTTTCGTAAACTATTTTATGAACAATGTAGTTAAAATTAAAATTGAAGTAAAATTGGATAGTGTACTCTTTGCGGTAAACTAATCAGGATAGGTAAGAAATGCGCACAACTTTTTACAGTGCAAATGGGATAGGTAAGAAATCGACACGGCTTTCAACGGTGCAAATAAGTTGCACCATAGCTGGTGCCTTTACCAATTAACAAAAATTAATGAATATTCCCCAGACAATCAACCATAAAATAATTGAAAAGATATATTTCTTAGAAGACATAAATTGCATTGCTTAAATTGGGTGATTTCAGACATAGGCTCTATTCTGTCAATTGATCATCCAATTCACCTGGTGCATCACAGTGATGATGAAGTAGCCAGCTACTTTGCTAAGGCCTGGACATGGCTCCACACATCTTAGCTAGTCCTACAATGAGGACATCAAGTTACTTAAAACATAAATATTCTTTTTTAAGCCTATAATCCCTACTTTATGGCACAAAATTTTTTTTCTGCGAGTAAACTTATTTCATTAACTATACCCTTCCTGCTCTCATGGTTTAAAATTCATTTTGAAAAGATGGCTTAACGAAAATGAACTATAATATATTTTTTTTAAATATTAGATTCAATCACAACTTTAGAGAGAGAGAGAGAGAGAGAGAGAGAGAGAGAGAGCTCATTTTCTTTCATACTGTTGACCCAAATCATGGAGGACATTTCAATCTATTTTAGAGAAGCTTTTCAAATTTATAAGTCTACACAAGTGTCATTGTCTACTTCTTATGTTCAATAGGTATTGGCAACATTTTCAAGAAAAATAGATAAACTTAATTGTGGTCCTAAATTGTAGGCTTAATCCAAGCATTTTCATTAGATTCTTGTAGGAGTTGATGAAATCCAACTCCGCAGTCACCAAGATCACCTACATGCAAATAGCTTGCTGAAGAGAAACCAAAACGGCAAGAGCTTGAGGCAAAAAATGCAAGAGAAAATATTTCACAATAGGAAAAATGAAATTTCTATGTGAATGGATGATTTTACAATGAGAGAGGGACCCCTTATAAAGGCCTCAAGGAAGCTTGTAGAACAAGCTAGAAGGAGGTAGAAGATAAGATTGACAACTAAGCACTCTTCCACAAAAAGTGGAACATGCTAGAAGGGAACAAACTCCCATGTTGTCAACAACTAACCACTACAACTATTAAATACTAAATAGTAAATAAATGCATTAACCTAAGTAAGCTTAAGTAAATAGAATAAATAATTAATAATTAATAAATTATTTACTCTAACACCCCCCTTAAGTGCAACTTAGGGAAATGCCTTAAGCTCACAAAACTAAGATGAAATGCAGAATAGGTCCCGGTGACAAGGACATGTTAGGTACCCATGTATATTGCAAGAAGATGCAGCCTCTATAAATGGGGAAAGAGAGAAAACCACATGGGCAAATCCCTCCCCCAAAAAGAGGTAAGTCCAAACATGCAGAAAAATAAAGGAAGGAAGGAAGGAAGGCCTCAACAAGACCCCCCAAGGACAACTTCCATCAGAAACATTTCAAGAGACTCTCTCAAAACCATAAGTACAACCAGGCCCCCCATGAGAATAGAAACCTAAGCCCCTTATAATGATGGACCTCCTGTAGAAATTATTGAACCAATGCAACTCCAATGTGGAAGAAACAAGGGTACATAACAAGGGAATCCCTGAATGACAGGCAAAATTGGAAAGCCTAGTTGATGCCCAGAGAAGAATGTATGAGGAACTGGAAAGGGAATCCCCAAGGCAGGTGTGATGACACTGTCATGAATGTCCACAGTAGTATCTGCAACTAGTATACCTAGAGTCTCAATGAATGAAGCTGGAGGATTAGGTAAAGTAGAAGAAGAATCCTATAGAGGAGAAAAGCCCTCAATTGGATGTGGTGCAGTAGCCAAAATAGGGATCTCAGGAATAATACAAAGGTTCAAGTATCCTGACTGCACCACATGATGCTTTTGCGAAAGAGAAGTAGTGTGCTCCAACAATGGAGATGGTGGACCAAAGTGTGAGAAGGTGTAGAGGAGAGTGGAAGGATCAATTGCACTGTAGCAATAAGATCTCATGTAGCACGATCTCAAATGAAGACTGAATCAGTAGTGAACTCAACTGTTCTCCCTGATCTACTACGTGTAATCTAAGAAATTGAGAGAAAGTTGGTAGACAAAGATGGAACATACAATACATCATTGAATATACCATCTTGGATGTGAACTGAACCTTTCTTGCAGACTGGTAGTGTAGTGTTATTCCCCATGAGAATATGAGGAATAGGAGAAGCCTCAAGAGTATAGAAGACACCTTGAGAAGATGACATATGGTGAGAAGCACCTGAATCTAGTATCCAAGGAACCTATGAAGGAGATGTAATGGTAGCCTATAATGCATGACCCTTTCCAAGATCTAATGTAGATGGCAAAGATGTGGAAGAAGATTGAAAGGGAGATCCTTGTGAGGTAGAAGAGGATGGAGAAGAAATGGTTTTCTTCTAAAGAAAAGCTTGCAAATCTGCAATTTGTTTCTCATTGCAATCAAATCTCTTCTGAAAATAATGTGACTCATCATGAGATTGTTTCCCACAATAGGAAAAGGTGGGACTCTCAGTCTTCTTTTTCTCCTTCTTCTTAGAAGATGATGAACCAGTAGAAGAGGTATCTGATATCTGCTTCAACTTCTACTCCTGTGTAAGCAATGCTTGTGACTGTGAGCCTGAAAGTGAATCCATCTGAGTAATCCTGGATGTTCATCTATTAACCAATCACAAAATGTCTCAAAAGAAGGCATCCTGTGTCTATCACCCAAGGCATCTATAGTGGAGTAGAAAGTGGAAGAGAAGATCTGATAATTTCCTCTCAACTTTGAGAGTATCAAAAAGATACACTCATTATTTATCTTGGTTTTCCCACATCCTTGCAAAAGTGTACGTAGAGATTTGAACTTCATTAAGAAGTCCTCAATGGTGGGAAAGTTGTCAGGTGTCAAAGAAGTCAACTCTGCATCTAGCTGAAGTGCTTGAAACTCATTCACTTGGGCAAGCAAAGTCTAAAATTTGAGCCAATAAGCTCATGGAGTAGTCAAACCGTCCAAGTGAAATAGTAGATTGTCTAAAATGTTTAGTGCAATCAATCCCATGGCCTCAGCCATTTTGTTCCTATGCTAAAGAACCTCAAAAGCTCGTGTAATAATAGGATTATTCTCATCCAAACATGACCATAAGCTCCTTGACATGAGAAGCCATGTCATTTGTGTCTTCCAGGTGTGATAGTTGTGTGGTATGAGATGGGTCACAGATGGACCTGCCATTCAGAGAAAGAAGAAGATAGAATCAGAAGGGTCTTATTATAGAAAAGAAAATGCTCCCCCCCCCCCCCACCCCCCCCCCACAATGTATAAATTGGGTAATCTTTACTTAGTGCGATTATAATAGCCAATTTAGGGCCTATTTCTAAATGTAATATTTCTATCCATAGAACCTATAATATAATTGTAGGTCTGGAAAGTAGACAAAAACATATACACTTTCAAAAAAAATAGAACTTGATTATGTGTCCAAATGAGCCCGTACTAAGCATTTGAAGTGGCAAAAATTGAGAATTGTGAGTTGCAAAAAAAATTTAGGAACAAAGATCTCAAACCACCTACACTAATGTGTAGATCATGAAATCCTACCCCAAAAAAAAAAAATGCTCCAAAAAATGAGTCCATATGAGGGAGATATTGCTGTTTGAAAATCACTGCTACAGTTATTTTTTCTAAATCGCCGCCATCGCACCTCCAAAAAATAAAGACAAAAGCCCAAAAAATATTAGATCTATTATGTCAAATCCTCTTTCTCCTTTTTCTCCAAATACTAGAAAAGATGCTCTTCCTCCCGATCGAAGAAAAAATCACAAACAAACTAGGGTTTGTGTCTCCGAATCGTGGCTTCAAAAAAATCCTTCAAATAAGAAGTAGCATGGAGGCTCTGATACCATGTAGGAGTTCATGAAATCCAACTCTGTAGTCACCAAGATCACCTACATGCAAATAGCTTGCTGAAGAGAAACCGAAGGAGCAAGAGCTTGAAGCAAAAAATGCAAGAGAAAATATTTCACAATAGGAAAAATGAAATTGCTATGTGAATGGATGATTTTACAATGAGAGAGAGACCGCTTATAAAGGCCTCAAGGAAGCTTGTAGAACAAGCTGGAAGGAGGTAGAAGATAAGATTGACAACCAAGCACTCTTCCACTAAAAAGTGAAACATGCTAGAAGGGAACACACTCCCATGTTGTCAACAACTAACCACTACATCTATTAAATACTAAATATTAAATAAATGCATTAACCTAAGTAAGCTTAAGTAAATAGAATAAATAATTAATAATTAATTAATCATTTACTCTAACAATTCTTAACTTAGGGCATAAATATGCAATGTTACAAGAATTTGATATTTCCCAAAGGACATCTACAATTGGAGGTCCATTACCCTTCTGAATGTGTCTTATAAGATTATTTCCAATGCAATTTCTCTCAAAGTCTAGCACCTATTGCCTTTAATTATGTGCCCTAAGAAAACTAGCGATATTAAGTCCAGATATATTCTTGACAACATTATTGCTATCTGGGAAGGAATGGAGTAGGCTCACACATCTAATTAGAAGGCTATTTTTCTAAAGATTGATTTTACTAAAGCCTATAATTTCATTGAATGGCCCTTTATCTTGGCTATGCTCTAGGCTTTAGGTTTTGGTCCCAATTTTTTGCAGTCCATGGAGATGCTCTTTGGTGATGCTAATGCTTGCATTACCATCAATAAGTTGCAATCTGAGACTTTTGGTCTTTTTCATTCAATAGGGCAAGGTTGCCCCTTGGCACAAATGCTTTATGTCCTTGCTACTAAAGGATTTTTCTATTTTCTAGCTCATTATGTGTCTTTAGTGCTGGTTCATGGAATTTCCTTGCCTAAATCATCTTCCCAACTAGGTAATGGTCACTTTGCGAATGATTCCTTTCTCACTCTTTTGGAGGATGAAGAAAACATCAAAAATGCCTTAAGTTTCCTAGACACCATCTGTCAAGCCTCTAGATCTTCTATTTAATGGCATTAAATGCTCTGCTTCTAATAGTCATTCTTGCTAGCTCCTCCTTGGCTCAACTAGTTTGAATGGAAATGGGTTACTCACGGGGAGATTTTCTGCTTTCTTGGCATTCCTTTTTCTTTCCAAGATTCACTTGTTAAGCTTTGGATTATCATGCTTGCCAAAATCACAAAGAATCTTGACTATTGGCTTACAAAATTGCTCTCCCTTGCTACAAAATTCCAAATTTTCTAGAAGGTTTTTGCAGCTACTCATGTCTATTATTCTTCCTATTGGGCTCCCTCCAAAGCCTACTACCAAAAATTGGAAAGATTGCTCAAGGATTTTCTCTAGGCTTCTGGTTCCAATCTTTATGGCTTTCATAGATTTTCCTAGGGTTTTTGTTATCTCCGAAAAGAACCTGGTGGTCTTGGCCTACTTTCCACCCAAAAAACAAGGTCTTTCTCTTTTTGCTAAATGGATAATT
This sequence comes from Cupressus sempervirens, assembly GCA_028749045.1. Lineage (NCBI taxonomy): Eukaryota > Viridiplantae > Streptophyta > Pinopsida > Cupressales > Cupressaceae > Cupressus > Cupressus sempervirens. The sequence goes on from CM053790.1 coordinate 97,643,425, forward strand.
TGTGCCATCACTAGGTCTTTCTTTTTGACATTGCATATCTTCTAGCTTTCTTATCAATAGGCCTGCATGGAAAGGGATTGGTTCAACACCTTGCTCATCATGCATGATCTAGTGGCCATACAGGGCTCATTTTTTATTAAGAGCATATGTAAGGCCTAGGAAGTAATCAACCCTTGGCTTCAATGGGTTGGGGATGAGTTCTGTAATGGCCTCTCTTTGAATTAATAGAACATTTGGTGGTCTCCCCTATTTTCATTCAGGGTACTCCCCTTGCCAAGACTCAAGGTGCTAGTGCTCTACATTTTTTCAAATGAGGCATTAGAACTCCCAAGAATCTCTTCTTGAGGATTACCATGAGTTTCAAATCTTGGGAAGAAATGAAAGTCCAATACTTCCTTATCCTTTCAAATTGATAGAATTTTGACCTATTTCTCTCTTCAATTCCAGTTCACTTAATTCTTAAAGTGGGTATTCAGTCTATTTGACCTTGGTGGCATGATTGGAATGGTTTCCTACCACTCCTTTTCCCAATTATAGGCCAAGTATCAAATATAGATGGCTTTCACCCCATCTTCCGATGATGGATATGCTCAATTAGAGATGGCATTTGCAATCTTCTCTTTCTCAATGGAGAAAATGCTTTGATATCATTTAGAATGCTATTACAGAACAAAAGATTGCCCATTTTTCTTGGTGTCTTCCCTTCCAAGGTCTTCCCTTGGGGCCTTGGCTCAAACATATTAGGGTTCCTGATCCCAAATGCCCTTTTTGTGGGCAACTAGAGTCTTTCATACATATATTTTGGTTTTGTAGTTGTGCTCAAAATTATTGGCACTAGATTCATGAATTTTTCAAGCCATTTAGGCCTGAACCCTTTTTTTGGCACATAGCTATTGTGAAAGATTCCCCTAGAATCCCTAAAAAATTCACCCAGATTTGGCATACATTAAGGATGGAAATTTTTTTTACTCTGTGGAAAGATAGGAATGTTGTTCTTTTTATACATAGTTTTCTAGATATTAATATTTCCATGTACACTAAGACATGCATATGTAATAATGAAATTATGCAAATTTAGGTGCAAGCAAACACAGTTTCCCTAGAGGTGGCTCACCTAAAAGATCTATAGAATCACTAGGGAAGCACCCCCTACACTATTTCTAGAGTTCCTCCAGATGCCTTAATAGATACTTCAATGCCTCATGGCCACCGTTAGTGGTGTTATTCCTTAGGTCACCACTCGCACACCTTGCACTCCCAGGCTTCCTGCCATTGCTCTCCTAGTAGTGGCAATAGTGGATGGAGGTGCTACTTAGCTTCCCTACCACATGGTAGCTATGGTTGGTCCCTAACTCCTCCTCCTAGTGCCCAATAGGCACTTTCTAGGAAATGCCCTCGCTTGGATCTAGTGATTTATCCTCGACAGCTAGAGATAAAAGATGCAGAGGCTATCACTGATCCTCTTGCTACTACTATTGATGATGGCTGGACTATTCCTAGCCCACCCCCCAATCCCAAAAATGATTTTGGCTTTCATGATTGTGATGAACCACCACCCTTGGTTGGCACTACTTTGGCTGCATAAGTTTGCTTTATATGTTTTTTTTTTAATGAATAGTGTCTAATTCTGTTTGAAGCCATGTGAAATTATTTGTGGCGAGATCTTGTATCCCCCAACCATTTTTTGTGAATTTTACTCTTAGTATATTATTTATTAATAGAAAAGAACTATTCATCAAAAAAAAAAAATTCCAAGAATTTGACTCCATTTTAAAAAAATTGATAACACCCAGACTCAACTTGCTATTTAGAGTTTTACCAGAAAAAAAAACTTGTATCAAGGACGGTGCTCATTTTATATGGTGTTACTATCCTATTTACCAATCTTAAATAAATATAATAAATTATATGATAAGAACAAGTTTTCTTTTCTTTCATTACATAGTTTAAGCTAACGGGGAACTCATTGTTTAATAATAAAAAATTGACTACACTAAACCTAATTTAAGGAATCAATCCATGAAGTGTAGTAAGCTAAAACATATACCCAAAGGAAAAATTTCATCCCTACAGGAGTTCTTTTAAATTAACACCACAAAACATTATTCAACTAATATAAAAATAGAATTTCTAATAGTTATTCAAAAGAAACATATGAGAAACCTAATATGTTTGAATCCAACCCAAAAATTCCCTTCAACTCTCTCTCTAATCAATTCAATTTTCTACCTGAGCCATTTTTTTTTAACTCTATCAGCTTTCCTCTTTATCTTCCCACCTCTACCCCTTTCCTTCCTACTATGAATTTCACTCATTTCTCCTATAGCTTCCTCCCTTGCCTTATTTCAGAAGCAATTTTTTTCTGTCATGTTTGTTCCTCTTCCAATTAAATCCTCTAGAAATTCAATGTTTTTCCTCCAAGATTAATGTCTTTCACTCTAACCCGCTCTCCTCCATTTGAATCATTTCTCTCTCTTAAAGAGACTTGATTTTAGAATTTTCCATTTTCCCTTCCTTTCTCCAGATTTCTATCTCCTTAATAATGTAATTTTTGAAATTCCTCTCATAGTTCAGTTGGAGAAGTTAAATGGTAGGTTGCCAAATGTGATCAAACTTTAAATAGACTAAGACTTCATTCCCCACTCTTCCATATTCATAGTTTACACATTGAAACACATGTCAAAATAGTATAACAATATAAGTTAACATTTACATAATAAAATCTCATAAAATGTTTCTATTTAATTCATGACCAAGTTTTTCAAATTTGAAAACAATTATTACTAATCCAAACTAACTTCAAAATCACAAGAGAATAGATTTAATACAAAATAAAACAACTATGCACGTGTATGCACCTACACCATACAAATTTTAGGCCAACCCTTCCGAGAAGCTAAACTCCTCTACCTCAACCACCCTTCTGCCTTCAGTACCTGCACACTCACAAATTCACACAAGACAAAGCATCAATATTGCTAACGTAATGATAAATAAAAATAACACCCTCAATATGATATCTCTTATAAAAATTCAAAACATTATTATATTTAGATAATATGAATTCTGAACATACACAATTCATCGTAAGATATAACTTGTAAATACAACTAAAATTTGAACCATCAAGTTGCATCCTCATAAAATCAAACATATAATTACTATCATAATGAAAATTAAATTAAATTATCTATCTAATAATATCAACAATAAAAATTTAATCTGAGTCTTTATTTGACTCATAATCAATCAACACTCTTAATTGAGCAAGGTCTTCATCATATAAAATAAAGAAAACAAAACCACTTGTTAAATAGTTAGAATGCATATCGACCAAGAACATATAAGTTATAATGTTAAGTCAAACATATAATGACTTAATGTCTAGCTCACATAAATTGATGCGAAGATAAAATTCTCCAATCGAGATCAACCAATATAATGGAGTGAATAAAAAACTATCAACGTCATCCTCCATATTAGGAGTTGCATTGTGACATTTTTAGTCACACACAAGAATTCTTATTTAGACCTTGTTAGATGATGATGTTAGAAATAGATAATATTGAAGGAGGGGGTGGTGGTGGTGGGGGGATGGGGTGAATTAGTATTCTACAAACTTTTGCCCACAACTAAATATTTTTAATTACTTTATAACATGCGTATAAAAATAAACCAACAATATTGAGTAGTAAATATAACCATACACATAGAGAACTCATAACATCATTATTTGTTAACTAGGAAAACTAAGGCCAAGGAAAAACATCGGTGTGGATGATACCCACTAGATGATTCACTAAATAATAGGATTTGGTTAAGGATATTGACCCTGTTAGGAATCTATGAAGTACATATAGTGTCTCGATTCATTGTTAGAGGACTAGGCCTTGTTAGAAGCCTCAACCCTATTAGGACTTGCTACAATGCTGTTAGGATTTGGTAGATCAATTACAATGTATGGAAGAAGAGCCCACTACCCTAACATGCAATTATACAATTCAGCTCCTTCACGGAATAGATATACATGCAATACTTGCTTGCTATTGTAACTTGCACATTCTTTGATCTTTAGATCAGATTTTGCATCACATAAGTCTTGTAAATGGTTCTCACAATAGTTCGCATGTCACATATAATCATGCAACTTCCACAATATCTTTGCATCACACCTATTGATTGTGCAGCACTTACACACTATTTGTGAATCATAAGATATTAACTTATACCTTGCGTATTCACAAATTGTTGCTCAGTTGACTTTCATGTCTTCACATACTTGACATAATATAAAATAATATCCACATAGTCAACGTAACATGACTTAGTAATTATTTTGAAATCAAAATAATTCCTAAAGTCATATAACATTGTTTTCTACTATGCTCTATTCTGCACTATTAAATACTAGCATAGTCAAACTTAATGTAACTTGCACCGTACTTACCGTACACACATACACACTAGTACATGTCATCATGACAATATTACAACCTTTCCTCAACTATGCATTATGCTAATTTTTTGTGCATTGACTGAATTGTTAAAATCTGTACATTGTACTCCTACAAACTATCTAATACTTAGACAATTTTTTGTCTCTGAATACATAAATGAATCGATGAGTATATGTTTCCATAAATGACAACAATATTTAATACATCTAACTGAGTATATTTCCAACAATCTCCCCCTCTGGCATTGATGACAATATATGGAAAAATTGGCAACTCCCAAAATGATGTCATACAAAACAAAAGAAAATAAAATAACTACACACTTATTTTAGTCAAAACATAACAATTTTATTCATGTTTTGATGGATCATTACATTCTTTATCACTCCTTTACATTGATACACACATAAGATCCCATTTACTTATATATTTACATTTATATGAATTTCTCTACATAATACTACCCCTTTGACATCAATGGCAAAGATTTAAAAAACAAAATTGTATCACAAAAACTTGTTGTCTGCTATTGATCAGTTTGTCATTCTAGATATGCAATTTGCAAAATCAATCTTCAACCTTTCAAATTTTTTCTTCTAGTTACATTTGACTATATTTGATATATTGATGCATGCACAAAGTGCATATGATGCCACTTCAACTGTGCTCAAGTCAGTATAGGCAAATTTGTCATAAGAATTCTTAGCTCAAAGACATTCCTCCAATTGCCTCTACAAAATTATGACCTTAGGTGCTAGATATTCTCAAAGAATAGGGAATCTTCTTATTACCTTCTCCTTGAAAAATTCAATGCTTCTAATAGCATTGTGGATCTTCTCAATCTCATTCTTAGAATCTAAAATACTAATCTCAGTTTGCTGCAATCCTGTACTGAGTGATTGAAGCTCATCATATGGCCTTTGATCACTGCATTAAAATCAAATAAGTATAGGACATTGGACACTATCCATATAACTTCTTACCTTCAGCAATACAATGTCTCGATTCCTTGATGTTTCCATCAAGTGCCTTCAAATTATTTCACACATGGGTGCACACAGTTGATTAAAAGCACAAACTTGTGTCACCCTTTTGTAAAGGAAAGAGCTAGCAAAAGTATAACTATTCACCTTCAATGATATAAAATTTGTATTATAATTTTGAATTTGAAAATGCAATAAACTAATGAAATGTGTAGAAATGGATAAATTTTAGGATTATAATTTTCAATATTTATTTGGAATAAGAATTGATATTTTTTTCTAATTTTTATAGATAATTTTTTAGGAGCTAAAAAATGCTAAAAATTAGGGGTTTAGTTCCCACTAAAAAAACTATATGGAAATAAACCTATTTCCCTTTGATCACTCAGACTCTGTTATAGATAACATATATAGCTAAAAAAATCAAAAATAAAAATTAGTTTTAGACTTATATTTTCTCTTTTATAGTGATTCAAATTTTAACTCACTTGAAATCAATAGTTTTCATCTCCCACCACATTTTCTAAAATAAATCTATTCTAACCAGAATAAAAATTATACATTCTGGAAGAGGACTCTATCCTTTAGAACGTCGTGTAATTTTTAAATTTTTTTATATGATTTAATATTTTTTTCTTTCTTAAAATTGACATCTTTTTGAGTGTTAAAATATGTGGCTATAGAATTTTTTAATTACAATATACTCTGGCTAATGAAAACACTATAAAATCTAGATGAGAATATTCATGACTTTGAGCTCTATAAAATGGTGCTTATATGCTATTGAAAATATATCATGAAAAATAGTAAGAGTTATTGAAATGCCACTTTTCTGAAATAAATTTATTTCTTTAGTAATTGGATATAAACTAATAGAAAACATGCATTTAGTGGACATTTCCAATTGGAAAAGTGTGAGACCATATATAACTTAGCTAGAATGAATTTATCTAAATCATATGTTTAAGAAAAATATTTTTATATAGAAATACTCAATTTTAGTCATTCTGATAAGTTAGCCTAAAAGGTGACATAGGTTTGTACTTTTACCCAGTGTTGAATAGTGTTACATCATGATTTCTCTGTGCTTGCACTGCTACTACTTTAGCTAAGGTTGTGAATTCTCCATTAAAGGTATTCACCAACTCTTTTTCCTTACCTTGCAAGTCTAGATTAGTTACAGTTTTAGAAACTATCTTCTATATGTGTTTGAAGACATCAACAAGACTCTTCTCCAAAGACTTTACAGATTTGTTTTTCTCAATCAATTTTTTGAAACTACCCAATATCTCTTTGTTTTCTTCATAATCAAATGTTATAGGTACTATTGCTAATATTCCAGATACTGATACTACTAAAGATACAATAGTCCTTCTCATCTATTCCTCTACACTCTTCTTTTCATCAACCTCTTTCTTCTTATTCTCTGCTTCCACTAACTTTTTCTTTTCCTCTTCTTTCCGTATTCTAATTTCATCATCTTTTCTTAATCTTTCTTCCTTTTCATTTCTTCAAGTTCTCTTTTCTCCTTTTCTTCTTCTTTCTTCTTCATTTTCTCTTCCTCTTCATCATCAAAACTAGTAGAGGCAGTGATATTGCCAACAATGTTTTCCCCATGCACTACAAATCAATTCTCATTTGTGTCCACAATTATGTGCATACTATCCACTTGCATGGATTTAGTACCAATAACAATGTGAGGTGGAGATAGTGCTTGTTGTGTCCCTTCTTCCTCTTCCTCTTCACTGGAAGGTGTGGCTACTTGTACATACATTGGACTATCAACATTTTCTTACACATTCTTCTTAGGTATTGAGGAAATATATTTCATTATAGTCTCCTCTGTTTCTCACCTAACCACCTTAGAATTTCCTCCCATCATAAGAATTGCTCATCTTTTGTTCCTTAAAAAGGGCTCAACACCCTTAAAAATTGTCTCATATTCATCTTTTGATCTAGAGCATCACATAACTTTCTTATGGATGAGATCCTCATATTTAAATCTTCTTCTACTACCCTTCTCTTCCTCTTGATCAACCTATTGTATAGGTCTTTTGGAATCTTATTTTGAATACTATCAAATCCTTTATTCCTCATAAGCATATTTTTAATTATGGCATTCTCTAATTTCCTCTTATCCATGCTACTGTACATACTATAAAATTTATTCAACTAAACAAAAATATAATCATTTATAATCTACATGTTCAAATTCTCTGCCTTAGATTTCTATGCTTTCTTGCATGAGGTTGTCTTGGCTTCCTGTGTATCTTGCTCAATAGGTTTATCTTCATCATCATCCTCTAAGCTTTTAGAACTACTCACTTGCATGGTTTTCCTTCTTTTTCCAAGCCCACTGCTTCTCTTCTTTACTCTTTTCTTTGCTTCAGGTATAGGTTCTTGCTTAACCTTCACTAGTCATCCCGACTTCCTTTGCGTAGTAAGTACTTCCACCTCTAACTACCTCATTGATTCCTCATAGATTTCTCTTGTAGGTTGCATTTGCACAACTACTGCATATGGTGTAATGGGAGCTTGTGCACATGGTTGTGCCACTGTGCCAACAATTTTGTCTACCCATTGGCCTTCATGTCTAGTGTAATTCCCTTTATCTCATTGAATTCATGTTAGAATAAATAATTAATAATTATAAATATTTATTCTATTTTCTTAAGTTTACTTAGGTTAATGCATTCATTTATTAGTTGTAGTGATGAGTTGTTGACAACATGAGAGTTTGTTACCTTCTAGCGTGTTCCACCTTTTTGTGCACATATGCTTAGTTGTCAACCTTATCTTCTGCCTCTTTCTAGCTTGTTCTATAAGCTTTCATGAGGCCTTTATATCCAGGCTCTCTCATTGTATTTCTCATCTCATTTTCAAGGCATATTGTAAATATATTTTTCCTTTGCAATATCTTCTCTCTCAAGTTCGTTTAGGATTTTTCCAAGCTCCACTCCTTCCTTCTTTGGATTCCTTTAAAAAGGTTATTTGCATGTAGGTGATCTTGGTGCACTGTGGAGTTGGAATTCATCAAATCTTACATGGTATCAGGGCTTCCCCACTACATCTTCATTGAAAGATTTTTTAAGTTGCAATTCAAAGACACAAACCCTAGGTTGTTTGTGCATTTTTTTTCAATCTGAGGGAAGAGCATTTTTTTTGGAGCACTTTGGGCCAAAACATATGCTGCCATTGTGTCTAGAAGGCCATTCATAGTGAGGATTCATATATAATTTTTTGAATTTGGAGAAAGTCGCTTTGGCAGGAAAAAAATTTTTGGTTGCAAGGCCATATGGATGAAAAATTTGAAAAAACATATTTCAGCAGTGCTACCTAGTGGCCACCACTGTGCCACCTATGCACCACCATAGTCAACAACTACACTGCAAAGCCACCTCAATGCCACCCAACTACGATCGTCACTCCACGACCCCCGTTGTGCCACTGTAGTGCCTCTACCACCAATTGTGCCACCTCTATGCCTCCATTCCCCCTAGATAACACTACCTCCATTGAGTTCCATTGTCTATTCACAACCCTAGCTACTCAACACCTAGATGGAGTTTTTCCAGCCAATTAGCACCAGTCCATAGGTGACACATGGCATGGGTGCCATGTGGCCCCTATCACATCAGCCTACCACATCACATGGCTGACATGTGGCACTACCACATGGCATGCCACATGTCATCTATTTTTATCTATGATAGCCCCTAGGCCATAAAATTTAAGCTAGGGTTTTGCTGAAATTAGCATGATGTCACCCTACATCAGCACTCCTATTAGGCTCTCTAGGGTCCTTTTTGACCTACTTATAATTTTTTGGCCATAACTTGAGCATACAGAGGTATTTTTCTAATCCAAAAGAAGTACCAAAAAGCTAGTTCTGAGGTGGAGACATTGGTTTAGGTATTTTTAGGTTTTGATGTAATTTTCTTGCTCATTTTTTAGTCAAGTTCTGATGTTCTATTTTTCATTCTAGCAAGCATATCTTTTGCATCCCATGTCCATTTTTTGAAAATGTTATATTTTTGGAAAGTTAATTTTGTCATATTTTTAGAAATGCTGTCATTTCCTTAGATTTTGCCCCATGCTCTTTCTATCATATTTTTGGTATTTTTACTCTATCATGGATATCTTTGGTGTTCCAAGTTTGAGGATCATTTTCATGGCATGGAATCTTTTCTTTTGAGTTGTACTATCTTTTGTATAATCTTTTTATCTTTTATAATCATTGTAGCTATCATTTGTAAGCATCTTTATGTAAACACACTAAGATAAAGTGCCACCCTTGCATTTTGGGTTCATGAACACTATTGTGAGACAATTGTACTTGCACTATTTTTATAAAGCACCATGGAGGGGATAGTTGTTTGTTGCTTTTGTGCCTTCTTCCTTTTTTGCCCCATGTAGAGTCTGTGTGACCATATCTTTATAGGTGTTTGCACCTCTTCAACTCTCTCATCATTTTTGGTTCTTTATGCAGAGGATATTGGCTTACTTTCTCAATTTCCTATCATCTCACCCCATCTACATTAAGAGGGGGTTATTATGCTATTTTAATGCTTCTGTTGTTCGATGGTTCAATAGTGTGAGCTATGTATTTAGTGGTTGATCCTATGTAATAGGCAATTTTAGTGGCTAGCTAACTATGCATTTCGGTGAGATGGATCATCTACCATATAGACACACTCAGTTCATGCCTTCTTCTTCCGTCGAGGTTCTTGAGATCAGCTGTCTCTTTCTAATGACAAAGTTTGCAACTTCTTCATGGTTTAGTGATTCTCTTCATGATCACTCTTTGTTCCTATTTTATAGGACATTCCTATAGTTGGAGGCTTCTTCAATCCTTCACTAGGTTCTTACCTCTTTTTGGGGAAGGATTTTTCCAATTAGGTTTTTTCTCTTTCCCTATTTTTAGAGGTTGTGTTTCTTTGCATTGTACATGGGTACCTAACATGGCCTTGTTTTTAGAACGCATTCTGCATTTTCTCTTAGTTGTGTGAGCTTAAGGCATTCCCCTAAGTTGCACTTAATGGGTGGGGGGTGGGTGTTAGAGTAAATAATTAATAATTTTTTATTTATTCTATTTACTTAAGTTTACTTAGGTTAATGCATTCATTTATTAGTAGTAGTGATGATTTTTTGACAACACAGTAGTTTGTTCCCTTCTAGCATGTTCCACCTTTTTGTGGACATATGCTTAGTTTTCAACATTTTCTTCCACCTCTTTTTAGCTTGCTCTACAAGCTTCCATGAGGCATTTATATTTTGGCTCTCTCATTGTATTTCACATCTCATTTTCAAGGCATATTGTAAATATATTTTTTGTTTGCAATATTTTCTCTGTCAAGTCTGTTTAGGGTTTTTCCAAGCTCCACCTCTTCCTTCTTTGATTTCCCTTCGAAAAATTATTTGCATGCAGCTGATCTTGGTGAGCTATGGAGTTGGATTTTATCAACTCCTACAATTGCTATCTAGTCATGTCAGATTCCTTGAGTATGAAATCTATCTTCTTCTCTACTTTATTTTTACTCTCCTTCATGTGGAGCTCACACTCTACAATTCTTAACCTTTCAAATGTCCCCCATCTAGGACATTATGTATCCTGCTCAAACTTGAGTATGATCTACACATACCCTTCAATAAGTTTTGTGCTCATCTCATAGCCTATAGGCTCAATGAACTTCACTCTAGGTATGAATTCTTCCATGCATGTGTTATCAGTTTCCACCATGAAGTGCAAATCATCCTTATACTTCTCTACCATAGAGGGAGGTATCCTATACCAAAATTTCATCTCTGACTAAAAATGCTTTACAATTCTATCAAAATGTTCTTCAATTTTCTCAAGACACTGCACATTAATAAATAGTACATCAAATCTTGTTTGTGATCCTTAAATCATTTCAAATCACATTAGGCAATAGGTGTGTATCTAACACAAGCTCAGAATACTATCTCTATTTAACAGTGACCTTGATACTACAATTCTCACTTATTGCGATCACATCAAGACTTGAGCACTGAAAGATAGCTTTCTCTCTATGTCTTCTACCTTAAGTTGACTCCACAATATCTAACTCACTCTCTAACATTAGTTCTTACCATTGATGCTCCACTTCTTATTGCAATAGATTAAATTAGGCAAGTTGAGTCACAAAAAATTTGTGACTTCTGCTTGCTATTAGGTGCATCAAAGAATTTCTCTTCCAATGTTGTATGTGAACTCTCTAGATTACAAACCTTTACAAATTTTTCTTTTAATTCATCAACATGTTCCTTGACTACTTCTTTCTGACTATTCTTGCCTCCATTTTCCTTCCTTGTATCATTCCTATTATTCCTTTGGTGATTAGGGTTCCTATTAAAGTTCCCTCTCTCCATTCTGTGGAATCTTGTTGTGTTTCCAAAGTTACTACATAACTGATATACAAGTGCATTTCTCCTTTGATTGTTTCCATTTTGAATCTTAGGTTCTCTTCAATTCCTTGCAATATGTCTAGAATTATTACATTTGTAACAAACAAATTATTTCCTCTCATCATTAGGTTTATCTCCATCATTAGATTTGCTCTGCGGTCTACTTCTTCCATTACCTACAAGGTTACTATTCTTTAACATTCTACTATTCTTATTATCATCAACACACTTGGGTTTCTTACATTCTACTACCTTATGTCCATAACCATGACAATTATAACAATAGAAATTAGTAATAGGTTTAAAATACTTACATGTACAATCTCTCTTCATATGTCAAACTTCATTGCATTTGAAAAATATACCTTTGAATTCATGTCTTGTCTCTTTGGATGAATCATCTTGCTTAGGTTCTTCAACTTGCTATGTTGTTCTATGTTCATCAAAATGTTTTGTCAATTTAGTTTTCTCAACTTCATCAGACCACTTGATCCTTTCTTTAGGGATTTCTACTATAGAATCTGGTTCTATTCTAATCTCATCTTTCTTTGCTGACTTCTCTCCAATAAGATATCCAAGGTCTATCTTGTCATAAGGTCTTTGATGAAATATATGCTCATCAATTTTCTTAGAACTTGTGAAAAGTTTCTCGAATTGGTATTTTGCTTGTGCCAATTCTCCTTTCATGATGATGTTGTATTTTTTAAACTCTACATGTGCTCTATCCTAATAGAATCTAATTTAGATTTCACTTGACTTAACTAGTATCTAGGGTCTCCATTCTCATATTTTAGATCAGGTTCACTCTTATTGCCACTAGTCTTAAGACTCAACTTAAGTTCAATGATTTTCAACTCATGTTTCAAGATCTCTTTCTCTTTCTTGAGATTTTATGTATCATCATTAACACTAGTATACACAAACGATTCCTTGCTAGATTTTAGATCATCAATATCATCTTTTAGTTTTCCAATGTAAACTTTTGCATCTTTGTATCTATCTTTCAAGTTGTCTCTCTCTTGACTAAGAAGGTCAATCTATTCAAGAGCTTCTTCAAGATTCTTCTTCAACTATTCCATATTCACTAGAAACTTACTTAAGTTGTCAAGCCTCTTCAAAGTAACCTGCCTCTGATATCAATTGTCAGAAACAAATAATAATGAGAGGGTGGGGGGCGGTGGGTAAAGATCAGTATTCTACAAACTTTTGCCCACAACTTAATATTGTTAATTACTTTATAACTTGCATATCAAAGTAAACCAATAATTTTGAATAGAAAAATATAACCATACACATAGAGAACTCATAACACCATTATCTATTAACTAGGGAAACCCTAGTGGCAATGATACCCACTACAAGATTCACTAAATAATAGGATCCACTTAAGGATATTGACCCTGTTAGGAGTTTATGAAGTACATATAGTGTTTTGAGTACTTATTAGTGGACTATCACTTGTTAGAAGCCTCAACCCTATTAGGAGTTGGTAGATCAATTACAATATATGCAAGATGAGCCCCCTACACTAACATTCAATCATACAATTTAGTTCCTTCATAGAATAGATATACATACAATACTTGTTGTAGTAACTCACACTTCCTTTGATCTTTATATCAGATTTCACATCATATAAGTCTTGCAAATGTTTCTCACAATAGTTCACATGTCACATCTAATCATCCAACTTCTCTATTATTAGTGCATCACATCTATTTGTTGTGAAACACTTACACACTATTTGTGCTACCTAAGATCTTCAATTATAGGTCTTGTGCATTTACAAATTGTTGCCTAGTTGGCTTCCATGTCTTCACACACTTGACATAATATAGAATAATATCCACATAGTTAGCTTAACATGACTTAGTAATTATCTTGAAATCAAAATAATTTCTAAATTCGTACAACACTATTTTCTACTATGCTCTATTTTGCATTATTAAATGCTACCACAGTTAACATTACTGTAACTTGCACCATACTAACCATACACACATGCACACCAGTACACATCATCATGACAATATTACAACATTTCCACAACTATGCATTATACTGAGTGTATGTGCATCAACTGTACTATTAAGATCTATACATTGTACTCCTTATAATTGTCTAATAGTTGGACAATTTTTTGTCTCTAAATGCATAAATGAAATGCTGAGTATATGTTTTGATAAATGACAACCATCAATACATCTAACTAACTATATTTCCAACAGATGAACTTATGAGATTATCCATTAAAATTCTAAACAAAAAATACAAAGCAATTGAGGATGTGTAATACATCTCTATGTTTTTAGTATTAAGTAATCTTCTAATCCTTTGACTAAGTGGGTTTGATATATATATATATATATGATGGTTATACTATTGTCACTTATTCTTGGAAATAGTTTTCCACTGTTTTGGACAAGTATCCTACTCCTATAAATCACTGATCCATCATAGACAATCTTTATGTAGACCCCTAGGGAATTTGCCAATGTTTGATTTTGGCTTCCTATAATTGAGATTTGGTGAGTAACCAAGTACAAAAACCATCTCAATGTGATAATCCAATGAATCATATGTGAGACTTTCCTTGTTTTAAATTTGAATTGTCATGTATAGCAGATGAATGGACATTTGATTGGTCTTTGATATGTATTTTCAAGACTTGGATATTTTGTGTATCTCCTTTGTCACTGAGTGGAAACTAAAATTTAAATTTTGATGCTATGAGGTAGGTGTGTGTAAAGGTTATTTTCCATACTTGTATCTTCTTTGTATTTGATAACCTAGGAGTTTCCCTATGTTCCTCTTACTCTTCTAATCGTTCTTGATAAGTATCCATGTTTGATTCCTTATGGAAGGTGTCCATTATCTGTCTCTATGTAGGATAACTAACTGTGTATGCATATGGACTCCTACCTTCTCTATAATTGTTACCCATTTATATATATCTTTTGAATATCTTTCAATTGTTCATATGATCAATGGTTCTAGAAATTTTCAATTTGGTTAACTTGAGACTACCTTACATTCTCTTCATGGTTCTTTGTAGCTTATCCTCCTTTATACTATTGTTGGACGGAAGAGGTGCAACCTTTTAAAGGTTTGCATCCATTAAATTATATTTTAACTATATGATTACTTATATTTTGATATAAATTATTGATAGATTTTATAATATATTTGTATTGTTGGTTTTCAAATTAGTGACATATATTATAATAATGATAGTATTATAAATGTTATGTAATTTATTTTATATTTTATATTATTGATTATTTTATAGTTATGTATTTTCTAATTATTTGATTATATAATCTTATGTTCAATTCTTATTATTATTAAATTTAGTCTCAAAAATGAGGATATTACAATTTCATTGGATGTCAAATTTTGTGGATTTAGTTACAATCAAATTCAAATTCATTTTCTTATTTGCAAATTTATTCTCCCTATTAACAAATGTCGAATCATCAACTTTCATTGTTTACCCATGATTAGCATCTCTGTTTAGCTATATATAAAGTAACCCTCAATAATAAATGTAATTATGAGCTCAAAATTGAAGAATAAAGTGTCATTCCGAATAATTTAATCTATTTTTTTTTGTTATAATTGAGTTTGGCTCAAGAATTAAATGCTTAGAAACAAGGGTTTTGATAAATAAATCACCTAATTCTAACATAGATTTGAAGCTAGTGATTATCAGAGAATTGGGTGTCAAGGATGAAGTAGTTAAGGATGATACCAAGGTTATTTCAGTATCTATTGTTGTATTAGTGGTATGGAACCTTGTTCTTGTTAATTAACGAGGTAATGTGGATGAATTGGGCATTTCAGGCAGCATGGCGAGTAGTGTTTGAGAAGGACTTAGCTACACTATGTATTCCAACTAGTTACAAGTTTCTAGTTAGCCCTCTAACCTTCTCGGGACCTTCCAGATCAAATATCCTCTTTAAGGTAATATAATCTTTTAATTTGAATCAAGTTTTAGAATTAGGGTGAAATAAAATCATATATTAATTTCTTAAATATATCAAAGTGGATGGAAATGTTATTGCTCTGGTTAATCCAAATGAATGGGCCTCTAAACCATTGAATTGGATGCAATTTACAAAGCTCCAAGGAGTTGCTATTGCTGGTCATGGCACTTTTGACAACCAAGGAGCATCTTGGTGGAAGATCTCAGAACAAGAAGATACCGTAAATTTTAATTAACATCTCAAATGGCTTGTGTGATACATGTGATATTTACATAGAGTTCTAGCGAAGATGTTTGATAAAGAGAAATATTCTCCAATCAAATTAAATAAAAATTGTGATTATGTGTAAATTGTTATAGCAACAAAGGTAGAATAAAATTACCAAGCGTCAAGCCCACTATGATTTGTTAGAGAGAAGTACTCTATAACAAGAACATCCATTTTCCATTCTAGATGAAAGGATTTTAAAGAAAAAGAAAAAATAGAAGACACATTTGGAAGATGTTCCATTGGATGTTAGATTTGGTGGATTTAAGCACAATAAAATTCAAATTCATTTGTCTATTTGCAAATTCAGTGTCCTTGATAAACAAATGTCCAATCATCAACTTTCACTATATACTCTGACATTGAGCTAGTGAAACATACAAATAAAACAAGGTAGACCTATTATTGAGGAAATATTTTATTGAAACAATGAAAAGTCATGGGTTCATTTTTTATGCATGTAATGTCATCTTTTGTTAAATCTTATAAAATAGGGATTTTTAACTTTAAAAATTAAATTTCTTATGTGTTCTATTGTGTAAGTTTTTTTGGCATCAAATTTTCAGACCGAGAGAATTAAGGATAACAAAAATGATAAAAGATCATGTAGTACAATATGTAACGTTGATGCAAAACAAACTTACACAATTGAACCTAAATATTGAAAATATTTTATATTTAATAAGTATGTGACTTCTTGTCATTTGTTTACGAGCAATGACTATAATAGTTTTAAAGAACAAATCATATTCCATTTGAATTCTGATTGCTAGAGAAGTCATAGAGATAGGTGTACGACAGGGATGGTTTATGATCAACGACACCTGTAATGGCTTGTCGTCGATCATATATCATGCCCGTCAATAGAGCTGTTGGAGAGTATATTTCCGATGGCGTTTGCAATAGCTTAAAATTTGATATTTGTGATGGCATTGTGTTTACGTCTCCATTTACGATAGTCAGCCATCGACACTTTTATCGGTTGCAACAGACTGCCCTCAAAAATTGGACAGCTTCCACAACCTCATTCATACTTAACCATCGTAGGAGTCATCATAAACTATTTGAAGAACGTCATTTGAGATGGAAACATGATGGCCCTTTGTGACGCCTGACCATCGGGCATATAGTCTTCCTATCTCAACGTTCATCATAAATTATAGAAGTTTGTGACAGGCTTGTGTTGGCAATATTATCTTGGTATGCATTTTGTTTGCGATGACCTGCCATCAATAAACTTTTTTTTGGTGTGCTTATATTTCGCAACAACTCTCCATCCAAATTTAGACGACAATTGTATCCGTCACAAATTGTAATACCAAAACTTCGACATCTGGTTGTCCAAATTTAGACAGTTGGCCGTCACAAAATGGGTCAAAATGTACTAGTCGAATTAATTCGATTATCAGATTGACGAAGAGATTGATTTGGGTGATCATATTGGGCATCAAAGGAACTACTTTCATAACTAAGTTTCAGATCACTCAATTCTTCTATTTTGGATTCTTTATCTTGCAGTATTGATCTTCACAATTTCGGGAGAAATTTAGATAGTGGATATAGTTATTTTCCTATGAAACTTCAACAAGGTTAGAACTAATGTTACATTGGTGCAGGGTTGTAGCAGTGCGGGGCGACGTTGTGGCCGCCGCGTGTGAGGTGGGGGGCAGGTTTGCATAATATATATATATGACTGAAAATGTTAATTATGAAATGATTAACATATCAAATATAGCTGAATATTTAAAATTGAAATGCAATTCACGAACCATAAGTTCAAATTTGAAACTTGAAACTTCATAACCATTGCCAATGACCATTGAACTTAGTAAAATGCTATAACCTTTTAACATAATGATAATAATAATAATGATAGATGAAAAATATAAACCACACATAGTAGCATGTACGTCAACCATTGACTATCAATTGATCAAATGACAAACATGAAAGATTCAAAATTCATTGCTCAAATATGAATGTAGAAAATGCAATAGACCTCATGGGATGCACACCAAATCAGGGTTCCCTTTCTAAAAGAAACAATAATTTAAAATAATTGCAACAAATATTTATTTTTTGGACTTTTTAACCAACCAGTCATGCATACCATGCGCGCACTCTAGTCACAGCTTGGGCGCACTCTAGCGCGCATCACACACCCCGGATGGACCCCCGTCCCTACGTCTCACCCTGATGCTCAAATCGGTGTGACCATTGTGCAGTCATGCTTTTTGCATGGTGGGGATATTCGAGTCCACAATGTACCCACACTGAGGGCATCCGTGCACCCAGTGCACTGGGTTTTTGACCCAGGTACACACACTAGAGCAACATTGGTCACAAGATCACTTCCTTTTTAAAAAAGACTTATATATTAGTATACAATATTGTGGGAGTCATCTCCACAAGGGTTTTCCTAGTTAAAAAATAATTGTGTTATAGTATATGATTTATCTCTTGTTGTACATCATTATTTTGGTTATTGGAATTAGAACTATTTTTTTTGGCTTTAAGTTTAATTGCACATAATTGATTCATCGATGCCCCATCATTTTCAACAATAGATTGCAATATTTTAGCTATAAGCATGTAAAATGATGTAGATGGCCAAGATTTATTGTTACATTGTTTTGTAAAGGATGAGGCTATGATATCTATAAATTTGTAATAGTTTCCATATGTAGATTTAAATGATTTGATATTTTTCCAACCAATGCAAAGTCAACAACTAATATTTTCCTTCTAGTCATTCATGTATATTGGATTACAAAAAAACTAACATTTCAAAATTTGATCATTGGTGGTGAAAGAAAGTTAAAGCTTAATCATTGATAGGTTACATAGAATACCAAGATCTTCCCTCTCTTGCATAGTTACATTAGTCAAGAAAGTTGCATGATCATGGTATCTTGGGTAACAAAAAATTCAAATTTGACTTCCAAGTGCAATAATAACAATTATAGCTACTAGTTTACATTGCATCTCTATTGCACACTTAGTTGAAAATGTTAGATGAGTTTAACTTTAAAGAAACGACATGTGGTCACAAGGGACATCATATTTTAATTTTTTTCAACATAAATGAGATGTTTCAATATAGTTGATAGTTGACATAAAGGTTTCAAAGGATTCTTTCAATTTGTATCTTTGTAAAAAGTTTAAATTTAATCATTAACAACTACATTGCGGTACCTTAGTTCTTACATGTTTACATTTATGAGCTCTCACTAGGTTATGGAATTGTAAAACCACTTCAATTATTATCTAGCTAGATGCACACATATTCTTAGAGCCTCTATGATAAGTAATATTATTAATTAAGTTAAATTATGAAACAAAGTTTTGGTTTTTTATTAAGTAAACTAGGGTTTTTGTAGGACATAAAATATTAAGTTTCAAGTTTCCTTCTATTCTACAATTCAACTCAATTATGTATTTTTAGCCATTATATTTTATATTTAGTAAAGGGTAATTGTATCATGAAAATTTATTTCAACTTGCAAAGCAATAAAATCCTATCTGAAAGTGCTCTTGGATTATATAAAATTGTACACCTCTAGTGTTAAAATGGGTGAGTCATCTTCTTTCTAATTTAAGAGAAAATATAATGAGAAACATCTTGGAGAAATTAACTCTTACAAGAGGGCTATGAAAAGTAGTGACCCTCGTGTCTTTTTATAGGAATTTTATGCTAGATCCAAAGACCCAACTATCCCAGTGAATCACTTCACACTATGAAGAACGAGGTTAAATAAAGGTAAGGGCAACATCCCAACTAGAAATATATGTAATTGTAATCTTGAAAGGATGTTACTAACAAGTATTTAACTTGTTAGTGTTGATTTGATGAGAAATATTGACATACCACATAATGTAAATAAAACAAAAATTCTAACTAAGGATGTTAGTCATTTTTATAATAAATAGGTACAAAATCAATGCTATTTTCATATTACAAAAAATATAACTAATTATGTAGGTGAGAATTAATTGGTGAGAGAATTCAATAACTATAAATGCCCATATAGAAGTAATATTCCTAATTTTCCAAAGGGGTTTTCTCCTAAAAAGATATGAAAGAGTTTTTATTGAAAGGCATCAACCTTTGTACAAACTTGATCTATTCAAAAGGGTATTTCAAGGACATCTATGACACTTTATAGTAAATATTTTAATTTGAGTTCTATATATACCAAACTATATGACTTCTTTGTGCATTAACATTTAATTGAGCCTCAAATTTTATATTTATCAATCATAGTCATATTCCCTTGCAAAAAAGGATTATTGCACCCACTCAATACACAAGAGTTCATGAGCTTAGTGGATTATTTTCCTCCCAATGCAAGATAATGTTAACATTAAGGTCAATTTGTCTATTAGTGACTTAACACATAGTCAGTTGGTTACATTACTATTGAGATGTACAATTGCTACTGAGCTTATCATTCATCTAGTAGTATTAACCAAGTGTTTTAGTTGCTCCCAAGATAAATAGTCAAAGTGCAGTTCATGTCAAGCTTCATCATGTTTACTGAGCAGTTGAGACAATTTACTATATAGCACAAGCATAGTAGAGTCTACCAATTTATTTAGTAGAAGTGATGAACATATTAGTGTTAACCAAGGTCATGGTGTTAACCAAGGTCATGGTGTTAACCAAGTTCTACTGTGTCTATTGAGCCCACAATGCTAATGATGTGAATCTAGCGTTGACTGAGTCATATAGTGTCAACCAAGTGATTTTGTATCTATCGAGTTTCTTAGTTTTTGCTGAGTCACACAGTGCTGACTAACTTCATGCTACTCGAAGTGATCAGTATGGACTAATATTTTATGATTGATCGAGTGCCAAAGTTTTTTGAGTGTTGATAGTGTTTTCTAAGTGTTAGAACATCACCAAGTTGACTTCAGAACTAGACTTACAAAAATTGGGCTGACTTTGTGAATTCTAATTAATTGGGTATTCTAGCCAACTTAAGTAAGTAGTTAATTGAATTGATACATATGTAATGTATTGTATCATATCCAAAAAAAAGTATTAGAAGAACATGTCAAGAAGTATAAGAAGAAAAGTGTGAGTTGAAGGCTATGAGTAGTATATGGTACAACAGAGACTTATCTATCATCGTAAGGTAATCATTGCAATTCAATAAATCTCAACAAAAAAATCAAAGTTGCAGACCAGAGATCAGCCACTCATTCATCCTAATAGGTGCATTAGTCAAATATTTTAATAGGGTGGACAATATTTTGAAAAATCTCCTAATAGAGTGAATACTTCATTGTATGTTTGTAAAATTCTTTTCCAAGGTGGACTAATAGTCCTTACTACTTTTAATAGGGTAGATCACTAGAAGTGATCAATTGTAAGCCATAACAAGCCAACTTTATATTTTAGTACTAAAGCTTGTGGATATCATCCCCACCCAAGTTTTACTTTCTATTTGGAAGTGTTACGGTTCACCATGTATCTTGCATCAAAGTGTTGTGAATGTTTTATTGCTTTCATTCTTTCATGCATGCAACTAGATCTGATTATGTGATGATGGTTTAAAATTGGTGAATTAAGTTGAAAGTTTTAAAGGTTGTGGATTCACCCCTCCCCTCTTAATAACCTAGCCTACCCTATATTTCCAACAATTGGTATAAGAGCATCAAGTTCTCATATCAAAAGTTTGACAACTTGAGAAAAGATCAAAGGCAATGGAGGTATACAGACTAGAAAAGGCTATTGAGAATGGGAAGTTGGATCTACAAGTGGCCATGGGTCAATTGAAAGAAGTTTAGATGAAGCTAGAAGAAGTCAAAAATATGAAGAAAGAACAAGAAATCCAATAATTTAGGATATGTGAAATCCTAGAAGAAAAGGATAAAGAAAATGAAGATAAAAGATTTCTATCCAACTAGATAGAAGAGAAGACTAATGAAATCCGTCAACTACCTCTTTAGCAAGCAGAATTTATTGATCAACTCACTCATCCAAATGAAGACCTTATGAATCTAAATCTAAAAATGAAAGATTACATAATGATCTTAACTTGGAGAAGCAAATGAATGAAAGAATGATGAAATCTCAAGAACATGTGAATGAAATTGAAAGGCAAATTCAATCAAGACACAAAGGCAAAGTTGGATTAGGATATACATATGAAGGTGAATAATCTCAACAAGGCGCTTTAAAGAATAAATGACCTACATGTGCACATTGAGGTAAGCTAGGTCATACATCTAACAAATGTTGGAGCAATGGTAAATCAAAGTTTAGTATAAAGTGCAATAGTTTCAATGAGCTAGGACATCAAGAAGTGAATATAAAGAGAAGTCTAAGTTTGAAGGAAAATGTTTTAATTGATATAAGAAAGGACATAAATCTTCAGAATGAAAGAACAAGAAGTGGAACCCATAAGAGAAAATTGTGAAAGCAGTAATTGGAAGATATTACAACACATTGTGTAGATTTCACTATTGTGGTGATTTTGGACACATTGGAGAAAATTGTGCAAAACATGACATGAGGAAAAAAGACAATCCAAATAGATGGTTTGTTTGTGCAGTTTTAGGACATCTTGCCAAGAACTATATAAATAGAGGAATAGAAAAATATGAAAAGAAAGAGAAAGTTGATAATATCAAAAAGAAAATGAGGCAACAATGTATTTAGAAATCTCTAGAGAATTCAAGCTAAAGTCCTAAAATTATTGACACCCAAGTAAATGAGTTGGGTGACTCAACCATTTCAACTTAGTCATCCATGAATATCATTGGAACTGTGATTCAAAAGAAGACATTGCATACGAGTTCTAGTTAACAAGCAATTGATCCAATCAGAATATAAGATGCTTAAGGATCACTAAGCTATGATGGAAATAAGAGATCTTAGCAAGCATGGTTGGGTCATAAGACCTTACCAAGTGAGGTCAAGATGCAAGTGTTGAATGTAAACATCAAGTTGGTACCTCTACCAAGTACCAAGTTTAGACTGAGTCAAAAGACCTTACTGATTTGAAGGTGTCTTCTGAGAATTTAAGACTAAATAGAGTGGAGGACAACCTATCACTGAGCATGTACAAGTACAAAGCATTAATGGTGAGCATAATTACTAAAATTTGTTAAAAGAAAAGAAATTAATTGTATTATTTCACCACAAATTTTTTAGAGAAAATAGTAAAGAGTGAATTTAGAGCATACAAGTGATTTAAGTAGGTGCAATTGAAAATTACTCCTATGTTTAAACCCTACTAGGCAATTGCATCTTTAACCAACACCTGGTCAATAAAGGTTCTTAAATGTTGGTCAATGGAATTGATTGTATGGCTCCCACATTAAAATTTAGTCTAGCAATAGTAGAAGTAGTTGACCCTATTGGAGCACAATCCCAAATTCCACCCAAGGTACTACTTATTCATGATATCCATTATTTTAATCACTATTCTATTCAGGAGCTCAAAGCCCTAGAAATGAATGAGGCATTCAACAAACTTAATGTGGATGATGTTCTGAAACTTGAGCACAACAATTTGAAGAAAAAGAGTTTGGCACATATTTTATATATGCCAAGGGGCTTTCAAGTGAAGTGGATAAGATTGATCTTGAGTCGTGTTTATGACATATAGTTGTGGTTGGATCAACCTACCTAGATCACCAAAAAGATGATACACAAGATCACTAGATTGCCCATGTTGAACAAAGCTAAGACCCCTAAACCCCTAGGTCAAGTTGAATTGACAAAGTAAACTCTTTCCAAATGAGATAGAAGAAGCATGGAAATGAGTGGTGAGACTGACATAGAACTAAAGTTTGACATTCATGTGATAGCTCTCAAAATCTATAGCTCAAGTCAGTTGAACAACATAACATGTGAAGCTCTTGACCAGGCATATAAGGTCGTGAAGAAAAATTGGTCCTTTGACCTCACCAAGATATTATTAAATTAATTGAGCAAGAATATAGAGAGCATCCAATCATGAAAGAACAATCTGTGTAAGTTTGATTCTCTCTTAACATGTTTATTTTTCTATGTTCAAAAGTTTTTCCCTTCTAAATGTAATGTAGTATAGAATAAAGATACTCCAGTAGTGTATCAAATAAATGAATTTATAGTAGAAATGGGAGAAAACTTTGACAAAGTCATGGACAATTATTTTGAGACATTTAAGGAGAAAATGCAGAGTAGATTTAGGGTACCCAAGAAACTTGTAGAATATTATGAGTATGATATATGTTTTATGGTTGACTGTGACAAGGTATACATTTAGGCAGTTAGGCCTAGAGTGGCATGGGTTAAACCTTTGGAATATGAGGTTAACATAGATGAAACCAAATATATCATTGAGGCTTTAATAAATGAGCATGTGGATCCCAAGGAAACATACTTTCATATGATGAGGATAAGGCCAAAATTGAACTTGAAATCAAGTTACCCAAGGCGGTAAACAGAGGATAAAAAAGAATAAAGGAAATAATGAAGAATGTCAAGTCATAAAGTTCCCCTCTAATTCTTAAAAAAGGTAAAGGAGATGACATAGAAGAAGATGAAGGAGAGGGAGAGGAAGTAGAGGAAGAATAGCTTGAAAAGGTTGACCCTTCTAAGAAGAAAGGGAGAGTGATAATCACTAAATTTGCAAAGTCTTCCCATGTTGGATTTACAAGAAGAGCAACTGAGTCAAATAAGAAACTTAATTAGGGCGATGATTAAGAGGATGATCAAATAATATTTTTGAAGATTGCCCCTACCTTTGAGTAGAAATTGGAAGGATTAGCAAAAGGAGTAGGCATGTCAGCTTTCAAATCACTCAAGTATGAGACCAGGACTAAAGAAGTGAAGAAACAAATAAAAGATCACCTAGTGGAATAGATTGAAAAATGGAAGTATTCCCCAGATGAATTGGCCAAACAAGTTCCTCACAGTATTTTGAAGACAGTTATACCATAGTGGGAGAATTCTTTAAATGTGGCAAAAGACATTGGATAATAGAAATTGAGGCAACCAATGCCTAATCTTTCAAAAAAGGAAGTGAAGGAATCACTGAAAAGGAATGAGCAAAAAATGACTCCAAGATTCAAAGTATTTCTAATCCTAGAAAAAGACATTGATTTAGTTGTGCAGTCCAATACCATTTCATGAAAAAACATATATGTGTTGCACAAGCCTAGTGACAATGTTGTGTACATTGATGATAAATATGAGGAGGAAGAAGGTGTGGAAAAGGAAAATGAAGACATTGATGATGATGAAGTCAATAATATGGAAGAAGATGATGTTGATGAGGAAGGAGGATAAGAAGCCACTGGAGGAAGTCTTCCAAAAATACATCTAGTATTGAGGAATCTAATGTAGGAAAGATTGCAATAGAAGCTATGACTTCCTTTTTGCACTCATCAAGCAAAACCTTCGTGCAATTTTTCTCAAAGAAGGTTTCGCCTAAGTTGGTTGTGGTTACAAATGGATTAGCTATCACCCGACCAATAACTGTAGTTACTCTACCAAGTGTTTTAATGAACCAAGTGTCTAACACTTCATCTACCTATAGACACCTAAATTGGACTACATCAATAGGTAATCATATTTAGTCA
This sequence comes from Cupressus sempervirens, assembly GCA_028749045.1. Lineage (NCBI taxonomy): Eukaryota > Viridiplantae > Streptophyta > Pinopsida > Cupressales > Cupressaceae > Cupressus > Cupressus sempervirens. The sequence goes on from CM053790.1 coordinate 97,669,123, forward strand.
TCTCCTAGAACATTATTGATTAAGTATTTACTATTCAATTAATTAATCATCATCCTCTAGTTAATTAATTAATTAAATTAACTATATTCAAATTGATAAAATTAAATGATCACCCAAAATTAATTTATCAATTAAATCCCTATTCTTCTACTAAATTGAATAAATCCCCAAATCTATTCAATTTACTTACACATCCACATTTTATTAAATAAATAATTTAATAAAATATCTAAAATCCTAAAAGCCTTTCTAAACCCTATCCTAACCCCTAATCCAACCCATTCACCCATACTAACCTCACTTAGCTACCTAACGAACCCATCCCATCAAAGCTAAACCACTTGCCCTCCTAACCCACTTTCTAAGCTAATCCTAATTCCCCTCCTAAGCATGTACACAACTTTAAGCAAGCATTAAGACTTGCTAACCCAAGCCAAAGTTAACAAACTCAACCACACCTCTTACATCCTCAAAATATCTCTTACACCTCCCTTAATTACTCTTACATCCCTTTTACATACTCAACCTCCATCATTGCTCCTTTGACCAACCCATATCCTATCCTCTCTCACTCATCCTCCTTGTGACAAGTGTCACCTCCCTATTTGTGCTAAACAAGTAAAATCCATGTGTTCCCTTTTGAGTTCATCTTGAACCTCTCTCACCATCTTATCATCTTTGCATCCTGACCATCCATCTCTCTACCCCTTGGCCTATAAATGGAACCCTCTCCCTTCACAAACATCATCCACCTTTCATACAATGTTATAATGCTATTTTGAGAGCCTAAAAACTACCAAAATACCATCATAATTTTGAAATCCCTCCATTGCTTGAAGCCCTCATCCATACACACATTTGGTAAAATTCCCCATCCTTTGGAAGGTTGAGCACAATGTGAGCATACATCCCCTCCTATCAGGGAGAAATCCACTTCATCAAGGGTTATACCATAAGGAGCCTACCATTCTTGGTTTGCCTCCTTTCTTGGTGATAACCTTCATCCTATCATAAGTGTTAGCTTGTTTAGTATTGTTAATGCTTTCATTTAATAGTTAGTATTCATTTTGCACTACTAAATTAAGTGATACATTTTGGAAAGCCCGGTGGAATCCTACATTTGGGTCAATCTAATTAGTTTTTGATTTTTTTGTGATGAATTAACCAAAATAACCTTGTTTGCATTTGGGTTTTTGTAGGAAGTTTGCTAACATTGCTACATATACACAAGTCAATCTTTGGGGAACATGCTTCTGGCCATCTGAATATTTTTCAATTTTAACCACTTTAGAAAACCTTTTTTTCAAGATCTTGCAACCCCAAGAATGCAATCTCATGACCACATGATTGAACCTATAAACTTGAAGGAATGTGAAGCCATGACTACAAGTTTGTTGTTTACCACCACCCATCTTTTGCACATGTCCCAAACTAGCTTTGGATCCCCACCATAGTTTTTCCCACAAGAACACTAGAATTTTCCTGTAGGATCGTTGCTTCTACCTATGGGAATGTGGCTTTCTGTCAGTCAAACCTTTGAAACTAGCTTTAACTATTGAGTAGTCAAATACACTGAAAAAATTGTATACATGAACGTTGTTAAAACCTCCCATGAGATCACTTTCTGGCGGGATCACTCTATTGTTAGAGTGAATAATTAATTTATTAATTATTTATTCTATTTACTTAAGCTTACTTAGGTAAATTCATTTCATTTATTAGTTGTAGTCTAAGAGTTTGTTATAAGTTGTTGACAATACGAGAGTTTGTTCTCTCCTATGTCATACTTATCCTCTCACCTTTTTCAAGGACTTTCGACCTCATGTGAATGTATGCTCAATTGTCACACTTATCTCCTACCATCTTCTAGCTTGTTCTAGGAGATTCCTTGAGGCCTTTATAAGTGGTCTCTCCCTCATTGTATTTCACATGAACAACTCATTCATCATATTGTAAATACATATTTTCTTGTGTTTGCATATTGATTGTCTCTCATGGGTAAAAGCACAAACCCGTGTCACCTTTTTATAAAGAAAAGTGATATCAGAATGTGACAGTTCAACATTAATGACAAAAAAAATGGTAATTGTGTTTAAAATATGAAAATGATGTAAACTGATGAAATGTGTAGAATTGTATGAATTTTATGCCTATAATTTTTATTATTTTTTTGACTAAGAATTTATTCATTTTATTTTATTTTGAAGTCCCTTTTTAACTGTAAAAAATATAGGATGTAGTTCCCGTCAAACAAGTATGTGCAAATAATCTTTTTTTGTTATGATTTGAAAATATTTTATAGATGACATGTATAGCTAGTGCACAAAAAAGGAAATAATTATTTTTGATGTATATTTTCTTTGTTATAAGTACTCAAGTTTGACCTTGTCAGAATCCAACAGTTTTTTCCTCCCGTCAAAACTTCCCTATCAAATCTATACCTTCTTGAAAAAAAATTACATATTCATGAAGAGGATTCTCTCCTCTAGTGATAAATTTCTTTTTTTTTTTTTTTTGATATGATTTACTATTTTTTTTCATTTTTTGAGAGAGCATCTTTTGAAATGTTGAAATATCGACTTATAATATTTTTATATTATAGCATATTATAACTAATCAAAACACTCAAAAATTTATATAATGATGATATTGAATCTAAAAAATATAAAAGGGTATTTTTAGTTTTTTTTTAAAATTGAGTTTTGATAAAGAAATGAGATTTGACCAAAACAGGTTTTTGTATCACAAACGGTGACACAGATCTATGCTTTTACCCTCATGTCCATTTAGGGTTTTTCCCTTGCTCCATGATCTTCCTTCCTTGGCTTCCCTTTGATAGGTTTTCACATGCAGGTGATCTTGGGCATCTTTGGATTTAGATTTCATCAACTCTAACATGGTATCAGAGCCTCCCTACTACTACTTGGTTGAAAGATTTTTGAAGCCATGATTTTGAGTCACAAACCCTAGTTTGTTTGTGCATATTTCTTCAAATCGGGGGAACAATGAATTTTCAGAGCACATTGGGCCCAAACAGACACTGTCATTAGATTCGAAAGGTGTTTTTTAGCTAGGATCGATATAAAATTCATCGATTTTGGAGACAGGGCTCTGGGAGGAAAAAAATTTTTAGCTTGGGGGCTTCTGTACGGATTGTATGCACAATTTTGTTAAAAATAAAAAATAAAAATAAAAAATTGCAGCCACCTGTGCACGGCCCACAGTGGCCACAGTAGGCAGCGTCACCTCGACCAGTGATCTCCACCAGCACTCAGCCTGAGTGCCTCCTCCACCGCTCCTCCTGTTCTCCCTTGGTCTGCCGCTCAGCACTAGTACCGCTCCTCGACCATTTCTTCAGCACCAGCCATAGTTTGTTGTAGAGTTGGCGGCCCACAGGGGTGACACATGGCTTGGGTGCCACATGGCACACTGCCACATGGACTTGCCATGTCACCCCTGCCATGTAAGTCACCTTCCACATGGTTGCCACGTGGCATCTTTTTTTTGAACCGTCAAATTTTTTGCCACCTGCTACTAATGTTAGCATGATGTCAGCACTACATCATCCACTTCTTGCACCTCTCCTCCTACGTCCTTTTTGACCTACCTTCAGTTTTTATACCATAACTTGAGCATACGGAGGTATTTTTCAAATCTGAAAGAAGCATCGAAAAGATGGTTCCTAGATGGAGACATTGATGTAGGTATTTTTAGGTTTTGATGCATTTTTATTGTCTATTTTTTTAGTTGAAGTTTGGAGTTCTATTTTTAACTTGAACTTGCATATCTTTTGCATCCCATGTCAATTTTTTGAAAATATTATATTTTTGGAAAGCTAGTTTTTTCGCCTTTTCAGAAATGTAGTCCTTTTCCTTAGTTTTTGGCCCATGATCTTTCTATCATTTTTTTTGTATTTTTGATCGATGGTGGATATCTTGGATGTTTTAGTTTTGAGGATCATTTTTCTCACATGGTTTCCTTTGTTTTGGGTTGTACTATGTTTTGTATCAACTTCTTTTTGGTTTTGATCATTGTAGCTATCATTTTGAAGCACTTTTATGTATCGCACTAAGATAAAGTGCTACTCTTGCATTTTGGGGGTCATGAACATGTTTTTGAGTCACTTGTACATGCACTATTTCTATAAAGCACCATGGGGGGATAGTTGTTTACTATTTTAGGCATTCTCCCTTTGTCAAGTGAGTTTCCCTTCCATGACATTAGCCCCAAGTAGCATTAGAGTGACCATGTCTTTATAGGTGTCTGTACCTCTTCCTCTCTCGTCATTCTTGGTTCGTCTGCAAGAGACTTTGGCCCACCTTTTCAGTTGCCTATCATCTTACCCCGTTTGCATTAAGGGGGGGGGTCATGTTGTTGTTCTAATGCATCTATGGTTCGATAGTTCGATAGTGTGAGCTATGTATTCACTATTTGATCCTATTTACAAGGCGATTGCAGTGGTTGGCTACATATGCATTTCGGTGAGATGGATCATCTATCATATAGACACGCTCAGTTCATGTCTTCTTCTTCCATGGAGGTTCTTCAAATCAGCAGTTTTATTTCTGATGGTAGATTGTGTAGCTTCTTTATGCTTCAATGATGCTTTTCATGATCACTCGTTGTTCCTATTTTAGGGGACATTCCCCTAGTTGGAGGCTTCTTTAGTTATTGACTAGGTTCTTACCTCTTTTTGGGGGAGGGTTTTTCCCATGTGGTTTTCTCTCTTTCCTCATTTTTAGAGGTTTCACTTTTTTGAATTTGTACATGGGTACCTAACATGGCCTTGTTGTCGGGACCCATTCTGCATTTCTGCATTTCTTAGTTTTGTGAGCTTAAGGCATTTCCCTAAGTTGCACTTAAGGGGGGGTGTTAGAGTAAATAATTAATTTATTAATTATTTATTCTATTTACTGAAGCTTACTTAGGTAAATGCTTTTCATTTATTAGTTGTAGTCTAGGAGTTTGTTATAATTTGTTGAAAATATGAGAGTTTGTTTTCTCCTAAGTCATACTTATCCTCTCACCTTGTTCGAGGACTCTCCACCTCATGTGGATGTATGCTTAGTTGTCACACTTATCTCCAAGAATCTTCTAGCTTGTTCTAGGAGATTCCTTGAGGCCTTTATAAGTGGTCTCTCCCTCGTTGTATTTCACATCAACAACTCATTCAGCATATTGTAAATACATATTTTCTTGTGTTTTCATATTGGTTGTCTCTCATGTCCATTTAGGGTTTTTCCCTTGCTCCACACTCTTCCTTCCTTGGCTTCCCTTTGATAGGTTTTTGCATATAGGTGATCTTGGGCATCTTCGGAGTTGGATTTCATTAACTCTCAGATCTATGTCTTTTTATCTCTTAGCCTATTTTCCTATTTTTTTTCACCAGTCCCGTGTAACATTCCTACGACTATTGACTACATTCCTACACCTATGGGATCACTTCCTATCCCTATAAGTTTGTAGTGTTAACTACTTTGCTCAAATTTTTGAAATTTTCTTGTGCAGGTTTTTATGTTGACTAATTTTTTGTAGATTTAATCATCATAATCTTCTTTTAAAACAACTTTAAATTAAACATATATTACTTTTTTTCTTTTATGGAATGAATGGTTAAGGTTTAAAATTAACCATTATGATGAACATTTCATTTTAAGTGTTAATGAACATTATGTGCAAACACTTCAAATTTGGGGCTTAAAATAAACTTCATGAAATCTTGAATACCCTAAGGTAAAAATGTTCTTATTCCCTCCTCTTTAAAGCTTCTGCACTCGATTTCCCTTTTGTTGACTCGATTCTTTTTTGTTGATGATGTTGTGAAGTTGGAATGAATCTTTGTATATTAAACACATGTTTCCAAATCATAAAATAGAGCATTAAAGTGTCCAAATAGTAATGAATCCAATGCCTTGTTTGTTTTCAGATTGTGCATTTTACTATATCTTTTACTTTTCCCTTTTCATGCAAAGTAAGACCTTAAAATATATGTCACATGTACAAAAGTTTCTAGCAAGACCATCCACAACAACTAGGAGTGCTTCTAGCAAGTTCATCCACTTCTGGGAAGTGCTTCCCCTTTGTGAGAAGCTCAAATTGGTAAAAATTCTTGTCTCTAGATAAATGAGGGGAAAGGTAGACTTTCTCACTCCATCATTCAAGTTCAAGTAGTGTGTTTCTAGTGGTAGCCAAAGGTGGAAAAAAATTCTCACGATTTTAGCATGTCCAAAACTAATTCTTAAGTGGAACACATATCTAAAAACCATTTGAAGGACTCCACAGACCCATTTACAACCTTGTTTAGTCAAAAGGATCTCACATTTTTCCATGGTATGTTCATTCATAGTGCAAGGGAAACAACATCCCTCAAGATTACTCACCATTGTGCTCCCTTGGTAGAGGCATAAGGCCACTTGGGTTTCATCTCCAAGGGTCATTGTTCTCATAGAAAGGGAACTTCTATTTGCCATACCTTGAAGATTCTTTGATGTGCACCATTTATTGATTGACTCTTCTATCAACTCACCTCTTTGATAAGAGGGATATATTGCACTAGAATTAGGAGACACCAAGTTCTAGGCCATTGAATAACATGTTGTAATAAAAAATTTGACCTTAGGGATAAAGTGTGTGTTTGAACTATCTTATTTGTGCTCAAGGCTTGTAAAAAACATTTGTAAGACATACAAAATTCTATGGTTACTATCAAAAATCCTTTTGCCAAAGAGATCATCTATTTGTCTTTCTCAAAGTTGCTTTGTCCTTTGAGGAACTATCTATTCACAAAAACCCTCATATCAAAGAAATTCCACCTTTGCTATCTCAAAAAGCAGTTATTAGCAAGTCCATTCGCAACAACTATTTGTCTTGTTAGTCCAAATTTTCTGTTTGCAAAAAAAAAAAATTATACTTATTCCCTCAAAAACAACAAAATCACTAAAGAAAATCCTAGTTACCAATCCTTTTTCCTTGGTCCAAACTTTTTCCTTTTTCAAAATATCCTTATTACCCATCCTACTTGACCGAAAATAACACATATTGCCTTTCAAAAACTCTATCTTTGCATATACAAAGTAGTTGTTAGCAAGCCCATTCACAACAACATTTTTCCTTCTTGGTTTCACCTATACTTGTTATCTAAAATCCCACAATATACCCAACAAAATTTAGTTGCCAACAACACTTTTTTCCATTTATTCAAAATGTTTCTCTTTCCAAACTATCTTTGTTATCTATCCTACTTGAGAAAAAATATCATATTTTTCCCTTGACCAAAAGTTTGTTAGCAAGTTCATTCGGAACAAAACCTAAAGTCAAGCTTGTCCCACTTCACTCAAACTTTTCCATTGTTGCAGAAACCTTAGTTATTTCTCAATTGATTTGTGTTTCCAACCCAAGGTCCAAAAGGTATACTTAGCATAGTCACTACCTCTAAAACCCCATGGTTGTGATCAAAATCCCTTGGAAATATCTCATGCTAGGCCATCTCAAGACTAAGTTCAAAAAAGCTAAACTTCCACCAATACTAGTTTACAAGGAAATAGAAGCAAAACAAAAGAAATACACCACCAACCCAAGGATTGTCAAACTAGATCAAATTGTGAAAGACGGTGCATAGGTAGCATTACAAACTGTCTAGGACTACAAAATCTAGAACCTAAATCTCTGACATGGTGTTAATAAAAGCCTTATCAACAATTCTAGTGTTACTCATTTGGATTAGGTCCTGCTTCTTTTCACACACACTTGTGCATTTATAGGTGTAGTCTCTCATTTAGAAACCTCACTACCACACACAAACATTTAGAAATAGGATCACCTCCTCCCATCTTAGGTTTTCAATGAAGAATCCTCCACATGCATTATTAAAACCTAGCATCTCCCACCATTTCCTCACTTATTTAGAAGCATTTAATATCATCTTTCCCACCATCATAGTTATCCTTGAAGCTCAAAATTTTCTAGAAATAGGGTGTAATTTGTCTCCCACATCACCTTGAGCCAAAGGTTAGGGCCACACATTTCATATCACCATCACATATCCACACTTCTATTTTAGAAAAGCACAACCTCCTTCACTTAGCACCATATCATCTAGACTCCTAAAGTATCTTATATACCTACCATCATCCCTCTTTACATTTTCATCCATAGGAAAATCATCATTTCATGCCACCCACCACATGTTTTGGTAGGAACACACAAAAAATGAAGGATATGGATCCTAGTCATAGTAGTAACACATCTCGAGCTCAGTTGTACCCCATAGTTTCCATGATATCATCAAATCTGCCACTACAAATCTTGAAAGAGCTAGTTCCTCCATAGATATTGAGGCTTTCATGAACCAACTTGGTCATGCTACCATTGTAAATTCCATCATAGATCGAAACAAGGAAACCATCATGGAAAATTTCTTAAGGGATAATGTCAGCATCTTTGAATTTGGGTTTCCACCACCTATCGACATATCAGATCCTACACATCCTTTCTTTGGGTGGCAACCTCCTCAAGTAGAAATAGTAGACCCAAATATACCCTCAACCCAAGTGCCTATTCCTACTACACAAAATATGCATCCCATTCTCACTCAACCCTTAGTGCAGACTACATCCCAACCAACCCCAAGTATACCATCTACATTTGCTTCCACCACTCATTTTCCAACTCCACCAAATCCTCCATTTTCATCCAGCAACACTACATTTTTGCATCCACCCCACATCACATCTTGTTTATCTACTACTCACATGCCGCTACTAGGGTCAAATACCTCAACTTCCATCCCACCTAACATCACTGTCAACCCCTTTGCAGCTAGCCAAAGCTCTTCAACCTCATTTCCTCTGGGACCTTGGAATGTTTCTATGACACAAAGGCTTACCACTAGACTTTTCCCTAGCACTATAGCTATATCTATGTCTCAAGAACTTTCATCCACCACTTTGCTTAGCTATTCACTACCACCCTTTACCAACTACTTTTCTATGCCACTCCTAGGCAATAGCCAAAACCCACAGCCACTACAATTTCCCATGGTGAATGCTCTACCATAAATTAATTACTTTGCACCTATTCATAATCAGTCATACTCTAAAGAAGAAGCACAAACCACATATATTGGGCATGGTATATATTCCCAAAGCATGGCTCAGGTATTACCAACATTACCACCCTTTCAATCGCATTGTTCATGCCAACAGTATGCTTAGGTATCCACAAAAAACTATCTCATAGGGGAACAACCTAATACTTATCCTACCCACCAACAAACTTCTCAGTATATGCAGTAGTATGCACAAAACACATTCCAACAACCCATAGCATCCATCCCACTAGCTATGCAACTTATTTTTCCATAGACGCCATATGGAAATTAGGGTTTTCCATATCAACCTTTAGATTCTGGCATGTATCCTACACTAGTGGCACCTAGATTGGGGCCACTTTCTCCCCCACTTGTAAACTCTAAATGGGAAGAGATGAGAAATGCTCTCAAATCCCTCAAAGATGGGATAGACTCCAAAACTTTTAAGTTTGAAAATGATTGCCCATACCCATTTGACAAAACCATCACAATGACACCATTTTCTAAACATTTTGAGATCCCCAAGTTCGAAAAATTTAGGGGGAAAAGTGATCCAGTCACACATGTTAAGGAATTATATATGCATTTTCAAGAGGTGGCCTATAATGATGCGTTCCTCATGCAGCTCTTTCCAAAAAGATTAGGAGCACCAGCCCTAGAATGGTTTTGTTGTATCCCACAGGGGACTATTAAATCTTTTGCTAATCTTTCTAAAGCCTGTGTGGCTCAATACACCCATCTTGTTGAAACGAAACAATCTATGGTGGACTTAGTTAATACTAAGAAGAAAGGAGGAGAAAGCCTTGTAGAATACTTACAACACTAGCAAATACTCACAACTAGGATCTCATGTACCATCCTAGAGTACCATCTGGTCAAAATGTTCATAAACAATGCACATCCTAGCCTTGCCATCGCATGGTTATGAACTATCTATAGACATACAAAGACATTAAGGAAAATGAGATGAGACTTGAACAAGGGCTCATTGAGGATGGTGTTATCAGACTTTACAAGGAAAACACACAAGACCAAGGTCCTATCAATGACAAAACCCAATATTGGAATACAAACAAAAAATATGGTGACAGATGGCGCCACCAACACCTGACAAGTTCATATCATTATGGTTGCAACCAATATTCCCACCATATTTTGTCAACAAAAACCTTATTAGAAACAACCCTTATATATCAACAACCACCTATGTAGACCAATCAACAAGTACCTACTCATCATAATCAAACCAATGCCATCACACTTTCAGCAAGAGCTAAACTCTGTGTTTAGAGATAACCACATACATACACCCCATTGGAGGAACCCCTTGATGTAATATTTGACAAACTAGCCATAGATAACCTTTTTCGGTATCCAAAAATACAACCTTTGGAGCCTAATTAATCTAGAGCATCCTAGTACAAGGATAATGAGTTCTATAAATTCCATCGTGTCAAAGGACACACTACCCTTAAATGCATGCAACTCAAAGATTATGTTCAACAAGTCATTGACGAGAAGGAAATCATAGTGGGGGCATAGGCTTCACCTAATGCATGATTAATGATGTATCAAAATGCTTTCCCTTCTCATAATACAAACCTAGGAAAAGCACCTGGAAACACTCTTGTTAACAAACCAAACAATACTAAAGGCAAACAAGCAAATAACTGAGACAAGTCTTTGAACTATACTTTAGCATACTTGGATTATGGGAGCCTTATCGGTTGCATATCACAAGTTGAGGCATATCTCAATGTTATAAACATCAAAGGCCTAGATACCTAGTGTGTAGTTACTACTCACCAAACTCAACTGAATATAGCTGGCCCACCTATGTTTGCACCATCAAGACCACCTCCATCTAGAGGATATCCATTAGGATCATCCTCATTAGGACCACAGTATAACATCTTTAAACACCTTGGAAACACACCAACTAAAATTTCCATTTTGGATCTCTTGCAAAAAAGCCCACTTTATCAAGATATCCTCGACAATACTCCAAATGAGTCACCTATAAATGCCACCAAGTTCCACAACTTGGTTGGCCATCTTTCTACATCATGTTCTTTATCCTTCAAAACCATTGATATCCCAATAGTTGAACCCAAATATATCCTTCCACTTCACATAGTTGTCATGGTTTCTAACTTTTCAGTCAAATGGGTCATGATAGATAATGGATCAACTTTATATCTATGTAGTTTAAAGTTCATCAAATAGGTAGGATACACTAAAACTAATATCATTAATGAGGTGATCGCTATTAAGTAATATGACAATTTGGAGCACACCACTGAAGGAACCATCTTGCTCCCTCTTTCAGTTGGTCCAACTACTCAAGAAACACTTTGTCACATAGTTGATCTTAACCTTCCATAAAACGTCCTCATCGGTTACCCATGGATTCATGCCATGAAGGCCATTCCATCCACATGTCATTAGTGCTTCAAATTTCTACATAATGGCACTAAGATTACCGTCCATGACACCCCAAATCCTTTGCCTATTTCAATGTAGTTGAAGCTTCATACACCAACCATTGTCCTAGGATCAAAGTTGGCCACACCACGACCACTTCCTCAGGTACCTACCATGATCTAGACACCATTTTAGCCTCCACTCTTTTCATGGTTAAGATCAACTACAAAGGTTGTGGCGAGTACAATCTTACAGATGCTTTTGCTATTGGCACTCTACCACTTGATCCCCATACTCAAGGATGCCTGACACATACATGGCCTAGACCAAAAATTGCCTCTTGACTCCAAAAGATGGGGCCTACCACATTTATTACAAAGAGTATCCTTGATGGAGAGGAAAATGCTCCCGATATTGGTACATGGTTGTACAAAGAACCGCCTCTAAAAAGTGAAGCACTTCTTGATCACTTTAAACAAAAATATCCTTGGTCACATTTCCTCGCCACTGAGCAATGGGATTATTAGGGAGGTGGTTTGGGCCATCTAGAATCAAGTATGAGATAGCCTATAGAGACAAGCCAGGGATAAAAAACCAAAGTCTTAGGCTACAAAAACTCCACAACTTGGGGCACTATGAAGGAAGGCCATGCCTTCACAAACATCCAAAATAGCCTTGTTGAGATTGAAGGAATTCCTATGGAAGTAGAAAAGAAATCCTACGAAAATATCTTCCTTGAAAAAATTATCCTTGGAGGCTCTTTGCTCAACCAACCATCCTTGAATCTCATAGACCTACCCCTTGCTCACCCCAAACTCATTGATTGGGACCAACCAAGTGTCGTTCATGTTGATGAATTCTCTACCAAGCACGCTCTCCTTAAATTCATGGGGCTAGAAACACCACATAAATGACTACCTCCACCTTCAACATATGTCTACAAAATGGATCTAGCAGGTTACTTTGGGGAGGAGGAAATCTCCAGTCCTAAAATTGAAATAAAAAATGAAACACAAAAGGAAAAAAGAAAATGCAAACATCCTCTAGTGAAAACTCCTCTAGAGCACCATTGGATGACTCGAAAAATGAAATACAAATAAAGGATGTATTTGATGGTGAAAACCTCTACAAGGTACCAGAAGATGGAGATTTCATCCTTCCCCCACAAGAGCATAGGCCTCTTATATCTTTAGTCTTGATAGAAGAAACTCGACTAGTCAATATCATTTTGATGGAGATACTAAACATCACATAAATTGCAGCATCTCTACCACTCGAGTAGGCAGATCTTCTCATTGAAGTTCTCCATGAAAATGTTGGGAGCTTTGCATGGTCCTATCAAGAAATGCCAGGGTTGGACCCAAAGCTAGTAGTGCACCATTTGGCCATGGATCTGGGGGCCAAGCCAGTCAAGCAAAAACTCCATTAGATGAACACCAAGATTGTGTTATTAGTTAAAGCAGAGCTAGAAAATTTTTTGGAGGCCAAAATCATTTGCCCAATAGATTATTCAGAATCTGCACTGACTTCAAAGATCTCAACAAAGCTTGTCCAAAAGATGACTTCCTATTACCGAATATCGACATGATTGTTAATCTCACCATAGGTCATGAGCTCTTGTCACTAATGGATGGTTTCTCTAGATACAATCAGACTCATATAGAAGAGGAAGACCAACATAAGATGACATTCACTACACCTTGGGGCACATTCTGCTACAACATGATGATATTTGGCCTAAAGAATGCTAGGGAAACATATTTCCATGCCATGATGGTCATCTTCCATGACCTAATCCATAAAACTCTTGTGGATTATGTAGATGATATTTTAATCAAGTCCCTTAATTCTCTTGATCACTTATCTCATCTCGAGGAAGTGTTTGATCGATTGGCTAAATATTTTCTCATGCTTAATCCTACAAAATGTGTCTTTAGCATCACCTCAGGAAAGCTTGTAGGATTCATTATATCACAATGAGGTAATGAGATTGATCCTAAAAAGGTCAAAGCCATCATGGATATGGCTCCTCCTAAGACACTCAAGTACCTTTTTTCCATGCAGGGAAAACTTCAATCAATTAGACAATTCATCTCCTAGCTCACAAATAAATGCCAATGGTTTACACATCTACTCAAGAATGATGAAAACTTTAGATGGGACCCTACTTGGCAGTGCAACTTTGAGCTCATCAAGAAATACTTGGTTAATCTACCTATTTTGGTTCCTCTGGTTGCAAGTCATCCACTTATCTTATCAATCATAGCTACGCCCATAGTATTAGGTGCTCTTCTAGCACAACTTGATGATATAGGAAAGGAAAGAGTTATTTATTACATCAATCATACCTTAGTGGGATATCACCTCAATTACATATTAATGGAAAAGGCTTTTTTAGTAGTGGTATTTGCCACATAGAATTTACATCACTACATGTTGAGTCACATTGTGTAGCTAATCTCAAAGATTCATCCATTGTAATATATGTTATCTTGCACATAACTCACAAGATGCTTGGCAAAATGGGTAATGCTTCTCAGTGAGTTTGACATCTAATATATTGACAGAAAATCCATCAAAGGTCAGGCTATTGCAGATCACTTAGAAAATATGCCCTTGGTTGTAGATCACCCTCTCATTATGGAGTTCCTAGATGAAGACCACTATTTGATAGAAGAACAAGCATCTTGGAAGCTATACTTTGATGGCTCCTACACATCTCATGGCTCCAACACATGTATACTCTTGGTCACACCTCAAGGAGATTACATTCCTAAACCTTTCAAGATACAATTCCAGTGTACCAATAACATCTAAGAGTATGAAGCACTTGTTATAGGGCTCAAGATAGCCATTGAATGGAGTATCACAAAGCTACAGGTCTATGGTGATTCCTAGCTTATCATCAAACAAGCTTTGAATGAATATCAGACCAAGTATGATAAGCTACTACCTTAATAGGAGTTGGTTGATCAATTAAAGGAACACTTTACTCAAATATAATTCATATAGATACATAGACTACAAAATAAAGCAACAGATGCCATGGCTACTATTGGTTCTCTCTTAGAAATATTGCACGAACCTACGCAATATGAATTCCTGGTTGAGTAGCTACACGAATCCACATATGAGAATGATGAGTCAACATAGGTATGCATTTTATTTGATCCACAATCACCATGGTACCATGAAATTCATGCTTACCTACTAAATGTTATCATATCTCCCCATCTCACATGAACCCAACACCAAAACCTTATTCGCAGAGCTTCCGGTTACACTATCATCGCCCAAACCCTATATCATATTGGTTATCATGATACTCTCTCTCAATTTTTAGACCAAAATGAGGGTGTAATGGCTCTCAAAGAGGTACATGCTAGACTTTGTGGTGCTCACACAAGTGGGATAGTGTTAGCTAAGAAAATCCTTCGAGCTGGGTATTATTGGCCTACTCTAGAGCATGATGCATGTGAGTTTGTGAAATGATTTTTACCTTGTCAACAACATGCTAATCTAATCCAAGCCCTAGCTCAGGATCTACAACCTATAGTGCCACCATGGCCTTTTTCCTAGTGGGGATTCAATCTTGTTGGTCTTATTGCACCACTTTCTTCAAAAGGACACAAGTGGATAATAATTGCCACTAAGTATTTTACTAAGTGGGTTGAAGTAGTTCCCCTTGTCACTTCCATGAGATTTCAGGTCTCCAAATTTATCCTATATCATATCATATGTCACTTTGGCATCCTGGCTACCATTTTCACTGACCATGGAGGTAATTTTGAAAACCCAAAAATGGAGGAATTATGTACTTCCTTTCATAGCCATCATTTCATTTCTGGCTTGTATTTCCCCCAAGGTAATGGTTAGGTGGAGGCAACTCAGAAAACTGTACTTAAAATTCTCAGAAAGTTAGTCAATGACTTTGGCCATGATTGCCATTTGCAAATCAATCCCACCCTATGGGCATACCACACCTCATTATGCACATCCACTGGCACAAATCCATACTCCTTGGTCTATGGTGTCGAAGCAATCTTACCTATTGAGGTTGAACTCCCATCCCTCTCTATTTCTCTACAAGGTTAGATATCTAATTAAGAGTATAGAGTAGCTTGTCTTACACAACTTGATTTACTTGATGAGAGAAGGCAACAGGCCTATGACCACCTCATGATCTACCAAAATCACCTCAAGTGCAATTTCAATAGAAAATTCCATCCGTGCAATTTTTAAGAAGGTAACATGATCCTCAAAGAGAACATGAAGGTTCAAACTGACAAAGAAAAGAAGGGAAAGTTTGAGCCCACATGGCTTGGTCCTTATGTGGTCACAACCTCTTTTGGCTCAGGTGTCTATCAATTGTCTACACTTGAAGGTGGGTCCCTAAATGATCCTACCAACATCATTCACCTTAAGAAATTCTATTTCTAAATATAAAATTTTCAAATAAAAAATAGTTAATGAATAATAAGCATCCAATGGCAAAAACTTGACAATTCAAGTGCCTTAGATAGGTCCCTGGTGAAATCCTACCAAATAGGTGCCAAGTGTACTTAAGCCTTTTTATTATTTATCACTAACACTCATCTCCCATGTCACCACTCCATATCACATCACCCATCTCCCCATTTTTCCAAGGTGTTCCTCATGATTTTACTATTCACATCTTCCACCACACCTTGCCACATCATCCTCCAACACTACGCACTTTGTAGCATCCCACTAAACCTCTATATAATCACATCCCGTGTATCATGCCATTGTACTCTACAATTGTACTCTACCACATGTGTCTTATCAAGTTTTTTTATCCTTTTATTTTACCCTATGTGTCCATACTCAACAGGTAATATTTTGTATATCATACCCTTGTACTAACACTTGTATCCCATGTATCATAATTTTGTAAATACAACAATATCATAAATTCTTCTAACAAATTGTGCACTACATATCACACCCCTATAACAATCCTTGTATCATAACAATGATATCTCCTCATTCTGAGCTTTCCCCCATCATGTACATACCTAATACCATGTTTTATCATATGTTCCCAATTTCCCAGTCATTATACAGTCATACTTGTGCATACTATTCAAGTCATTATTGTGACACCTTGTGTCCCTAACCTGCCATCTATATAAAGGTGCCATTGTCCCCTTTTGTTAGTATAATGCATGTCCACATCTTAAAAGTCCTTTCCAAGTTTCTATTCCTTGTTTTTCAGCCCATTAATAGCCCATCAATTGATCTCTTTAGCAAAAGGTTACTTTTTCGCACTTTTGTTCTCTCTTTGCAAAATCTATGTTTTTCTTATTGATTGCTTCCACATGATTTTAGTTGTTCCCTCCTCATGATTAGCATGATCATTTTATATCATGGTGAATTTTGACTAGGGCAACTTAAAGGCATGGTTTCGATCATAGTCATTTTCAGCTTGTGAGTCAATTGGATAACACCCTTGCATTTTTAAACCATATTTTTCTTTTTGATAACAGGATGCACTTGGGTGATATCATTTGCTTGTGGATCACCCAGCATCATTCCCACACTGATCTCTCTGAAACTCATGTGTGATGCTTGGGCAATCCTTGCATGCTTCTTTGAGTCAGTCCTATGTAATATTAGGTAAAAGGCCTTGATGTTCTTAGTAATCTTGGTAGCTCCTTAATATTCCTATATCAAATAAAGTGCTCACACTACATAGTGGTACTTCCTCATGAAGTATCCCATGCTCAAGCTTCCTATACATCTCACATTTATTTTCACAACCCATGGTATCCTCTTCCTTTTCGTCACCTCTCTCCCTCCAAATTTAGCTTTTTCCACTATCCGAATCTCTTGATTGAAAATCATCAAACATTGATGCTTGTTCATCATCACAACTTCTCATCACTTAGATTACCCTTTCACCACCATCATGATGTGGTCCTTATCATAATTCACTATCCTAGCTCCAATCTCTACTATCGTCACGGCTGTGAGTTTTTTGGTCACTCATTTTCCAACATCATTCTCCTTAGAGTCAGTATCTCTTATGTTTACGATCACTTTTTTATATCATAGAACACTATCGTAAGTCAAGCATTGGTTATCTTATTCCACCATCATCATTTGTCTTGCATCTCCTAGAATCTAGTATGTTGTATTACCATGGCTTGTGTCCTTTTATCATAACTCAAAATATCCTAGGATTTTATTTTTTATGTTATCCTCACACGCTTATCACAAGTCTCAGACATATCCTTTAGTTTGTGTCCATTTTAGCATATCATAAATTTACTATTCTCTCTTTTAGTTTGTTTGTGTTCCTTTTCAAATTGTACATTCATTTTAGCATAAGTCATTCATCATTACATTGTAAATTCATTTTAGCATATTCATTCATCATTAAATTTTGGCATATTCATTCATCATTAGATTCTAAATTCATTTTAACATATTCATTCATCATTAGATTGTAATTCATTTAAGCATAGTCATTCATCATTAGATTGTAAATTTATTTTAGCATAATCATTCATCATTACATTGTAAATTCATTTTAGCATAATCATTCATCATTATATTGTAAATTCATTTTAGCATATTCATTCATCGTTAGATTGTAATTCATTTTAGCATTGTCATTCATCATTAAATTTTAGCATATTCATTCATCATTAGATTGTAATTCATTTTAGCATTGTCATTCATCATTAAATTCTAGCATTATCATTCATCATCAAATTGTAGCCTTGTCATTCATCATTAAAATTGTAAATTTATTTTAAACATTACAGTTCATCATTAAATAATGATTCATTTCAAACTTGTAGTTCATCATTAGTTTGTACTTCATTTTAGTATAATAGTTCATCATTATATTGTAATTCATGTTTGTGTGGTAGTTCATCCTTTTGTTTTTTATTCATTTTAGACCTATAAATCATCATTCATTTGTGGTTCACAAACATTATAATTCATCTTTCATTTTTTTTTAATATGTGTTCACGTATCATAAATCTCATGTTTATCCTTTACATTGTGTTCATTTTAAGTATTGTAAATCTTTTGCTTATCCTTTAGTTGGTGATTCATTTTACATTTGTCACTTATCTTTTTTTTTGTGTTCATTTGACTATTATATAAACATTCTCATCATCATACAATAGCATATCAAAACCTATCAAAGGAAATCACATCATCAAGGATCACATTAGAATATATCATATCACATCTGAAATATCATAAGGCAAATCACATCATCAATGATCACATCAAAATATATCACATCACATATGCAATATCATAGAGGAAATCACATCATATCATATCTTTACTATCATAGAAAATCACATCCTGCATCATAAATTGTTAGCAAACTCATATCTCTCATCACATATCATATCCTACATCACAAATTGTCAGCAATATCATCAAAAAAAACATCTTGCATATCAAACATATTAGTCTTTTAGCTACATCTAAACATATCCAATGAAAGATTAGCTATACATACATACATACATACATACATACATACATAGATATATATATATATATATATCCTCTATAATGAATCAATGAAAGAATAAAAGAATACAGTCCATCACAGTCAAAATATACAATATCTGTGTCATACAAATGAATCATATCAATACATCAAGTCTGCACCCTATAAAATCCAACACCTAATAGATCAAAATCATAATATATCTAAAAACCGCACATCACTGATCCTCCTCCTCTGCCGCTTCCTCATCATGAGACTCATAGGTATCCCTTTCTTCCCCTGGTGCTACTAGTGGTAGAGGTGGTGGCCTCATCCATCCTCCTCCTATGCCCTAGTTTTTTGCCTCATCCCTCTTCCCACTAACCCCTGTATCTCACCATTGGCTCTGCCTTGTGCGTTGAGACCCTCCTATGCTCTATGAGCCCCCGTTGCTCCATCCACTCTCCCCTCTCCTTTCATACATGTATAGGTCCTAGCTAGACCTAACCATGTTGATCACCTATAATGCTCTATCTGATATGTTGTGACTGTTGCATGGTACCTACCCTGGTAGAATCTTGCCCTCTCCCACAAATCCTCTAGCTCAGCCTGTAGTCTCCTAAACTCATCCATGCCTCCACCCACCACCACCTGTGCTCTTAGGGTTGCCAGGTTCACCACCAGTTAGTCCCAATCCTACTACAAGGTGTCTAACCTTGCCTGTACTGCTTGCCTCTCCATGCTCACTACATCTAGCCTCCCCTCCATCTGCTCAAACTCCATCTTCAACCTCTCCACCTCAATCCCTACCCTATCTGCATGGACCTATGCTACATCTCACTTCTATCATAGTTTATCTTGCTCTATCTTGAGCTGATCTCACTCCTATTATGTGTCACAGAGTAGCTAGCTCGTCATATCATGTGTTTGCCATAGTGAGGCATACTAGGCTACCCATCCACCACTACTTCCTCTTACAATTGTCCCTCCTCCATCACCCCCTGCTAGCCTCTATGGTCCCTAATCCCCCTCCCCCTGCAGCCTCTTCTCCTCTACTCTCTCCTCTCTTGCTGGCTCTACCCTCTTCTCCTCTAGCCTCTCCTTTCCTCCTCTCTCTCCAGTTGAGCTCCTCTCTCCTACCTCCCTACCCTCTGCCTTTGTCAACATGGCCCCTCCTCTTGAGCAATAATCTCTTCCTACTATCATAGCCGTCTTGCTACATATCTCCCCTGCCTCACCCCCTAGGCTAACCCTCTCACCACCACCACTACACTTTTCACCTATGCTTAGCCTATTAGTCCCGATCACTAAAACCCATCCTGATACTTTGGAGTGGAGCCCACATCTTCTGCCCCACCAAAAAATTCCCACTATTGTAGCTCTAGCTCCAACCATGCCCTCAATAAACCCTCTCTCTGTAAGGTTGGCCCATACATAGACATTGGCTTGTACGTCACCTACTAATACTAGTTCGGCACCCTAGAGCCATCTACTGCAATCTAAACTGTCATAGAACCTTTTCTGGCTGGTACTGATCGGAAATGTACTCATAGTACCAAAAAATTGAAGCAAGAAGATATGGAATATGGTAGCTACTACCCCTTCTTTGCCCATGGACCGAGACACATTTATGGCCTCCATACCACTGTCACAATCTCATCCAGCTAGACTCTCCAATATTCAACTGCCTCTGTATGGTGGTAGGTTAGTGGCTCTACCCAGCTATAGGCCATTGGCTCCTCTGCCTGCCTATCTCTTTGACCAATCAGCCTTAGCACTACAATGTGCTCCCAGGCCAATACCTATAGTAGAGTGGGGAAACCTATGCTCCTCCCCTAACAGCCGACACCCTGGTACACTATCTGGTTCAAATCCCTATAAAAATTTTCTAGCATCAATGAACCCCATGTTGCTAGGACTCTGACATCTACTATACATATAATTACTAGTATCAACACTAGGGTCACTCTTGTCCCACCTTTATCTGGAGCAATGTACCCCAAAACAAGCACACACACATAGAAGTAAATCCAACTCTCAGGGGCCACATGATCTAGGTGCTCATCCTAAGCAAACTGCCCCCTCCAAATCTGATACTGAACTCTAGGCCCAACTAATGCCTACACTACCACCTCTATTGTCAACTCCCTGGTCACCATCACTGGCGTCCCTCATACCGATAGTCTAAAAATCTAATACACATCCTCTAGTGTCATGATCATCTCTTTGGTCAGCAAGTGAAAGGTTGTGGTCTCGTTGTGCCACCACTCACATAATGCCATCACCATCACCATATAAGTCCATGTACATAGAAACGTTGCTAGGTATCCAAGTCTAATGCCCTTAATCCCCACCCAGTCTACAGGTGTATGTAGGTCTCTTGCACATAATATCATCACTTGTTGCTCACATGATACTAAGGCATCCAGTGACCACTGCACACAAGCCAACACACTCAAATATTAGTTTTGTTTTTTAGGTTTTACTTACCCTAGCTTCCCAACACTCATATTACCCACCCCCAATCTTTTTCTGCATTTTTTCCCCACCACCTGTGTCCCCATAGACACATTCCTATAAACCCCTAACCTCACATTCCTATGGATATATGTTCCCGTGGGATCCTACCTTTGACCCTTGGCCACCCTTGCCCCATTTCACCAATGTTCCCTCATGCGCATTCTCACACGAGTTTACCTTGGAAATCCCTCAGACCCTTGTTCTTGTGAGATCATTTTATTACCCTTTTCTCCCCTAGTCAACCCTATCTTGTACTCACATTGACCTCCCCTACTAAGAGATTGTGTCCCCACAAAGATATCTGCATATTATTTGGCGAGATTGTGATCCTGCCTATCTTCACTCAACCCCATGTAAAATCCCCTCTCAAGATCATGATCCCACAAAAATTGATTCACACAATAAATTTATCCTATGCCTAATGTATTTTTGTGAGATTGCAACCCCCCTGATCCCACACGCATTCTCGCAGGACCCGAGTCCATGGGATTGCATTTTTACTTTCATGGGAATGCTATAACTACTACAAAAATAAAAATGATTAGAAGGTTTTTGACGCTATTGAATGATTGGGCATCTATCATACTTGTACTCATTGCACCACATTAGCTCAATGCTCTAGTCGTCCGATAGCTACCATTGTAAAAACAAACTTAGTGCTCCTAGCAGCTATATCTTCCCATCAATCTGAAAGCAAACGACCCCTTCTAGCCCTCTTCCAGTCACTCATACGTCCTCCTAGTTTCGTAGTTGCCTCTATAGGTCATTTAGCGATCCCTTTTTTTACCATCACCCTTCTTTTTCCTTCCTTTTTTCTCTTTTTTACCTATTTTTCCCTCTTCCATGTCCTCCTATCCCCTACTGGCTTATTGCATATGTTTTCAAGAAGTTGTCATGCCTCATATTCATTCCTTGCCACTTTCTTGAGGGGGCATCACATAGTCCATTCTCTCCTTTTCTACTCAAAATTGGGGCAACCATGTTGCTTCAAAATGTATTCTTCGCATTTTTTATATTTGAACTTCTTTGAAATAGTGTTGTCTGAACACCATATCAAAGAGGGGCAAGATGTAGACACCTAAATTTGATTACATCAATAGGGAATCATATTTAGTCATCTCTTGGACATTATTGATTAAGTATTTACTATTTAATTAATTAATGATCATCTCCTAGTTAATTAATTAAATTAATTAACTATAGTCAAATTGATAAAATCAAATGATCACCCAAAATTAATTTATCAATTAAATCTCTATTCCTCTATTAAATTGAATAAATCTTCAAATCTATTCAATTTAATTCCATCTCCCCATTTTATTAAATAAATAATTTAATAAAATATCTAAAATCCTAAAAGCCTTCCTAAACCTTATCCTAACCTCTAATCCAACCCATTCACCATACTGACCTCACTTAGCTACCTAACTAACCCATCCCATCAAAGTTAAACCACTTGCCCTCCTAACCCCCTTTCTGAGCTAATCCTAATCCCCCTCCTAAGCATCTGCACAAATTTAAGCAAGGGTTAAGACTTGCTAACCTAAGCCAAAGTCAACATTCTCAACCACACCTCTTACATCCTCAAAATATCTCTTACACCTCCCGTAATGACTCTTACATCCCTCTTACATACTCAACCTCCCTCATTACT
Organism: Cupressus sempervirens; assembly: GCA_028749045.1. Taxonomy (NCBI): domain Eukaryota; kingdom Viridiplantae; phylum Streptophyta; class Pinopsida; order Cupressales; family Cupressaceae; genus Cupressus; species Cupressus sempervirens. The sequence continues at coordinate 97,692,295 of CM053790.1, forward strand.
CCTTTGACCAACCCATATCCTATCCTCTCACACTCATCCTCCTTGTGACATGTGTCACCTCCCTATTGGTGCTAAATAAACACAATCCATTTTCTCCCTTTTGAGTGTATTTTTACCCTCCCTCACCATCTTATCATCTTTGCATCCTGACTATCCATCTCTCTACCCCTTGGCCTATAAATGGAACCCTCTCCATTCACAAATATCATCCACCTTTCATGCAATGTTATAATGCTATTGTGAGAGCCTAAAAACTACCAAAATGCCATCATAATATTGAAATCCCTCCATTGCTTGAAGCCTTCACCCATACACACATTTGGTGAAATGGCCCATCCTTTGGAAGCTTGAGCACAATGTGAGCATACATCCCCTACTATCAAGGAAAAATTCACTTCATCAAGGATTATGCCATAAGGAGCCTACCATTCTTGGTTTGCCTCCTTTCTTGGCGATAACCTTCATCCTATCATAAGTGTTAGCTTGTTTAGTATTGTTAATGCTTTCATTTAATAATTAGTATTCAATTTGCACTGCTAAATTAGGTGATACACCACCAATCAATAGGCTCAGATCATCCCAGTATCAAGCTTAATTGAGCAACATCAAGGTATTCCCAATGTCAGTGTTATTTCTTTTGTACCTACATTTATTTTTGTTTCTTCTATTACTACAATTGTTTCTATACCGTGTATATTCAAATCTACTGCAATGATAGTTGAGACTTAGTCTCAACTAAGCACTAAAGTTCTAAATAAAGGAAAAGAAATTGTTCATTCTTCTACTTCATTAGAAAAGGTAAGAGAAGAGGAAATTGATCTAGATGATGATATTGTTATTCCAAATTGGGATACCTCTAAGCTCACTCTTAATCAAATAGATACCTTGGGTTAACTTTGGAAGAAGAGATCTAAGCAACAAAAGCTTAGAGAAGAAAGGAACAAGAAAAATCAGGTACTTGGGGGTATAAAGAGCATATTAGTTGATGCTTTGAGTATTGAGGTTGATGAAAACCAACCTATTTTGGATGAGTTAGTTGAAATTGTCCACATATATAATGCAAAACTAAATGGACAAGAACAACTGATGTAGAGAACTGAGAGAAAAAAATGAAAATAAAGTTATGGAGCAAGTAGCATAGATGATTGCAATTGATCAAGTAGAGTTATCTACTATTCTTGCTGCACTAGTATCATCTATCACTAATGTTGTTTCATTTTTTGTCAAATTGAATGACATATTTATCTTTACAAAGGAAATCAAGGATAAATTATCCAAGATAGATGAGGATTTAAAGGAAAGCGCACATCAGCTATCACATGATCCAAGTTATAGTTCTACACATTTTACAAAAATCAAATATCAGAGAAACCTTCATACAAAACTGCTAAGGGAAGAAGCCACGATTAGGGCCACACTTTCAAAATTTTAGGACATGATTCTTTGAAATAAGGATGTGTTTTAGAAGCACATTAAAAATTGCAAAGACACTCATGCATGATAATAACTTCTCCATAGCTCACCACATGATGAAATTGTCAGCAGAGGTATAGATAGCCTTGCATATAAGTAAGGTGCTACAAAAGAATAGGGACAAGACAATGGCAATAATTTTGAAGGTACATTCTAATTTCTTGTTACATTTTGATATCATCTTGTAATTATTTTACACCTTTGGCATTTATGTCAAAAATGGGGAGAAGATATTGTTATTAAGGGGGAGAAGAATATTATACTCTAGATATATGTATAGGAGAGATATATGTAGGTGGGAGTAGTAATATGTATAGATAAGAAAAAAATATTTTAATAAAATAAATTTAAAAAATACAATAATTTATCAAGCTATATCAAAAATTAGTCAAAAACCAAGTTGATGAGAGAGAATATTGATAAAGGAAGTTGCTGACATCCAATTTCAAGAATTCAGAGTTTTGGTTGGTTAAGTGTTTTTGTCACTAATGCCAAATAAAGAGATTTTTGACATTAAGGTCAATTTTTCAATTAGTTACTTAACACTTAGTCAACTGGTTACATTGCTATTGAGCTTTATAGTTGCTATTGATCTTATCATTCATCTAGCAGTGCTAACCAAGTGTTTTAGTTGCTACCATGCTAAATAGTAAGAGTGCAGTTCATGCTATGCTTCACAGTATTTATGGAGTAGTTGAGATAGATTATTGTATAGCCCTAGCATATCAGAGTCTACCAAGTTATCCAATAGAAGCAATCAAGATATTAGTTTTAACTGACCTCTTAGTGTTAACCAAGTTCTACTATATCTACCAAGCTTTCAGTGTTAACAATGTGAATCTAGTGTTGACAAAGTCATGTAGTGTCAACCAAGTGATTTTGTATCTACTGAGTTTTGTAGTGTTCACCGAGTCACATAGGGCTAACCAAGTTTGTGCCACTCAAAGTGATCAGTATGGACCAAGATTCTAAGGTCAACCAAGTGTCACAAGATCATTGAGTTGACTTCAGAACCTGAGTTATAACAATTGGGTCGACTTTGCGAATTATGATTAATTGGGTATTGTAACCAAGTCCAATAAGTAGTTAATTAAATTGATATGTATGTAATGTACTATATCATATTCAAAAAAATTATTAGAAGACTATATAAAGAAGTATAAGAAAAAACATGCGAGTTGAAGGCTACAAGAAGCATATGGTACAATAGAGACTTTTCTCTCACATTAAGGTGATCATTTCAATTCAATGAATCTCAACCAAAAAATCAAAGTTCTAAATCAGAGATCAGCCATTGATTCATCCTAGTTATTGCTCCTAATAAGGAAGATCACTAGAAGTGATCAATTGTAAGCCTTAATAGGCTAACTTTATACTATAATACTAAAGCTTGTGGGTATCATCCCCACCCCAATTTTATTTTCTATTTGGAAGATTTCTAGGTCACCATATCTTGTGTCAAGGTGTTAGAAATGTTTTATTGCTTTCATTCTTTCATGCATGCAACTAGACCATATTATGTGGTAATGGTTTAATTGGTAAATTAAGTTTAACATTTTACTAGTTATCGATTTACCCTCCCCTCTCAATAACCTAGCCTAACTTATATTTCGAATAGATAGGAGATGGGCCTAGGATTTTTAATTTGTTCATGTGAGATAGTGAACCATATCATCTTTCATTTATCCAGAAAATATTTATGAAATATAAATGCATTTCCAAAATCTCTCCCTGAGGAAATTTTAAACTGAAAGTGTAGTTCTTATAATCAAATATATTATATAATATTTCTATAGAAGTAGTCAATGCTTCATAGATCTTAATGGTATGAATTTTCTTAAAGATCCTTATTATTGTAAATTACTTAGTGTATCAATTGCATGATGAGAATTAGACAACAAATAAGCAATATTTAGCAAGGAACCATATTGTGATATGGTGGATTTAATGTATATTATGTAGTTGTAACATGGTACTTCATATTTTATAAAAGAAAGAAAGTGAAACTATCATCTATTAGAGTAATAAGAAAAACAAGTTTTAAAGAGAAGACATCTTGTGTTAAAATACTAGTGAAAGACACACAAAATTAGAACATATAAAATTACTGTCTATAAGGGATGGAATGCATTGAATATTAGGTGAAAACTAAACTAAAAAATTAATGGAAATATTAATCAAATACCCAACTTAAAAATTAAGTAATAGAAACCATTGATGTTAGGAAGTGCTTAAGTAGAAAAATATTCTAACCATAGTGTCTTCAAAGAAAAAAAAAAATTTGGCTTAGAAATCTTAATGAATTTGTATACAACCTTGTCAAATTGGTAGCATCAATGAATTGATTCAACATATACCATAAGAATTGACCAAAATAGATGTCTTTTAAAAAAGCTATAATTGATTTTAGATAAACTATTTTGTATCTAATAACAAGCTAAATCTTTGATTAATATATCTAAACTAAGAAACTAAAAAAATTAATACATATTTCTAAGAAAGGCCAATGGTCATTCCTTCAAACATATTGGTTACATAAGGGCCCATTTGGTTACAAGCATAGGAAGAATAAATTAGAATAAAATATAGGAATGGGGTATAGGAAATGACAATCCAAGACTTGTCAAGTTCACCAAAAATTTAATTGGCAATTTGTTTTAATTTTCAAAGATGGGGGAATTAACTATAAACTTTGTCAAAATTTTCACAATCTTTAAAAAAAAGGAGTGTTCTCATAGAAAAGAGAGATGGTTGTGGAAAAATCAAATGAAATATTTTCTAGTGGAAAACAACAAACAAACTAATTAATGAGTTTGAACCAGTAAAATCATCCATACTTTTATCTCTAATGGGAGAAATTGATTAAGGCACTTAATAAACTGAGAGTGCACTAGGAATTGAGCTTTAAAATGTCCCTGACAGAGCAATCATGAGCACTTGTAGCAGACATAAGTTTAGGGATGTTCCAAATGTTGTTAAAAATGTCCAATGAATCTATGTGTAGCTCTAGGTCTTCTATGACATCCAATCCACTATATACCAATTGGTTGTCTCACCCTACATCGCTCGTCATTACATTTTGGCAAATCATTCATAAAAATAGGCAATGATTTTTAGGTCAAACTTTTCATAATCTATAATGTAGTCACTGACATTATGCCTAGATTTGTGAGGTTGTTTCTGATGTCTTTGATGCCTAGGACATTTATCCTAGGTGAGGGATTTAATCCTTGTTAATGTAGGACAACAAAAAAAATTATTTATAGGAGAACAATAGCAACATTTTTAGGCTTGGATCAATCCAAATCGGGCTTCTCCGATAGAAGAATGGGGCCCATAGACCAATGTGGCTTGTCTAGGAAAGAAGTATTCATATTCTCCATTTCAATAACATGTATTTTTGGGAATGGAACTATGGTCATTTTGGAGTTAAAATGGGAAAATGATTCGTATTCCCCATTCCCATTTTCTGCACCAAACTAAGAATACAACTGGATCTTCTAATTTTTAGTGACTATTCCAGTTGTATTCCAATAACCGAATGGGCTCTAATAATAGATAAATGTCTCCTATTTTTATTCTTTTTTACTTACTATAAAAATATTCTTTCAATAATCACAGTGTTCAATCAATTTATATTTACTCTCTTCAAATGTTATTATAACAACAACATCATAAAGGAAGATCAATGCTTTAAAGCATAGATAATAACATGATAATCCACATACAATGAGTCCTCCTTCTCCCGGTACATACTTTTGTCTTTTCATTAATTATATTTGATTCTTTTACACTCACTTTTAGTCAACTATGTTGGAATGTGTAATTTTCCCTCAAATGAAATGTAAACTACTATTAGAGGATTCTAGAAACTCCTGCTGGATCACCGAATAGGGTGAGGTCAAATTAATATTTAAGTTTGTAAAGCTCTAGAAGTCATTTCTATTTAGATATTTCTAGAAAAGTCCATTTATTTTATGTTGGATAATTTAGATGTTTCCGAAAACAATCAAAGGCCTCTATAAAAGAGGCACAATATAATGGTTTTGGATGATCAGACAATGAAATGATTTTATAATTTCTATAAGTGCTTGTATTGTGTATTTTGCATCTAATTATCATTGTGGATCCAATCCATCCACCTCCATTAGATTGGTATCAGAGCTAGGTTGTGAAGTTCATATGGTGAGGATAATATCTTCTAAAATAGAGAAGTATATGATAGTTGTTGTCCATCCAATGAGTCAGAGCATGTGGAAGTTTTTAAGAAATGTTGGTGTGAAGAAATTTGTTTGGAGAAGAAGAAAATCATTGCTCCTATTGGAAGAAAGAGTGAGCATTTTATTGGAAGCACCTGTTTGTGAAAGAGACCATTGTTGTGAAGAAGTCATTGAAGTGTTTGCAGAGCACATCCTATCTATGAAAAGAGATCACAATCACTATCATTGAGGAGTGTCGATATGAATCATGGTAAGTATAAAATTTGATGTTAATAGTTGGTGTTGAAGAAGGTTTTTAGATTTTTTTTTAAGAGGGAGCTTGGATTTTCATTTGATAGATTTGAGTTTATTAAAATGGGAAAACAAGGTAAAAGAGTGTTAAAGGAAAATATAAATTTGACTCTTGAGATGGATTTTTTAAAAGAAAAATTATTGAAACTAGAGAAAAAAGAGTTTGTAATTATTAGAGATAGGTTAGAAGAAACATGTAGACTTTTAAATGAAATTAGTGAATATAAAGAGAGAAAGGAAGAGCTACAGGATAGGATAAAGTTTGTGGAAGAAGTACATAATTGGATGCTAAAGGAAACATGGAAGCTTGGAAAGAAAAATAAGGAATTAGAAGAAAAGTTAAAGTTATTTGATGATCCTGAGAAAAAGAACAAAGTTTTAGAAGAAGATATGACGGAATTTGAAGAGGAAAATAGTATGTTAAAGAAGGAATTATCTACTTTGAAAGAAGAGAAAGAATGTTTGAATGTGAAACCATTTATGTGTGATGTATCATGTGATGCAAATGATTTGAGTGATTATGCAATCAAGAAATGTTATTTTGCTAAAGTTGAAAGTGGTTGGATTCAAAAGTGTTAGTAGTCCAAAATGACAAGAAGTTTATAGATTTCATTTTTTATGATAATAATAGTATTAGTTTGAAGAATACGGAAAGAATGGGTTTCAAAGGTAAAGGTTTAGGAAAGGATGAGTAGGGATTAAGGAATAGGATTGAGACTATAGTCTGGCCAAAATATGCAAGTCTTTGATATGATGTAGGCAATGGAAAGATGAATAAAAGTTGAAGAGAATCAATTAAAAGAATAACAACTGTGCAATGTTCACACTATAATAGGAAAGGGCATACAAAGGATAGATGTTGGGATATACATCCTTGTAATATTTGTGACTTGAAAAATCATTGTGATAAGACATGTTGGAATAGAGAGTGCAATAAATATTTCTTGGCACGTTGAATAAAAATGGATTGTGGATGGAGCTATGGATCAAATTGGTAGAAAATTACAAGAATGCTCAGAGGTTTATTCAAGTACAAATGTTCAAGTGTAAGGAAGACTATAGTAGTAGTTGGAAACAGATCTGAGGATGACATTAAAGAAGAAAAAGATTATTGAAGACTACAACCATGGATTTGAAAAAGAATGTAATAATATTGGAACAAATAGAATTCCTATCCATTGACATTTGAGGTTGAAATTAGAGAGGAGTGTTGGAATGTGTAATTTCACCCTAAAATAAAATGTAAAATAATACTAGAAGATTCTAGAAACTCCTGCTGGATTACAGAATAGGGTTAGGTCAAATTAATATTTTAGTTTGTAAAGTTCTAGAAGTCATTTATGTTAAGATATTTCTAGAAAAGTTTATTTTTTCTATGTTAGATGATTTAGATGTTTTCAGAAACAATCAAAGACCTCTATAAAAGAGGCATAGTGTAATAGTTTTTGACGATCAGGCAATAAAATGATTTTATAATTTCTATAAGTGCTTGTATTGTTTATTATGTGTCTAATTATCATTGTGGATCTAATTTATCCTACTCCATGAAACTAAATATCTAATTTCTTGTTTTTTTTCTGCTTTTATCTCTTAACCATCTAGTAGCTATATGTTACTTTCTGATTCAATTTTATATATTTTATGCATGAACATTTTACTTGCCCATTCAATTGTATGTATTTTATGAATCAAGATCCTAGATCGCAATCTATCATCCATCACAAAAATGATATAGAGCAAAAACTATCTTTATAATCTCTATCTATTTTTATTTAAAGAATGACTTCTTTGCAATCTCTATCTATTTTTATTTGAACAATGACTCCTTCCAATAAAGGATCTCACTTAAAAGTAAGTAATTTCCACAATATGTTGCTCTAATTTAATCATAAATAGTCATTATATTAGTAGTAAGACATAAGGTAATCATTTCATTAGAATGAGTACACTTGTTTCCACGGGACTGTACCGGTCAGTCTTCATATTAAAGTTAAAACAGCCTTTCACTTCTTTCCACCTATGGTCCAATTGCTCGACCCAAAGTTGGTTTTCCCCGCGGTTTGCACATTGCCGTCCCCAATGTTCATGATCCCTGAGTTGTTCCCTGAGTTATTGATGCCCCCATATTGCTTCTCTATGTTTTGCTGCTTGTTCCCATTTCCCGTGTTGTACTGATTGTTCTTGTTGTACGGATTGCTATTGAAGGTGTTCCCATTGCCTGACGTCCCACTGATGGACTGGAGACTCCCACCGCGGTTGTCCACCGGGGGCTGCTGAGGTCCATTAACACCGTATGGTCGGGGAGCACCACAACGCCCATATGGTCCGTAAACACAATGTGCCTGTGGGGCACCATATGCACCATATGGTCCGGGAGCGCCATTATAAGGTCCATAAGCACAATATGGTTGTGGAGCCCCATAAGGTCCATAAGCGCCGTAAGGTGGTTGTTGATTCATATTGAGAGCGCTTCCTCAACCACTTAGGGCTACAAAACAAAATCTTTCAAATAAACAACTACTGATGCCGATCTTCATGATCTCTATCCCTTATATAGGCTTATAGAACCTGTAAGAAAATTGATCCCAAAACTCATATGTCAGCAGCAGAGAATCAAATTCGTGAGGACCAGAGAATCAGAATATAGGTAGACCACTTTGTCACTACGAGAGAATCAGAATATAGACCATCCGAGCATCAGAGTAAACAGCCGAGGAAAAGTATGCCAAGACTTCAATGGCTATCTTTAGGGAATCAGGATTCGGTGGATAACGTCAGCAATCAATAATTAATATGGTAACCCTAATCCTAGACCTTAGAATGGTGAAGGAAATGATATGATAGATATGGGCACGGACTATGGGGCCAGGAGAATCTACCCACCTGGTTGGCATGCTCATCCCATGTCCACAGTTAATAAGAGATGAATTGACTGAGCTTCTTGTCGATTGAATAGTTGTGGAGGTAAAACTTGTGAGCACCAGAGAATCAGCACATAAACCACTTTGTCACTACGAGAGCATGCGAATATAAACGACTTTGTGACTACGAGCGCATTATTATATTGAGCACCAGAACATCAAATTACACAACCTAAGAAAAGTATGTCATGACATCAGTGGCTATCTTTAGGGAATGAGAATGCCAGCGGCTATGTATCATATCATATCAAGAGAATACTGTTTTGTTAACAGTTTGGAAGTATTATATCAATTATAAATAAGAATCTATATGGTAACTCTATTCTCAGACCCTGCAGGTTGAAGTAGTTTTCCTTCTTATATATAGTTTCATAAGTGTATTGAATGAGAAGCTTAATTAACCCACTAAATATATATGTCTGAAGAGAAAAAATAATTAAATATATCTTTTGCCCTTCAACGTAATTCAAAAATCATCAATTTGTGAGTATATCATTGGATGTTGTCTCTTCTTTTTTGTTTAAATTGGCATTTAGTGAACCGAATTATGCCCTTTCACTAACTCTAATGATAAGGGTATAAAAGAAGATATAGTTAGTATATTTCATTTTATTGACTAGTTTATAGATTCAATTTATAACATTTCTTGAAATATAGGACCCATTTGTTTGTTGGAATAGGAAAAGGAAAATAGGAATAGGAAATATATTCATTGTTTGGTACCTTAAATCGGAATAGGGAATAGGCAAACATATTCCAATTTTGCCCCTAAAATGAACATATGTCCATTCCAAACAATAGTTGTTATTGGAATAGGCCATTCCTATTCCCAACTTGATTTTTAAAAAAATAAAAAATAAAATAGTTAAATTAAAAAAAATCAATTAATTAATTTTTAAAAACATTTTTTTGTTATATCTATTTGTTTAAAAAATAAAAATAAATTATATTTCTCATTAACTTCAATGAGTAAAAAATAAATAAAAATTAATTAACCCTTTTACCATTATTGGAAAAATTAACCAAAAATAATAAATTAAAACAAAACAAATTTAAGGGAAATATTTTTAAAAATGCAAAACTTCACCTTATTCCTATTCCATTTTTGTACAACCAAGCAAAGGAGTAACATATTCCCAATCAAATACCAGTTAACCAAGCAAGAATGGAATTTATGTTTTCCATTCTCATTCCACATTTGCATTCATATCCTAATTTTCCATTCTAATTCTCTATTCCTATGCCAACAAACAAACGGGCCCATAGTTTTCTTAAGCGTGACTAATGATTAGGGTGTAAAATAATAGCATAATAGATGTTGCTTGATTTTCTTATAAGTAGTGGATCACCATAAGATCTATAAGCACCATATGCTATCTCCTTCCTCTTTTAACATGTCTTCAATGATTTTTTGCACTTTATTTGATTAGTAGTTATTCTCTTCTTCTTTTTACTTCTTCTATCATCTCACTATCCTCATTTGTTATGCTAGTAGTATGTTGGATCAAATTCTTGTGTGTACTTGTTAATTTCTGATGTCCTATTTTTTGTGGGTCCAAAGAAAGTATTGTAACCATACATTAGAATGTTTAAAATTTTCTTTTTCTTATTTACAATTGTTGCTGATTGTACTTTTGGCTTAGATTTTTCTTCTTCTTATCTACACTAGGACACCCAACCATGACAAAGATTAGGTAAGAATTAACTTTTATGCCTTGACCCCATGATTTCAAATATTAATTTTGTAGACTTGATCTTTCATCCAAATCCCCAACATAATAAAATATTGCACTTTATGACATGGCATTGAACTAGTTAAATCCATGAACTTTGGGGGGAATGACCTTACAAAGATTATTAGTTTACATGGTAGACTAGTTGTATTCAATTCTAGCTAGGTATGATGACTATATATTTAGGTCTCTAAATGATCAGGTCCCAATTGTTGTCCTAAAAAATGTCCTTGTCTAGCTCATTTAATAAGTTCTCCCAATGTGCATAAGTTACTCTAAAGATATCAAGGCACTATTCACATAATGCATATACAATACTATTGATTATAATAATATTATATAATTATACTTATATTTAATATCTTTATGCATTATATTAAATAAAATACATACATACATGTGTATATATATATATATATATATATATATATATATATATATGTATATATACATATATATATATATATATACATATATACATATATATATATATACATATATACATATATATATATACATATATACATATATATTTATATATATACATATATATATATATACATATATATATATATATACATATATATATGTATATATGTATATATGTATATATATATACATATATATATATGTATATATGTATATATATATATATATATATATGTATATATATATATATATATATATATATCATAGAATCTAAAAATTTATGGATTTTAGAAAATATAATAATAGATTACTTTTATTTGGCCCTTAGTCTACTCGTGAAGTTGGTTGGTTCTAACAAACTTGTCATGAATCAAGTCTTTATGAATGAAAACGCTCAAAAAACATAAATGATGAAGCCTCCTAAATAGATACTCCCACTCTTTGACTCTTAATCAAAAAAAAATTTAAAGCTCCAATTTTTTTAAATTTTTTTATGAATAGTCCTTTCTTTATTAATTAAATATTAAAGTTACATATTCATACAAAATGGGGATATGAGAACACCCCACAAGTTCAAACGACACATGAGACACCAACTATTTTGCAAAAAAAAATAGTCGAAAGGCTAAAGACAACTTTACAAAACACAAAACAAGAACAAAGACCTTAGATTACAAAAGTAGTGCCATGAGGGGATCTCTCATCACCAACTCAAAAATTAGAGGTATCAAATAATAATTCATAAGAAAAAATAAAATATCACATATCAGATAAATTAGGGGTTTCATTGATAGAGTTGAAACAATCCAGACATATTAGGGGTTTCCTATATTCTGGGTAGAGCTGACATAATCCTTCCCATCACACCTTATGTCTAAAATGCTAGATAGATGTTTTGTAAAGTAGAGGCTACATAAGGAGGTGAAAGGTCATTGTGTTTGGCATCCAAAATTTCTTGGTTGAGGAAAATAGAGAGAAAGCATCCATGACTAACAAAGGGATCATTGGTAGTGGGAGTAGGAACATACAAGACTCCAAGAAAACCAACTATTGGAAAGCAAATGGGATGTATTAACTCTGAGATAATCATAGAATAAACACTTTTTGTGCATCATATGGGGCAAGAACAACCAAGTAATAATGAGAAGTTGGAACGAAAATGTACAAGCCTTAGGGGAAACCAAGTATGAGAGGAGCCAGTAAACCATATAGAAGAAATGGGAGCCTGTTACTATAGTCTAAGTGATAAGGTTGGCATCAAAGGAAGGTGTATCATTATGTCTACAGAATAATGTTTTTCCAAATAAATAATCTTCAAAAGTTGATTAGGGGATTTTTTTTTGTGCTAGCAAAGCTAATAGTAAAATAATGCAAATTAACTATATTAGTGTTGTTTGGGTGGGGAAATAGGTTGTTTGGTACTTAAGGTGTGAAAATGCATCAGGTAACCTTAACCAACAAATGTACCTTAAAATCATTAACTAGTAATGGACCTTGATCAATGATTTCCATCATAATTCATATGTTGCTAATAATAAATGGGATCATCAACACAATCATAAAGCATTGGTTTCCTTTTATTAGAATTTGTTTTGGTTGTATAAAAATCATACACAAAGCCTTTATTCTTAGACTAAAAGTGTTATATACTCAAAATTGACTTTTTTCCAAGATTAATATTTTTCCTAAAATTGGATATTAATTAGCTCTCTCTCTCTCTCTCTCTCTCTCTCACTCACTCACACACACACACACACACACACACACACACACACAAACATGTATATATATATATATATATATATATATATATATATATATATATATATATATATATACCTACCTTCATAATTAGCCTATTTTTCATCATATACCTTCTGAAGGAGTGTATTTGTCATGAAATATTGAGTATTTTTTTTTGTGAATTGGGATTTGATGAGTCATAAGTAACTCAAATATATATATCACACCATGGAAGAAATTTTTATAGATTTTGGGGAGAGAGAGAGAGAGAGAGAGAGAGAGAGAGAGAGAGAGAGAGAGAGAGAAAGATCCTCCTTGAGGAGCCTATTTTTCATCATAGGCACCTCAAAAAGGATTACTCTTGGTGCACACACACACACACACACACACACACACACACACACAGAGAGAGAGAGAGAGAGAGAGAGAGAGAGCCTTCTCGAGGAACCTATTTTCATCAAAATCCTTGTGTTTTTATATCTGGTTTAGGATTTGATGAAACATAGGAACATTGAAAAGGATTACTCTTCATGCATGTGTGTGTGTGTGTGTGTGTGTGTGTGTGTGTGTTTATGTTGGTCTCTAAGCCTATGTTGTTGATTAGTGATCAAAAACTTAGTCATTTGCAAGTCATTTACTAGGCAAGATTACAAGGTCACCATTGTGATTGAGTTATCTAGTAAAGGTTGATCATACAATACTTATACCATGTAGGACAATGGTTGCCAAGAATTTAGTAGAGACCGAGTAGATATAAGAGCTGGGGAATATAGTATGAGTCGAGCAATATAATAGAGACCAAGAATATTAATAACTTGTCAAGAGTGGAGAAAATAGACATATAGAAGTCGAACAATAGCATGATAGTTTATGCATGACCGAGGGTTAGAGAATTCAAATTCCAAGTAATTTAGTTTTAATAGGAGAGTTTGTAATGGCACAAAATAAAATGTGACCCATTTGTGGTTGACATTTCAATAACATTTAATATCTGTAGAGAAAAATTAGATATTGGCTACGTCTCATTACAGAGGGTAATGATCCTAAGGAAAGAAATTCAACCAATCATAAAAAGAGAAATAAAATGGGAAAAGATGATGATATTCAAGAGAAGATCAAGCAGAGAGCAATCAGAGTGGCGAAGGAATGAAAAAAATTATCAGATTAGGAGAATCATATCAGAGGCATAGGAAAGAGGAGACCCAATATCAGCTTATAGAGAATATTGATGGTCAAGTACTAAATCAGTTATTTTTTAATTTTGATAGGGTAAATCTCTTATACATTGATCCTTATAGGCCTATGCAAATATCATAACAAAGTCCTTATTTTATTGTGAGTGTGAAATCATTTAACAAGGGAGACCTAATATTCTTTTATACTTTTAATAGGGCAGATCATATTTTATGATCAAACATTGTAACCTTAAGAGGTTAGCATTGTTGTTGCAAAAGTGAAGATATGTGGGTTTCATGCCCACCCTATTTTTACCTTCATCTTGAAGTGTTTCTAGGTAACCAAAATATTGTGTTATGTGTTGAACTTTTTTTGATGTGATATATTTCATTTATGTTTTAGCATTAAAGTTTAATTGATAACTCTATGTGATGATTTGGATATCAGTAAATTGAATTAGTTTTGAAGTAAAAATTTTATGATCCTATTTGGCGTTGCCTCTCAGTATCTTGTTTCTGATGTAACCCCAATGTCATTAAAGAATAAAACAGAATTTGACACAAGACAAATAGTTTAGAATAATGAACTGTTCATTAAAAAATTATGCAACTATATTCTATCTCTACAATGAAAACAACCACCTACTTATTACAAATTTGAAAATTACCAAATTTGGTAGATTTTTGGTAATTTTTAAAACTCATCCTATGAATCTTGATTTTTCCCAGAAAAAGCCCCCAACTAAGGCAAGACGAATTGCCAACTAATCAATGAAATCAAAGATACAATTTCAGATTTATTACAAAAACAAATTTCTAAAAAGGCTGGAAAAAACACTAAAGGCCAATTTTAGAGGTCAAGATGAGTTTGTAGGCTCCTAAAAAAATGTTCAAATGGCTATCTATCGAGCTAAGCTCATTGAAAATCCAAATAGCTCCTTCTAGTGCAACTACCTATAAAATTTTAGCCACATCCGAGTTAAAAGTTGACCCTCGAAAGTAAATCTGGACAAAAAACCAAATCTGAGTCAATAGCCTTGACCCTCGGATGTCCCTACATTAGTTTCCCATATACTTACTCCAAAAATTGGTATCATAACATAGTTCTCTTGCCAATTAGCCTAATAGCTTGATAGGATTAGATCACAGGGATGGAAGTGTATAAGATGGGAAAGATCATTGAGAATCATATGATTGAAATCCAGATTGTGTTGCCACAATTAGACAACAAAAGAATAGTTAAGGAAAACCCTAAATAGAAGAAGAGAGATAGGTATTTAGATAAATGACAGTCAATACACATAAGTTGATATAGAAGAAATTTTAGATAGTGGAAGGACTAGTAAAAATGATGAAACAATGACATAGCTACTAGAGAAGAACAATAACTTGGTGAAAGAAGAAAAACGATCTCAAAATAGAACATGAAATTCAATTAGTTGCGCTATGTGAAGAAATCAAACCAAAGAAGAAAGAAATGAGAGCTAAGAACATGGCTGAAGAAGACAAAAGATAGATGGTTGGTAGACTTGAAGAAACATCATTTGAAGTTTATAAGCTTTCAAATAATCAATTCTGTAAGAATTTTCCTAAGGGAAAAATTCACCCAGAAACTAAGAACTCAAACACAAGCACACAGTAGACCAAAGTAGACAGAGTATGATCAGAATGACAATATTCATTCAATAACTGGTTGAGAGTACACTAGGAGTGCCTGAATATAAAGGCCTCTGAGATACATCTAGAATGTCTTGTAATCAACACCATGATGTATCATACAACCAAGCACATGTCCACCAGATATGTGTTATCCTCCATTAAGCACGAAAGTAAGTGCGATGTTGAGAGGATAAGCCTACAAGGGTGTGACATGCAAAATAGTGTTGTAGACACCATGTGCTTAAATAGAGTTGCGTAATCCTGTGTTGTCTACATGACAACTCAAAAAGGTGCGCAAACTCCTAAATGTCTCACAAATAAAAATAATTATATAATGCAAAATAATTAAATAATGCATTAACCTAAGTAAACTTACGTAAGTGTAATAAGTAAATACTTATTTACACCAACACCCCCCCTTAAGTGGAACTTAGGGAAATTCCCTTAAGCTTACGAACTAGGATGTAGATGCATAATGGGTCCCAACCACTAGGACATATAAGGTAGACATATACATAATGAAGATGTAAGCTCTCATAAAGTGGGGAAAGAGGGAAAACCTCATGGGAAAAACCCTCCCCCAAAAAGAGAGATAAATAAGGATGCATTGATGGATAGAGTAATCAAGACCCCCCCATTATGAAATACATAAGAGAATAAGAGAAGGAAGATAGAAAGAATAGGCTCCCCCCGCAAAGGAAGAATGCCAACAAGTGAAAGTTGCTCCGATGAAGAAGCTGGTCCATGAATGCAGAATGGTGTTCCTCCCCTTAGGAAGAAATAGTGCCAAAGTCACACTCCTAAAGATGTGTACTTGTCTTGAAACCTACTCAAATATCCCTATACTGATGTTGATGTTCACCCCTTCCAACTATGCTGAAAAGAATGAATGTAGATATGGCAAAGATGTTTGTTGAACTTGTTCCACTGAACTATCTGTCTCCTCAACTGACAAAGAGACCTCCACTAATTGTTGTTCATAAGGATCCACAATCACGCCAGCTTGAGTAGCTTGATCATGTAGAGAATGGACATGAGGGTCAGAGTGAGCCCTCACAACAACTGTAGAAGAATCATCATCAATGAGAAGATGTAAGTCCTCAAGTCTGTCTCCCAAGTCAACTGAAGCTGGAGCTAGAAGACTATATGTACCATGTTGTGTTGGACCTTTCACTATGGCAATATAAGCATGTGGAATGGACTAATGTGACCTATCACTGCAACTATCGATAGAACTCCACGTGCCTGAACCTGTTGAAGCACTACCACTGGAGTCACTATCAGTTTCCATTGTGTATGATGTGCAGAGAGTAGAGGATAAGCTTGGAGAATTTCCTCAAAATGAACATCCTTCTCCACAAATATCTCATGAGTCTCTGGATCCATTAGTCTGTAAGCCTTCAAATTGTCTTCATAGCCAATGAAGGTACAAGGCCTAGGTGTCGATGCCTTGCAACTCCTCAAAGATAGGTTAGACCATGCTGGACAACCGAAGACTCTAAGGTGACTCACAACCAATTTTCTATCGCACCATGCCTCAAAAGGAGTCTTGCCATCTAAGGTTGGATGAGGAGACCTATTGAATATGTGAGTAACACTGCTAATGGCTTCAACTTCAAGTGTATGATCAAGAGACTTGGCCTTTATCATGAAACTTGCCATGGTCTTGAGAGTCCTAATCCTCATAGTTGCAACATCTGTCTTGTGGGAACTGAATGCTGGTGAGTTATGAAGATCAATCCCCTCGATTCTGCAAAAGTTCTTAAGTCTTCTGTCAACATATATGTTCTCATTGTCCACTCTTAGTACTTTGATGGCTTTCCTTGACTTGTGTTCAACATGAGTCTTGAAGTCTTGAAGGTTATGAACCACTTCATTCTTATGATGAAGGAAGAAGACCCAAGTGAATCTGGAAAAATCATCAACAAATATGAGTATGTAGCGGCCTTGGCTGATTGAAGTCACTACAAAGGGTCCTACTAATACCATGTGAACTAGTTGAAGAACAACTGGAGCTTGAGAAGACTTTCCTTTATCATACTTCTCCTTGATATTCATATCCACTGAACAAGATGAACATTCACCCTTAGAAAAGTTGATATTGGGTAAACCTTTGACCATTTGTTTTGAGAAAAGTTGTTGAAGAGAGCAGAAGTCACGGTGACCAAACCACTCATGCCATAAGTTGATGTTTGAAGTAGAGTGCATTAACAAGGCTTGGGAATGACTCTTAGGCACAAAGTGGGAGAAGGAATAAAGCCTCTTGTCATCATTGACTTTCCTCATGTCTAACAATGAATCATCTTTGAGACTACACACCATCATTGAATCTGGAAGGAACTTAACCTTATGACCATCTCCAAGGTGAGTGATTTGGTAAACTGATAGGAGATTGGAGCTTAGATTTGGAACATAGAGAATATCTTTGAATTCCCCATTTTCCATTTTCACATGTCCTTTTCCTTCAACTTCCATCGTAGTATCATCTCCCACGAAGATGTGCGGTACCTTTGACTACTTCAATGAAGAAAAGTCTTCATTTGAAGAACCCATGTGGTAAGAGGCACCTGAGTCAAGTATCCATTGTGAAGAACTTGTGTTTGCAATAAGTACTTGTCATTTACCTTTTGAAGAGGTAGGAGTTGAATCGTTTGAAGTACCTGGCACTTGAATATTGTTCTTCTTTAGTAGATTTTCTAACTCATCGATTCTTTTTGTCTTGCAATGATGCTCGTCATGATTTGACATTTTATAGTATGCACAAAAGAGTTTGTCCTTCTTTTCATTGCTTCCTATCTTGTTTGAAGAATAACCATGTTGTTGAGAGGAGGATTGTTGTGTCTGAGATTGTGTTTTCTGCTTCCACTGCTTCTTCTTGTTGTTTCTTTTTCCCCTTTGACTAGATTTCTAACCATCACTAGCCACCAATCCTTTGGTCTTTGATGACTTGAGAAGTCCAAAATCCACTAAGTGAGAATGTTTGACAATCAACATATCTACAAATCCATCAAAGGAAGGCTTCTAGTAAGTAGATCCCATGGTCAAGCTATGAGTATTAAAACTCGAAACAAAGTTGGCGTACTCAGAAGGTAGCTTCTTCAAGATGTGATGAATTAACCTATCATCCTTCATGGGATTTCCACAATCTTTTAGAAGTGCCCTATACTCATTGCCTTTGATGATATAATCCTGAATTGTGTCATAATTCTTAGGATTCAACAGAAGTAGATCATCCTCAATCTAAAATCCCTTTTCTTCATCCACTTTACCATACAACTGTTCAATTTTATCCCAAGCTTCTTTAGATTCTAAACAATTTTTAATGTGAAAGACAAGATCCCCATGTACACAACTCCTCATAACACCTAAAGCTTGTCGGTCTTGACTTTGTCAATCAATGAGTTATTTAGCATCAGTAGGTTTTGTAATAGTACCATCAACATAAAGACTATATCCTTTTTCCATTAATCTACACCATGCAATATCTTTCCATGTAGAATAGTTGCGTGAAGTTAAAGGAGGAAATTTAAAACCCATGATGCAGAAAATGAAAAGAGCACAAGAGAGAGACACAAAAAACACAGTACACACCCCCCTTCTCACTCAATCAAAATAACCCCCTAAAAGAGATGTTGTTGGCACTTTATAAGTAGTCCATTTACAATGGGCCACTTGTCAAAATGAACAAAGTGGAATTTTTTATTTTTCTTTTACAACTGCCTTATGAGGCTTAAATCTGTCACTTAAGCACTGTAGCTTAGTTTTACAACAATTTTGAAAAAGAATCAAAGCTTTACAATGCAAAAGAAGGCCTAATTCTGAAAGTGAGAATTTGGTCCAAACAACCCTAAAATTTTACTTTAGATCTAGAAAATAGACAAAAAAATACACACTTTCAAAAAAAATGAAACCTAAAAAAGTGACCAAATGTGCCCGTACGGAGCTTCTAAAGTTGCAAAATGTAGGATTATGCAAGTACAGTCACCAAAAAATGCAAATTCTACAAAATCTATACACCAAAACAAGAAAAATACACCACCACTAGAAAATTTAGGAAATTCTACCTTATTTCAAAAAAATTGCACCTAAATCAGAGTTCGGATGTCTGAGATATGAGCTCGCAAATTGAGGCTGCCAAATTGACAAGCAATTTGAAGAGGGGTCTGGAAGGAAACTGCGAGTCTAAATTTGATGGTCAAATGGTCATCACTGTAGTTGTAATATGCTTAGAAATGACATCTAGATGGGCATCAAATTTAACCTCAACAAAAGATGATGTCAGCAAAAATGAGCAGCTCAGGGTGCTGATGTGGCTACTGACTGGGCTCTGAGTCAGATTTTCATACTATACAGAATGTACACATGTAGTATAGAATCTAACATGGCATAGTGGAAATGTTCGATTTCCATGGGATGATGTGGTAGTACCGGGTCTGTGTGGCTATTCGTGTGGGTTTGCTGAGTCACGTCCATGTGTTTGAATAAGACTGGTTCGCATGTCTATGGAGCAGACTACACGTGGTGATTCCTTGTAGGTCCACATGTCGAATGTTGATGTGGACAAGAGATTTAAAATCTGCAGACCAAAAAACCTTCCAACAATTGCCACCTGAGAATTAATGTGCAATGTCAGAATTCTCTATTTTGCGGGCTTGCCAACAAACTGTCTTCATCGCAGTTGGATCTAGTTTGGAACAATGCTGAAACACTCTATCTGCATTGCTAGGAAATAGGAGCACAAGTATCCTTACACGGGGGCAAAATCTCGCAGGGCTTTGCTGAATTCTTCAATGTAGTGGGCGCCAAATTTTTGCGAATGGCTAGGAAAGTCACTACGCACAGTTGGACGCTGTCGAAAACTTGTAATCCATCAGGATTGTGATTAAACAGTCGTTAATGAAGTGGGTTTAGAATCCCACATGCAAAGTGCATACATCTTGAACACTGTTTAAAACCATACTGCCGTTGAGGTTAAAGCAGAGGAAAAGGCCACCGGGAAAGTGGCTTGGCCGCTAGTGGTTGGGGAGGCTCGAGTGGCACTGGGTTGTCTTGCACACCGAAAATGTGATTGGAATATTCTCGATGGTGAGGATATATTTAGTGCAATATGAATGTACTATGTATTGAAGCTTTGCGATAAAATGCAATAAACTCTCCAAATCGCAGATCCGTATTTTCTCTGATGCCTGTAACTCTAATGCCCATAAGGGAAAAAAAAAAAAGCCTGTAACTCTAATGCCCATAAGGGAAAAAAAATAACTCTAATGCCCATAAGGGAAAAAAAAAAAAAAAATTATTTTCTCTGATGCCTATAACTCTAATGCCCATAAGGGGAAAAAAAAAAAAAATCTCTAATGCTCATATGGGAAAAAAAATTTCAAAAATTTGAAAAAAATTATAAAGAAAAATGACAGATCCGTAAAATTAAATTACATATCTGAAAATAATGACCATACCCATACTGCAAATCGGACCTTCGGGTTTCAGTTTGCAAAATTTTTTTTTCCTCACGGTCGACTTTGGGCCAAGGTAGCCCAGTTTATAGTCAATTTTCACTGGTTAAGCATTCTGGACACAATGGCGAGGTCAGATCTAGCTCTAGACGCTCCCAATTTATGCAGCACTCTGAATTCAGGTTGAGGTGATGAAGCAAACAAGAGCTCTCAAACGGCTTGTGATGAGAAAGTCTCCAAGTTGTTCTGATACCATGTAAGAATTTTCCTAAGGAAAAATTCACCCAGGAACTAAGAACTCAAACACAAGGACATAGTAGACCAAAGTAGACATAGTATGATTAGAATGACAATATTCATTCAATAACTAGTTGAGAGTACACTAGGAGTGCCTGAATATAAAGGCCTCTGAGATACATCTAGAATGCCTCATCATCAACACCATGATATGTCATACAAGCAAGCACATGTCCACCAGATATGGGTTATCCTCCATGTCCAAAACCATGATAAGCCTACAAGGGTGTGGCATACAGAACAGTGTTGTAGACACCATGTGCTTAAATAGAGTTGCATACTCCTGTGTTTTCTACATGACAACTCAAAAAGGTGTGCAAACTCCTAAGTGTCTCACAAATAAAAATAATAAAATAATGCAAAATAATTAAATAATGCATTAACCTAAGTAAACTTAAGTAAGCATAATAAGTAAATACTTATTTACACCAACAAATTTTATATGATAAATTAGTTAGTAGTTGCAAATAAGGAAACAGTCAAAAAAGATTTGGAGAACACAAATCTAAGACTACAAAATGAAAAATTCAAGAATTAGTTGAGGCCTAAAAAGGAACTCATTGAGAGGTTGAATAAGCCAAACAAATAAATCAGGCACTTTCAAGACATGATGAAGTCACCTAGAGAAAAAGACACCTCTAGACCTGGATACAACAAGAAATCTTCAACTACTAAAGAAGGAGAATCATCCAAAAGTGGAGAATAGAGGAATGCAAAATAAATAAATAAAACCTACATGTTATTACTATGCGAAAATTGGACACACATCAATCATTTGTAGAAGCAAAAATGGAAAGGAAATTGCTAAAACTAAACTAAGTGGTAGTTGTTTTAATTGCATGAAAGAAGGAAATCAAGCACATGAATGTAGATCTAAGAAAAAAGATTCAACTAGAAAGGTATCTAGATTTGAAGATAGACTTAAGAAGAATTCACACTAGTCACTTGAGAAACAAACTCATACAACAAAGAAAGGCCATTCCTACAATGGGGATTACAATACATGGTACAATTGTCACTATTGTGGAGAGTATGGACACCTTCCAGAGAATTGCATCAAGATACATTTCAGAAGAAGTTATAAGAAATTTCTAAATGGAGAGATAGTATATTTCAGTTCCCTCAAACTTTGGCACATAAGGAAGAACTACAAAACTAGAACACTAGCAGAAAACACCAAGCAATGGAAATGAAAAACCAGAAGGAAAGAAGACATGGATAGAGATAATAAGAGTTGGAAGTAGTAGAGTAGAAGACACTATGATCACCCAATCTAATGGATCTAGTGATCACACAACATCTCACTGAAGAAAGAAGGTATGTAGAAATTGTATAATTAAAAGTTATATTTTACATCAGTTCATAGCACAAAAATGATGAAGAGATATATTTGCATAGATAGAGATGCATTAAGAATCATTAGAAATAGAAAATCAAAAAGTACCAAGCATCAGTGGTACAATCTATATTGCCAAAGCTCTACAATATAGACAAAGTGATCAAAGAGGATTATATACTGATCAAGTGAATCTATTATAGCCGAGTGCATAACCTTTACTGAACTAAAGTAAAAGACCAAGCTAGTTGGTATACACTACCTAAGTACAAAGACATTAATTAAAGACCTAAATGGAAAGATTGAATGTATATATTGAATTTGAATACTATTTTTTCTTACCGGGTGATTAAAGAGCTCACAAGAAGATCTAAAGGTGATAGAAGTAATTTCAGCAACAAATGAAAAATAATATCAGCAAGTTATCAATGAATTTTTGAAGTTAAGTATGTATTACTCTTATTATCAAGTAAGGTATTTAGTGAAGGTATTTTTCAAATTTTTTTTTTCAAAACCCTATGTCACAATGGCATCTAGAAGTGAAATGATAAAGGGTAGAAGCTCACAAATCATTAGGAATTATTAGAGACCACCAAATTTTAGAAACACAATTAATATTGAAACCCCTATTAACAATGCTGGAGCATTGGCATCTATTCCACCTAGAGTCAAGTGACTATGCAAGACATCAGATCATGCTACCAATGTAAGATTGGAGAGATTGGTGATTTTGATATTAGGGAAACATATGAAAAGTTGTGCATAGATGAAGTTTTGAAAGATGAATTCAAGATCATAGCTGACAAAGAGCTTACCCATGCCCTAGAATTTCAAAAACAAATCAAGATTGAATGGATCAAGGTTGTGCTAAGTCAATGGAGTAGGAGCACCTAGGAAGACATCTAGGTACACCTTGGTTGCAAGTAGAGATAAAGGATCAATGTCAACCTTAAAGGTGGATTGGAATGCATTGAAGCCTATAAAGGAAATATATAATGATTAATTTAATGTAAACTTAAAAAACCCTAAAGGTCTTGATCAGGGATTTAGCAAAAAAAAGATGTAAGGTTGGTTAATAGTGTCATTGAGGGATGTAGATTGATTAAAGGAGTCAAATAGGTCCTAAGGGGTTTATTAGAATAATTCCTTAGCGGTAGGAAGCAATATGTTATGCGATAAAGTAATTAAATAAGGTTTAGAGTTCAAATTTTTAATCTGAATGGTCATATCGTAGATTAGGAGGAAAATCAAGTTTTTGATTGTTTTCACATTTGTTATGGATTCCAATGGATGGAATATGGTTGAAAAAGTTGTAATTCATCCTACATAGCTTGTTCAAGGAAAGGATCAATAAGGAAGAGCAATGTACTAATTCCATCAGCATTTGTATAGATTATGGTGAAAAAGTGCAATTTAAAATTTCATTTTGAGCAATTTTGTGTTGATCTTTTGATTGAATTGGTTTTTGTTAGAAGTAAAGATTACTGAGAGGGGGGTGAATCAGTAATCTACAAATTTTAGTCACCAACTAGATATTATTTCTTACTTTAAAGTATGCATAACAAAGTAATAAAGTAATGTTGAATAGTAATGGTAACAATGCACAATGACAACTCATAGCACCATATTTTGTTATGTAGGGAAACCCTAGCCAAAGGAAAACCCCAGTCGGGTTGATACCCACTACATCATATATTGATACATAAGTTCCTTGTTAGAGGATGGACCCTATTAGGAGTCAATGAGAAAATTTAGTGTAAGGAGTCCCTGTTAGGAGTAGTGGTACAATAGATGCAAGATGAGCCCACTACACAAACATGCACTTCTAATTACAAGAAGAGTTTGTACTAACTTTTGAGGTTATACACATCATCACCAACATGTATACTATCTCCATCTAACTTTTCTAGTCATAATATGACATCAACAAGTTATGAACAAAATAATACACTATTGTAAACTAAATTCTATACTTAGACAATTTTTTGATCACCAAACACTAATTATCTTTATTTCTAAAGTTTCTTGTAAATATGTACATCATGTGTTTCCATAAATGACAAAAATTACTTATCACTATTGGCCAATTGTCAACAATCTCCCCCTTTGGCATTGATGACAACAAAATAGGGAAAATTGGCTAAGTGATAAACACTTAACAAAAATGAATAACACATTAAATTACATCTATTACAATTTTTCCAACTTTACATATGCTCCCCTTTACAATATACTTTACAATATTTGCAACTTCTCCCAATTTACTATTCCCATATTTTTGCAACTACCAATTTTCTGCAATTTCTTCCCCTTTGACATCAATGAAAAAGGTCAAAATATCATAAATTTTTCCAAAAAACTATCCAAAAATGTTGTACTTCCTTATGTTGATGTGATCTTCATGCAATCATCAAATTTTTCCTTCAAATTATCCATACCCTTAGTCCATGTTTCCTTGGTAGATTCAATTGAGGTGAGTATTGCACATAAAGCATATGATGCAATCTCAACTATGTTAAGATCTGAATACAAAAAGTTAGAATATGTGTCGTTGGCCTTGACACATTCATCCAATTGTTTCTCAACAAAAAATAATTTTAGAACAATAGATTCTCTAAAATCTGATATCCTCTTCAAGATTTGTTTCTTCTGAAGTTCTAGTTTCTCGATATCACTATGAATATTGGCAACTTGTCCTTCAATATCATCTACTTTACAAGATGGATGTTGGATCTGGCTAAATAAAGCCTCTAGCTCACTCAACTTTCCTTTTATCTGACTATCAATTTCTTTAGTCAGTTTATATGATAAAGTAAACTTGTCATACAAAATTTTCCCATCAGGTTCGCATTTTTGAAGCTCCTTTATACAAGTATCAAGATTGACCGAATCATTCTTGATGTTTTGGTAGATGGTGCTAAACAAGTTACTATGATGGGAAATCTATGAATTTGCCTCTACGACCTTCAATAAATTGGTGAACTCTTCATCAAATAATTTCAGCACTACTTGTGCCTTCTAGTCAGTATTTGATTCTATGTTTTACTGCAAGGGTACTATGCAATCTATTAGTAACTTCCATTCTTCGTAAGATTTTCACTTTACTATTCTCCTCAACAAGCTTGGATAGGGATAAGACTAGATCTATTTGATCTTCATCACCAGTAGTCAAATTGGCAAGAGAGAGCAGAGTAGATGAACTAGATGGTTTAGTACCATCCTCCCTTTGTTTCTCTATTGGCTCTTTTGTTAGATTCTCTCTTCTTCCTCTTTCTTTTATCTTTCCTCTCTTTCCTTTAATATCTTCTTGTTGAAGGGCCACACCACCCTACCAAATCATAACCAAGAATGCAATAATATGGAGACAAAGAGAGATAAAATGCTTCCCAAGAAATTTTATTACACTTGAAAATCCTTACAATATTCACCAAATGAGAGAACTTCAAATTCTTACAGTATGAGAGAGCTTCCAAACCAAGAGCTTCTAAAAGAAATTACACTTGAAGACTTCTACTACCTGAACTTGATTACAAATGATAATAAGCCTTTCTTAAATAGGCACTCCCAACCCAAGACATTACAAACACAACCAATGTGAGATAAAAGGTAAATACAACTACCTTAAAACAAATATTAAGTTCCCACCCAAATACAACTAAGCACCACCATGTGTCCCAATTAGAAAATTACATTTCTTTTGTGGATCACAACATATATTAAATGCATGATTTAAGGAACTTTCCACAAGCTTCTAAGATGCCACCTACGAAACCTCAATCAATGGAATGACAACCATTTTCTTAGTTTTCTATTTATGACACATATGCATCTTGAAAATAAAATTTCCTCTTTTCTCCTTTTTTTCCTTTTTTTTCATTCTTTTATTACTTTTATTTTTATTTTCATCACTTTCTCTCTCCTTCAATTTTTTTTCTTTTTATTTTTATTTTTTCTCATGCAAGATGCTCCTGCATCAGACTCCCTAGGTAGATATAAAAAGTGTGTCCCACACTTTGATGTGAAAAGAAAGATCTACAACCATCTTCATCTTCACAAAAGGTTTCCACTTCAACAAGGACAAGAAAACCAACATGCAAATCTTCCACATCTACATCCTTATGTCAAACACCTAAATCTCAACCATCCAATCAACATGCTCACTCTTAGGAACAAACTAAACATAATACTTCATCAAAAAACCTTTATCCACATTAGCAACTAGTGAATCCACACCAACAAAAACAATAAACTCCATATAAAAAACAATATGTAACTTGTCAGCAACATATGTCAAACTCACAACACTAGCAGTCTCATTGCTCACAACATGATGCTCTGCAACATACAAATCACCACCAACAACAATTGGATCATCCACAACCAAGTGCTCTGCAATTTCCATGTTAGACCCAACTCACTAATCATGAAAACCAATGTCCATCCTAGCATAAAAGAGGTTATGAATATCAATAGCAACAATCTCTAGTTGCTCTGCAGGTTCTATACCAAACTCCACAAACTAATCAACAAAACCTGTAAGGAAACTCAGGTGCGGAAATAGCTTCCTACACTAATCTCATAAGGAAAGTATGATGCAAATTCTATTAAAATCTTCTTCACTTATAGATTCAATATCATGTAAACAAAAATATTGCAGCCAACCATGCATACAGAAAATAGACAGAGAAAGGAACACATAACACAAGGATTTTCCGGTGGGGAAAAACCTTTCGGTAAAACAACCCCACCCCTTTAGAACCTGCACAATGTATTATCTTCAACACAATGTTACAATACACTTGCAATACAAGTTCAACATCGACAATAGAAGACTCTAGTAGCTACTCGCAGTACCAACAATACACCTTTTTCGCATCGCATCCCTTCGCAACCCTAAAAATGCTTATAACATGCTCTTCACTTTAGGGCTACTCCCAAAGGTAAACCATATTAGGGTTTCACCATTCTCTGAGAAAATAAGAACCCCAAACCCCACTATTGGGGTAGAGTGTAAAGTACTCAAATATCTTAGTTTCCACATGTCTTCACCTATCATTGAATTTTTCTAACATAGCTCTTACATGTCATAGGAATCTATCATAACCATTTTAGTCATGATCTCCTTATACACAATTCAAGATGTCGACACATCAACATTATTTGCAAGAAATACATTCTACAAAACAAAAAATAAGAATAGGAATTATAAAAGGTTGAGACACCTTACTCCTAACATTCTCCCACTTGTCAAATACCTTGTAAGAGCAACATGAACATAACAGGAACTAACCACTATAGGTTGAAAGACCCATAGACTCCGAACACCATCTGAACTTCTCAGTTCCCACTGGTTTCGTTAATGCATCTGCAACATTCTTTATAGTATCTACCTTTTCCAAATTTACCTTTCCATCTTCCACCATATCTCTCACAAAGTGATACTGCACATCAATGTGCTTCATTCTGGCATGGAAAGTTGGATTCTTTGCAAGGAAAATAGCACTCTGACTGTCACACCAAATAGTAATCTATTATGCATCAACACCAACATCCGAACACAATATCTTAAGCTAAATGACTTCCTTAGAAGCATGAGTAGTAGCCATGTACTTAGCTTTTGTAGTGAAAAAAGCAACCACAGGTTGTCGCTTGCTCATCCAACTGATGGCACCACCAAACATAGTGAACACATAAGAACTGGTGGATCTCCTGCGGTCAATATCACCTGCCTAATTTGAATCCACAAACCCATGAATACAAACTGAATGCGAAGATCTAGAAGAGTTACCATGATAACATATGGAGTAATCTGATGTACCCCTCAAATATCTGAATACTCGCTTAACTGCATCCCAATGTATCCGTCCAAGATTAGGCATAAATCGACTCAGGACTCCCACTGCTTGGGCAATGTCTAGTCTAGTGCAGACCATAGCATACATAAGCCTACCAATTGCACTAGCATAAGGTACTCTACTCATGTCCTCCACCTCACTAGGAGATTTTGGACAATCATCTACAGATAACTTTGTTCCCATAGGAATAGGAACACATAGTGGTCTACAATCTGCCATGCTGAACCTATCCAACGAAAACTTCACATACTTACTCTGACTCAACCAAAGTTTTCTGTTAGACCTGTCTCTACTGATTTCCATACCCAAGATGTACCTAGCTGCCCCAAGATCTTTCATCTCAAACTGTGCTGACAAATGAGATTTAAAATCAAAAATTATACCCTTACCCTTCCCAAACAACAACATATCATCAACATATAATGCAACAATAAGAAGGTGATCATTTTCAATTATGAAATAAACACAATGATCTGATTTCGATCTTACAAATCTAGTTGACAACACAAAGGAATCAAACTTAAGGTACCACATCCTAGGAGATTTCTTCGAACCATATAGAGATTTCTTTAATCTGCAAACTAAGGATTCTTTACCTTTAACAATGTATTGCTCAGGCTGTGACATATAAATCTCTTCATCCAAATTACCATAAAGGAAAGTTGTCTTCACATCCATCTATTCTATCTTGAAATCATATGATGCAACAAGAGATAACAGAAATCTAATGGATGTCAACTTTACAACAAGAGAGAATATTTCACCATAATCTATTCCCTCTACTTGTGAATACCCCTTTGCAACCAATATAGCTTTGTACCTTTCAACACTGCAATCTGCACAGAATTTCTTCTTGAACACCCATTTACAGCCAATAGATTTTCTCCTTTTAGGCAAAGTTACAAGGTCCCATGTTTTTTTTTTCTCTAATGAAGCCATCTCATCATCCATAGCCTCAATCCAGGAACCTGCATCATCCATGCCCAAAGCCTCTTTCACAGATCTAGGCTCATCAGTGTTAGTAATCAAAGCAAAAGCACAACTAGAATCTAACATAGAATAACCAAACCTTTCTGGTTGCTTTCTTTCTATTGTGGATCTCCTTAAGGGCTGAGGTTGAGGTTGTTCTTCCTCTTCTTCTAAACTATCAGAGCTGCAAGAGCTCTCCTCATCATTAGACCCAACATGGTCTCTCTGTTCAAACTTCTCAGGGGTAGGAGGCGACTGAACAACATCTTTTTCCTTTTCTTTTTCCTCTAGTTGTAGCACAATAGGAGAAGATGTTAGCTCTCTAAAAATAATATTTCTACTATACAACACCTTACTAGTCACAGGATCCCAAAGCTTGTATCCTTTCACACCAGCACTGTACCCAATGAAAATACATTTAACAGCTTTTTTTTCCAACTTAGATCTTTTCTCCTTTGGAACATGTGCATAAGCTTCATAACCAAAAACATGAAGATTTCTAATTGAAGGCTTCTTACCAGACCACACCTCCATGGGTGTCTTACCAACAAGGGCTGATGTAGGAGATTTGTTAACCAGATAGCAAGTAGTGGCCATAGCTTTGGCCCAAAACCTTTATTCTAAACCAGCTCCACTAAGCATACTCCTAGCCTTCTCCATCAGTGTCCTGTTCATTCTCTCTGCAAATCCATTTTGTTGTGGGGTATACGAAGTTGTCTTATGCCTCTCGATACCTTGTTCTTTATAGAACTGTTCAAACTCTGCTAAGAAAAACTCACCACCATTGTCAGTTCTCACACACTTAATCTTCTTACTAGTCTGATTCTCTACAAGGGCTTTAAATTCCTTGAATCGACTAAAGACTTGTGTCTTACTTTTAAGGAAATAAATCCATGTCCTTCTACTGTAATCATCTATGAAAGATACAAAAAATATAGACTTGGAGATTGAAGGAACTTTTACAGGACCAAATACATCAGAATGAATAAGATCCAAAACATCAGAAGATTTGTTGGAACTAGAGTAAAACTGAACACGATTTTGTTTACCATATACACAATGTTCATAGAAGTTGAACTCGAGATACAATCATTTAACCCCTCAATGAGATTTTTATTTTTCAGGGTTCTGAGACCCTTCTCACCAATGTGGCCAAATCTCATATGCCACAACATTGTCTTTTCTGCAGGAAGCTTATCTTCCAAAGTGTTTGCACCCTTAGGTACACTTGTTGCACCACCATCAGAACCACTAACCACAGTCTTCTTTACTGCTCGTTCAGATTGTGGGGATGAAGTGATAGTTGCTCTCTTCTTTGAAACAGAAGAACTATTACACTGAGAAATGTATGCATCAAGCTGAAATGAAGTACCTCTCCTAGTACCCTTAGCAAGCACCATAGCTCCTCTCATCATCTCACATCCATCTTTAGAAAAAAAAACTTGCACACCTACATCATTCAACATACTTACAGATAATAGGTTTCGTGCCAAACCTGAAATGTGCATAACTCCATTGATTCCCTTTACTCGTCCATCAACAAATTTGATAGTGACCCTTCTGCGTCCAACTATCTTTAGGTGAGAATCATCACCCAAGTACACCTTTCCACCATCGAACTCTTCATATCTTGAGAAGCAGTTTCGATGAGAGGTCATGTGAAAATATGCACCCGATTCAACCAACCACACATCATCAGATCCATGGGCTGCCAAAGTTACGATGAATGCATCACCATCTTCTTGAGATTTTTTCAGAACCAGAATCTGAGGCTTTCTCCTTCTTCTTAGGCTCTTTACAGTCTTTACGAAAGTGCCCAGTCTTATCATAGTTCCAACATTTTTCCTTGGACTTATTGGAAGTCTTTGACTTCCCACAGGATTTGGATCTACCCTTATTGTCAGACTTATTGTCATTTTTCTTCCCTTTTTCTGTGGATCTCCCACGAACAGCAAGGGCTTCTTTTTCTGAAACAGAAGCTTTTCCTCGCATCTCCTCTGATAGCAATGAGGACACCACATCATCCATTTTGAAGGTTACTAATGTGCTTCTGAGAGCCATCACAAGATGGTCCCATGAATCTGGTAAAGAACACAAAAGTGTGTAGCAATGATCCTCCTCCTCTAACTTGACACCAACTGATGTCAACTATGCAGCCAACAGATTAAATGCATTTAAATGATTTGTTAAGGATCCACCTTCCTCCATTTGCAGAGAATACAACTTCTTCCTTAGGAACAACTTGTTCACCAAAGATTTGGCCTGATACATGACCCCAAGTCTCTCCCACAAACTATATGTGGTTTTCTCATCTAGAACATTCAGAAGGATTGCATTGGTTAAAATGAGTCTTATGAGACCCTTACCTTTGTGGTCTTTGATATCCCAATCTACTTGAGCTATAGATGTTGGTCTCATAGCACTTGTAGTCACTTCCCATAGGTCATGATCTTCCAACATGCCTTCCATCTTGAGTTTCCACAACTCAAAATTAGTGCCATTAAATTTCTCCACCTCCATTCTTCCATATGATGAACTTGCCATCTCAATCTGCAAATAAGATTCAGGAGCTCTGCACAAGACTCCCAATCAACTTGAGATTAGCTAAAAAAACCCTACCCAACAACTAGGATCAAAAGTTGATCAAGCTCTGATACCACTTGTAAGGAAACTCAGGTGCAGAAACAACTTCCTACACTAATCTCATAAGGAAAGTATGATGGAAATCCTATTAAAATCTTCTTCACTTACAGATTCAATATCATGTAAACAACAATATTGCAGCCAACCATACATATAGAAAATAGATAGAGAAAGGAACACATAATAGAAGGATTTTTCGGTGGGGAAAAACCTTTCGGTAAAACAACCCCACCCCTTTAGAACCTGCACAATGTATTATCTTCAACACAAGGTTACAATACACTTGCAATGCAAGTTCAACATCGACAACAGAAGACTCCAGTAGCTACTCGCAGTACCAACAATATACCTTTTTCATATTGCATCCCTTCGCAACCCTAAAAATGCTTATAACATGTGCTTCACTTTAGGGCTACTCCCAAAGGTAAACCCCACTATTTGGGTAGAGTGTATAGTATTCAAATATCTTAGTTTCCACATGTCTTCACCTGTCATTGAATTTTCCTAACATAGCTCTTACGTGTCATAGGAATCCGTCATAACCATTTTAGTCATGATCTCCTTATAGACAATTCAAGATGTCGACACATCAACATTATTTGCAAGAAATACATTTTACAAAACAAATAATAAGAATAGGAATTATACAAGGTTGAGACACCTTATTCCTAACAAAACCAACCTCTTCCACCTTGACCTTGTTATGCCATCTCTCATGAACAAGTCTCTTAACTGGCCAAATAACTCTCTTCCAGATCGGTAGACTCGAGCTCCACAAACATCTATGAAATTCCTTCCTCATCCTATCCTTATCTTGGTCAGTCGAACTAGTTTCAAACCAAGCAACATCCTTCTTAGCTTGATTAGCTAAACTAGCTTCAAACTGAGTAGCCATCTTAGAAAAATTCCTCTCCACCACATCATGGAGATTCACAATCATCTCAGGGTCCAATCCTCTCGGAGCCATCTCATAAGATCTTCGTAAACCCTCTACATCAAATCCTTCCATTGCTCCTTATGACAACCTCAAATTGTTTGCAAGTCACATCGCAACCTACCACCTCGTATACACAATCGAGAACCACATCACAAGTCTAGGACTATGGATCTACAATCCACAAACTCTCTACGATCATGCCTCAACAAGATTAGTCTTCCATCTTCACATCCATTGATGCATTTGGAAGCCCTCTAAAATTGCAAGTCAAAACCATGATTTGCCACCTCACAACCAAGAGATCTAGGACTCAAAAAAGAAAATCCACCACTAGATCAAGACCAACTCAAATCTTCTTCTCCAATCCATGTTCTAGTGCAAACTACCTCATCTTCGATGATTTCTCTACACACTCAAGAACACCCACTTTGATACCACTTGATGAAGGGCCACACCACCTTACCAATTCATAACCAAGAATACAACATATATGGAGACTAAGAGAAATAAAATGCTTCCCAAGCAATATTATTATACTTGAAAATCCTTAAAATATTCACCAAATGAGAGAACTTGAAATTCTTACAATATGAGAGAGCTTCAAAACCAAGAGCTTCTACAAGAAATTACACTTGAAGACTTCTACTTCTCTTCCATTTTCATCTTCTCTTCTTCCTTAATTATCTCTCCCACCTCTTCTTGTACGATTCTTCTCATTTCCTCCTCTTCCTTTATTTCCTTTTCTTCCTCAAGAAATTTCTTCTTAGCCTTCTCTATTTTCTTCTTCTCTTCTTGAAGTAACCTTTTCTCTTCTTTAATTTGTCTCTACTTGTCCTCAATATCCTTAGTGTCTTGTTCATTAAGGTCAAAAACACCAAATGGATCGGTATCATCAATGTTAATGGTAACATTGGTTTGATCAATTTGAATAGTTTCATTGCTCACTGACACTTCTGAGGTTCTATGTGTTTGAGGAGATGCTACCTTTGACTCTATCAATATTTGACTAATAGTTGCACCACAGTCTCACTTCTCTGTTTATACTTTTCACCAACCATAAATAGAAATGGTCTCAATTTGTATCTCAAATATGCTGCAATTTTATTCAAAAATCTTGTAATTTCTTCTTCATCATCAATCTTGCAAATAGTTCTAAGCATAGACTTCTAAAGTTCTAGATCTTCTTCCCTTATAGGAGCCTTCTTCTAAATGAGTCTTTCATAGACTTTCTAGTTAATTATGCTCTAAAGATCCTTCAATTTTAAATTATTTTCTATAATATATCTCACAATAGATATATCAATCCAATCCATCTCAAAACTATTATACAAATCATAAAACTTGTTCATCTAAACAAAGTTACCTTCATTAGTAATAGCTATGTTGTTCTTCTCTATCATTGGCTTCTAGGGTTGCTGAGCTTTGCCTATTGCTTTCTTTAATGGAGTCACTTTCTCTATTTGCTTGATCTCTTGTTCCACATCTTCTTCATCACTTGGCTGAATAATTTTCAACAATGTTTTCTATCTTTTTCCTAGTCCAATGGCTTGTTATTTTACTCTCTTTGTCTTTGTAGGTACTACTTCCATTGATCTTTCAAATTTTCTTTTCAATTAACTAGGCTAAATATTGGATATAGTTGCATACAGAATGCTTTGTTCTGAAGATATTTCTATATTAAATATTGATAAAGGTTGAATATTTATTATTCCTTGCTTCATCATTTGTCTTACTGCGTTAGACTCACTTTCTATCATTTCGGCCTCTAATAGTGCTTTCTTCATTATAGATTCTTTTTTTTTTTTATGATGCCTTTTCCATAGATGGCTGATGAGCTGATTGTATGATCTCATCATAAGTACCAAATCTGTATTCTACTTTGTCTCTATCTAAATTTCACAAGAAATCAATATAAAAAATTACCATATCATCATTTAATTCATAACTAAAGGGATCAAGAAAAGTTTCTTGAGGTTCCACTACTTGAATATAGGTATAATCCATGTCAACAAAAATACAAATGTCTTCCTTAAATCTATCCACAATTATAGGTTCAATTCTGAATCTTTAATTCATTTCATTCTCAAATATCCTCATTATCAGGTTGTCACTTCCAATATCTTATCTGCAGGATGCCTTTTGCATACTTTTGTAATCTTCTCCATTGTGCATCTATCACTACTCATTATGTCTATGATTAATAAGTAAGGAAATCTTTTAAGTACATGAAAGAATATCTGATTGATCAATGACTAGAATCTAAATGCACTATTTTTTGTCCTCTTGATCTGTTCTAGGCTTTCTTAGAATTGCATTCTTAGTATTTCACTAAGATTCACTTGTTCCTTCTTTGTACATATCTTATATGCTACATAGATGAATCTTGCTAAAATTTCATCAATCTTAGAATGTGTACAAATAGAATAGGCAATAATTCTACTCAAAAATCTTACATCATCTTGCTTGATGGTTTTGATCATCATAGCCTTTCCATTATACACTAATTTAGTATAACTCTTAACCTTCTTTTAGACCAATTTATCACCTATAGGAACACTACCTTGTTTACAGAGACCGGTTACCTCATGAATAAGATCAAAATAAATATCAATTATACTATCTTGCATCCATAATTTACCATCATGTATCCAATTCCATATGATCTATGTCCATTCATTTGTGTCTAACTCATGGTAGAAGTGATATTTAAATAATTTTAATTCCTTTAGATGTTCAAATCTATGCTTCATAGTCATGTCATGATTGAAAACCAATTCCATATCTTTTTTCATGGATTCACTACCAATAGAGTCAAACTTACTATTTAGATAATTTCCTACATCTTCAAGATATACTAAATTGTTTGAAGTGATAGAAAATCTTGAGTTAGGGTTTCCTTTAGTAGGTTTTATAGTAACAACCTTCAACTTAGGTCTATCCTCATTGTCAGCATTGTGCACTACTGACATATCCATGACTATATCAATTATGAACTTTTACCAAACAAATTTGTGAAAAAATGATAAAATACTTCTTTCCAAAAATAAGGTTCACTTCAAAATTTCTCTAACAAGTCACTTTTGAATGCTCATTTCTTTGGATGTGTTTGCAATGAAGTAAAAATCAATTCTATACTCCATTTATTCCATTAACTTGAACTTGCATTAATTGTATACATTTCAAACATGAAAAAGCTATCAATTATGTTTTGTAATCAAATAACTGCTCAAGATCATCTATCCAATTTTCAAATGTTCCCTAAATTCTATCATAGCTAGCTTCCATCATGACAAGAATCTATTTAACTTTGCATCATGAAATTCTCTGCAAAAACATACTTTTCATCTTCTGCTACAAAATTAACCCTTTTCTATAATACTAGTAATTCTAAATTCACTCATAATTTATTTAGATGAGCTCCTAATTATAAGCAAGCTTAGGTACCATCTAAATACTTCACTACCTCTAATGGCTTTTGTGAATTAAGTTTTCAAATTCTGATGTTGAGAACACGCTTAATTCAACTTAGTTTAATCAAACTCAACAATTGACTTTGATCTTTCTATCTCATCATCATCTAGCTTTTCTTTTGAGATATCTACTCCTTTCACAAATGCCTCATTAAGTTCTTCTCAAAGTTCACTAGCAATGTTTCTTTGTTCCTCATTTTCTTTATTAGCTCTAGAGTTCCTTTCATGGTTCCTTTTATCATTTCTGATGTTCTTTCCATTATTCCTTCTATTCCTAAAATTTCTTCCATTGTTCCTTCTATCTCTAAAGTTTTTGTGCATTCTACAGTACTTTGTTGTGTATCTAAAGTTGTTGCATAACTAACATACTGGTGTTCTACATCTAGGATATTGTTGATCATCAAGTGAATGAAAAATTTGAGCAATGTGTCCTAAGTTGTTACACTTATAACACACAATCTGTCTGCTGTCTTCAGAAGATATTCCTTCTCTCAATGTCCTTTCACTATATCTTCCTCTATCTACAATGTTAATATTTCTAGACATTCTACTATTTCTTCTATCATTATCATACTTTGGTTTCTTACAATCAATTGCATTATGACCCATACCATGAAAATTATGACAATAAAATTCCTTATTATGATTAAATGACTTATTTGTACAATCTCTTTTCATATGACGTATTTCATTACATAAAAAACACTTACCTCTAAATTCATCCCTAGTTTTCTCAAGAGATTCTACTTTCTTTTGTTAATCCAAAATTTTAACTTCCTTGTCTTGTCTAACTTCTTTAGATTTATGACAAGATTGACTAGATTCATCTTATCATCAGATTTTTCTTTTTCTTTTGGATCTAATATAATCTTAGGTTTCTTCGTAGACATGTTAATCAGATAACCAAGACTAGTCTTATCATAAGTAGATCTTTGTATTGACACTGAATCATCAAGCTTTTCTCTACTAGAATAAAGCTTCTCAAGTTTTTACTTGCACTGAGTTAATTCACCTTTCACAATATTATTGTACTTGTGAATTTCATCATGATATTCTTTCAATGTTTCAAAATTAGATGTTTTATTTTCCAAAATTGCTCTCAAATCTATATTTTTAGTCCTCAAATTAGATTCAACTTTTCTAGGATCATTTCTCAAAGTCAACTTTAGATTTTTTAGATTAAATTATTTCTTCAAGATCTTGTACTCTATCTTCAACTTTGAATAATCATCATCACTAGTTCAAGATTTAGTAGATTCAGGATTGGATTTGAGATGTTCAATCTTTTCCTTTGATAGACTGATGTATACTTTGGAGCCTTCATACCTATCTTTCAGTTTATTTTTTTCTTTAGTAAGGAGATCATTTTGTTCAAGAGCTCCTTCAAGGTTCCTCATAAACTGTTCCATATCCATAGGGATCTTACTCAAGCTGTTAAGCCTCTTTAAAGTAACTAAGCTCTAATACCAATTGTTAGAAATAGAGAATACTAAGAGAGGCAGGTGAATTAGTAATCTACAAAATTTAGTTGCCAACTAGATATTATTTGTTACTTTAAATCACGCATAACAAAGTAATAAAGTAATGTGGAATAGTAACAATAACAATGCACAAAGATACTCATAACATCATATTTTGTTAAATAGGGAAACCCTAGCCAAGGGATAATGATATATAAGTTCCTTGTTAGAGGATGGACCCTATTAGGAGTCAATGAAAAAATTTAGTATAAGGAGTCCCTGTTAGGAGACTTTGAATCCCTGTTAGGAGATTCCAACCTTGTTAGGGGTTGTGCTACAATAGATGCAAGATTAGCCCACTGCTAAAACATGAAATTCCAATTACAAGAACAACTCACTACCCAAAAAACTAATTAATTTTTTTGAAAAATAGGTATTATAACTTATTCCTTGACTGATCCTTGATCTTCAGCTCAATTTTCAATCACCAAATAGCTCATATAAAACTTTGCATCACACTTCTTGTCACAAAATGTCCTTTGCATTTAAAAACAATGTCTTTTCACAAATATTTGTTGGGTCGGCTAAGACCATAACCTACTTTTTCAACTTAGAGTAAACATCTAGGATGTTCACCCTAATTGGACAAGTAATTATCTTGTAAACAAAATAATTCTTTCCTTCAATTGCGCTGTCCTATTTTTCTTCAAACATGATTATCTTTGTTCTATACACTCCATACTAACTTTTGAGGTTATACACATCATCACCAACATGTATACTATCTCCATCTAACTTCTCTAGTCATAATATGACATCAAAAACAAGTTATAAACAAAACAATACACTGCTTTAAACCAAATTCTATAGACAATTTTTTGATTACCGAACACTAAGTATCTTTATTTTTTAGGTTCCCTGTAAACATGTACATCATGTGGCGCCATAAATGAAAATAATTGCATATCACTAATATACAATTTTCAATAGTTTCTTAGTGTTTTAATGGTGTTTTGAGTCTATTGGCATGGTATCTAGTCCCATTTTAGTGCATTAAGACAAATAGGACTTCCTTTTACCAAAATTGTTGATTGCAACAAACTTTTCATCATTTTTTACAAGTTTTGAATTCCTAGAAAGAAATTGGTCATTCCATGGGTGTAGGAGTTTAATTCCCATGGGAAAAACCTATATTTCTATGTAAATAATCCTTCTAAAAAAAATTGGATAAGAGTTTTCTTGGTTGGTGGCCTCTAATAGAGTTTAGGTGGTTTTAGGTGCATGTAATGCCTACCTAAGGAGTAGTAGTAGAGATTCTAGCCATTGGAGGGTGGAATTATATGGTAGATTATTTCTAAACATCCCTTGGAGATGATGAATAAAAATTTAGTTGAGTGATATTGGGTTGGGAAGTCACAAATT
The DNA here is from genome assembly GCA_028749045.1 of Cupressus sempervirens. NCBI lineage: Eukaryota > Viridiplantae > Streptophyta > Pinopsida > Cupressales > Cupressaceae > Cupressus > Cupressus sempervirens. The sequence goes on from CM053790.1 coordinate 97,731,781, forward strand.
GGGAAAGCCCTAGGTTTGGCGGTCTGTAGGAGACTAATTTGGGGGTTTCTTACTTGCAGAGGTTGGGGCATCAAATATATTTGATATTACTTTGATTGATTCCATTTGAAGTGAAAGTCATGAGCATTGGGAGAAAGTGTAGCTATTAGTTGCTTTGGATAACCACCCCGCTTTATGCCTAAAAAGGGTGCACAATTAGAGGATATGCTGGTTGGTCCAAAATAACCTAAACTAAGGCTAAGATATGTTATAGAAGATGAAAATGGGTGTATGAGAATTTTTTTTTTGAGAATTACTTTGGAGAGTTTTTGATAAAACTTTACATCTTTCTTGCTTCAGACCTAGTTTGGGGCAATTAGGCCTACTAGGGAGTTTTGAAGAGTTTGAGTGCTAGGATTGGGTTGAGGATCTAAAACCACTTGAAACCTCTTGAATCCATCTTAGATAGGTAAAAAACATCCACCATAGTCTTTGAAAAGTGTTGGATTTGTAGAAAGGGTAGTTTTTGTTTTTTGGTTTTCGGGAACCTTGCATTTCACATGAACTTTTTCACATTATGAACTTGTTTAGCCCCATTACACTTTTCCATTATGTATTAGAGCTTAGGGTTAATTTGTATATTTTATCTTTTTTGACGAATTAGACCATAGCTTACCTTTTGAGAATTCCTATTTGGTCTTGATACTTGTGAAGATGTCAGAAGGAGAGGATGAGATCCCTTAGGTGGGTTAGCAATGCCAAACTTGTGAAGGAATGAATGGAAGAGAATAGGAGAATTAGAGAAACCCTTGAACAATCAAGAATGGAAAAGCTTGAGAAGGACAACAAAATGAAATCCTTGATCGGTAGACTAACCATAATGGAAAATAGAGGAAAAAGTAGATTGGAAGAGGAAGATGATTTTAAATACCAGGGAGAAGAAGATATCCATATGAGAGAAGAAGTATGGTTGGAGCCTAAGGAGGAGAGGATGGCTAGGTTTGAGCCATAAGGAGTGGTGATGAAAAAGAAAGATCAAACTTACCTTTGTATGTAGGTAAAATGGATGATGGAGAACTCATTGACCTATCTAGTGCCATAGAAAACTACTTTGAGTTTGAAAACATAGAGGATAGAAAGAAGGTAAGGATTATAAAGACCAAATTGAAAGGGAATGCATTAATTTTTTGGGATTGTATATAGAGAGAGAGGTGGAAGAATTGCAAACCCAAGATTGCTTCTTTGTATACTATGATGGAAAAAATGAAAGTAATGTTTTTACCTAGTGACTAAAAAGTATATATGTACAAGAAAATGCAAAGTCTGATGCAAAGAGACTGATGTAGAAGGTTACATTGAAGAATTCCATAAGTTTGATATCAAAGTGGGTTATGAAGAGGATGTGGAAGAGAAAATGGCAAGATACTCAGGGGGACTTATATTCAACATCCAAGATGAATTAAGTCTTACAACCCCTTGATGTGTGGATGAATGTTACAAGTTTTCCATAAGGGCTGAGGAGAAGTCAAGGAGAAGAGATAGTAATAGTGGTGGTAGGGTAAATGTAAAAAAATGTAGAGGAGATAAATCTACTAATGAAAATGAAAATTATAGTGAGGACAAGAGCAAGAATGCTAACACCAGACAAAGAGGAAGTGGAAGATTTGGTTATGGTAGAGGTAGTGGTGCATTCACTGGTAAATGCTCTAATTATAGAGGCATTGGGCATTAATACTTTAGGTGTCCTGAGAAGGAGGCTAACCACAAAAGGTAGAAAAGAGAGTTCACTTGGCACAAGGTGGGGAAGCAGAATAGGAAGACAAAGGGCAAGCTATAGACACTGGACCATACATGGAGGAGAATCCTTGATGGTAAGAAGAATGCAACAAGAAAAGTAGTCTCTAGTATCCTTCTTTAGAACAAATAGTGAAAGTCATGGTAAGATTTGTAAAATGATCATTGATTTTGGATCATTTGACAAATTGATTTCTTATGAGATGGTAAAAAAAAAAGAATTTCCAAAAGTCTCCCATTGAGAGACCATGTAAGGCATCATGGGTGAGTGATGAGAAAAACATTATTGTTAGAGAGAAATCATTTGTTGATTTTTCAATAGGGTCATATTCAAATAGGGTTCTTTGTGATACAATTCCTATGAAATGTTGTCATATTATTCTTTGAAGGCCATGGAAAGCCTCTAGGGATACTATAAAATGTGGATTGGTAAATGTGTACATTATGCATATGGATGGTCATACATTTTTCCTTAACCCTTTACCAAATAATAATGGTGATGGTGGGAGGATTGGATGTGTTGGTGAGAAGGGGTATATTACCTTAGAAGATCAAATAATAGGTGGTGCTGATCTAAAACATAAGACTTCCTTGGTGATGATGAAGAGCTCTTTTGTTGATCACAAGGATTCTAATTTGAGAAGATGGTGTGTGAAAATAAAATATTGATTGGTTATTTTTGGTGTAAAGGATAATAGTGAAATTTCCATGAGGGGCATAGTGAAGGGTCTTTTGGATCCTCAAATAAAAGAGGCAGGGCATGATAGCCCTTATTTTCACTGTGCCAAAACATTGAAATTTATTGTGAAAATATTTTGAAATGTGTTGTATTGTTAAGGTTTATTCTTTATTTGTTTTGAGTTTACTTGCAAAAAGCCTAACCTAATTATTTTTTCCTAGTCCATTTTGAAAAATCTTGCCCTAGTGAGATAGTCTAAGATCCTAAGATTACATCTTTTCCCTCTCATAGAGAATTTTCTTAAATCTACAATTAGTTTAAAAACTTTACCCTAGGTTTTTGTTTCAAGTGGGAGACTAAATGTCATTTCAAATATTTTCATCATGTGACATGATCTTACAATTAGGGCTTCATGTGTCTAGTTGTAAGGTCAAGTTTTTCTTCTCTCAATGTTATGATGTAAGGGTTAGTAAAGGATCATAAAGGGAAATGTTGAATGTTAAGATTCTACAATATACATTATCGTCTCATGGGAAGCTTTGAAGTTAAGTTATAAGATGTTATGGAAGCTAATAGTCATGTGACTGTAAAAGATAAAATGGGAACCTATGACCATATAAAAACAAAAGTATCGTAAGATCATAAGAGTTCCTACAAGATACTTTTGAAGTTATGATTAGGAAGTGATCATAAGATCATAGGGAAGAAATGTTAAGTGATTTAGTAATGTGAGTCTAGGTGCATGAGAATAAATCTTTGAGACATGTGGTAACTGATATGTTATGATGCTACAAAGAATAGTACATTGTATGATCAAGAGGGAAAGTCACATGAGCTTTACAAAGCTATGAAGAAATGCTAGATCACGAGATCATAATGGTAGATGTTGAAGCTTGTGAGGCTATGATAAAGAAAGGATAATAGCTAGCATATGGTCAAGAGTTAGAGCCAACAGTTAAGGGTAACTTCCAAAGTTATGAAGTTAGTTAAGTTACTACAATTGAAATATCATAAGGTAAGAAAAGTTGAGACACAATGTTACGCCAAGCCATATTAATGAGATCATAAGGGTTTATGAGGTAACTTTGTTTCCATCATTTAGATCTTATGATGAACTCTATCTCATAAGATCATGAAAGGCTTGAAGGGTCTCTTCAAAGAGACATTATATGGTAAATTGAAAGATCATAAAGACTATTTTCTAGGCTTACAAGAATGTGATAAGGGTTTGAATTTGAAGCAATATTAAGATCGTAAAGCCCAAGTTCCCTACCTAAGATGATACGAAGGGTTTACATTTCAAAGATGATGATAAGATCGTAAACTCTAAATAAGACATGTATGTAATTTTTAATTTTTATGTAAGTTGGAACAATGACATTTTTTCTCAACCAATTACCTTTTGAGTAAAGTAGAATGAATGCAGAGCTAGAGAATTATGTTGATGCTCCTTTGAGGTGATAGAGAACACTAGATTTAAGGCTTGAACATGTAGGAAATCAATACATAGAGGAATGTTGATGAAGTACATAGAATATAAACACATTCTTAAAGGCCGATTATAGATTATCATTTGTAGAAAGAGAGAGTTTCTAGAAGTTGTAGAGTTTTTGGTGTGAGTAGATTATAGTTTTTAGAGACATCAATAGAGTTTATAGTATCATAATTCTCATTCACCATATTGGATAAAGAAGTTGAAGAAATCCAATCTACAAAAAAGGAGATTGCAGAGATTTCAACTTCAAAGGGAGAAAGACCATGCAGAGAAAGCCTAATAGATTTGTTGATGAATTGATTAAGTTGTTTTTGGAATCCTCCAATGTAATCTCTAAAAATAATAATCACTTTGTAGACTCCTATACTATCTATAGACATGCTACATGCCTTGGTGTCAATGGATATGAATTATTTAGGTACTTCTATCACAATAAGATACATAAAATTCCTATTTGTAACTCATGGAAGAAGAATCTTGAAAAGATCATCTTTCTAGAGGTATTCATTGATGTAAATTTGGTGAAAGCCAAAATTAAATGATATAATCCAGGTACCAAATAATTCCATAGATGAGACATGACCATTCTATGTACATTAGACCATGCTTCTTTCATTGAAGCCTTTGTTAGAGGGAGCCATGAGTGAACAAGTGGATTTAATCGACCTTAAAGAAAAATTTGAAAGGAATACTAAGGCTTACACACAAAATTCTATGCTAGAGCACATGCCAATGGACCTCAAGCAACTGTTTGATTATCCTAAGAATGTGGAAAAGAAGATGCCTTTGGATAAATTCAAGAATTATTCTCTAAAGATTGTATATGGTGTCTACAAGGTGGTTGGTAGGGATGGCTATGATGTGCTCCATGGGGCAGCATTTATTATTGCCAAAGATTTATAGGAGTCATACCATGGTGGAGAATATGACTATGTGGAGTATATTTTGGAGATGATGAAGGATAACTTTGGACTGGCACATAGTGGAGAGATGGGAAACATGAAATTTGATCATTACTCATTGCTAATGCACTTGATCCTATATAAGAATGTGGGATATACTAACCTAAATTTCATTGATCACACCTCTAATGCAAATGGAGAGCTATCAATTTAGCTATGGACATGGATATGGGATAGTTATTATCACTACTTTAACTCTATTTCCTTTTTCAACAATTTTAGTATTGTTATCATGAAAATGTTAGACCCTAGTTACTTTAGGGTGCCTAACATTTTGAAGATCCTATCGAGACAAACCCTCCTACCTAAAGACAAGGGATTAGATCATAATAGGGTGAACATATTCTTGTTCCCAACATTTTATCTCATGAGAGTATATTGTTTCCCTAAGCCTCCTTATATATTTCCCAAATTCATCCCACCTAGACTAGCCATCATTTAATTCATGTGGCAATCGATGATGGTAAATAAAGAATACTTAGGGCCTAAACTACATAGAGGCATATTTTTGTTTAGGTGATTTAACATTAGAGACTTTTCAATTGGAAAAGAATCCTTACATCAAATCCATTGTTTTCTCTATCATTTTAATTTTTCAACTACCCCTTAGAGAATGTATGATCTAAAAAATTGGATGAGGAATACCATGAAAGAAATCAAGGATTAAGTGTTGCCACACACAAAAACATTGCCACACAAAGACTTGATTCCTAAAATTGTAGCCGAGAGCAAGGCTACTAACAAACTAGCAAAATGTGATGATGTGTTAAGGGTGAAAGAGAACTGAATCTAGAGCATACCCAAATTTAAATGGTTTTTATATGGATGTTCCTTACCCATAGAGAATAAGAAAAATGCTGAATATTCATGTTGTGACCATGGTAGAAATGAAAGAGGGGCCCATTAGAGAAGAAGAAAGTGTAAACACCAATATCCCAGAACTAGATGTGACCCTAAAATTAAAGAAGATGGGCCTGCAGAGGCATCATGGGTTACTAAGGGTAACCAATGGCAGAAGGTAGTTGAAATACTTAAAAATGTGAATCAAAGAACTCTAGAGATCCTATCTGGTGTGAGTTGGTATTTTTCTAATTTGTGGTAGAGCTGCATATAGGATAGAGTAAATGCAGAAAAAAACTCTTCAACTAATTTGGAGCTAGCAACAACAAGACTGGATGATAGAGTAATCCAATCTCAATAGTTTATTGAAGATGAAAAATTTATGAAATCTATTGAGTTCAAGATCTTCCTCTATAAGATTAAATAGAGTGAGCTCATACTTAGGATGAACCTATGAGAATTTGAGGAGGAGAAGCAAGAATTATTTGACCAAGTTTAGGCTTATGATCTTAAGAGTGAGGTAATGATTGTTGATGAGGAAAGGGACCTAGTACGAAGAAGTGGTATTCTTGTAATGACTTGCTAGAATTTGGAACAAGCTTTCATGCTTGACAAAATAAGAAGACAAAAGAATGCAATCTCATATGAGGCATATGGTACTCATGGACTACAAAGGGGATTAGGATTCCACATTGAGTCAAAATCTCTGGCACTATGAGCATGGCTCGTACAACCAATAAGCCCAAGCTAATGGATGTGCAAAGCATAGATCATGGCGATATGATAGTATGGACTTTATAGGGTACCACATGTATAAAAATCTCCAAGTCCATGAAGAATTTCATGTTGATGAATGAGGCCAAAGTGGAGGAAATAGAGAAAAGATTGGCTAAATAATTCCATTGCTATATAGATGTTAGGAAGCTATAATAAGATGAAATCAGAAAGAGCCATGTCTATAAATAGAGAATAGAGGAATTGGAGGACAAGGTTGATGGGCTAAAAGTTGAAGTTGAATCATTGAGAGAATAATTAGTTGGTGCAGAGGAGAAAAAAGAGTAGGGCACCAAGGAATAACTAGCAAAGGTCACAATAGAAATAACTACTCAAACAAAGAGGTTGGAGATAGAGGAAATAGGAACAAGAAGGATGAGCATTGATGCTCCATCTCTACAGAAGGGTGGTGAGGTAAGGAAAACTATCCTTAAAATTATGATAGGCCATAGATTGGGACTTTAAAAAATATATCCCAACAATCCCATGCTTTTTATATTTCTTTACAAGATGTTGAGCATGTTTTTAATGAAGCACTTGCATGGTTATCACACACTTTTAATCTTTGGGGGCCATACACAATTTTTGGAGAGGCTAACTATTTTGATGGCTAAAAATCCATATTCACCTTGAAAAATCATTGTAGTAAAGGAGGGCCTGGAGATAATTAGACAATTAATAGGTTTCTTTGTACGCAAGTTACAAATTATCTAAGGAAAGATGAAAGTTTTATCATAGGAGATTGAGCCCTACATTCCTCCTATTTTGGATGCTGATAGAAAGTTGAGAGACTAGTAGGAGCGGCTAGATTTTTTCAGCATAGTGCTAACTCATTAAGCCATAGCATCTATTTTTTAAAATGGTAGTGATGTCACATTTAATAACCTAATTGATTCATTATTCAAGGTTGAAAGATACTTGGATAAATTTTCTATGGAATCAACAACCATAATAGATGCTAGGTGGAATAAGGAAACAAAGGACTTGAATGAAGTCAAAACTACCAAATGGCCCACCAAAAGAGAAATATATGTCTGGGATGTAGTTGGTGAGATAAAAGCTCTCCCAATAGGAAGTGGTTGGGATATTAAAGCTAGGTGGCAGAAAATACAAAAGGTTAGAATGAGAAGACAAAAAAAGACGAAAGGAATTCAATTAAAGACTTTTACAGTAAATATCAGCTACGATTATGCAATTGCATTTCCTAGTTTTGTGTGAATGCACAAAATGTTTTAGTTGTAGCTTTTAGAAATATCTTGCCACTTGTTTCTCCACTAGGGTTCTAATGCAAGTCCTCTCATATGAGGCTTGTTGGACTCCTCTATATAATCATTTCTAGAATGTGGAGTGAGTATCTAAGCACTGTATAATTTTTAGTGTTTTATATTATTCACAGTTAGTGTGAATTTTGTCAATCATATGTTCTATTCAACCTTGTAAATCTAAGAATACAACAAATATTGAATGATTCAGTCTGTCAAGTTTTGTGTTATACTTTGAGTTTATACCAAAGTTTTATTTTTTTTCAAAGAGGATTAATACAAGGGAAAATTATGTATATCTTTATCTCTGAGTTTTCTCTCCATTTTTATATATCAATAATCATGGGATTGAATTAAATAAAGATCTTTCAGTTGAATGCAGTTTGGATGAGTTGTATATCTTTTTATTCATTTCTTTTAATTCAAAGAATTGACAGGGTTTCTACATGTATGGGAAGGATATCATAAGAATTAAATTCAGGGTTAACTATTGATTATTTAATTGCAAGTCAATTAAATTTGTCTAAAGTTAGTGGTTTGACTCTATATAACAATGGATAAGGAACTGATCAATTAATTAAGATGCAAGTTAATATGCTTATGTGATTGAACAATACATATCTCAACCAAACAATATATTTTGCATTTATGTATTGAAGAATCAATTTGCAGGTATGTGTAGGATCATGGTCAACCAAACTATGCTCTTAAGTGGTAATAAAAAATTAGAAAATCAGGGTTATGTCAACTTGACATGCGATTTTCTACATTTTATTAACTTTATATCAAAAAATTGAGAGAAAAGATTCTCTAGAAAATTGAATCTAGTTTCTAAACTACTAGGACTTATCTCAAAAAAAAATATTTGGCTTGTCAAAATTTTGAATTTTAATGCAATATTACAAAAAATTTAGAACAAAAATAAGTAGACATATGTCCGACCACCTTAATCAAACTCAAAGGATAATATTTTTTAATAATATTTTAGATATAAGTAGTAGACTCATGCTTGGATGTGACACATATTTTTGGGTATTTTTATTCTAAATAAATAATAATTACTTAATTTTTGACTTTAGTATTTTTGGAATAAAAATCTCTCATGTCTAACCACCTTACCTAATTCAAAACTCTACAAAATTCAATTTTTCAATTTTTTCCTTATAGTAGAAGAAACATAGAATGTGATGCACCTTTTTGGATTTAAAAAATGTTATACCATTTGAAAGTTATAGTTTTTTTTCAAGTAGTGTGTCAATCAACACTTTATATGTAACTCCATTAGAAAATAAGTGATAATTACTTACTAAACTCATAATTTGACAAACCTCACATTTATGGAAAGATAAAAACATTCTTAAGAAACCCTTTTTGTTTCATCAAATTTTGGTTTAAAAAAAGTCATTAGCTACATGCTTGAAGTAAAAATCACATAAAAAAGGCCAAACTCACATTTTAAGGATTTTTTTTAAGTTGATCATATAGGTTTTGTATCAAAAGATATAGTAGACCTTATAAAAATATTAATTATTTTCATTTAGTATCAGAGTGGGTGGGAAAAATGTTGGAATATATTTTGAAATGGTTTGAGATATTTCAGAACTATAGATTTTTCAGATCACCACTTTTTGGCACACCATGATCCTGCACATACCCTTGCTTGTCATTACTTATTTGTAATAGTTTTCCTCTAAGTTATATTTAGCTACTATAATGAGGGAGTTTATTTCAAAATCCAAGAAGAACATTGACCATTATCTTTTATATGGGATATACTTGAAAAGAAAACGTGAGAGTGAGTGAGTTTTAAAGAAAAATATTGGATAAGAAGTCATATCAATCCCTAAGGTGTACCTGCTTTGGTGCTGTAGAGCCTAAAGTGTAGAGAGTCTCTCTAATTCTGTTGAAGTTGATCCTGATAAAAGATTAATCCTACTAAGTATAGGATTTAGCTAGTTCTTAGGCTTGTTTTTGTCTCGTGCATCCTAGTGTTGGGTTTAGAGAAACCTAATAGTTTAAAAACCCAACAAAATGGCAACTCCATTGAGGACTTGTGCAGGCAATATTGTCATGTAAGCCATAGTATCTAGTATTATTTATATATTTCTAGTGCTTGATATATGAGAATAGAGTTGTATTACCTAGTGCTTGATACCATGTCTAAATTGGACTTAGATTTATAGAAATCCAAGAAGAAAAGAGAGGATTTAGCCATAGAACTTGAGAAGGTTGAGAATGAAGCCCAAGTTGCATAAACCATAAGGAAAATAAAATTTATTAAGTCTAATTTAGCCTTAGCATGTTCGCTAAACCTATCCCCACAAAGTACACCCTCTATTCCTACTTACTGTGAATAACCAAAACATATCTTAGCTAGCCCATTTTATATCTTCTACTACAAATAGTCAAGTATCTATCACTTAGCAAGCCCAATAGCCTCAAATCCCTATCAGGACCCAAGAGCTTGGACCAAGCACATGAAATTTTGCTTATTTTTAGAGAAGACCCAATTATCTAGAGAAATAAAAGAAAATTTCCTTTATGGGCATTCCTAGTTTACCCCATCCTATCTTTAATGACTTGAGAGATAAGGATATTAAATTTTGAGGCAATACTGGCATAACTAGTGAGGAGGACCTAAGAAAATTTATAGACATGGTTAATGATTATTTGGTAGAGCATAAAGATGTTTATTTGGTAGAGCATAAAGATGTAGTAATGAAATTTTCTATTCATTCAGTAACAAAAGATGCTAGGGACTAGTTTAGAAGGTTGCCTAATGATAGTATGAGCTCATGGAATGATGTATAGAATTTTTTTTAAGGAGCAATACGGTGAAAAGACAAATGCTATTTTTATGTTCAATGAATTTAACAACATAAAGAAGAGACCCAATGATTCCACATTTGACTTTAATGTGAGATTTTAGAAGGGGATCTATAGATTATTCCAAGTGATGAAACTTGATGAAGATGTCTGTCTCACAACTTACTTCAGTGTCTTTGATAATAATATGGCTTATACCTTAAGGGATAAAGAACCTAGAACATTGAGTGATGCCTACATAATGGCTACAAATATTGAAAATTTTAGAAAGGCATCACGTAAGTTGGTGAGAAGGGATAACCCAAAACTTTTCAATCCAAGGGGAAACAAGAAAGAGGGTGAGAAGTCTTTTGTGACCAAGAAGCTTGAGGATGATGCACTAGGTCAAGTTTTACATTTTTTTAAAGAAATGGAATTTACTAGCATACCATGTGAATAAGGAAAGTGCTAGAGATAAGCTCCAATTCAATAATAATTTCAAAAAGTAGCCTAGGATGTAGAATCACCATTATACCACATAGTGGAAGGATGATAAGCCCATCCCTAATCTTTCTCAAGGTAGAAAAGATAAGGGTACACTAGATCTATAACAAAGAAATTATGTGAACATGTCAGATGATGTAGCTTGGTTTATTTTGTGCTAGTCCCCTCATTCTTTTGATTATTGTTGAGTGGCTTAGTCTTTTTATGCAAAATAGCAAGCACAAAATGAAGGAGATGAAGAAGAGAACCATGAGGACATGGCATGAAAAATAATCAATCTATGTGATGATGATGAGAAATATGACTCAGAAGCTTCTAAAAATGATGTTGTAGATTATAGAAGTATAACAAGATATGTAATCTGATATCCTAAGTGGAACATATGAAGTCAAGAAAAACATCAAATTTGGAGATTGATTGAATCACTGTTGAGATGATAGATCAAGTCCATAACACCTATAATATTAGGAATAATTATGAACAATACTATTGGTAAGCAATCTAGAATTTTCATCAAGGATACTATTGATAAATTAGATGATGAAATTACAAACAATCTAGGGACAAAAAATTTCAAGGATAATAAAATCAAGAAATGGAAGCCCAAAAAGAAATTACATTTTGAGGATGTAGAAACAGTCAAAGTTAGTTTGCAAGAGAATAAATTGGGCCTTGATGCCACCAAAACAGTGAAGAAGCCTAATGTTCAAGAGAAATAAATTAGATATAATCCTTGCAAGGCCACTGTCTATGACCCTATCAATGTGATTTTTATGCAATCTAAAATTACTATCAAAGTTCCCTTATCTAAGATGTTTAGAATAGAGGAACAAAATAATAAGGCCCTATCTTGGTAAAGTAGGATAGGAAATACTAATTTTGTTGAACAACAACCATCAATAGTGTAGCAAGTACCATTGGTAATAAAAGATAAGGAAGACATTGGAGTGATGTCCTAAATACCCCAAATTTACTTGGATGCTTTATTTGCAACATACATAGAAAATTTTAACCCTTCCATTTTAAGTCTGATCATAGATGGGAAAACCTTTAAACATTGTATTATAGATTAAGGGGCTTCTAATACTGTAACACCTTTTAAAACTATGGAAGCCTTAGGTTTTGAAAGTGAATACAAAATAGGGAAGATATAGGGCTATGGAAGAAAGGGAAGTTCCTATCATAGGTACAACCAATGCCCTACCTTTTTAGCTAGTTGCATACCTTGATGTTGATGACCTAACTATGATGTCCTAGTAGTTGATATTTCTCCACAATATGGTATGATACTCTCAAGAAATTGGAATGCCAAAATGTGACCTATCACATGTTATTTTTCACATAGTAGATAAGGCCATCAAAGTTTAAAAAGAACTAAGAGTCACCCACATGCTTGATAACAACACTAATAAACAAGCCACTTGCTTCCTAGATACAGAAGTATATGATTTTATCTATGATTAACTCATTATTCAAAAATTGAAAAATCAATCTCATTGATCTTTCAAGAGGTGACAAATTGTGTAGATTCCAAAAGCCTTTGGATCATGTATTTTGATGGGGACAATTCAAATGATGGATCAGGAGCTAGAGTTGTTTTCATATCTCCAAAAAATAATACATTTATGTATTCATTTAATCTAAACTTTACATCTACCAATGACATTGTAAAATATGAGACACTATTACTAGGATTAAAAGTGATAGATAGTCACAGGATTAAGAAGCTACATGTTATTAGTAACTTAGAGTTAGTTGTGTCTCAGATTAAGGAGAAATATACTTTTAATAATAAGAGGCTAAAATAGTATATAAATGTTGTTTGGGACTAAATTGAAGCATTTAATGCTTTCAACATTTCCTAGATGGATAGAAGTAGTTCGCTAGCCATCAAGCCTAATGATGTGTCATTTGCTAGTGTATCTATAATTAAGATGCAAATTAGGCCATCTATCCATGATAATATAGAGAATTATAAATTGTTCAAAGATAATAAAGATATAATGAATTTTCATCTAAATGAAGACAACTATTATGGCCAAGAGTTGGACTATAGTGCTTTGGTAGAAATAGTAGATGGAAAGGAAATAATCTTTGGCCAAGAGATCCTACTATTAAACACAAACAAGGTACCCAAAGGATTAGTGACACCTGAAAGTTTTTTTATAACCAAGGAAAAGTATATTAGGAAGCTAAAGATAACAAGCCAGAAGAGCTTGAAGAGATCAATCTTGGAACTGCTAAATCTCCTAAAAATGTATCCATTGTTAAAACCTTATCCCCTATGATTAGGAATTCTTTGGTTCATCTGTTGAGAAAATTCAGACATGTCTTTGCATGGTAATAAGATGACCTCAGACATTAGAAGAAGGATTTGTTTCAACATGTAATACCTCTCAAATAAGATGTTAAGCCATTTAGATAGATGTAGAGACCTGTAAATCCTACTCTAGTGCCTAAAATGCATGAAAAAATATCAAGGTTATAGACAGAAGGGTCATCAAACCAATTAGACATCCTTCATGGTTGTCAAACCTTGTACCTGTTAGAAAAAATAATGAGGATATTAGGTTGTGTGGGGATTTGAGGAATCTAAATTGCATCCTAGAAAGATAATTATGGACATTCCAACATGGCAGCTATGTTACAACAAGTCATTTGTTAAAATCTAATTTCAATGATGGATGGTTTTTAAGGATACAACTGAGTTCTTGTTGATGAGAACGAACAATTGAAGACAACTTTCACTACTCGTCGAGGAACCTATGTATATGTCACAATGCCTTTTGACCTAATAAATATAGGAGAAACTTTTCAAAGAGTCATGGATGTAGAATTTAAGGAATGTTTTGATAAGTTCATGGTTGTATATCAAGATAATCTAAATTCATACTCAAAGAGGACTAAGGATCATTGTAGACATTTAGAAAATGTTTTTATCAAATCCTTACAGTATGGTGTTTCTTCAAACCCAAAGATATATACCTTTGGAGTAAAGGAAGGGAAATTGTTGGATCATATAGTATCCAAGGAATGGGTTAATATTCACCTTCAAATGGTAACAATAATTGATAATGTGCCAAAGCTCAAAAATGTTAAAGCTGTATAGTCTTTCTTTGGATAAGTTAAATTTTTAAGAAGATTTGTAACTAATTTTTCTAAGATCATTAGAACAATTTAAAAAGTGCTCAAGAAAGGAGCAAATATCAATTGGGAAGGAGAACCTATTGTTTCCTTCCAAGAGATTAAAAATGTTATTAAGAATAAACCATTCCTTAGGACACCAAATTATGAAAAGCCTATGCATTTTATTTTATTTTTACATCTTTTCATACAATAGAAATAGTTTTGCTATGGAAAAATGGAGAAGGCTATAAGAAGCTAATTGCATTATTTAGTAAGTCCCTTTAGTCTATTGAGAAAAATATGAAATTATTGTGAAGCAGGAATATGCACTTGTCAAAGCTATCAAAGCTTTTAGATGCTACCTAGTGGGTGCTATTGTCATTGCATTTGTGCCTAGTGTAGAAGTTAAAGATATATTTTCTTAGAAGGAGGTACATGGTAGAAGGTGTAGGTGGACTAAAAAAATCTATGAATTTAATATTGATATATAGATCAACAAGTTAGTAAGAGGTCAAGGGTTGGAAAAACTGAGGGCTCTATCAAATTTGGATGCTAATAAAATAAACCTTGTAAGTGAAGAAATTAAGTCAATCACCTCTGATATGGATCATTTTGATTGGTATGTAAATGTAATTTACTATTTACAAAAAATGCAAGCCCCACCCTAGGTAACAAATTACTGAAAAAAGATTTGTAAAATTGCATTCAATTGGATAAATTATTGTCATTGGAAGTCTATGGTGGAGAAATTTTGAAGCAATATTTTTAAAATGTATTGATAAAAATGAATTAGAGAGAGTCCTAAATGATATTCATTTTGGAGTATGTGGGGGCCAAAGATTACTACCTACAAGATTATGAGGATAGGCTTTCCCTAGCCTAGCTTATTTAAAGATGCACAAATCCTAGTGAAAAAGTGTGAATGTTGCCAGAGATTTGTAGGAAAATTAAAATTTTCTAGGAATTTTCCTCTAAAATTAGTGGAAGTATAGGCACCCTTTCAGCAATAGGGATGCATTTCATAGGTTAAATATCAACTAAGTCTAGCATTGCTAATTCCTGGATATTGATAGTAACTGATTACTTCACAAAGCGAGTGGAGGCTAGTCCTACAAGAAATGCTATAGGTAAATTGGTTCATAATTTTATACTGAATAACATCATAACATAGTTTGGGTGTCCTAAAATAATAGTTTTTGATAATGCCATATACTTTAAATCTTAAGAATTTATTAAATGATGTGACAAGTAAGGCATTACGAGATCAACATCATCAACCTATCTTCTACTAGGGAATGGACAAGATGAATCTATAGACATGATCTTGTTGAAATTCATAAAAAGGACTTTGGATGATAAAAAGAAAGCATGGGACTCTAAGTTGTACTTAGTAGTTTGGGCTGATAGAGTGACTATCAAGAGGGCAATAGGTGTTTCACCTTTTTACCTAGTATATGGAATCCAAGTAAGGATGCCCTAGAACAACTTGATAGGTTTATATAATTACATCTACATGTATGATGATGATATCATTGATGATATGTAGGAGAGCATGGATTAATTACTAGGATTGACTAAAACAAGGAGATAAGTCTCTACTAGAAATATGAAATTGTAGTCATAATGTGAAATGCAAGGCTTGAAGATAAAGGTAAACATGGAAAATTTGATCCTATCTAGCTTGGACCATATCTTGTAGATTCTACATGGGTGGAGGATTCTTATTTCATAAAGGAACTATCACAAAGCTTTCTTGAACTACCAGTTGATGAACAATTCTTAAAGAAATACTTCTCTTGAAGGTATTATTTTTCCATGAATAGTAGATAGGTTTTTATATCATTGTATATTTTATAGATTCATATGCATGTGTATAGCCTCTGTATATATGTATATATCCATGTATAGTCTCAAAAGTTTTGATAAACTATCATGTGTGTGGTCTTCTTAACCTAGAGATTCTAGATTCTTGGATGGATACAGGTTATCCATCATCCCTCGATAGACCCACTGATAGCGCTTGTTTTTACTGTACCAAAGCATTGAGATTTATTGTGAAAATATTTTGTGTTGTATTGTTAGGGTTTGTTCTTTATTTTTTTTCAATTTACCTACAATAACCTTAACCTGATTGTTTTTCCCTAGCCTAGTTTGAAAAATCTTTCCTTAGTGGGATAGTCTGATATCCTAAGATTATGTCTTTTCCCTATCATAGAGAATTTTCTTAAATCTGCAATCAATTTTAAAACTTTAGCCTAGTTATTTGTTTCAAGCGGGAGATTGTATATCATTTAAAAATATTTTCATCATGGAATACAATCTTATGATCAGGGTTTCAAGCATCTAGTCATAAGGCCAAATTTTCCTTCTGTCAATGTTACTATGTAAGGGTTAGTAGAGGATCGTAAAGGCAAATGTTGAATGTTAATATTTTACATCATGGATGTTTTAAAATGATTTTTTTAACCTTAGAATCACCCTTTTGTCATATCATCTTGAGTCTCCCATGGGAAGCTTTTGAAGTTAAGTTATAAGATGTTACTATAAGATGATAATAATGTGATCATAAAAGATAAAATGGGAACCCACATCCGTATGATAATAAAAGGATCACAAGATCATCAGAGTTTCTAAAAGAGATTTTCTAAGTTACGATAAGGAAGTGATCATAAGATCATAGGAAATAAATGTTAAGTGGTCTAGTAATGAAAATTTGGGTGAGATGCATGAGCATAAGTCTTTGAGACATGTGGCAACTAATATCTTACAATTGCATAAAGAATAGTAGATCATATGATCAAGAGGCAATGTCACAAGCTCTATGAAGCTACAAAGCAATGCTAGGTCATGAGATCATAAAGGTAGAAGTTGAAGCTTGCAAGGCTACAATAAAGAAAGGATAACATCTAGCATATGGGTGAGAGTTAGAGGTAGTGGTTAAAGGTAACTTCTGAAGTTACAAAATTAGTTAAGTGACTACAATATAAATATTGTAAGGTAAGAAAAGTTGAGACACGATGTTACAAAAAGCTATATTTGTGAGATTTTAAGGGTTTATGAGGTAAATTTGTTTTCATTATTTCAATCTTACAATGAACTATGTCTCATAAAAATGTGAGAAGTTTGAGGGGTGTCTTGAAAGAAACAATATATATTTTATATCATAAGACTATATGACCATTTTCCAAGCTTTCAAGAATGTGATAAGGGTTTAAATTTTAGTAGATCATAAGATCATAAAGCCCAAGTTCCCCACCTAAGATGATATGAAGTGTTTACATTTCAAAGACGATCATAAGTTTGTAAACCTTAAATAAGACATGAATGGGCTTTTTACTTTTGACCTGAGCTAGAATAATGACTTATTTTCTCAACCAATGAGATTTTGAGTAAAGTAAAATGAATGCAGAGATGGAGAATTATGTTGATGTTCCCTTGAGGTGATAGATAACACTAAATTAAAGGCTCAAGAATGCAAAAATCAATGCATAGAAGAATGTTCATGAAGTACATAAAGTATAAAGACATTCTCAAGGCCAATTACAGATTACCATTCATAGAAAGAGAGACTTTCTAGCAATTGATGTGAGAAGATTATAGTTTTCATAAATAGTAATAATGTTTCCAATCTCATATTTCTAAATCATCATGTTGAATAAAGAGATAGAAGAAATCCAAGCATAGACATGGAGGTTGTGTTGATGTAAATAAGCATTTACTTATTACACTTTACTTAAGTTTACTTAGGTCAATGCATTATTTTATTATTTATTAGTTAGACACCGAGGATTTTGTGTAATCATATGATTTGTCATATTGACAACATAGGAGTAAGTAACTCTAATCTATAACATGGTGTCTACAATACTGGAGTTTGCATAATTAACCGAGTTTTCATGTTGACAATATAGTTATTTGCACTATTATATTTGTTGACAATATAGTTATTTGCACTAACTCTTGTGCTTAATGGAGGATAATCCCCACTTGGTGGACATGTGCTTAGTTGTTAGGCTTATCATATTGCTAACTCCTAGACATTCCAGAAGCATTTTAGAGACCTTTATATTCAAACACTCCTAGTGTGTATGTACATCAATTGAAAATTATATTGTTGTTCTAATCATACTTTTCTCTATTCTATGCTTGTGCTTGAGTTCCTTAATCTTGGGTGATTTTTCCCTAAGGAAAATTCTTACATGGTATCAAAGCTAAGAGAATTTCTCTTCACATAGCCATTGGAGACCATTTTCTTGCTTCACCTTGCAGAGGACCTCAACTCAGATCTAGAGTATTGTAGTCATTGGGAGTGTCTAGAGCTAGAGTAGACCTCACCATTGCATCCTAAGCATCAATTCGATAAAATTTCACTATAAATTTGCCTACCCTTGGCAATAGTCAAAATTGAGGAATTTTTTTTTGCAAACCGACACTCGAAGGCCTGATTTACAAATCCAATATGATCATTTTTTGATCTATTTAAATTATTTTTTCAAATCTAAATTATTTCTTTTCTGTTTCCATTAGAAATTTTCTATAATTTTTGGAGCAATTTTTGAAAATGTTTTTTAGGCCATTAGGCTTGCAGAGAAATTTTATTTTTGGAAGAACTGAGTGGTGAAATAATTGCCCCCACATGTAGAATATTCTCTATAAATTCTAAAATATTCCAATTTAAATCGAGTAGTCTCCACCTCATTTCTACCTATTTCAACATCATTTGGCCAACAACATCTGGCAAACATAGTAACTAGCAGGCTTGCACTCATTTTCATATTTGTAGGGTTGTTATTTTAAACAACCCACTTTATTATCATATGGTAGATGTGGGATTTAAACTGACACCCATCGGGTTAACTTCTCATACAACCCACTTACCCTGACAGTGAAAACATGCCCTCAGTCTCTGATGCCTACATTTAAAACTCTAGTATTTACCAAATTCAACATTTATTAGCCCTGTCAAAAACTTGCCTATCTAATCACCAGACTGACCATTGCAACAAACCTTTAGTGACACTTTTGGTGATAACATCTTTCCAATGCTATACATAGGGTTTGATGTGTAAAGCTAGTTAGCAGCCACTATACACAAGATGCTCCACATCTACAAACCCTGACATGTATTAGCCACAGAAAGCTCCATGTGTACTACCATGCTGCCTACCATCTCACGCATCTATAGCAAACATAGTCAGGAATATCCACATCACCACCTATAGACAATGTGGAGCGAAGGCACCCTACACATCATTATCATGTAGGAACACCATATTGTCCCCTATTGGATTGTTGTAATGACCAGTCAGCCTGTCTATACATTTGTACAATTGTTGACATCATCGTGACACTAGCTACCCTGTCACCTTTTCATTGTATTAAATTTGTTGATCGTTTGATCGTCATCTACAACCTAGAATACACTATCATGATAGTTGTGTGACCATCAAATTTAACCTCACAATTTGCAGATTAGACCCCTCTCTAGATTCAATTTTGATTTGATAGTTAGACATTGGGAGGTCATAACTTAGTCATCTAGACTCTAAACCAGGTGCTATTTTTTTTATTTTGGGTAAAAGTTACTAAAATTTTCAATGGTGCTATTATTTTTGGGTTTTGGTGAATGGATTTGTAAGAAATTGTATTTTTTGGTGACTATACCTATCTAATCTTACATTTTGCAACTTCAAACACTCTATACGGGCTAATCTAGACACATTTTCAAGTTCTATTTTTTTGAAAGTGCTTAATTTTTCATCTACTTTCTAGATCTACAATTAGATTATAAGGTTGTGTTGGACAAAATTATCATTTCTAGAATTAGGTCCTTTTTTTACATTGTATTGCTTTATTTACTCTTCAAACAAATTGTACATCTAAGCTAGAGTGCTTAGTACTAGATTTGAACCTCAAAAGGTAGTTGCAAATAGCAATATTAGAACTCCACTTTGTACATTTTGACAACTGGCCTATTGTAAATGCACTATATTTAAAGTTCCAAAAGCATCATATATTTTTTTTTTTTGGGGGGGTGGGGTGGGTGTCTTGTGTTCTCATGTTTCTCTTATGGGATTTTTTTTTTTTTGCATGATAGGTTCACTTAAAACTCTGCTTCCTACTTTACACAATTATACTACATGGAAAGATGTATGGAGTAGATTAATGGGAAAATGGTTTGAATCTATATGTTGATAGTACAATTACCAAACCCATTGAGGCTACAACACTAATTGATCTTGTCAAATTAAATACAATTAGGCTTTAGGAATTATCAAGTGTTGTGTTCAAAGAGATCTCTTCTTCCACATTTCTAGCTTTAAGGAATCCAAGGGTGCTTGGGACAAACTTGAAGGGTTGTATGGTAAGGTGGATGAGGAAAAGGGATTCAAAATTGAGTATGTTCTAATTCTCTTAGATCCTAAGATTTTTAATAGAATTCAAGACTATGTCAATGAAGCCAATGATTTGAGAGCACTACTTAAAGATTGTGGTAATCCCATGAAGGATGATAGATTGATTCATCACATCTTGAAGAGGCTACCTTCAAAGTATGCATCTTTTATTTTGAATTACAACACTCACAGGTTGACCATGGGAAGTGCCTTCACTAAGCCTTCATTTAATGCATTTGCAAAAATGTTGATGTTGGAACAATCCAAGTTGATAGATATGGGAATTCTAAAGTCATCAATTACCAAAGAATTAATGGCTACTAATGAGAACCAATCAAATCAACAAGAAAAAAGTTATACCAACAACAAGAAAAAGTTGAGGAAGAAAAAATCACAATCAAAGACACAACAATATTCCTCATCACAGCAAGGCAATTCTTCTTCCAACAAGAAGGGAAACAATGATAAAACGGATAAAACGTTTTCTGCATATTGCAAGAAACCAAGTCATGATGAGCATCATTGCAAGGCTAAGAGAATAGATGAGTTGGAAAAATTACTTAGGAAGAACAAAATCAATGTGCCAAATGCTTCCAATGATTCAAATCCATCCACATCAAAGGAAAAAGGGCAAGAACTTATGGCTGGTTCAAGTTCTTTAGGGGAATGGATTCTTGACTCAGGTTCCTCGTATCATCTAGGTTCTTCAAAAGGACACTTTTGCTCATTGAAGTAGTCAAAGGTACCTCACATATTTGTAGGAGATGATACAAAAATGGAAGTTTAAGGGAAAGGACAAGTTGATATGAAAAATGGAGAGTACAAAGTTCTCTATATTCAAAACCTTATCTCTAATCTCCTTTCAATCTACTAGATCACTTACTATGGAGATGAAAATAAAGTTGACTTCCTTCCTGATTTAATAATGGTGTGCAATCTTAAAGTGATTCATTGATTGTAGTGGCTAAAGTCAGTCATTAAAAAAGGCTTTATTCCATCTCCCACTTTGTGCCTAAGTCTCCTTCAGATGCCTTGTTGACACAATCTTTGTCACAAATAAAATTATGGCATGAGTGGTATGGTCATCTTACCTTCTACTATCTTCATCAAATTAGCTCAAAAAATATGGTCAAAGATCTATGCGGTCTGTAATCAAATTTTCTAAAGGTGAATGTTATACTTGTTCAATTGATATGTATCTAGAAGAAAAGTATGATAAAGGGAAGTCTTGGAGAGCATTAGTTTCTCATGAGTTGGTTCATATATTTTAGTAGGTCCTTTCACAGTAACATCAGTCACTTTCATTGATGACTTTTCATGCTACACATGGATCTACTTTCTTGATCACAAGAATGAAGTGTTTAAAGAGGTTCTAGCTTTCAAGAATCATATTGAAAATAAATCAAGTAAATCCATCAAGGTTCTTTATATGGACAATGAAAGTAGATATGTGAACTCAAGACTTAGAGACTTTTGTGAACTTGAGGGTATTGATCTTTAGAATCCAGTAGCACTCAGTCTACAAAAAGAAAATGTTGAAGGAATGAAGATAATAATTCTTAAGTCTATGGAAAGTTGCATGCTTCAAGAAAAGTCTCTTGATCCATCACTTGAAGTTGAAGCTATGAGCAGTGATATAGTGATAGGTCCATGCAATTTAGAAAAGTTGGGTAGACCTTGTCTTCTAGTTCTAGCAACTGAGGTTGACTACATAACATATATTTCAAGTTTATTTGTGGGGTCATACATAAAATATTTGGGAAACATCATTGATGATATAAATCTTCCCTTTGATGAAGAAGATCCTTCTTTAGTTGTTGTGAGGGCTCACCCTGACCCTCCTATCCATTCTCTACATGATCAGTCTTTCCAGGTTGATATGATTGTGGATCCTTATGTAAAATAGTTTTCAAAGGTCTACTTATTATTAAATGAGATAGTTTTTTATTTGGGATATGTTCCACATCCATCCTTGCTAGATCTGACATTTCTCTTTTTAGTAGTATTCGAAGGGGCACAAGTCAATATTGATAGAGGGATAGTTAAATAGGTTTCAGAGAAACCATTCATCTTCAAGATTCTTTCTACACATTGGGGAATCATCTCATATGTACGTATGACATTGTTTCTTCCAAAGGGGAGGAACACTATTCAGTAGTCATGGATTACGTTCTACATTGGAGAAGCTATCACTGATCAACATTCTTCATTTGGGGGAGGGAAGGGACTAACTTTTCTCCTTTCTTCTTCTTCTCTCTTATGGAGGGGAACTTTTCCTCTTTTGGGATAGTGGTCTTCTCATACTTCTCTATTGTATATACTTGATGTATGTTGTAATGGGGGGGTCTTGATTACTCCATCCATCCATGCATCTTATTTTTTCATCTCTCTTTTTGGGGGAGGGTATTTACCATGAGGTTTTCCCTCTTTCTCTGCTTTATTAGAGATTTCTTTTCATTTTGTACATGGGTACCTAACATGGCCTAGTAGCTGGGACCCATCTTGCATTTTTATCCTAGCTTTTGTGAGCTTAAGTGCATTCCCCTAAGTTGCACTTAAGGGGAGGTGTCGGTGTAAATAAGTATTTACTTATTACACCTTACTTAAGTTTACTTAGGTCAATGCATTATTTTATTGTTTATCATTTAGACACCTAGGAGTTTGCATAATCATATGAGTTGTCATGTTGAGAACACAATTATTTGCACTCTTAATTGAGCAAATGGTGTCTACAACATAATTTTATGTGACGCACCTTTATAGGCTTATCCTCTCATCATTGCACTAACTCCTATGCTTAATGGAGGATAATCCACACTTAGTGGACATGTGCTTAGTTGTTAGGCTTATCATATTGCTAACTCCTAGACATTATAGAAGCATTCTAGAGGCCTTCATATTAAGGAACTCATAGTGTGTATGTACATCAATTGAATATCATATTGTTATTCTAATCATACTTTTGTCTATTATGTGCTTGTGCTTGATTTCATTGATCTTGGGTTATTCTTCCCTAAGGAAAATTCTTAAATACTATAGAGACTTCAACTTCAAAGAGATGGAAAACTAGGCAAAGAAAACCAAATAGGTTTGTTGATGAATGCATTAAGTTGTTTCTAGATTCCTCAAATGAAATATCTACAAATGACCATCACATCAAAGAACTCTATAATTTTTGTTGAGATGCAACATGACCTAGTGTCAATGGATATGAAATATTAAGGTACTTTAATCACAAGAGGATAGATAAAATTCATGTTTACAACCCATCGAAGAAGAATCCATCAAAGCTCATCTTTTTGGAGGTATTCATAGATATTGAATTGGTGAAAGTCCTAATTAAATCATACAATATAGCTACCAAATCATTCTATGGGTGAGATGGGACCATTTTGTGTACATTAGACCATGTTTCTTTCATTGAAGCCTTTGGATTGGAGGGAGGCATGAGCAAGATAGTGGATTTAATTGACCTTCCGGAAAAATTTGGAAGGACTACTAAGGATTACAAAGAGAAATTATGCTATAGAACATCCTAATGGACCTCAAGCAAGTGGGTGATTATCCTAATAAAGTGGAAAAGAAGATGCCTTTGGATAAATTGAAGCATTATTTTGTGAAGACTGTATATGATGTCCACAAGGTGGTTGACAAGAATGGATCTAATTAGGTCTATAGGGTATATTTTATTATTTCTAAAGATGTACATGACTCATACCATGGTAGAGAATATGACTATGTGGAGTATACTCTGGAGATGATGAAGGATAACATTGGACTTACCTAGAGTAGAGAGATGGGAAACTTAAAATTCCATCATTGCTCATTATTGATGAACTTGATCGTATATAAGAATGTGAGATATGTTAGGCTAAATTTAATTCATCACACATCTTATGCAAATGGAGAGGGTCTAGTTAAGCTATGGACATGGGAATGGGATAATACTTATCACTATTCTGACTTTGTTTCCATTTTCAACAATTTAAGTATTATTATCATGAAAATGTTAGACCCTAGTTATTTTAGGGCAACTAAGATTTTGAAGAGCCTATGAGGACTAGCCCTCCTCCCTAAAGATAAGAGATTAGATCATAATTGTGGGGTAATCTTCTTGTTCCCAAATTATTTTCTCATGAGAGTATATAGTTTCCTTAAGCCTCCTCATATATTGCCCAAATTTATCCCTCTTAGACTAGCCATCATTGAATTCATGTAGCAGTAGATGATGGTAAACAAAGAATACTTAGGGTCTAAAGTAAGTAGAGGCATATTTTTGTGTAGGTACTTTAGAATTGGAGACTTTTCAATTGGAAAAAAGTCCTTAGATCAAATTCATTCTTTTCTCCATCATTTTTATTTGTCAACTACTCCCTATAGAATTAATGACCTAGATATTTGGATGAGGAATACCCTAAATGAAATTAGGAATGATGTTTTACCAAGCATAAAACCATTGCCACATGAAGACTTGATTCCCAAAATTGTAGTTGAGGGGCATGCTACAGACAAACTAGAAAAAAATGATGATGTATTAAGGGTGGAAAGGGAACTAAAGAGAGCAGACCTAAATGTCAAGGGTTTTTATATGGATGTCCCTTATAGAGAATTAGAAAAATGGTTAATGATAATTCTATGAGCATGGCACAAATGCCATAGGGGCCCATTGGAGAATAAGAAAGGGTAAATCTTGATAGCCTAGAATTAGATGTGACCCTAGAAATTGAATAAGATGAGCTTACAAAGGCATCATTGATTACCAAGGTAAAAAAAGGCACAAGGTAAATCACATACCAACAAAGGTGAAATTAAAAAAACTTTGTAGATCTTACCTAGTAATAGTCAAAAATTTTCTTATCTAAGGTAGAACTACATGCATGATAGACTAAATGTAGCAGAGAACTCTTTGACTAATTTAGAGATAGCATAAACAAGACTAGATGATATAATCATCCAAGCTTAGTAGTTTATTAAAGATGATGAATTCATAAAATTTACTAAGTTTAAGAGCTTCCTCTACAAGATTAAACAAAGTGAGCTAGTATTGAAGATGAAGCTTGAAGAATCTGATGAGGAGAAGAAAGAATTGATGGAGAAACTTCACATTTATGATCGTAAGAGTGAGGTAATGACTCTTGATGAGGCAAGGACCTGAGTATAAAGAAGTTTTATGCTTCTACTACATGGCTAGGAATTCGAACAAGATTTTATGCTTGACCTAATTAGAAGACAAGAGAATGCAATATCATATGAGGCATATTGTCGTGGTGGACTACAAAGGAGATCAGGATTTAATAGTTATTCCAAATCTCTAGAAGTGTAGGGCATGGATCCTACGACAAATAATCCCAAGCTAATGGATGTGCAAAGCATAAATTAGGGCAATATGATAGTATGGAATTTACAGGGTACCTTAAGTACAAAAATATCCAAGGTCATGAAGCATTTATCATTCATGAATGAGGCCAAAGTGGATGAAATAGAGACAATACTAGCTATAGCATTCCATGATTAGATAGATGTCAGTAGGCTATACAAAGATGAACTCAGAAAGAGCCATGTTTATAAAAAAAGAATAGAGGAATTGGAGGCCAAGGTTCATGGTCTAGAAGCTAAAATTGCATCTGTGAGAGAGCAACTAGCTGGTGTAGAGTAGAGAAAAGAGTAAGCCACCTAGGAACAACCCAAAAAATGTCACAATATTAATAACTACTTAGACAAAGGGGTTGGAGAAAGAGGAAATGAGGGAAAACTTTAAAAAAGACCCCTCCAAAAAATAATATAAATTATTGGCAAACCTTTCATTATTTTGAAAAACTAAATTATTTTTATTGGCGACTCTCATTTTTTTTAATTTTAAATATTATTTACATTGGCAATTATTTTGGAATCATAATTTTTTAGTAGAAAATATTGGCAGATCTCAATAATAATAGGAAGTTAACTAATTGTCATAGAATGATACAAATTAGAATTGAACATATTTTATGTCATGGAAATTATACGGATAGTTACATTATATTTTAAATCAATAGCGAAAACTAAATATTGGTAATATATCCCTAAAGTAACTAATAATTATGATAATTATTGGTGAAGTAATTGTAATTTATTTGATAATATATAGTATTTAGGTGAATATAACCTAATGATGTATTGAATATTGTGGCAAACATTTGAGTTTAAATTTCTTAATAAAATAAATTATTGAGCGATTTTAAATATTTTAGAACTAAATTTAATTTAAAAAGTGGTGATTTAGGTTGCATTAGATATTAAATTATTAGCAAATTACTAGCAAAAAATTTCTAAAATTTGTTAAATTATGAATATTTACCACTAGAAAACACTCTAGAGGAAATAGGAACAAGAAGGATGAGCATTGATGCTCCATCTAAACAACATAGTGGTGGGGTAAGGGAAACTTCCCTTAAAAGTATGATAGGCCATAGTGTGAAGACTCTAAAAAATATATTCCAACATGCCCATGCTTTGTATATCTCTTTAGAATATGTTGAGCATATTTTCAATGAAGCACTTGCATGGCTATCAGCAACGTTTAATTTTTTGGGGCCATACACTGAATTTTTGGAGAGGATAATTATGTTGATGGATAAAAAGCTAGATTTTCATAACAAAATCATTATAATAAAGAAGGGCCTATAGATAGTAAGAGTATTAATAGGTTTCTTTGCAAGAAAGTTACAAATTATCCAAGGAAAGATGAATTTTTTATCACAAGGGATTAATTCCTACATTCCTCCTATTTTAGATGCTGACAATAAGCTGAGAGACTGGCATGATTCTTTCAGTGTATTGCTAACTCAGGAAGCCATAGCATCCATTTCTAAGGATGGTAGTGATGCCCCATTCAATAATGTGATTGATTCATTATTCAAAGTTCAAATAGACTTGAATAGATTTTCCATTGAATCAAGAGATGTAACAGATGGCAGGTGGAATAAGGAAACAAAGACTTGGATGAAGTGAAAACCATCGAATGATGAACCAAAAGAGAAATATATGTCTAGGAGGCAGTTGGTGAGATAAAAGCTCTCCCAATAGGAAGTAGTTGAGATATTAAAGCAAGGTGGAGAAAAAGACAAAAGGCTACAATCAGAAGACATAAAGAGACAAAATGAATTCAATTAAAGACTTTAGAATTATATGTCACCTACAATTTTGGCGCTGCATTTCCCAATTTTCTTTGAATGCACAAAATGTTTTAGTTGTAACTTATAGAAATATCTTTCCACTTATTTCTCTAGTAGGGTTTGGATACATGTCCTCCCATATGAATCTTATCATAATCCTCTACATATGGATTTCCAAGATGTGGAGGGAGGGTCCAAGGTTTGTATAATTTTTAGTGTTTTATGTTATTCATAGTCAGTCAATTTTTTGTCAATTATATGTTGTATTCAACCTTGTAAATCTAAGAATGCTATGAATTTTGAATGATTTAGTTGGTCAAATTTTGAGTTATACTATGATTTTAAACCAGTATTTTATTTTTTTCAAAGAGGATTAATGCAACAGAAAGTTCTGCATATCTACATCTCTAAGTTTTGTCTCAATTTTTATCTATCTATATAATCTTATGAATGAATTAAACAAAGTTCTTTCAATTTAAAGCTTATTGGATGAGTTGTATATCTTTTCATTGATTACTTTTAATTCAAAGAATCAAGTAATTACTTTCAATAATTAATAGGGTTTCTAGATGTATGTGAATGATATCATAAGAATGAAAATCAAGGGTAACTGGTGATAATTTAATTGCAAGTCAATTAAATGTGTCTAAATTTATTTTTTTGACTTTATATAATAATGGATAAGGCACTAATTAATTAATACAGATGCAACTTAACATGGTCATGTGATTGCATGATACATATATCAATCAAACAATCAATTTCCATTTGTGTAATGAAGAATCAATTTGTTGGTCATTACGTATTTGTAATAGCTTTCCTTTGAGTGATAGATAGCTACTATACTGAGGGAGTTTATTTACAAATCCAAGAAGAACATTTACCATTATCTTCTATAGGGGATATATCTAAAAAGAACAGAGTGAGTGACTAAGTTTTAAAGTAGAATATCAAATAACTAGTCATATTAATCCCTAAGGTGTACTTGACTTGTGCCTATGAAGCCTAAAGTGTAGAGAGTCTTTGTGATTCTATTGAAGTTGGTCTAGATTTGACATCAATCTTACTAAGCATAGGATTTAGCTAGTCCATAGGCATTTTTGTCTCTTTCATCTTGATGTTGGGTTTAGAGCAACCTAGTAGTTTAAAATCACCAATAGCGAAGATTGAGAGGGCAAGGGATAGATGTCCTAAATAAGATGTTTGTAATGAATTTATTGGTTCTAACCTTTTGTATGTAGGAAGTACATGTGAAAGAAGTTGAGGATTGTTGGAGAAGAGTTGAAACAATCATCTAGGAAAATGGGTGACTTCAAAACAACTACTCTTCACTCGTGTGGCAAGTGTCTTTTTCAAGGTGGGTTGTACAATATAGGAGCACCTAGGTTGACATCTAGGTACATGTTGGTTGAAAGTAAAGAAAAAGGATCAATGACATTCTTAATGGTGGATTGGAATGTATTGAATCCTATAAGGGCAATATGTAATGTGTTGGTCTAATTTTTCACATTTACAAAAATTATGAAAATTTTTAGTGAAAAATCATTTAAGTCTTTAAATATTGAAAATTAGGGTTCCGTTCCTTGTATTTTTCAAACCCTTAGATTGCCCTAGTTTTAGAAAACCCTTAAAGTATTTTTAGGAAAATGTTTTTAATGATATACCATCTCACTTAAGGAAGGGCTTGCACAAGCATAAGTTTATTTTAATTTTGTTTAAACCTTAGATGGTCATTCTTGGCTTGCAAAATGCTTAATCATTCTATTAGGAAATACCTTTGATGACACAGAGTTTTAAAATCATTGATCTTGTTTAGATCAATGGGTAGCACATGCCCACAATTTTGAGATGCAAGGTTTTTAAATAATGCAAGCATGTGACTTGGTGACATGTAGCCCTTACTTTTCTAAATTCTAGTGAATCATAAAAGGAGTCATAAGTTGTCAGAAACTTTTGCAAGTTTGTCAATACTTTTGTGCACATTCTGGATTTCCTATGATATCATTGGTTGAGTTACCATTAGAGATATGCCTTTATCACCAAGAAGCGTTAACCATTGATTTCATTTGAATCAAGGGCTAGAACTTTCTTGCAAGAAGGAGATGCTCATTAGATAAATAATGCGGGGACGCAAAAGTATGACAAGTGGCAAGGTCTAACAAGATGTGCCCATCATTCTAAAGAATAGATGTCTTCCATGGAAGGCGTCAAACAAATTGGAATGGTTGGAGATTTTTATTCATCACTTTAGCCAATGTGGTGATAAGGATACCTAATTCTATAACCATTGATCTGTCAAGGATCAAAGGCTAGCGCATGCCCACAATTTGAAGCTACACAAGAGATAAATAATGTGGGCAAGAGGTTTTTTTGACATGTGGTAAGATGGGGTCAAGTAATTCTAATTGTATGCTATAGTGTGCCATATTGTAAAATGATTGTTGACATGTACTGCCAGATGTGCCACTAAAGAAGTTTGACTACTGAATGGAAGTGAAGTCTTATCAGCCATAGATCTTTCAAAGATCTACGGTTAGTGCAATCTCGCATTATGAAGCTGCAAGTCAGATAAGAAAAGTGGGTATGCACCTTTGCGATGCATGTCACAGTGGGGCCAAATTATGGAAGAATATTGAGTCATGCCATGTGGTTTTCCACTTGTGCTTAGCTAGATGTGGGTGCAAAAAGTGTCAGAAATTAATGCAATAGTCAGATGAGTTAGAACACACAGATTGAAAGTAGTCATTTCATTGGCCCAAGTGGATGATGCAAGCATAGAATGCAGAGTTATTTTTTATCATTGATCTTTTCCTGATCAATGAAGGGTACTTGCCTACAATTTGAACTTGAGAGAAGTTTAAACAAAGTGGTAATATGCCATGTAGACACGTGTCCATGGTGACGTCTAAAATTTTAACTTAGAAGCTCTCCAAGGTATAATCAGTATTGCCATTGATCTTTCAAAGATTGACAACTAGCACAAGCCCACAATTTAAAGATGCTTGTCAAATAAGAAAAGTGGGAATGCAACATCTTGACATGTGGAAATAATGATGTTAAGCACCTACTCACTCATAAGAAGATATGGGACCTATTATCATGGAAAGCTATCAAAAAGCACAAACTCATATAAAGCTTCCATTGGTCAATATAGCTTAGTATATTTTGTTCAAAAGTGAATTAATTTGATCGTCGATCTTGTCTTCATCAATGAACGACACTTCCCCACAATTCTAAGATGCAATAAATTTAAGGAATGCAGGCAAGCACTATTGTGGCACGTAGCCTTATTTTTAAAAGCCATAAAGCTTGTTGCCTTTTAAATTAGAGCCATCTGATTTGGTGAAAATCAACAGATAGGATTCAAATTTGGTTGCAATTTGGAAGTAACAATTACCGAGAGTAAATATGATTTAGATTTCATGCGTGCAATTTCAATGTATGAAAGGAACCCATGATCTCACCATTAATGAATCACCAAAGCATAGAAAGAACATCAGGGCATAGAAAATTTTTAGAACTAGGACACATAAATTTTTGCTAGTGATCCAATAAAATTGCAAAAGGAGTCACACAGTGCAGAAGTGTGAATTCTAGAGGGTAAAAACTCTATAACTCTTTTAAAATTTCAAATTTCTAATATTGTAAATTTTCTAGGGTTTTATTCAAAATGGCTTCCCGAAAAGAATTCACTGGGCAAACAGATTATTTGAAACATTCTGTGCATGATGATTTTCTTGAGCAATTCCCATTATCAGTACCTAAAATAACTAAGGGGAGAGAGCTCATTCCAAACACCCAAGAGTGGCTTTAGCAGAAGGTTTCTATGACAAGGAAAATTGGGTAAGAGATGTCCAAGTTTCCAAGGGAGGTCTAGAGTTGTTTAAGAAATGGTTTTCTGTAATGCCCCACCAAGGGATCCAAAGAATTAACCTAGAATTTCACTAAGTTTGGTAGCATATTTTTTTTTTAAAACATAAAAGTAAATACCACAAATAACTTATACACAATAACGGAAGCAATATCAATGTCCATCTAAAAATAAACATAACATACACAACAGATTACATTCTTTAAGGATCCCTTAACGTTGAATTACATCTCAACCAACTAACAACCACATGAAATAATAATGATAAGTCCAATGTTTATACATTACATTTCTAAATGCTCAATCATCCACTATATATGTCATAGGGTATGAAAAGCTTAAAATAATATACATATGTGAAATAAGGTACATCATCCTATTCTAAACCATGATACATCAAAGTAAAGATAATCACATGATACACATGATACATCATCATAGAAGATATATACATCCATCATAAGAAGATCAAACATAATAAACTAAGTGCACGGTTCCTCCAAATAATTAATAGCATCATTAGACCATTGTGGGCCCTAGCCATCCCTCTGTGTGTAACATTCCAAATCACCGAAGAGATCATCAGTATTAACATAGTAGGAATATCACTCCTATCATATACTACATCATATGTAGAAAGTAATCTAACATGCAAATATAAGAATAAGATAACATCATCTAACATATCCTAATCATCAATGAAAGGATACATATCCACCATCATGAAGGATGCATCAGCCATGATGTCACAATGATTGTCAAATGATAAGAGTGGAAAAACACTACCACCCGACCATGTGGTACCTAAGTGGTCCACTCCCACCGTGTTGAGGAGATAATCTCAAGTCCCAAATAGGCTATCCAAAACACATAGCATAAATCTCTATAAGTCCACGAATCCTAAAAGTATACTAACTCAAAGGTTCCAAACACAAAACTAACATCTAATTCCTAGAGGCACACAAAGACATGTAGGAGCCTACTATGCAAGCGGGAAAGTGTCATCGGATATATCATGTAGAAGTTACCCTGGCAGTTAGCTAAACTCCACGGGTCCATATTGATCCTCATGCGGCCACTAGTATCCATTCATACTGACGAGGCATACTATGGAATGAAAGGTTGCAACCATTCGTTCTCTCTACTCCCATCCTAGTCTGTACAAGCACTTGAGGCATGGGCGAGAAAAAAACAATTATCTTTTTAGGTTCATTTAGTTAGTATTAGGTATGAATGTTTTCACTTTTTAAACAACTTACAATGAGTTACCCTGGCAGCCTCTTAGGGCCCCAGCCCCCATTGCAAGCCACTTCCTGAAACTACAAGAAGATTACCTACCCTAAGCTCATGGAATCATAAATCTCAAAATCACAAAGATAATCCATAATAAGAACATCAAATATGCACAATAAAAGCATCAAATCTCCATGAGCAAGCATCCATAGAAAATCATGACCACAACAGCTCTCTATTGGCAACTAAAGCGTCACTGATAATCAAAAGTATCTATTGGTTCTTAATAACCAAAATATATCTCAAATCATATTTATCAAAGACTCCAAAATGGTTGAGTCAAAACATGTCACAAGATGACACAATAAATTAACATTTCAGTCCCATCATGGCGACTAGAAAATAAATTGGGGATAACTGATCGATGACTCAAAAATGATTGGGTCAAGTGTCTCATAAATAAGAGTCTCAACTATAACAATCAGTAATTACAAACATTACATAGAGCATTCCATCACATAACCAAGGTTGGGTTTATAAAGATCGTAAATAAGACATCATCATGACATCACAATCACATAGCCTCTGGTAGATGTCCTATAACTGGTCAACACTATTCAACCCAAAACCCAAAACAATAGCATAAAGTAAACACAATGCAAACACATTTTTTGGTTTTGCTAAAATTACACACTTGAATTTAAACTTGGAGGTCTCAGTTTATGTTTTCCAATCTAGATATCAAGTGGAGAAATTGCATGTTTTACCTAACCCATGTATTTGTTTGATATATAAAAGTTTCTCCGCAAAACCATTAGACTCAATTTTCTAATTGATCTAATAATATTTTGTTTGTATAAACTTTTTTTGAAAAATGACATTCCCAATGAATTCAATATTATCAACAAAATTTGCATATTTCAAAACTTGATAAGTTATCATTCATATTTTTAAATCATTTATCTTTTATAGAATGATCCATCTATACAAATCATTTTAAATAAAATAATTATTTATAACTAATATACATATACTTATATATATATATATATATATATATATATATATATATATTTATACATATATATATACATACATAAATATATATATAATTATAACAATTGATAAATAAAAATCAATTTCCATATATTACAATTAATAACCAAAGCCAAAGGCAAATTATAATGAGTCGCCGCCGATTACATATCGCTGGCGTGCGTGACCAAACCGTCACAGGTACTCTGCATTCGCATGTACCTTGTGACCTGTTTAAATAAAGAATAGTGGGGAAAAAGGGGGGGTACGCAGTATAATCCACCCCTCCACACTTTATTATGTACTTTTAAAAAAAAAAATTGCATAAAACGATTTCAATATCATTTTTTTATAAAACATTTTCATGTGACGTGGAAGTTTATTAATATAAATCTCTATTGCAATTTAGTATCCGAATATTCAATATATATATATATATATATATATATATATATATATATTTGAATCTGTATACATACATATACATATATATATATATATATACATATATACATATATATATACATATATATATACATATATATATATATATGTATATATATACATATATATATATACATATATATATATATGTATATACATACATATATATATATGTATATATATATATATATGTATATATCTATGTATATATGTATATATATATATATATATATATGTATATATATACATATATATATATATATGTATATATATATATATATATATATATATATATATATATGTATATGTATGTATACAGATTCAAAAATATAAACACAATTTATTTAAAGATCTCAATTTTCAGAATTTTCCTATAAACTTTTTGATCTCAAATTTACCCAATAATCCATCTAATGGATTTGGCTACAATTTAAACCCTAGCCCCATGTTCTCTTTAGATCTATAATCAATTCTAACTACCTATATTGAGAATCCATACAACAAAATAGGTAAATCCTCAGAAAATGTATGGAAGACACAAAGAAGACAGGAAGTGCAAGATGCAGAAATAGCATAAGTAAAATCACAAGAATCTACCTGGATTTTGATGCTAATTTTCTCTTCCTTAGAAAAACCACAGAGCAAGCTCCTCCCTTCTTCAAAGTTCTCGAGTCCTCCAATGCTCCAAAACACTCTCCAAACGCTATGTCTAAGCTTCTAGGAATGCCTAAATATAAAGACTCTCAGGAAGCACCTAGAATGTCTCTAGAAATAGCTAGAAGGTGTCACCAACTAAGCACGTGTCTTTTCCAACCTTCTAGATGATTCATAAGGTTGTAGACACCATGTGCTTAATTGATGCACTAACCCCCATATTGTTGACATATGAGAAATAGAAAGGTGCGTTAACTCCTAGGCAAGCTTATAATTCTTTATTTAATTTTTATATAACTTCTATTTAAATTTTTATAACTTTCATTTTAATTTTATAACTTTTACTATTATTATTCATTTATTACTTTATTATTATTTTATATTTATTATTAATTTTAATTTCTAATTTTCTTTTATTTAATTATTTTTCCTCAACTAATTCTTATTTAATTAATTGTAATCAAAATATCAAAGATCATGATAGTTTATATTAATTTTCTCTCAAATAATTAATTTATTAATTAAATCTATTTATTATGAGTTAATTAATAGAAAATTCAGTATAGACCTCCAAGATAAAATATGAAAACCCATCATAGAACAAATCACACAAAATCAATCTAAAGGTTAAAAAGCATGAAATATGTCATCCAACACATTTGGTGGGTCAAATATTCAGATACTTGTCCTACCCCACTAGGAAAAATAGTTTAAGGGTTTGGGATTTGGACACGAGAATTTATCTCCCTTCTCTTATGATTGAGATAATGTAATAGGGTACGCTCATCTTGGCAATTTAGGGAAGTCGATACCCAGTACCTGCAACTTGCATAAAAAAACCATGCATGTACATACAATATATATAATACTAAGCTAAACAGGTAATGGCAGGAAGTGGTGCATCGTGTAGATCCTGACTAGCAGGTGACTATGAATCCCTTCCTTAACCACATCAGAAATGCCATACAATATGAACAAACATGCACACCATACACATGCAAGTATGGGGTAAGTATCCATAATAAAGAACATGATATAATAAACCATATAACTAATCATCATTAATAACTGAAAGCAATGTAATGATCATCATGCATGCATGAAATGTAAATTCTACATGATCTCATCATATATCAACTGAATCCATAACATAATGTCTAATAGTCTCAAAATAATACTACCAATCCATCAACATAAAACTAGTCTAACATAGTCTGATAATGATAACAACAATATCCAGAAAGATGTGAACGAGGGTAGGCACTACATTTTCAGAGAGAAAAATGGATACTCCTATGAGCAATATATGGGAGTTCATTATTGGTAAATTAACAGTCCCCACAATTTTCTTTGATAGTGACTTATTGATGGATCTGGCAGGGAAATGTGATCCAATTACAGGGTGGGTAAAAAATCATTCTAGAGTCAATCTTTTTAGGGTTTGCCCTAAGTTGTTCAGGGAAGTTTTCAACCTCAATCCTAACTATGGTATACATGAAACTATTGACATAGATGACCTTCAAGCAAGGTATGATGCACAAAGGATTTACCTTAGAACAGAGCCACTACAAGAGCATGCTACTAAAATTGGCACTTTGCCTGTTATTATAGCCAGTACCCTAGAGCCATTGCTTAGAAGGCATTTCAACCCTAGATCTCAAGAATTATATTTTTCTCTTTGTAATATTTTTGGGATGGATGAACATAATGAAATCCCAAGTTCTATTGTCCTTGTCATAGCTCAAACTCTCCAATTTGGGATGAGCACTATTCTGGATTTTGTTTCTTATCTTGCGAAAGAGATTGACAATGGTCTAGTAGGGATAGCAAGGGGAAAAGTGGACAAACCATTTTTTTGGTATTCATTTCTTATGCATGTATTCTTGTATAAGGGATTCACCTTTTTCTCCAAGGGTATGGAGCTAGAAACAACCAGGGATGGAGAGAGGAATCTAGTGGAACTGTGGAGTGTAGATATGATTTCAAAAGCTATAGATGCCAACTATGTGAGATTTGATGGATACTTTGCATAAAATCATAGATTTCTCTTGAAAGGTGACAGCCCTAGAATTCCACAAGCATTGTTGGAATTGGTTAGACCTAAGGACCATGCACAAGGACTATTGGTTAGTCATAATTGGGGTGATGTAATCCCTTATAGTGTTTCAACTATAATAAGAGTATATGGTTTTGTTGGAAAGCCACATGTTTTTCCCTTTCATGTGCCCTTGAAGATAGGGATAGCTAAGCTCTTATGGCAAATATGTACTATAGATGAGAGGGAATTATCTATGAAGGGTACCTTCTTTCCAATTGTTACTATAATACATGATTTTTTTTTTTGTCAAGAAAGGGTGAAAACACCTTAATTTGTTTCTAGATAAATATAATATGGCAGAATCCTATTCAAGATTTATTGATCCTGAGGGATTCTATGATTTCTTAAGAGAGAGGGTGAAAGCTTCTTGCATGGTACACCAAGTTTATTATCCAGAGGATATAATCAGAAATGTTTTCACTTTGGAAGAACAAGAATTGAGGAAAGAAAAAATGGATAGTATTTAGCAAGAACCTAGAATTTTATTAATTCTTTTGACCCCCAGTATGACCCATTGAAAGACAAGAAATATATGGGAGCCAAAATGCAAGCACTAATGAATAATTTTACTGTGATCATCTAGAGTATGAATAAAAAGAAAGCCATGTATTTTGAGACATATCCAGACAAGGCTACATAAGTACAATGGAAAGTAAGCAACAAAAATATAGTGGCTCCTAGCTAGTATACATTGCAAAGAAGGGTAGGTTATGTCATGATTCAAAATGTGCAATAGGCACCCCTTCATCAGAAGCCAAGGTCAAAAAGTTCATCTACAACCAGTTCTCCAAAAAGGCAAAAATTAGAGCAGGGGTCTTCTTCTTCTCAAAAGGAACAATACTCCCCAAGCCAGTCCCCAATCTAGATAGATGATGAAGCATCTCTAAGGGAGAAACTTAGAAAAATGGGTGGAGAAGGGGATGTGATTATTACTTCTATAGATTTGGATATTGGAGAGCCACAAGAACCTCCTACACCTTCCTTGGACTTAACCATTGCTAATTACCAAGGTAAGGAAATTGATCCGATAGTTGCCCAAGCTTCTGAAAGGTTCGTTAATGATGAGAATTTTGTAAAGTCTAGGGCTTTTTCTCAGTTCCTATCGAGATTAAACATGACAAAATTTTGAGAAAACCTGTGAGAAGATCAAGGCTGAGCAACCAGACAAACCTGATTTAGATATTAAGGAAGAGCTAAAATCTAAATTTTTGAATGATTTTTCCCAGTTTACTCTTGATGCTGAGAGGCAAATAATTAGGCAGTCAGGAGTCCTCCTTCTGTTGGAATGGGATATAGCAAATGCCACTATTTTTGATTCAGTGAGAAAATAGATGGATGTTCAACTAAGGATTGCTAAAGAAATACTATAGGCTCATAGAGGAGTCAAATTTTGTGATGACCACCAAGCCCTTGTTATATGGTCCATGGAAAAAAGGGAAAATACTAGAATGCATGAGATTCCCACTACAGAGCATACTAGTGCATTGATTTTTTTTAGGGCTGGTGAGGTAGGTAGTAAGTAGATAATAGGTATGGCCTCTGAAATGTTAAAATTTGGTAGTGTTGTATCGGGCCAAGAGGGAGATAAATTTTCCCAACTCAATGCTAGGTTTGAAGAAGTTTTGAAAGCATATGAGGAAAGTGGTATGTAGATATAGTCACTAGAAAACAAAGTATCTCAAATGGATAAGGTCCTTGGGAAAAGAAAAGTAAAAGAATCTAGCAGACCCAGGATTGTATACCCTCCCAGGCCACCTATTGAACCTTTCAAGTCCACTCCAATTATTGAGATACCTTATACTCTAGAAAGGCCTTAGTTCTATACTGCAGAGGATTTTGAAGAGGAGAAGAATAAGATGTATGCAATGCATGTAGAGCTTAGCAATCATCATGAAGAAAAATTAAGGTAGGGTATCATGTATTTAATAGACAGGATAGAATGGCCCCTATTTTTTGGTCAATTATCAAGGATTTCAACAATCAGGGATGAATTGAGGCAAAATGAAGCTATATTCAGACCCATTGTACAAAAGTGGACAGAGAGAAGTTTAGATATCACAGCTATGTGTATATCTATTATTCATCTAACATATCATCAGATCGAAGGAATTTTCGATTTACTAAATAAGTTGCAAGGTTTTGATGATAAGCAAGATTCTTTCTATAGAAGATTAACTAATTGTTTTTCCAAGTATTTTGTGGAAAAATTTGATTTATTCCCTTGTGCTCCAAAGTCAGTTGATAAAATAAAGGAAAAGGAAGAATGCAAGAGGGAGCTAGATGAAGCCTTCTATGAGAGAACGAATAAGGTTATAAATGAAATGGGCCATTTGATGTGGGAAATGACAAATGAGGAATTGCTAAAAGTACAATTATTCTATAATATCATCATAAAAGATTTTGTTGATTTAGAGGAAAATGAAAATTCTTTAGTAACTATACAAAGATAAATTCTAAATTTTGATTGGCCAGAGGACACTATTTACAATAAATGGAAGGAAGAATTTATGTCTACAGAACAGATAGAAGGAGATGATGAGGTAGAAGAAGATGACAAAGAAGAGGATACAAAAGTAGAAGCCAGCTTTGTTACTGATGATAAAGACAAAGAGGACTTTCAAGTGGCGAGAGGTGACTCATCACTATCACATTTGATGGCCACCTATCCTGATGAACTAGAACACTAAAGGAGTTCGATCAAAGTATTCTTTCCTTTCCAAAGGAAATAATAGAAGCAGACCCACAAAGGAAAGTTTGATGTATCAATTTTTTTGTTATTCATAGTTTTGTCCTTTTATTATAGTTGTATGTCAAAATATTTTTGATAGACACCTAAGTCACATTTTCCCTTTGCTTGTTGCATCTCATGCCTATATAAGTGAGTTTTCAAGGCAATGTGATGGTCCAAATTTTGTACAATTTTAAGTCTTTGAGAGAATACAGTCAGTCCAATAGTGTGTAGCTATTTTGAGTTTATTTTCTAGTTGTACTTTCTAAAGATATATTGAAATGATAGAACCAACAAGTTGTTCTAGGCTATGCTTTGAATTCTATTGGTCATTGTATTAGTCATTTGAAAGGATTACACAAAGGGGTATTTACATTATATTTGTGTCATCAATTTCTGTCTCCTTTTTATGGGTTTGTTTATTTTGAAATTATTTTAAATAAGGTTTAATTTGGTTAAATAGAATCTGGATGGGTTGTATGCTGATATCAATGTTGCTTTTAATTCAAGGAATTATAGAAATGCTTTAATGAATCAGTAGGGTTTTTGAGTTTATAGAAAGGATACTTCATAAGAATGGAAATGGGTGATCACAATTGATTAATTCATTTACAAGTTGATTGAATTAGATCTCCCACCAATAGTCAATTTTCTACCAAATGGATAAGGAACTAGTCATATAAGTTAGAAGTGAACAAGGGTAAATTTTGCTACTACATATCATAACAATTATAAAATCAAAATCATTTTTCATTCAATTTTTCTCAAAGTTACAAATGCTGGTCAATACTCATTTATATCTACTCTCTAAGTCTTAGGTAGCTGCTATTATCAAGAATGTTTGTAAATTCAAGGAGAATGATGACCAAATTTGCTAATAAGGGATGCATACAAGTTTGATAACATTAATAGAAGTGAAGTAAACTGCTCATGTGTTAGTAGGTAATAGATGAGAATCAGAATGAAACTAAAAGAATCTCTACATAGCAGTTGCATTAGAATCATCCCTAGGTATACCCACCTTGGTTTAGCAGAGCCAAAAGAGTAGGAAACCATCCATTGATTTTGCCGAAGTTGGGTCCAAATGGTTTACTTATATAATTGATAATAGGAATTGGCTGACCCTTAGGTTATATGAGAGTTATCCTTGTGGTATTGAAGATTTTGTTGTTCAATAGTTTTAAAACACCAACATAATGATCAATTTAATGTAAACTTGAAAAGGTCCTAATAGTGAATTTAAGCATAAAAAATGATGTAAGAGTGGCCAATAGGGCCAACAAGGGATCTAGATTGATTAGAGGAGTCAAATAGGTCCTAGGGAGCATCTCAGAAAAACTCCTAAGTGGTAGGATGTAATAATTTATGAGATAAACTAATTAAATATGGTTTAAAATTCAGAATTTGAATCCTAATCATCATATCCTAGACTAGGAGGGAAAACAAGCTTTTGAATGTTTTTATTATTATTATGTAATCCAATGGATGGAATATGGTTGGGGAAGTTGTAATTCATTAACATGTATATAGACTATGGTAAAAGAATGCAATAAAACTCCATTTTGAGTAACTTTGTGTTGATCTTTTGATTGAATTAATTTATTAATGTTGTAATGCTGTTTTGAGTCTATTTTCATGGTATCTAATCCATTTTTGGTGCATTAAGATAGATACGAGTTCCATTTACCAAAAGTGTTGATTGTAAGCAACTTTTCATCATTTTTTGTAAGCTTTAAGTACCTAGGAAGAAATTGGTCATTTGATTGAGGTAAGATTATGATTCCCATGAAATGAACCTATATTTCTATGTACATAAAGATTCTAACAATTTTTGGATAGGAGTTTGTGTGGTTGGTACCATCTAATGGAGTTTAGGTAGTTGTGGGTGCATGGAATACATGCCTAAGGAGCAGTAGTAGGGACTCTAGCCATTGTAGGGTAAAATTTTATGGTATATTATGTCAAAACATGCCTTAGGTATGGTGAAACATCCTTTAGTTTATTGAAATTGGGTTAGGAATTCATACATTGAGAAAGCCTTAGGTTTGAGGGTTTTTAGGAGACTCATTTGGGGGTTACTTACTTGTAGAGGCTGGAGCATCAAATTGACTTGATATTGCTCTAATTGAGTCAATTTGAAGAGACTCTTGAAAGCCTTGATCAATGGGGGCAAGTGTAGCTGGTAGTTTCTTTGGAAAATCACCTTGTTTTATTCCTAAAAATTGTGCATAGTTGGAAGATCTTTTGGTTGGTCCAAAAAAACCTATACCAAGGCTAAGATACGCTATAGAATACTGAAATAGGTGTCTAAAACCCATTTTTTTCTTTTTGAAAATTCCTTTGGAGATTTTTGGAAAAAAATTTACATCTTTCTTATTGGAGACCTAGTTTGGGGTAATTAGGACAACTAGGCAATTTTGAGGAGATTGAGTGCTAGGATTATATTGTGTTATAAATAGAAATTACTATAGGTAGGGGTGGGGTGTGACTTAGTAATTTACAAACTTTAGTCACCAACTAAATATTATATATTACTTTGAACCATACATAAGAAAGTAATAAAGTAATGCTAAATAATAATAGTAACCATACACAAAGGTAACTCATAACACTGTATTTTGTTAACTAGGGAAACCCTATTGGGGATGATAGCCATTAGATAATATATTGATATATATATTTCCTATTAGAGAATGGACACTGTTAGGAATCAATGAGAAAATTTACTTTAGAGAGTCCCTATTAGGAGACTTTGAATTCCTGTTAGGAGATTATGACCTTATTAGGAGTTGTAGTACAATAGATGAAAGATGAGCTCACTTCCCAAACATGCATTTCCAATTACAAGAAGAGCTCACTTCCCAAAAAAGTAATTATACTTCTAGTATATAGGTCTTGTAACTTCTTTTTTGGCTGATTTATGATTTGTAGCTCAATCTCGGATAACAAAAATAGCTTCTCAAAACTTCACATATATCACTTCAAAAAATATTGCATATAATAATACAAAATGCTCAATACAACACATTTGAATTCACAAGATGTCCTTTGCATAAATACCATGTCTTTACATAAATTACTTCTAGATCAGCTCAAACCATAATATACATTTCTAACTTAGAGGAAACATCTAGGATGTTGGCTCTAAATGGTCAAGTAATTATTTGGTAAACAAAATAATTCCTTTCCTTTAATTCTGCCATCCCATTTCATTGGTAAAACATGATTATCTCTTTTACATACCATTCATAATGGCTTCTGAGGTTATACACATAATTGTAAGCATGTATACTATCTCTATCTAACTTTGGTAGTCATAATATGATGTGAGTAACAAGTTACATACAAAATAATACATTGTTGTAAACCAAATTCATACTTAGACAATTTTCTGAGTACCAAAAATGACAATAATTACATATCCTCATTAGCCAATTCTCAATAATCTCCCCCTTTGGCATCGATAGCAACAAAATAGGGAAAATTGGCTAAGTAACAAAAAATTGTCAAAAAACTACACTAACATTACATTTATCATTTATTACAACTTGTCCATCTTACATATGCTCCCCCTTAAAATATGATTTCATTTCCTTCAATTTTATCTTCTCAATTTTACAATATTACAATTTTCTTATGTATTTTCTCTCCCTTTGAAATCAATGACAAAGGTCAGAATGTCAAAAAACTATCAAAACTACTCTCTAAAAAATTTGTAATCATATGCCTTAAACTGATAGTATTTTCATGCAATCATCAAAACTTGCCTTAAGATTGTTCATACATTTTGTCCATGTATCCTTGGCTGATTTAGCAGAGTTGAGAATTGTGCATAGGGCATATGATGCAATCTCAACTCCATCAAGATTGTGTTGGAATCTACAAGTGGGAAGATTTACTTTTGGGAGGAGGGTAGAATCAAAAGTAACAATATTTAACCTCTAAAATGTTTTAGTTGAAATCATTCACATGCATCTAATTCATATAATAAACCTGAAAGTAAAGACATGCCTGAAAATATATAACAAAAGATTTCAGTAACCCAAAAACCCTCCAAAATGAGAAGGTAAAACTAGGGTGGGGATGACACCACAAAGTATCATTGTAGGAATATGTAGGGTATGTGTAGGATCATGGTGTGCCAAAAAGTGGTGATCTAAAAAATTTGTATTTCTGAAATATCTCAAACCATTTCAAAATCTATTCCAACTTTTTCCCCACCCACCTTGATACTAAATGAAAAAAATTAATATCTTTATAAGGTCTACTATATCTTTTGATACCAAACCTATATGGTCAACTTTAAATCATTCTAAAATGTGATTTTGGCCTATTTTTTGTGATTTTTACTTCAAAAATGTAGCTGATAACTTTTTTTAACAAAAAATTGATGAAATGAAAAGGGTTTCTTAAGAATGTTCTTATATTTCCATAAATGTAAGGTTTGTCAAATTATGATTTTAGTAAGTAATTATTACTTATTTTTTAATGGAGTTATGTATAAATTGTTGACTGAAACACTACTTGAAAAACAATTATAATTTTCAAAT
Source organism: Cupressus sempervirens (assembly GCA_028749045.1). Classification (NCBI taxonomy): domain Eukaryota; kingdom Viridiplantae; phylum Streptophyta; class Pinopsida; order Cupressales; family Cupressaceae; genus Cupressus; species Cupressus sempervirens. The sequence goes on from CM053790.1 coordinate 97,776,163, forward strand.
GGTACAACATTTTTAAAATCCAAAAGATGCATCACATTCTATGTTTCTTCTACTATAAGGGAAAAAAATGAAAAATTTAATTTTGTAGAGTTTTGAATTAGTTAAGGTGGTTAGATAGGAGATTTTTTTTATTTCAAAAATACTAAAGTCAAAAACTAATTATTTACTATTTATTTAGAATAAAAATATCCAAAAATATGTGTCATGTCCAAGCATGAGTCTTCTACTTATATCTAGAATATTATTAAAAAATATTATCATTTGATTTTGATTAAGGCAGTTAGACATACATCTACTTCTTATTTTTGTTTTGAAATATTTGTAATATTGCATTAAAATTCAAAATTTTGACCAATCAATTTTCATTTTTTTGAGATAAGTCCTAGTAGTTTAGTTACTAGATTCAATTTTCTAGAGATTCTTTTCTCTCAACTTTTTGATATAAAGTTAATAACAAGTAGAAAATTACATGCCAAGTTGACATAACCATGATTTTTTGATTTTTTATTGCCACTTAAGAGCATAGTTTTGATGACCATGATCCTGCACATACCCTATAACTGTTTAAGGTTACAATGTTTGACCACTTCAAATGGTCTTCCCTTTGAAAGGCCTGTCGTATTAAAGACTTTATACCCTATTAAAAGAAACCTAGTTAAAGGATTTATAAACACTCACTTGGAATGTTAACCTATTAAAGGATTTAGCACCTTGCTGAAAGGCTTACAACATGGCTATTAGACCAATATATCATCATAGGATTTTTATTTCTATTACAATGTCTAGAAAGTATTAGAAAGTCTTGACCTGATGACTTGCAATCTTCAATTGGTGATTCTAGATCCTTATTCTGCTCTGCCTATTGTAATCCTTCCTTGATCTGATATGACTCTCTTCAAAATTCTGATACTCTATTCTTGATCAACTGAATCCTAAAATTTTGTTCTTCTCTTTCTAAGTCTTTACACCCCTATGCATTTCACTAGCATTCTCCCATAAACCACACACACACACACACACACACACAGATATATATATATATATATATATATATATATATATATATATATATATATATATATATATATATATATATATATATATATATATATATATATATATATATATATATATATATGAATAATGGGGTTTTGTCCTGCTTTTAATGATTTCAAAGACTTAGGGTTAGGTATTAATCTAGAATCAGTATTCATTCTTCTTTTTGTGCTCAATTCTATCACTTTTCCTATTGGTTGCATGTTGATTACATAGGAAATGAAAAAGATTTGATCTTATCTTAAAGATATCTTCAAGATCCGTCAAGATTCATCTTAAGTTAGCTTCAAAAATGGTTTATGTCTGAGTTTGTGAGGGCACAAACTCATATGTTTAATCTATATTACTCAACACTTACTAGTTGTTGATGCTTGGAACATATAGGAATTATGTATTGCTTGGCTCCTATAATAATTTTATCTCACTTGGCATCTATAGTGATTTAGCGTCATTTATAACTCAACACTTGAACTTTTCTCAGCACCTAAAGTTTACTCAACACTTGTTGAATTTTTTTCTCAGCTCACACTATAGCTCAACATCTGTATTACACTTGGCATCAACTTGAGAATAGGTTAAGTGTGTTGAAAATCACTTGTCAAAACCAATCTGAGACCAACAATCTCCCCCTTTGACATGAGTGGCAGAAATAATTAACTAAGCTTTATGAATCTGATCTCTATGAGTATAATACACACTTTGTTTGACATATGTACAAAACTTCAAAACTTGTACAAAAATTTTGTATACCTCAAAAACTTGTAACTCCCCCTAAGCTGATGTGCCATTTCTATAACCAAAATTCCCTTAAGCTGATCTTGTCTCATGCTGATGTTTTTGATACTCTTTTTCCTTATTTTCTCTATGTTTGGTCTATATTTGCTTTGTTTGTACTCCCCCCTTTTTTTTTGCTCCCCCTTTCAGAAATCTCCTTGCAATTTTTTTTTTGTTATCCATTTGGCTATATCTCTTTATCTCTCCTCAAAACTCAAAATTTGAATATCTTCCCCTTTAGTTATTCTATTAATATCTCCATCAAAAATGTATCTTTCTTTATTATATCCTTTCTTTATTATATATCCTCTTACATGAATATCTCCCCCTTTCTGACACTTATGTGAAAGAGTCCTAAGAATGAATAGAATATTTAGCCAAAAATGTTTTTTTTACCTCAAATATAATCTTTAGAGAAGCATCCCAATTATCTAAGGAAATATCTAGTGCTTTAAGTTGGATGGTTGTCTCTGCTACAAGATGTACAAGGCCTTCTATTGTAGAAATATTTCAATCTTTCTTCAAAATATTTTTTGCATAGGCCATTTTTTTATGCAATACTTTTAGGTGTGTGGCGATTGTAGGCTACATATGTATTAATTTGGCCTTAACATTGGCCTCTTCTAATATCAATGTAGTTAACTCCTTCTGAGTGTGAAGCATTGTGGAAAATGCTTCTCACTTTGAGTTGGATCCTTAGGTAGTTGTGTGTTAGATATCTTAATGTTCCTCTAAGTTCAATATTCTCTGCCTAGTTTCTTATGTGAAATATGATAAATCACACAATTTAGAGTACAATGAGAACATGTTCTCAAGTACTATTTTAACTTTCTCAACCTTTTTAGCTATTTTGACCTATGATAGTGCTATCTCACTGGATATCTTCTCATTAACTTTCATTTGAAATTTCTTTCCAGACCATTCTAATAATTTAACATTAGTATCAAGGTCCTCATTTTGTACCTGATCCACTATGTTGGAAAATTGCTCCATCATGGCATTTGTTTCATCAGGTATTGGCAATTTGAATGCATCAAGGAAGATGTCTTTCATTTTTACTAATGCTTGCCTCTGTCTATAATCATTTCTAAATATCTTTTTCTTCTTCCTCCTCTCAAGTGCCTCTTGCACTTTATTTATCTATGCCAAGTTCATTTTTTTGTAGTCATAACTTGGTATGACTATTTTGTCATCAAGTGCATGGTCTCCATAGTGAAGTACTCTTGCTACCTTGGTGGAGCTTGAGCCCAATGCTGAAACTTTCAATGGTACTACATTAATGCATGGCTGCCTAGTAGGAGTCCCTGAGGTAGGAAAATTTACTAGTGTTTGTATTGCCTCTTACTCTCTTTCCTTGGGGGTTTTCTTCTCTTCCTTCTCTTCTTATTTTCTAGCTTGATCAATTACAATTATTTGAGGAGGTGCACCTTGGCTTTGTGCTATAGGATCCTTTTGTCATATCTTCTCCTTTGCTTACTCCTTGATACTTGTTGTTACTATCACTGTGGAATCAACCTTAGTAGTTGTGTGTTGTGTTGCTTTCTCTTTTTGTTGATCTCTTGTAGCTATAGGAGGTTGTGAAGGTGGTCCTTGTGTGTTCACCTTTTCCTTAGTTATTTTTGCTTCAACTTTTTGTAATTCTTCTACACTCACCAAAATAGGATTTGTGCACAACTATGATTGTAATGTTGTTTGATGAAGGATATTTTTGAGATGCTCTGCAATTAATAGATTGGTGTTCTAACCTAAGGTGTTAGGAATATCCTTTACAGCCGTAGTTTTTGTAGATGTAGGTGGTGAATGTGGAGGACTAGGTGGTGGCAATTAGGTGTCTTAGACAATCTATTCTTACTATTACTCCTCAGCTATTGCATCATCATCTTTCTGTATCTTCTCCTCTATAGTTATCTCTTCCTTTTCTTTCTCTCCTTCTTCATCCTTTTCATTATCCTCTTCTTCCTCATCATCTCTTCCCTCAAAGGGATCTTCTTGTCCTTATTTGACTATTTTGAATTCATATATAACTTTGCACATAGGAGTGGATTTCTTCACAACATCCTTAATCTGATTTTATAGAATGCCAAAGGCTCTGTATTTGGGTGCAAATTTGTCCCCATGTTTCTTGTTAGCCTTTCTTATTTGATCTTTTGTAGGGTCTAGCATTACATGAGCCAATGTTGACTCCCTTATTTCCTTCTCCATTTTTAGACAATAATACCATTTATTTTCAATTACTGTGGTTAGCTCCTTAGGCATAGAATTATCCAGTTCAAGTGGAGTAGTCTTGAACTTGGCCATCATAGCGTATATGGATTCTTCCACTATGTTTTGTTTTTCTCTAATTAGCTTATTAAAATCAATGCCTTTTAATCCAATAAAATCTACATTGTCCCTAATGTTGTCACAAATATTTTCAAGATCAGATTTGGTAGTGTGACTTACCACTTTGAATTGCTTATTGTTAGATTTTATCCTTCTTCACCTGACTCTAGAGGTGTAGCATACTTTCTTCTTTTCTTTTCTTTTGGCCTTCCTTGCTCTTTGGCTTTCTGCTTTTCCTATTCCTTTGCCACTTTCTTTGTTTCTCTTTTTTTTACCCTTGTTCCAGGCTTAACTAGGCTCAACTTATCTACTTTCTTCTTTCCTTTAGGTTGTGCAGCTAGTTGTTTCTGTGCCTTCCTCTTCTTAGGTTTTGGTTTTGGTGCTTCCTACTTGACACCTTCTTCTTCTTCTACATCCTCACCCATACCTTGGGTTAATGTAGGTGGACCTTTTCCTTGTTCATATTCATCATCTTCTACTTCTTCAAGTTCTTCTTCTTTAGTAGTCCCCTTACCAAATTTAGCCTTTAGCTTCTTTACAAGTTTATCCTTTTTCTTCAGTTTGGAGGTAATCTTCAACCCCATGTCCACCTTTGATCTTACCACATCATTAGTACCAAAATGTTGTTCACTCTTGTCCACTTCCTCTACTAATAATGCAGTTATAGCTGCAGATGCCTCATCTATATTTATCTCATACCCAAGAGGTCTTAGCCATCTTACTCTTGGTGTGGCTACTTCTATGTAAGTATAATCAATATATATAAGAAAACATACATCATTTACATGTTGTTCAACCAATGAAACTTGTGTCCTTAACCTCTACTTCATGGACTTCTTGAAATCTTCGAAATAACTTGTCATTATTGTCTCAAAATTACCTCCCATTTGTTCAATGTATTCATTTACTTGAGCTACTATAGACCTATTTGCTTTCCAAACAACTTTACCAAAAAATGGAAATTCATTTTATACATAGAAAAATATGAAAATCAAAATATCTCCAAATTTGCATTAGGTTCCATGGGTTCTCCTTATTACTCCTATGTTTTCATTTATTTGTTGCAATTGTAATTATGGAAGATCATAAGTATGATCCTTTTTCACTAGTTTGTAACCAACATCAATTGCAATGTAGGATGCATTGTTAAGTCTACCGGATTGATAAAATTTGTGAGAGATAACCCTAATAGCAATGTCAACAAGAGGGTCTTGGATAGTATCTATAGTCATTCCTCTCTTGTTCCATTTGGCACCAGTGTTCTTTTCAATTGTTTCCTTGGAGTCACTTCTAAGGGTTTTTGGCTGATCTAGGGTTGGATACCCTATTACTCCATGTATAATTATTTTTGTTATTTTTACTGGACCATCCTCCAACCATAAACTCCCATCATGAATCGTGTTGAGCACTATCTTGATTCATTCAATTTTGAAAACTATGGGGGATTCTAGGGCATGCATGAAACCCTTCTTCTCAATGATCTGGTATTCATTTTTAATGCTCCATTTTCACATAATATCTCATATGCTTCCCTCATTTCCATATCTCTTATGGCTCCAATTTTGTAGTTATAACATCTCCTAACATCTTGGACCATAACTACCTTAGGAGATATAATATATAGGGCTCTGACTGGGTCATTTTTATATGCCACTTCTAGGATTGGCAAAAAATTAGGTTGTTTTACTTTGTTTGACCCTAGTTGAACCTCAAATGACTCTTTCTCTTATGGTTTCCTATAACTAGAGGCCATTTGTGCTAGCTAGGGTTTTAATAGGAAGAAATTTAAAACTACATAGCTAAGCACAAGTGTAAATACTTTGAATCAATGAAATTGTGCTAAATCACTGTTGAAATTTGCTCAAATGCTAGATTCTCTACTTGGAAATTGTTTTGCACTCTTCTTCATCTTTGTTCTTCATTCATGATGAAGAAAAATGATTCAAAATGTGATCATATACCCTCATTTCACAACATTTAATGCTTAGTGCATTTATAGCTATCCACTCAGCTTCTTAAACATTTATGCATTACTCAACTTCAATTGATTTTCAAACACTTGACATCCATTGAAGTTCCCCTCACTTGGCTTCAAGTGAAATTTCTATTTACTTGATTTTCACTACCAACTCAGCTACAACTAATCGTTTGGATTCTAGTGATTTTTGTAATCAACTCAGCATATACTAGTATTTTACTGGACATCTGAAGGAAACTTTTTGTAACTCAACAATGCTGGTGAAATCTTGAAATTCTAACTGCAATTCTCTATTCATGCTAATCTTTCCTTTTTAGTACTTTCTTTTTAAGGAATTGATGTATAATAAACATTTATATATCAGTTCCACATGCCATCTTGTGCCTAGTTTGACGAAGTGTGACCATTTGATCTTTTAGGTGAAGTGATCCCTTCATTTGAGGTGCTACTCCCATCTTTCTTCTTCCTTGTATTATTCATTTGTCCTCTAATGTGTTCAACATCCACCTTCTCTTTTCCTTTTTTGATCTCTAACTTGGGTGCCTTTGACCTGGTTGGGAAATTCCTACTAATATGACTTGTCTTCAAGCAACTAAATCATGTAGTTTGGCTAAGCCATCTACTATAGTTTCCACTAAAATGTGTTCTTATGCATTTTTCAAAGATGTTTCCATATTCATGATAGTAATATACCTTGTCTTGTAGTCCCAATTGTAATGATGTCCATGATTATTTCCCCTTACTGGCTAATTAGGTATCCACATAGGCTTTGATCTACACTCAAAATATCTATGTCCATACTTCTTGTAATTGTAGTAGTGACCTTCAAATCTTGGTGTTTTGATAGTCCTAGTACTATAGTAATGTGTTTGATGTCCTTGTTTGTTGCACTTGTGATAGTGACCCACATTCTTAGGTTTTTCATGTTGATGGGCCTTCTTCCTCCTACACACATTAGAGGTATGTCCTTTTTTATCACATAAATGAGAAGTAGATTTAGTGTTCTTACCTTTGTTGCTTTTTCTTTTGTAGTCTTGGATGACTCTCCTCTTTCAGTGTTGGTTTATCCTAATCCTAAAGTATGATTGCTGGCTCTTGGTGATTTTAGTAGCTATTCAAAGTACTTGATGGCCTCATTGGGTTTGTTGAAGCTCTTTGAAATCTCCTTCTCTCTTTTCAAGTCATTTTACAATTGTTCATTTTACATCTTCAATGTAGATATCTCAATATCTTTGACATTCAGTTCATAATGTCCATTCATCATCTGGCTTAGGGTGCCTAGCTACATGTTTAAAATTCTTGCAAGCTCAATTGAATTTTCTTCTAGTCTATTTGCAAGATTTCTCTTGTCATCCTCTAGCATAACCTTATCTTCAATGTCTCTTTTCTTTTGTTCAATCACTTTGGAAAGCATCATTACTTGTGATTCTTTTTCAAGCTTGAGAGTTCTAATCTCTTTTGCTTGAGTTCTATTCTTCTCCATTAGGTATGCTATTGCTGCATCAAACTCTTTGGAATCTCCATTTGCAAACAATTTTGAGGTGTCAATCTCCTTGTATTGTGTATCATTCTTTTCTATGGTAATCTCTCTTCTTCTCTTTAAGGATTTTCTCAGTTCTTCTCTTTCTTCTTCCAAAGTGTGTCGAGAAAGTTGTACATCAATTGCCATATTCTCTATGATCTTCCCAAGTTTGTAGACTTACATTTCTAGATCTTTTCTCCAAGCTGTAAGGCTCCTTCTTCTGAGAACCATGCTCTGATACTAGTTGTTGGAATTTACAAGTGGGAAGATTTACTTCTGAGAGGGGGGTGAATCAAAAGTAATGATATTTTACCTCTAAAACCTTTTAGCTGAAATCATTCACATGCATCTAATTCATCTAATCACCATGAAAGTAAAGACATCCATGAAAATAGATAACACAAGATTTTGGTAACCTAGAAACCCTCCAAAATGAGAAGGTAAAATTGGGGTGGCGATGATGCCCACAAACTATCACTGTAGAAATATGTAACTATTTAAAGTTACCAATTTTGACCACTTCCAATGGTCTACCTAGTGAAAGTCTAGTCTTGTTAAAGACTTTACACCCTATTAAAAGTGACTTGGTGAAAGAATTTATAAACAATCACTTGGAATGTGACCATGTTAAAGGACATAACACTTTGTTGAAAGGTGTACAACATGGCTATTAAACCAACCTATCATCATAGGATTTTTATTCCTAATACAATGGCCAGAGAGTATTAGAAAGTCTTGACCTAATGACTTGAAATCTTCAATTTTTGATTCCAAAGCCTTGTTCTTCTCTGTCTATTCTAATCCTTCCTTTATTTGACATGTCTCTTTCAAAATTTTGATACTTTGTTCTTAATAAACTAAATCCTACAATGTTGTTATGCTTTTTCTAATTCTTTACACCCCTTTGTACTTCGCTAGCATTCTCTAATAAAATCTTACACATATATATATGAATAATGGGGTTTCATCCTCCTTTTAAAGGTTTTGAAGACTTAGGGTTAGGTATGAATCTAAGATCAGTTTTCATTCTTCTTTTCCTGCTCAATTCTTTTACTTTTCCTATTGGTTGCATGCTTTCTCCATTTTTCTAATTGGTTGCATGCTACATAGGAAATGCAAAAGATACGATCTTATCTCCAAGATCCTTCAAGATTCATCTTAAGTTGACTTCAAAAATGATTTACATCTGAGTTTTTGAGGGCACAAACTCATATGTTGATTCTATGTTACTCGACACTTACTAATTGTTGATGCTTGGCACATATAGGAATTCTATCTTGCTTAGCTGCTATAATATTTTTTTCTCACTTGGCATCTATAGTGACTTGACATCACTTATCACTCAACACTTAAACTTTATTCGGCACCTAAATTTTACTCAACACCTATTGAATTTATGGCTTAGCACACATTGTAGCTGAACATCTATATTATACTCAGCATCAACTTGAGAATAGGTTATGTGTGTTGACACTCAATTGTGAAAACCAATATAAGACCAATAGATTTGAATATAAAATGATAGATTAAGTTTCCCTGGCTTTGACACATTACTCCAAGTGTATCTCTATAATAAATATTTTCAGAGCAATAGACTCTCTAAAATCCAAAAATCATTTCAAAATTTTTTCCTTCTAAAGTTATAGTTTCCTAATATCACAATGAGTACTAGCAAGTTATCCTTCAAAATCATCAATTTTACTAGAAGGATGTTGTATCTGGCTAGATAGAGCCTCTAAATCACTCTTCTTACATTCAATCTAACTATCAACATCCTTGGTCAACTTGTGAGATAAGGTACACTTTATATACAATACCTTTCCATCTTGTTGACATGTTTGAAGTTCCTTGATACAAGTATGACAAATTATCAAATTGTTCTTGATGTTCTAACAAATAGTGCTAAACAAGTTAGTATCATGTGAAATCCATCACTTAGATTCTACAACATTCAATAAATTTGTGAATTAATCATCATAAGATTTTAGCACTACTTATGCCCTCTATTTAGGATCTACCTTTGTATGTTGGACTACCAGAGTACTATGTAATATGTCAGTAACCTCAATCAAGGTTCTCTATAGGCTCTTCACTTTTTGATTCTTCTTAATAGGTGTTGAAAAAGATGAGATCAAGTCTGTTTGATCATCATCATTAGTTCTCAAGCTAGCAAGAGAAAGAAGACTAGATGAACTAGAAGTATTAGATTCATTTTTCCTTTGCTTCTTCTCAACTACCTCTTTGCCTCTTCTCTCTTCTTCCTTTTTCTCTTCCTTTTCTTTTCTTTCCTTTTCTCTCTTTTCTTCCTCAACTCTTTTTTTCATTTCTTCTTCAAGAAATTTCTACTTCACTTCTTCCATTTTCCTTTTTTCTTTCTCTAAAATCCTTTTCTTCTCTTCTATTTGTTTTAATTGTTCTTCAATATCCTCAATATGAGATTCAGTCTATTTTAACTCTCAAAAGTGTTTGTATCATCAATTCTAATGGTAAAATTGGTCTCATCAATCTACATTATGTCACCACTTACCAACACTTTGGAGGTTCTAGGTGTTGGTGAAGATGCTACCTTAGATTTTGTCATCATCTAAGTTATGCTTATGACTTTTTCACTTCTTATTTTTCCTTATCACCCACCATAAAATAGAAATGGTCTTACCTTGTTTCTTATGTAAGGTGCCAAATTATTCAACAATAAATTGACTTCTTTGTCATCAGTCTTGCATATAATCCTTAACATAGACTTTTGAATTTCTAAGTCAATATCTTTAAGTTTCATATTATTAGCTATCATGTATCTCACAGTCGATAATCAATCTGATCTTTCTCAAAATTGTTATACAAGTCATAAAATTTGTTCATCTAAACAAAGTTTCCTTTAATGGCAATGGCTGAATTAATCTTCTCAGTCTTTGGCTTCTAGGGTTGGCGAGCTTTTTCTACTTATTTTTTAGAAGTAGTAACCTTGTATGCCTATTTAGCTTTTTTTTTTTCTTCTTCTTCCTCACTAGATTAAACAATTTTTAACAATTTATTTTGTCTCTTTCTTGGTCTAGTGGCTTGTTGCTTGACCCTTCTTGCCTTGGTGGTCATAACTACCACTAATCTTTCTAATTTCCTCTTTGACTCACTTGTTTCTACATATAACACTACCACATAAGGAATCCTATATTTTTAAGATGTCTCTACAATAGACACTAACAAAGGTTACACATATGTTATACCTTGTTTCATAGTATACCTAACTACCTATGACTCTCTTTTAGTCATACCAACCTCTAGTAAAGACTTATTCAATATCATTTCTATCTTCTTATGAGATGCTTTCTCCAAATATTCCTGATGAGCTCATTAGATAATCTCATCATAAGTTCCAAATCTATACTTTGGTTGGTCCTTCTTAGAGTTCAACAATAAATCAATGTATCCAACTACTCTATCATCACTTATCTCATAACCTAAGGGATCAAGGAAAGGTTCCCAAGGTTCTACTACTTAAATATAAGTAAAATCTATATCAACCATAACACATATATCTTCTATTAATCTTTCTACAATTGTAGGTGCAATTCCAAATCTTTGTCTCATCTCCTTCTAAAATGTTTTCATTATCAAGTTCTCGCTATCTAATATTTTATTTGTTGGATGTCTTCTACATATATCTTTGATTTTCTTCATTGTACATCTATTACTGCTCATAATCTCTATGACTAAAAAATATGGAAATCTCTTAAGTACATGACAGAATAAATGATTGATTAGTAACTGAAAACTAAACACACTGTTCTTACTCCTTTTGATTTTCTTTAGCTTCTCAAGGAGTTCCATTCTTATAATTTCACTACGATGAACTTGTTCCTTCTCAACACATATCTTGTAGGCTACATAAATGAATCTGGCTAACAATTCATCAATCTTAGAACTTGCACATATAGAGTAGGCAATAATTTTGCATAGGAATATCACATCATCTTGTTTAATCATGCTAATCACCTTGGCCTTTCCATTATAAACTACTTTTATGTAGCTCTCAACCTTCTTCTTATCAGGTTCCTCACCTACAAGTACACTACCTTGTTTGCAAAGACCACTCACCTCATGTATAAGTTCGGCTGAAATATGAAGTACATTATCTTCCATCCATAGTTTTCCATCATGAAATCTACTTAGTATGATCTGTGCACAGTCATCTATGTCCAATTCTTGATAGAAATGATATTTGAATAAGTCTAGTTCCTTTAAATGTTCAAATCCAAGCTTCATAGTCATATCATGATTAAAGACTAATTCTATACCTTTATTCATATACTTGCTCCCCATATATTCAAACTTGTTGTTAAGATAACTTCCTACATCTTCCAAATATACTACATTGTTCAGCATAATGGATAATATTGAATTAGGGTTTCCTTCTATGAGTTTCATGGAAACAACCTTCAATTTTGGTCTCTCCTCATTCTCAACATTATGAATTACAAACATATCCATGGTTCTATCAAATATAAACTTTATCAAATAAATCCTCTAAATAAATGATAAAATACCTGTTTCCAAAAATAGGGTTTACTTCAAAATTGCTTTATCAAGTCACTTCTAAGTCCTTGCTTTAGATGTGATTGCAATGAAGTGGTAATCAAGTATATACTTCATTTTATTCATCAATTCAAAATTTCATTAATTGCGGTCTTTGCAAATATGAAAAAGTTGTCAATTACATTTTGAAATCAAATATCTACTCAAGATCTTGCATCTAACCTTCAGATGCTACCCTAGGCTTACTATAGATTCATTTCATGATGGCAATGCTCCATTAAATTTCACTCCACAAAATGCTTAGTAATAATATAGTTTTCATCTTTTGCTATAGAAATAACTTCCTCTATAATAATAGTAACTCATAATTCCTTCATAACCAATTTAGATAAGCTCCAAAATTTAGGCGAGGGTTGATACAATCTAAACTTATATTGATAGACCTATTCTTGACTTTGCTACCCATAATTTGATCTCTGAGTGAAGTTACAATCTTATCCTTTTACAAATGCCTTATTGAGTTCTTCTCAAAGTTCACTCACTACATTTCTTTGTCCCTCATTGTCTTTCTTAGTTTCAGATTTCCTTTCATGGTTCCTTCTATCATTTCTATGTTTTCTTTCATCATTCCTTCTATTTCTAAAGTTTCTTCCATTATTCCTTCTATTATTAAAGTTTCTATCCATTCTACAATACTTTCGTGTATGTCCAAAGTTGTTGCATAACTGACATACTAGAATTCTACTTCTAGGATTCTACAAATCATTAGGTGCATGACAATTCTAATCTATGTGTCCAAAGTTGTTACACTTATAACACACAATCTATCTTCTTTCTTCATAAGGTCTTCCTCCTTTCCATTTCCTTTCATTAGATCTTCTTCTATCTGCAGGCTTAGTATTTCTAGACATTCTACTATTCCTTCTATCATTATCATATTTAGGTTTCCTATAATCAATTTCTTTATACCCCATACCATGACTATTATGACAATAAAAATCCTTAACATGACTAAATGACTTATTTGTAGAATCTATTTTCATATGACCTATTTCAATACATGAAAAGCATTTACCTCTGAATTCATGCCTAGTTTCCTTAGGAGATTCCACTTGCTTTTGTTCATCCAAAATCTTGACTTCCTTGTTTAATCCAACTTCTTTAGGTTTGTTAGAAGATTGACTAGATTAAATCTTAACATCAGATATATATTTATTTCTTTTGGATCTAATATAATCTTAGGTTTTTTTGCAGACATGTTAAATAGATAACAAAGACTAGTCTTATTATAGGTAGGTCTCTATATTGACATAGAATCATCAAGCTTTTCTCCTCTATAATAAAGCTTCTCAAGTTACACCTTGCATTGAGTTGGTTCACCTTTCACCATAGTGTTCTACTTATGAAGTTCTTCATGATCTTATTTCAATGTTTCAAATTCAGATGTCTTCTTCGCTAGACTTTCTCTAAGATCTGTATTGTTAGTCTTCAAATCAAATTCAAATTTACTAGGATCATTCCTCAAAGCCAACTTTAGATTTGTAATCTTCAATTCATGCTTCAAGATCTTATACTTTGTCTTCAACTTTGAATAATCATCATTACTAATTTCAAATTTAGTAGATTCAAGCTTGATTTTGAGATGTTCAATCTTTTCCTTCAATTGTCCAATATATACTTTGGAGTCCTCATATCTATCCTTCAGTTTATCTCTTTCTTCAATAAGGAGACCAATTTTTTCAAGTTCTTTTTCAAGGTTCTTTATCAATTGTTCCATATCTATAGGGATCTTACTCAAGTTGTGCTCTGATACCAATCGTTAGAAATATGAATTATTGGGGGGAGATGAATTAGTAATTTAGAAACTTTAGTCACCAAATTAATATTATTTATTAATTTGAACCATATATAAGAAATTAATAAATTAATACTAATTTGTGACAATAACCATGCACAAAGATAACTCATGACACCATGTTTTGTTAACTAGGGAAACCCTGGCCAAGGGAAAACCCTAGTGGGGATGATACCCACTACATAATATATTGATATATATGTTCCTTGTTAGAGGATGGACCTTATTAGGAGTCAATGAGAAAATTTAGTATAGAGAGTCCCTATTAGTAGACTTTGAATCCCTATTAGGAGATTCGAACCCTGTTAGGAGTTGAAGCACAGTAGATAGAAGATGAGCCCACTGCCCAAACATGCACTTCCAATTACAAGAAGAGCTCATTACCCAGACAAGTAATTAGACTTCTGGTATATAGGTCCTGTAACTTATTTATTGGATAATCTTTGATCTTTAGCTTGATCTTGGATCACAAAAATAGCTTCTCAAGGCTTTGTATATATCACTTCACAAAAGTTTTCATATTACAATACAAAATGCTCACTACATCACATTTTAATTTGCAAGATTTCCTTTGCATAAATACCATGCCTTTACATAAATTTTTGCTAGGATGGCTAAGACCATAATATTCTTTTCCAACTTAGAGTAAACATTTAGGATGTCGGCCCTAATTGTTCAAGTAATTATTTTGTAAACAAAATAATTCGTTTCCTTTAATTTTTTTGTCATATTTCACTGGTGAAAGATGAATATCTCATTTCCATACTATATGTACTAACTTCCAAGGTTATACATGTCATCATAAACATGTATTCTATCTCCATCTAACCTCTCTAATCTTTATTGTTGAAGTTTTCCATAAGCATGTACATCATGTATTACCATAAATGACAATAATTACATATCTTCATTAGTCAATTGTAGGTTGATGGTCTAAAACAACTTGAAACCTCTTGAATTCATCTTAGATAGGTGAAACAAATCCACCATAGCATTTGGGAGGGTGTTGAAGTTGTAGAAAGGGTAATTGTTGTTTTGTGAGTTTGGGGAACCTTGCATTTCCCTTTCACATTTCACGTTGTGAATTTCATTTGCCCCATCACACTTGTCCCCTATATCAGTCAAGTTCATGACATGAAAGTAATGTTGGAAGGAAGAATAGTAAAGATAAACAAGGAAATCATTCAAAAGGTAACTAGGTATCATACAATGGAATGATCAAAGAGTAAAGGAGTGGACCACAAAATGAAATTGAAAATCTAACCAAGGTTGTGCAATGTTAATAGTCAGCACTGAGGATCCACTAATTGAATTTTATATTTGTGTGATTACACATAAGTTTTATCAATTAAATAGATTAAACAATGTGCCATGCATTTCATTTAGGCTACAAAATTATGAAGAAAGATCATTCATACAATCTTTTTGAGCTACATTTGTGACAACTTATAGAGAACCTAGAAGCAATAAGAAAAGAAAAGAATACAACTTGTAAGTTTTGTTCCCTATTAGTTTGTATATTTTTCTATGTATAGAACTATTTTCCCTGTATTGGAAAGATTAGATGAGGCAAAAATATGACTATTATGGATCACTTAAATGACCTAATAAATAGGCTAGAAGAGAATTTTGAGGTAGTCATGGACAAGTACTTTGAGGAGCTCAAAGATAAAATGAAGAACATGATGGTAATTTCAAAGTGTCTTGTAGACAAATATTATGACAAAATATGTTTAATTGTACACACAAATTTTGCATATGTATAGGCAATATTATCGAGAGTTGCATGGCTAAGGTCAATGCCCTATAAGGTAAATGCTGATGATGTAATGGAAGCACTTATTGCACTATTGGAAGAAGATATTAATGTGAGTGCCGAGTAGTTTAGCACATATGAGACTATTATTGTCAAGTTGACTATTTAAATTGAAACACCTAAGGCAAGAAAGAAAAGAAAGAGAAAAGTTGTGGAGGACAGTGTTAAGGGAAAAGGAGAAGGATAGGGACAACCTTGAGAGGCCAAGGAAGGAAAAGGTAAAGATATTTTGATTGAGAATCCAAAGGAAAACAAATAGAGTAAGGTTGTAATAATTGAACCTAAGGTGAAGGAAGACCTCTAGAAAAGCACGCAAGAAATGGTGACACCTTAGAGGCCAAAGGGAAAGATGATCATCACCACAAAGATATCAGCACAACTCCCTATCAAGCTATTAAAAAGGAGTACATCAAAGAAGAGGAAGCAGGGACATGGGATAGTAAAGCCAAAGAGGAAACTAATAGTTGCACCAAAAGAGGAGAAAGATGAAGAAAAGGCTGAGTTTGATGAGACTAGCAAACAACAAGTAATCAATAGACTCCTTGCAATGATTGTAGATTAGGTATTTGCAAAATTGGTAGAAAATTAAATCATTCTAGGATTCAAAGGATTTGAATATGATAATTTAAATATTGATGACCAAGTTAAGCTTGAATCTGTAGTAATTGATATGATTATCAAGTTTAGTTGTACACCCCTAGAATTAGGAGCTAGATTTCTAGTGGGATTGTCTAATTGAGTAGATGCGAAGTGGAAATAGGCATTTTCCATTGAGAAACAAATGAGAAAAACTATATTGGCATAAGTTATGCCAAATATAGGGAAGAAAAATATTTCTATAGCCCTTAAAGATTTTTTTAAGAAGTTTATGCAGAGGGATAGGACATAAAAAGTTTTGAAGAATAAAGCTCATTAATTTGAGAAAGATAGTGTAATAGTTTTTAAAGAAGCATTCAGAGTGATTACTCCAATAGTAGAGGTGAGGTAAGGCTGAGATGCTATAGAATTTGAAGATGAATATAAGAAGAAACTGGCCAACATGATATCTAAAATTCAAGAACTTGTCAATGAGTATGAATAGAAAGAAATAGTAAGTGAACCTTGATGACATAATTACATTATCTACATATAATTTGAATAATCTTAGACTATAGAAAATAAAAGAATTGTAAATCTTGTTGAGTCCTAAGGAAAAAAAAAAAAAAACTAAAAAGAGAGTAGAAGAGAAGACATGTATTACATACTATAAAAGAAACTTTTATAGATGCATTTTGACTTATAGATGTAAATAATTAGAATACAATTTTGGACCAACTACTATATATAGTTGATAAAATTTAGAAAGATGATATACAGACAAATAAGAAGTTGTTACAATGGTTTGAAAGGAGAATGGAGCATAAAGTCTTATAGAAAGTATTCCATGAACTTGTACAGAGATGAGCAAAGCTTTCTACATCTATTACATAGTTGGAAACAATTTTGAAGGCTATCAATTCTTTATATTTGAAATTTGGTGATATATTTTTGTTTACAACATATACTACATGCTCATTAGAGCTATTACATGCAAGCATGAGAGCTAATGTCCATTCATTGGGAAAGAACACAAGTTCAATCTTATTTTCTTGCATTGAACTACCATTCAATCATACAAGGTTAGTGGAGCTCATGGCTAAATATGTAGAGATAACAAATAAGTGACCATTAATTCAACTCCAAGTATTGTCATATATAAAGATAATTCAGAATGTGATCTATGTTGCTAGAGATATTTTGAAGGACACACAATTTTCACACATTGAAGGATTTATTGACCCAGCTCCCGAGCTAGAGATTCAATTTCATATTTTTGAATAGATACAAGAGAGATGGAATAAAGGCTATGACAATATTGTGGCAAGTCATCAATAATTCTTTAAGAAGTTTCAACTCACCCCAAAAGCCCCAAGTTGCATAACTGACAAAAACAAGGGGGACAATTTATTTAATTGATGAGAAAGAAGAAATAATAAGAAAGGGGGAATTGTGAATTAAAGGAAGTTATATAATATTAGACTAGATTATAATATAATTTTTGTCTCAAGGGGAGAAAATAATTTTTGAATGAAATGATTTCGTGACAAACTATTTTTTCCACTAATGTCAAATGTGGAGATTGTTGATCTCTAAGCCTATGTTGTTGATTAGTGACCAAGCACTTAGTCATTTGCAAGTTATTTTCAAGGAAATGATATAGTTATCTAGTAAAGGTTGAGCATACAATACTTATATTGAGCAAGACAATGATTGTCAAGAATTCAATTGAGACTGAGTAGATATAAGATGTTAAAAACAAGATTTTTTGTTGTATAAAATATGGTACAATCATTCTATTGTCAATGATTCCAAACCTCCTACATTTTGGTGAGATAATTGCTTGTTTCATCTAACTGCTATCATTTGTTTGATTTATTAAGAGGTTTTGAAGAAGATAAGATAACAAGAGCCACTAGAGAAAGGTTGAGTTATATGGTATATAAAAGGAGTAAAAATATCAGATAAGAAAATGATGTTATAGTGTATTGTTTATCTACTAAAGGCTAAAGATCATCGATACACTAGCTAAGTCTTGAAGAGAAAAGAATGCAAATTGTGTCTACCAAGCTTGACAGAGTGATTAGTTAGTGCCGAGAAAAGTTAGTTCAAGCCCAACAAAAAATTAGTTAGTGCTAAGTAAATGAGTGAATAGTATATGCCAAGTGAAGTTAGTATGTACTAAGTAATAGAAAAATATTTTATGTGCTAAGAGAATTTTAGTGGATAACAAGTATTATAGTATGTGCTAAGTGTTAGAAGTTAGTTGTGTTCATGTTTTAAAACTACCATTTTTCTCTATACCCAACACCAAGATGTAGGATATAAAGACAAGCCTAAGGACTAGCTAAATCCTATATTAAGTAGGATTAATCTTAGGTCTAGACCAACTTCAACAGAATTAGAAAGACTCTCTAAACTTTAAGCTCTAGAGGGCCAAGGTGGGAACACATTAGGGATTGATATGACTGGTTATTTGATGATCTTCTTTATAAATCACTCACTCTCACTCTTCTTTTCAGATCTATTCCCTATAATAGATAATGGTCAATGTTCTTTTAGGATTTGTAAATAAATTTTGTGATTATAGTAGATAACTATCACTCAGAGGAAAGCTATTACAAATACGTAATGACTAGAAAATTGGTTATTTATTAAATAAATGGAGAATTGATTGTTTAATTGATATATGTATTCTAAAACTACATAATCATATTAAGTTGCATCTAAATTAATTGATCAATTCCTTATCCATTGTTATATAGAGTCAAACCAATAACTTTAGACCTATGTAATTGACTTGCTATTAAATTATCAGAAGTTAACCCAGAATTTCATTCTTATGATATCCTTCCTATACACCTAGAAACCCTATCAATTCTTGAAATTAATTACTTAATTATTTGAATTAAAATCAATAAATGAAAAGATATGCAACACATCCAAACTCCATTAAACTGAAAGAACTCTTTACAATTCAATCCCAAGATTATAGATATATAGAAATTGAGACAAAACTCGAAGACACGGATATGGAAAAGTTTCCTTTGTATTAATCCTCTTTCAAATAAAATACAAGACTAGTATAAACTCATAGTATAACTCAAAAATTGACAGACTAAATCATCAAATATTCACTATATTCTTAGATTTATAAAGTTTAATACAATATATGATTGAAAAAATTTAGACCAACTATGAGTAGCATAAAAACACTAAAGAATTGTACAGTACTCGAACCCTCACTCCACATCCTGAAATCCTTATATATAGGATTTCAACAAGCTTATAGTGGAGGAAAAGTGTCAAAACCCTACTGGAGAAACAACTGGCAAGATAGTTCTATAAAGTTCCATATAATACATTTAGTGCATTTAATCAAATGTAGGAAAGTAGTTGAAAAATGGTAGGTGACATTTACTGCAGAGGTCTTTTGATTTAATTCTTTTGTCTTCTTCTATTTTCTAGTAGTAACCTTTTGTCTCTTCTATCTAATCATCATCCCTCAATGGTAAAGCCTTTATGTCTACTATAACTTCCTAGATAGCAATATCTCTATCCACATTAGGCTAGGTGGCATCCCTAACTATATTTATTTCCTTGAGGTACTTGTTCCAATTGGCATGAATTATAACCTTAATTATTCTCTTCAACATTTAAGCTTCCAACTTGTATATCATATCAGTTAAAGCATAAACTACCACCACACTTGCTTCATTATTGCAATATGCTAGGAATCTAGGATGGTTCAAAATGTTGTCAAAAGAAGATGACCACTCCATCCAATCCTTAACTACTCTATCATTATCTATAATGGTGGACATAAAAGTGGGTGTTCCTATGGAAATTGCCTTCATTTCATTCTAGATTGATTGTAACTTTCCAGAAAAGAAGACATTCAGATCTCTTACCTTATTTATCATTGTGTTGGTATTAATAATTACCATCTTTGGAAAATATTTCTTTTGTGGTAGAAGAGGTACAAGGTTATAAAAGAAATGGGTGTAAGGGCTTGATATGGTAAAAAGAGGAGACACTAGAGCAACTACCTTAGAACATTTGTATTTTTACCCTTGCAAAACTAGGAAGTTGATGTGTACATTCTATGAAACAAATTTTAATGCATTTACCTTATGGGTTTGAAAATTCTTGATAGTTCTAATTTCAATCTCCTAAGCACTATCCCACTCATCAATATCCAACTTTTGGCTTTCTCCCATATTTTATATATCAACATCTATTTGGGTTTCTTTATCTTTTACTTCTATGATGGGCCTGGCCACATTTCTTAGGCTTCTTACCTCCTCATCCAAGGTGGCCACCCTCTATTCCAAAAAATAAGCTCTCTTTAATTCCTCTTGATATTTCCTTTTAGCATTAATTGATATGGTATATCTTGGATACAATTGTTCCTCCAATGTATCTATCTTGCTCTTCCCCATGAGTGATGTTGTGTTCTTCATCTTATGTATCTGGTCACTATTGCCACAAAATTTTGCACCCTTGCATAATTTTTTTTACCTAAAAGTAACCTTGTGAAACATGGAAACAACCTCCAAGTTGTGGGACTTCAAAAAGGATGTTGAGTCTCCAAAAAAGGTTGGCTTCCTTACTATCAGGGTATACTTAAACTACTCTTGGAGAGGAAAAAGGAAGAAAACATGCATGAAAGAAAACTACCTAGTCTATTTTAAGGAGGTGATGCACCAAAATAGAGTTTTCAAACCAATCTCCATCCATACATGCATAGCTAAACTATCATGACATCAAAAAAAATATAGATTCAGACTTGTTCTAATTCAATAACCAAATAATTGATACAAGGAAGAAGAGTTTCACTATATATCATTCATAGGCGAAGGGAGATATAATCATGCAAGTTATAGATATCTACAATACATTGATGAGAGGCAAATAAGTCTTACACAGTACATCGATGACTAAAAGGCACAAAGGATGAATCTCATGAATTTTAGAGGCAAAGGGAATTTACAATAAGCATGCTAGAGCAATGCCAAAGAAATAAAGAAGAGTGAATTATTACAAGGGTTTTTTTAATGTTTCTTTATATCTCTTGCATAACTAAGATGGCTTCAACTAAAAATTACTGATTCAATCACTATCATTATGTACTCGAAGAACAATCAAGGGAAATTTGAGCAATAGATTTGATTTGATACACTTGCAGAGGCATGAAAATCATCAAACCCTAACTAGAAGAAATCGTGAAGTGATCTAGAAATGACACCATTTAACACATAACAAGGAAAATGGATAATCCAAACAATGGAAAGATTTCCTTTGCATCATTTCTAGCCCTACATTCATTTAGGAGTACTTGGGATCAATCATGGAGACTAGATCATGTAGAAAACCACCTTTCATTATTTTTGAGTCGACAAATCAAATAAGTTAGCAAGTCAATTGGGTTGAGCAACTAAATAGAAATTTATGGACAAACCCTATTATTTCTCTTCACCACCCTGAAAGGTCTTCACAAGTTTTATTTCCACGTAATAAAGCCTTTTCCACCTTGTAATACTTAACTACAACTACTTCCAAAATAGTAGACTTATCTATGATGTAACTTTTTTTTGATACCTTTCAAACTGGGTCTGCCATGTATACATGTCAACTTCTCACTTTATCACATGAAATCACTACCTTGCATCTTTGCAAAGTGACAAAGAAAAAACCATAGATCTTATCCCATCTAACAGTCATAAAAATACATCAAACTTGTTAGCACTTCAACCAATGAGAATGTTTCCCTTTACTAGTTCGTCTGATACCTTGTCCACCTTGTTTATGGCCCACAAGGAAAAAGAACCCACCTACCACATGTCACATGCTATCTTTCTCACATAATTAAAACTCCACACATCTTGAGAAAGCAAGAAAGTGATAAGCCTCAAATGATCTTTATCTTATGGTGGATGAAAACACTGAAGAAACATTGGCCCACAAAGAAAAGAGAAAAATAGAACTAACCAGCTAGACTCCTATCTAACAACTTTTACAACTATAAGAAGGAAGGCCTGTGTTGGACACATGTCATGTTGTTTCTTTCTTGCAAAAGTAAAGTCTATGCACTTCTAGAAAGTGATTAAGTGACAAAAGTAGATCTCAAAATGATGGAGAGAATGAACCAACTAATAATCATGTTGACTAATGAAAGGGACACATGGAAATATTAAAATGCATAGTCATATAGGAAATAAAGATATAACTTAAGGTTTTAAATATTTATTTTTATCGTGCCCTAATATTTGAATATTTCAAATATATGAATGTTATATTGTTTAAAATTAAATCTTTCAACTTTGTGGGAGGGTGAAAATAACCAAAAATTCTAGCAATTTAGGTGGGATACAAGCCTACTATGCATATGACTAGTGATCTTTAGTATCCATTTGGGCTATAGAGTCATAAAAAAATTGAAGATTCTTTCTCTATTACTACAAAAAACCTCAGGTAATTCTACCTCTACAACCTCAAAAGACTTCAAAACTATCATTCTAGAGGAACAACACCAGTTGCACCTTGCATTTCTTGGAAAATAGGAAACAACTGAAAGCAAAATACTCTACCATATACATGAAAATCTTAACCTGTATCAGAAACAAGGCTTAAGATATATCCAATTGACTACAATAGGAAAAATTTCACCATTAGCCCTGCTCAACTGGAAAACATAGGGACCCATCCAAATTGCATCAAATTTTGAGTGCCTCCCTAGTTTTTCTCTACCTATATCCCACTTTAGCACAAGATCACCTTCCTTGAAATTCTTTACCTTAGCCCTCTAGTCAAAGCTTCTCTTGATTTGTTGTTGATGTAGTTACAAGGTCTGTATTTCTTGATTTCTCTTCTCTTCTAACTCCATCAAATTTTTTATCCTCATTGTCATACCATTATATCCAGCTAACTCAATTTGACAAGCCAATTCAAGCGCAAGAAATTATGATGAAATAGGAAGCCTAGCTTCTCTACCATATACCAACATGAAAGGAGAATTTCCTATGGCTCTCTTAGGTGTTATCCTATCAGCCCGTAGAGTTATTTTCAACTTCTAATGCCAATGTCTATGATTATCCTCTATGTATCTATTTATTATTCTAATCAAATTCTTGTTTGAGGACTCATGCCTTCCATTACCTTAAGGGTAGTAATTAGATGAAGTTCTAAAATAAATACCATGATCTACTACCAGTGCACAAATCTGAACTCCTACAAATGATTTTGCATTATCTAAAATGACGGTTGAAGGGGTACCAATCCTAGTTATAATTCCATCTAAGAATTCAACAACTAAATTCTTTGTAGCATCCTTTAATGCAATTTCCTCTGTCCACCTGGTGAAATAATCTATAGCAACTAGAATCCATTTATGGTAAGAACTAGAAGGAGGGTTAATAAGACCTATGAAATATAATCCCCATTAAGTAAAAGATTGATCCTATTTAATAGGATGAAGTGGAAAGGCTACAAGTCTTTGTTTACCTAAAAAGAAGGTTGTTTTTCACAATTCCTAACATACCTATGACAATCATGGAACAAGGATGGCCAATAGTAACCTATCCTCATTATCTTCTTCGTAATGGTTCTTGGTGAAAAGGATCCACCATTAGGACCATCATGAAGCTCTTTAATTGTTCTCTCAGCTTTATCTACATCAATACATCTTAGCAAAGCTCCATTGAAGTCTTTCCTAAAAGGAATACCATCAACTATGGCATAAGTGATTGAATACTATCACCTCAAGTAATCTATTACTTTGAGGGTAGTAATTGAAAGAAGTACTCAAATAAATACCATGATCTACTACTCATGTACAAATTTGAGCTCCTACAAATGATTTTGCATTGTCTAAAATGATGGCAGAAGGGGTACCAATCCTAGTGAAAATTCCATCTAATAATTCAACAAATAAATTAATAGTAGCATCCTGTAATGCAATTTCCTCTATCCCTAGAATCCATTTATCACTAGAACTATAAGGAGGGTTAATAGGACCTATGAAATCTAATCCCTATCAAGAAAAAGGTTGATCCTCTTGAATAGGATGGAGTAGAAAGGTTACAAGTCTCTATTTACTTGAAAAGAAGGCACATTTTTCATAGTTCCTAACATACCTATGACAATCATGGAACAAGAACGGCCAATATTAACCTACCCTCATTATCTTTATAGTAGTGATTCTTGCTTAAAAGTAGCCACCATTAGGACCATCATGAATCTCTTTAATCATTCTCTTAGCTTGATCTACATCAATACATCTTAGCAAAGCTCCATTGAAGTCTCTCTTAAAAAGAATACCATCAACTATGGCATAAGGGGTCAAATGAAATATCATTTATCTTCTTTTACCTCTATGCAATCCTTGAGGATATCTATTTCCTAAAAAGAAGGCCATAATTTCAATCATCCAACTCCTTGGATTCTCATGTCCTACTTTCTTATTGTTTCATCAATACCAAGGGAATTTCTTCATCTAATTCTTGAGATGAGACTATCTACTTACACAATCATTTCCCTCCTACCAACTTGGTGATCTAGATGTCCACATCATACTCCATTACTCTATTAATCCAATGTGCCCTTTTCTCATTAATATCCTTTCTCAAGAGGAAATCCTTCACACCTATATGAGGGATCCATAAATGGGTCTTATTGTGAGACAGAAGATGTCTAAATTTCTTCAAATATCTAATAATTGCAAGGGCTTGTTTCTCCACATAACTATAGTTATCCACATATTCTTTAACCCTTCACTAAAGAAATAAATGGGTTGTTGTTCATTCTTATCATTTAATTGAGTCAAAATAGTATAAATACTTGACTCACCACCTAAGGTGTAGAGAATCAAGTCTTTCTCAAATTTTTGATTGATGAGAGTAGGAGCTAAGGCTATGGCTACTTTGATCTCTTCAAAAATTCCTTTCCCTTGCTTGGTACATGAAAAGACCATATTCTTCTCTAGAATAGCTATAAGAGGTTTCACCATGGTAGCTAATTTAGGAATAAATCTTATTACAAAATTAATCCTAACAAGGAAATTTTTTAGCCCATTTTAATCACTAGGAAGAGAGAGAAAAAGTATTGATTTTTTTCTCTCTAGATCAATGCTCAAACCATCTTTGGATACGATGTGTCCTAACAATTTTACTGGAATGGTTGTAAAGACACACTTGCTTGGATTTAGTGACACTCCATACTCTCTACATATAATAAACACCTTTCTTAGATGGCCAAGATGATGTATCAAATTCTTTGAGTATACTATAATGTCATTAAGATAGCCCAATAAAAAAATTTCTATCATATTCTTGAAGGCCATCTCCATTGCTTTTTGAAATGTGTTACCTATATTGGTTAGCCCAAATGACATCTTACTATAGGCATAGGTGCCCCACTTTGTTTTAAATGTAGTCTTGTATCTGTCAGATTCCTTGACTAACACTTAATTGTAACCTAAAAATCCATCAAGGAATGAGAACCTCTTTGAGCTACTGACCCTAGATAGGATTTGTTCCATGGAAGGAAGGGGATGATGATCCTTAAGGGAAGCTTGGTTAAGATCCCTAAATTCTACACATAATCTAATTTCTCCACTCTTCTTCCTAATAGGGATGAGGTTTTCTAGCCAAGAGGAATGCTTGATAGAAAGGATAATGTTGGCCCCTAATAGATTTGATAGCTCCTTTCCAATTAATTGCTCAATTTTAGGATTCACTAGCTTCCTTTTTTGTCTTACTAGTTTGGCATCTTCTTTTAAATCTATGGTATGGTGAAATAGACTTGTGTCAAAACCATTTAGGTCATCATATGTCCATGAAAACATATCACTAAATTCTTGACATAGATAATGAAATATTATTGTTCTACTTTAGTACATACATTTCTCATGTTTAGGGTTCTTTCATCAACAATAATGACTGGTATGTGATCATCTTTACTTGGAACAAGGTTCATGCCTCTATCACTCACTCAATCATCACGAGTGAAAGTACTTTCCAAGGTAATCAGACCCTTGGGAAACTTTTTGGAACTGAGATTAATGATCTAATCCCCAAAATAGTCATGTAGCCTTGACTAATTTCTATCTGAGAACTCTACTTCACTTTGCAAGAAACTCACAATTTGTGAATTAGATTCAAATAGTTACTAGTTGGCATTACTATCAAGGATAGCAAGCCTAACCACCACTCTAATGTGCTATTCTTTTCATCTTCATGGCTCCTTGGCACATTGTAAGACACACCTATGGATAAAACTCTATTAACATGTCTATTTTCTTTCCTAGGAATTCTTTGAATATAAAGTGCATTGAAACCTTCAATAAAATTCCATATTCTATGTTTATAAGACTTGAGTAGACCATTCTTGGTGACATTTTGATTTTTTAGTTGATTAACTACCAACTTACTATCTCCATATACACTTAAGTGTTGAATTCCTCTTTTTTGAGCAAGAAGAAGACCTTGAATCAATGCCCCATACTTTTTTATGTTATTAGTTCAACTAAACCAAAGCTTGAATAAGATGTAGTATCTTTCTAGTGCAAGAGAAACCAACATCACACTAGCCCTTGATTTAATTTTATTTCTTGATCCATCAAAAAAATTCTCCATATCCCACTTGTATCTTCTTTTTTCTTCATAAGGTTAGGGAAAAGAGCATCCTTCTCTGATATACATTAAGTACTGAGGCCTTTCTCATGTGTTTCTAATATAGGATCAAACTAGTATGAATTAGGTCATTCATTTAAGAGAAAATTAGGTGTCACTGCTAGGGAAGTGACAATATCATCTATTATGTCATTTTCATATATCTCTAGGATTGGTCTATTTATATTGATGAGATTAAGAGTGTAGGGCTCAATATGGTTTAGGGCTAAAGGCTATGCAGAACATGTATGACCAATCAAAGGATATGTAGCTGCCTATTTCAGTAGTGAAATCTCTTAAAAGACAGAAGGAAAAATGTGGCTTAACTCTAGCAACTTATATATCCTAAATTACAACACAACTAGGGCATGCATCTAGGGCCATTTCAATATTTTTAAGGATTCCTATAATCTTGATAGTAATACCATTAAATTGTAATACATCCTTTACAATGATCTCATATTTTATTTCTAAGACATCAACAACACACTTAGGCATCACTAAACTGCTAAACCCTAAATTAATAATGTAATTATGGATTAGCATATCCCCTATAATTAGAAAAACATAAAATGAAGGAGGTCTAACCATTTTAGTTGTTTCTACATCCTTTTATGGTTGTATAATACTTGTGGCATTCTCCATGCTTGATGGTTGATCCTTTGGTTCAATGCTCCCTAATTCTTGTTGCAGCAACTTCTTTTGCATAGGTATAGTAGAAACAACTATTGACATTTAGTCATGTTTTTTATTAGTGACAACACTTATTTAGATTCTATATGGCTACTGAGCTCATTGAATAGTCTACAATGTTTTCCATCCAATTTAGTAGTCACTGAGCTTTATAGTTCCTACTATGCATTCAAGTGGTTACCAAGTGAATTCAGTTAGTGTGAAGTGCAATAGTTAAAATTGAGAAGATTTAGGTAGTGTGAATTTTAGTAGTTCAACCTAAGAAGTTTAGTGGTTACCAGGCTTTGCAATTTCTACAAAGCTAGAAGTTCATGTGAAGCAAAGCTAGTGTTACCTGAGTTATGTGATAATTAGTTTTTATCGAGTGCATTCATGGTAATTGAGTAACTCAATTTCTACCAAGTTACACAATATCTACTGAGTCACCAATGTAGACTAAGTTTGAGACTACTTTGAGATGATTTTTATGGAACAACCTTCTACTTCTATTAAATGCATGATGATACTAAGTAGTGAAAGTGGATGCCATGTATCATAGCTTCACCAAGTTAGTCTTTAGAACTCGAGAGTCTTCATTTGGAAAAAACTTTTTAATATTGATGTTAACTTGTATATTGGCCAACTTTGTAATTTTGTAAATTGGATTGATAAATATGTAATGTATTGTATCATATCCAAAGAAGTGAGTATGAAAGTATGAAATGATGGAAGAGTAAGAAGGATGAATGTGTGAAATAAAAGCATGCAAATGTGAATCAGAAGCAAAGTGTATTGTAAAGCCATATCAACAAAGGAGTAGTAGAGTCATATCTACCACATAAAGGTGATCAATACTTCAAAGAATTTCTATCAGCAATCTAGTTGTAAGTTAGATATCTATTGTTTCATCCTAATAGGTGAACTAGTCCAAATCCTCTAACAAGGTAGACTTAATAGTTTTTTGTGAAATCTCTTTACCAAGTGTATACTTAATTGTGTGTTTGTAAATCCTCTAACAAGGTGGACCTAGTAGTCATAGTTGCTCCTAACAGATTAGAGCATTAGAAATGATCATTGTAAGCCTTAACTAGCCAACTTTATGCTATAGTATTGAGATTTTGAGGGTATCATCACCACCCCAGTTTTACTTTCTATTTGGAAGGTTTCTTGGTCAGAAAATTATTGTGTTCAAGTGTTATGAATGTTTTATGTTTTCAGTTTCTCAAGCATACAGTTAGATTTGATTTAATGATTAAATGGTAATTGGATTATTGTAATTAACATCTGAATGTGGTAAAGTTTTTGAGGTTACTAATTCACCCCTCCCATCTCAGTAACCTAGAATAATCTTTAATATTTCTGACAATTGGTATCAGAGCTGGATGATTCTCAGGATAAATCTTGACAACTTGTGAAAAGATCAAGAACAATAGAGTTATTCAAACTTGATAAGGCAATTGATAATGAAAAGCTAGATCTAGAAATGGCCATTGCACAACTCAAGAAAGCTAAGGAAAAGCTTTCCCAATCTCTAAAAAGAAGGAAGGAACTTGAAAATCAAATGAATGATCATCAGTACATTGGAGAAAAGAATTGAAGACCTTTTCTCTTCAAGCAATTAAGATGAAGCAAATGATGCAATCAAAGAACTCTTAGAGAAGAATGGTTCCCTACAAGAAGAAGTAAGAAATCTCAAAAGAGAACAAGAATTTTAGTTAGTAAGTCTATGTGAAATCTTGGAACAGAGGAACAAGATGAAAGAAGAAATGGATGTAAGAAACAATGAGATCTAGAACCAATCCCTTCAGCATGCAGGTTTTATTGATCAAATCTCCAATGAAAATGAGGAAAACATGAGCCATAGATAGATCAATGAAAGATTAAAAAATGATCTAAATTTGGAAAGACAAATCAATGAAAGCATAAGAAGTGAGTTGAGATCTAAAAAGAAAATCAATGAAAATTTGAGAAATAACCTAAACACTGGAAAAAAAAAACCGATGAAAGAATGATGAAATCCAAAGTAGACATGAATCAATTGAATCAATCAAATGAGAAAAATCTCTATAGACAAAAAGGGAAAGTAGGAATTGGATACAAAGAAGAAGTTGAATCCTCCAAACAAGGTGCTCAAAGGAACCAAAGACCTACTTGCAATCACTATTGTAAGATAGATCATACATCAAATAGATGTTTGAGTAATGGTAAAGTAAAATTCAATGGTAAATTCTACAATTGCAGTTAGCATGGTGAAAAGGCTAATAAATGTAAAGATAAACCATAATTTGAAGGCAAGTGTCACAAATGTAAGAAACAAGGTCACAAGGCATCAAACTGTAGAGCCAAGTCATTCAATCTAGTAGAGCAATTGTGAAATTAATATTTAGTTGGGACTATAACACTTGGTGTAGATGTTATTACTATGGAGAGTATGGACACATTGGCATGAACTATGTTAAAAATCACACAAGAATGAGAGATAACACCATAAGATCTTTCACTTGTATAGAACTTGGTCATCTAGCCAAGCATTGCATGGATACAAGTAGAATTGAAGATGAAAAGAAAGAAAAAGTAGATAACATTCAAAAGTAGATGAGGCAGAAATGGATTCCTAAATCTACTAACAAAGGTAGTTCAAACAATGATGGTCATTTCAATCAATAAGTGGGTGACTCCACCATTTACAACTATGTTCTTAAGGAAGAAATGGGACTGTGTTATCATGATCACATCCACATAGTTCAAAAATTGAAAGGAAGCAAAGATCCAAATTGGTATTTAGGATATAGAAGGATTATCAAGGAAGATCAGTATCAGTTATCACCAAGTTATCTTCTCTACCGAGTAAGGTTGGCTCATAGGCTCTATCGAGCAAGGTTAGGAGTAACTAGTCACACATGTTTGGTTATCGAGTTATGAAGCCTTCATTGACTGATCTAAATAGATAGTGGATGATAACCTATCATGCACAATGATGTCATCATAGCTACCTTTGTACTGAGAATTAATTGAAAAGTTTGAACAAAAAGTTAGGAAATTCAAATTATTTTCATCGAGAATTCTAAGTGTTATTGTGATCAAGAAAATTGTAGAGCGATGAAGCGACTCAGCGCTAAACTTGCAATAAATTTTTTCAAAGTTTTCCATAACCTAATGAATAGCCATGGCAGAATCAAGCACTAGTAGAAAGGTAAGGAAATGGTTAGAAATGTTGGTCCAAGCAATCAAATAGAAACCCCTAGATTTTAAACTAGTGCCGGTGATTGCTGAAACCCTTGATCCAAATGGAGCACAATTGCAGATACCTCCTAAGGTACTACTCATTAACAATATCAAAACTCATTTTAAGTGTGTAATTTGAGAAATTGGAACCCAAGAGATAGGTGATGCCCAAGGTGAATTGTCTGTAAATGGTGTTCTTAAACCTGAACATAAGAACTTCGAAGATAAGGGTTTAACCCACATTCCCCACCTGCCCCAAAGTTTCCAAATCAAATGGATTAGATACATCCCAAGTCAAGTTTACAATGGTCAATTAAAGCTTGATCATCTAATTTTGACCACTAAGAAGATGATTCATCATATCATTGGCCTTCCCATCCTCTCCAAGGCCAAAACAACTAAAACCTTAGGTCGGGTGGTGTTAGAAAAGAAAACCTTAGCTGAGTGGGATGGTAGAGGTATGAAGATAAATAATGTAATTGATGTAGAACTAATATTTTGCATACATGTGATAGCTCACAAGATCTATAGTTCTAGTCATCTAAATAGTGTGTCATGTGAAGCAGTAGACTTGGCATACAAATTTGATAAGAATAGTTTGTCATATGATCTTGCAGTTATGTTGTTAAAGCAATTTAACAAAAACATGGAATGTATAAGGAAATCCAAGGACAACACTTGAAAATTCAGTTCATTTTTGACATTTTCATTTTTCTATGTTCAAAATTTTTTCCCTTCAAAAGGCACAGTAGTATGATGAATGGATGTGCTAGTGCTATATTAGATTAATGAGTATATTGCAGAAATGGGTGAGAACTTTGTTAGTATACTGGATAATTATTTTGATGTCTTCAAGGAGAAAATGAATAATATACTTAAGATTCCCAAGAAATTGGTTGAAGATTATAAAGATGATGTTTTTTTCATGGTAGATAGTGACAGAGTATATATTCAGGCAGTGAAACCCAGAGTTGTATGGGTAAAACCTCTTCCCTATGAGGTGAATATAAATGAAGCAAAGGACACAATTGCAGCATTGATAAATGAGCCTATTGATCCAAAGGAGCCAAACTTTGGAATGTATGATGAGGCCAAGGGTAGAATAGAGCTTGAAATCAAGCTTCCATAGGTGGTTAACATACACACCTCTTATGTTAACTGAGGGTAAAGGTGATGATTTGGAAGAAGTAGAGGATGAAGAGGAGTCAATGTTAGGATTAAACTATGGACAAAAATAAAAATTACATGCAAATATAACCAATAATAGAAAATAATAGATCACATAGAAAAGAACACGAGACACCAAAATTTAACATGGTTCACCCAATTGTGGGGCTACATCCACCAAATAGCAAGTCTAATATTTTTATGATCTAGAGATTACAACTTGATTACAATTCATAATCCCTTATAGCTCAATACCGCTACAAGAACCAATTTTTCATCACAACTATGAAATAATCCCTAACCCTAAGCTCTTTTATACAAGTATTTTTTTATCACTTTAGAGTTATAATTAATAATTACATGTCAGCCCAAAATCTTGATAAAATATGAAGTATGTACAGTACTTTCCTAATTAGTCACCACAATCTAATAGTCAAAACCAAATAGGATTTAACCTTTTTTGACACATACAATAAGCATAGGAATAATTGTAGGAGGTATACAAATCGTGATCTTGAGCCATATTATTTTAAGTGACTAAGGCCCTATTTTAATTCACATTTGAAGTAGAAGCATGACTATTCTGCCTATTTTGATCAAAAAAAGTATTCCCATGATTACGATTTGGAGGCCTACCATTATTTTTTGTATAATATTGTAGTTGAGGGGTCTTATTACCCCAATCTTGATGCCTCTCAATTGTCACCACCTTATTGTCCACCTTCTGCATCACTAAGAGGTCATCATCTAGCTTTGTCTCTTCACCTTGCAATAATTTGTCTATGTTTTGAATCATTCACTACATCATTTCGTTAATTTCATCTATTCCATTTGAAGATGTGGAAGTTGTAGAAGCAATGACAAGAGGTTTTTCTAAGGAAGGTGTGAAAATATGTGCTACTATTGGTTAGTGATTTGGAATATCATGGAAGAAGAGCATAGGAGGCCTTAGAGCTAACTTAACTCCTTGTATTAGAATGTTCTCTACCTTTATTGCTATCTCAGAAGAATCAAGTAATGTATCTCCTACCATAGTTTGGATTATAGTGGCTATATCACTATTAAAGGCTCTAAGGTAATGCAAGAAAACATTACTAGGGGTAGGCTTCACTGTAGTGGGCATTCTATCCCATGTTTTCTAAATTCTATAATTAATGTCAACAATGTATTCATGGGGTTCCTTCCTTATAGTAGTCAACTCCTCTAAGAGTGAAAGATAGCCATTTTTATCTTCAAAATGTTTCCATAATGCTACTCCTAACCCATCCCAACCTATTATGTAGTTATAAAGCAATCCTCTATTGTAATGATTTTCCTTTCAAGGATGTGGCTAGAAGCCTAATTTATACATCGTCTTTAGATATTCCATGTATGTTACTAATATTTGAAACTTCTTGGATGTGTTATAAGGGAGAGATGGAAGGTTCACCAATAAACTCAGGTATACTTTTAAGAGCTAATATTAGTATGCCATGTATTTGGGCCAAAAGGAGTGGAATTCCACCATTTAAAGTGGAAAAAGCATGAGCTCTATCCATGTAGGCAAGTGACCTACTAATATAAGAAAATGGTATTCTAGGTTGACATTTATAATATGAGGAGTGAAGATGGATCTTGCAGGGGTATGTGTTATTGTTGCACTCCTAACTAGTGATAGAGGTACTCTAGTCTTTCTCCTTCTAGGATTTAAAAATGAAAGCTCTGTGTATTGAAACTTACCTCTATAAGATGCCCCTATTTCAGCTTTTGGTCTAAAACCAAATGTAAAAGTGGAGTAGAGTTACCAAGTACTTGAAAATAAACCTCTTGCAGGCCCAAAATACTAAGAGCAACACTATCTTCTTGGCATGAGTATGAAATTCTTCTTTTGACACCAATAGGCTTGAAATCTTTAGACATGAATGTCCCACCAAGTGTGCTATAATGCCTACCCCTAATTCCCCTTTTTGTTGTATTGTTGGATTCTTTTAGGCTAGTTTTCTTATTTTTTTTTATGATTATTGGTACTTGGTTACTAGATTTGGTTAAATGTATTTCATGTCTTTAGTTGATATTGTTGAGATCTGATTGAGAAGATCATTGTTGAGAAATATCAATTAAAGAAGGAGATTCTTGAAGAAGACTATGTGTTTCAATCATTGTTTTGTCACTGATGTCAAACCTTCTATTTTTTGGTAAGACAATTTCTTATAAGATTCAAGTACTATCACTTAGTTTATTGATGAAGAGGATTTGATCAATAAGAGGTAACAATAGCACCTAGAGGAAAGGATGAGTTATGATTATGTAATGAAGTAGAAGGATCAGTTAAGATAGTGATGACATAGTGTGTTGATAATCTACTTATGGTTCCAAAGGCTAGTTACAATTAGACAGTTTAGAAGGACAAGTTACAAAAAGTTTTCCTATGAAGCTTGACAGATTGGATAGTAGGTGCCAAGAAAATTCAGTGCAAGTTGAGTAGAAAATTAGTTGGAGCTAAATAAAAGCTCATTCTAGTGTATGCCAAGCAAAACAGTTGATGTCAAGTAAAGTTTATTTGATGCCAAGCAATAGTAAACTTTAGTAGGTGCCAAGTAATTTCACAGTGGATGCTGAGAAACACAATATCTTTTGAGCATCAAAAGGTTGATAATGCCAAGCTCTTATATTATTTAAAAGATTGAAGATTTAATGAATCTGTGTTGAGAAGTTTATTTTCTTAGATTTTATGAACTAGGTCGAAGATAAGGTTGATGAGTTCATGGCATAGAATTCCAAGTAAACCATTTTATGGAAAATTCAAATTGATTCTAAAAGAAGTTTCTAGAAGAGATATAAGATATAGGGTAGATACATTGCATCCTACCTAATCTATTTGAACCGTAAAATTTGGATGATGGAAAATGAGTGGAAAAATATCTTAATTTCCTATTTATAAGAATGTCTAGTCATGAGGCAATGTTGTTATGTTCAAGAACCTAAGGGAGACAAAGGAGTCCAGGGTTTTTCTTCATCAAGTGAAATAAGAGAAGAGTCTACAATGGCATGTTAAGTAAGAAGGCTCAGGAAGATGAATGCTTAAAGGGTGAACAAGCTATCAGAGCTACAAAGTATGAATTTGAAGTACAACTGAGAAGTGAACAAAGATCTATAATTTGCAAGAGAAGTAATACGTTGTATTAGATCAAAGCTCTATTAGGCTAGGGTAAATCCTTTGGATTAAGGTTGACCTAATAGTCATTTGTAAATCTTTTAACCAAGTGGCATTCCAAGTGAATGGCCTAAACTCCTCTAACAAGGATCACTTCTAATAGCGTGATTGAAATCTTTTAAAAGGGTCACATTTAAAAATGTGCTCTGTAACCTTTAACAGGGTTGGCCTTTCACAGGGCATCCCTTTAGAGTAGTGAAAAAGAGTAGCATGTTACTAGTGGTTTTTTCCAAATTTGGTTTCCATGTAAATCATTGTAATAAGTGTGTTGATGAATTTATTATGTTTCATGCTTTACAATTTTGGAAGTTCATTTGATAGTAACCTACAAGTATTTAGTAATTGCATAATCTTATGGATGCATGCATAAAAGTAAATGTTTTATGGGTTCACTAAGCTGTGAAAAGTTTTATTTAGACATTTAGAGCTTGGATAAATGATCATGCCCCCCTCAATCATTCTAAAGGATTCCAACAATTGGTATCAAAGCCATCTACTTAAGAGAACTAGTTTGAAAGCACAAAGATAGAGATATCTAAAAGAGAAGTACCCAAGCTCAATAGACATAACTTTCCTGGATGGAAAATTCTGATGAAGCTACACCTTGGATTACTTGGAGATCATGCAAAATCTAGAATTTTTGTGGAACATTTTTATCCTACTAATACCCTGACTACTAAAGATATGAGGAAGAACAAAGAAAACAATGAGGAAATGTTAGAGATTGCCTCTATCCTAAGTTATGTTAAATTTGATGATATCAAAGGTCTTAATAGTACAAAGAAAATGTGGGCTGCCCTAGCTACCATATATGGAGGAGACATCAATATTCTTAGAGAAAAATATGAAAGCCTTAGAGCTATGTTTGATGAAATGAGAATGGAAGAAGGTGAGAATATTGCTCAATATGTTGAAAGGACTAAATAAGTGATTAATGAAATAAGAGGATCAAATGGAAAACTAGATGATGAAATTGTTTTAAGAAAGGTTTTTTGAACACTACTGCCTATATATGCTATTAGAGTTTCTACAATTCAAGAACTAAGATGTATTCTAGGGAATAAACTATCACTTGAAGGTCTAGTAGGTAGACTCGTTGCTTTTGAACTATCTAACTTTGATAATTATAAACCTTAAAAGATTGAATCTACTTTCAAAGAAAATGCATCATTAAAGGAACCCGATGAGAATAAGAAGAAGAAAAAGAAGAAGTATGTGTCTAGTGATAGTGATATAGATGAGGAGGATTTTGAATAGCTTGAAGAACTACTTGTAAGAAGATTATATAAAAGTAAAAGAAAGTTTAAAGGTAAGTTACTCATCATTAGTTTCAATCACAATGAGGTTGGTCATATTGTTGCTAGATGTATAGAGAAAAAGAACTACAGAGGTGGTGACAAGTACAAGAGTAGAAGAGATGAAGACATCAAGGATTATAAACACAATGGAAAGAAGTCTTGCTACATTGCTAAAGAGAATGATTCTGATAAAAATGATGATGATGTGGTATATATTGCAATGAAGGATGGATCTGATGAAGATGAGGCAATTACACTTATGGCTTGTGTGAACAAGAATGATAGATGGATCATTGATAGTAGATACTCACATCACATGACTGGAGACAAAAGTAAGTTCATTACCTTGAATTGTTATGATGGAAATAGTGTAAGATTTGGTAATGGTGCACCATGTTTGATAAAAAGAAAAGATTATATCAAACTCATAGATAATATTTCATGTGACAATGCTTACTATGTTGAAGGACTAAACTATAATTTTTTGAGTGTGTCACAACTAAACAATCTAGGATATAAGTTGAATTTAAAAACAAGATTGCTAAGATATATGACACAAATGGGAAATTGATTGGAAAAATGTGATCAAACTAGAAGTAATATACTCTATCTTGATATAGAGGATGCTACTTATCTTGTTGTAAATTTTGATAATGTTTAGCTATCGCACAAGAGGTTATGTCATGTTAACTTTGATAACTTGGTTAGTATCAGTAACATGAAGAAAGTTAGAGGTTTTCCTAAGCTGAAGAAGCTTGATAATATAATGTGCAAACAATATTAGTTGGACAAAATGACAAAGTCAAGTTTTAAGAGTAAAACTTATGCCTCTAAAGGAATACTAGAGATTGTTCATACTAACTTATGTGGACCAATTGAAGTGCAAAGCTACAAGGGAGATAAGTACATAATGCTATTTGTTGATGATAATTATATGATGATGATAGTTATGTTTCCAAAAAAAAAATCTAATGCTTTTCAAATGTTTAAGTGGTACTTAGCAAGACTTGAACAGGAAATAGGTAAAAGTCTAAATTGTTTGAGATTTGATAAAGGAGTAGTATTCTCATCAAATGAATTTTAGATGTTCTATAATGAAAGAGGAATCAAAAGACATACATCTACTCATAGAACCACTCCACAAAATGGAATAGTTAAAAGAAGGAATAGATCTATAATGAACTATGCTATAACACTCATGATGGTGAAGAATGTCACACTAAAATACTGGAAAGAAGCTGTAAGTATAGCTATCTATACCTTAAACCATGTAAAAATAGAGAAAACTACTCATTCAACACCTTTTGAACTATGGTATGGATATTGACCTAATGTAAAATACTTTAAGGTATTTGGAAGTAAATGTTACATTCTTAAAGATGTTAGGCATGGCAAGCTTGATGCAAAAAGTGAAGAAGGTATATTCTTAGGATACTCCACAAGAAGTAAATCTTATACGTTTTTGAATCTAACACTAACAAAATCATGGAATGTGCAAATGTGAACTTTGGTGAATATACAAATGTATATGAGGATAAACTTATGAAAATTCCAAAAGAATAAAAATCATTCATATACTTTTATAAAGGAACGCCTGCTAAAAAAGATGTTTTAAATCAAGTGAAAAATCAATAGCAAGTTATAGCGACTATTGAGTCATACCCTATGAATGCAAAGTTGCATTCAAGAACCACACTACATTCAAATGCTGAGTTGCAAAATGAAGAGGATGCACATTCTGATTCTGAGATTAATATA
This sequence comes from Cupressus sempervirens, assembly GCA_028749045.1. NCBI lineage: Eukaryota > Viridiplantae > Streptophyta > Pinopsida > Cupressales > Cupressaceae > Cupressus > Cupressus sempervirens. The sequence continues at coordinate 97,814,575 of CM053790.1, forward strand.
CATGAAAGAGATGCTTTACTACCTGAAAAAGATATACATAGTGATTCTTAAGTTGAAAGACAAAATGAAGAAACAAGAGTTGAACCAAGATTGTCTAAGTATGTCAAAAGATATCATCCCACTACTCAAATCATTGGAGATAAAGATTCTATAGCAATGACAAGAAAAAAATTGAGAAGTAAAACATGTTTGTTGAGTATAAAGGAACCTAGATCTATAAAAGATGCACTAGAAGATGTTGATTGGTACAAAGCCATGAAAGAAGAGATTAAAAAATTAGAGAAGAAAAAAACATGGAGTCTATTTCCTAGACTAGAAGATAAAAATGTGATTGGTACCAAGCAGGTATTTAGAAACAAGCTAGATGAAAATGGTGAAGTCACAAGAAACAAATCAAGATTAGTTTCCAAGGGATATGCACAAGAATAAGGAATTGACTATGGAGAGACATTTTTCCCTATTTCTAGATTGGAAGGAGTAGGAACTCTACTTTCTTATTATGCATACAAAGTTTTCAAAGTTTATCAGATGGATGTCAAATCTTTAATTCTAAATGGTGCATTAGATGAAGAAATTTACATAGAGTAGCCAAAAGGTTTTGTTGATGTTAAGAATAAGAACATGGTATGTAGACTACATAAATCTTTATATGGTTTGAAACAATCACAAAGAGCATGGTATAAGAGACTTCATAACTATCTTGTGAAGATTGGATTTGAAAGGACTAAATATAATAGTAATGTGTACACAAAGATAGAAAAAGGAAAAGGTATTTTGTTATCTAAAATATTTTTTGATGATATCATATTTGGAGGTTAAGATGCTTTATGTAAAGATTTTGCAAATTAGATAAAGCAAGAATTTGAAATGTCTATGTTTGGAGAGATCAAATTTTTTGTGGGTTTGCATGTATATCATATGAAATATGGTATATACATCACTTAGTCAAAGTATGCCAAGGAAATATTGAAATCTTTTGGATTAGAGGATTTCAAAGTAGTAAGTACACCTATGGTGATAGGAAACAAATTTAAAAAGAATGATGATTTTGCTAAGGTGAACCAAACAATGTATAGGTTTTTGATTGGGAAATTGCAATATATAGTACATAGCACACCTAATATTACATTGTCTATAGGCATAGTTGTGAGATTCTTGGCTAATCCTAGGGAGAATCATTTAATACCTACTAAGAAAATAATGAGATATCTAAAACGAACAAAAGAGTTTGGTCTATACTACAAGAAAAATTAAAATTTTCAATTGAGAGACTACACTGATGTTGATTGGGCTAGAAACATTGATGACAGAAAGAACACCAATGGAGGACCATTTTTCTTAGGCAAGAGACTAGTTACATGGACTAGCAAGAAACAAAGTTGTACTTCACAGTCTACTACTAAAGCTAAATATGTTACTGCTATTGTAAATTGTACAAACATTGTATGGATCAAATGGCCACTCAAAGGAATAAAAGAAAAAAATCATAGAACTAGTGATACTTTATTGTGATAATACAAGTTTTATTAATATATCAAAGAATCTAGTAATGCACACAAAGACAAAGATCATTGCAATCAAGTATCATTAATTGAGAGAGTTAGTTAAGATAAAGAGGTGAAGATGGAATATGTTAACACAAAGGAGAAAATTGCTGATATCTTCACAAAACCATTACCTAAGGATGCTCATGATTATCTAAGAGGTAAATTGGGGATAATACTCATATCAAACTTTATATAAGTAACAAGAAGAGTTCCCTACATCAAACAAGTTAATATTCATATGTTATACATTGATGCAAAGGATCTTACTTTAGGAGTTTCCTAAAGTAATCATAGAATTGAAACTTCAAATCAGTTACAAGCAAGGTGACAGAGGGAGAAATTGAAGAAACTAAAGAAACCTATATCTACATGTTCAATATGACAAGTTTTTGGCATATGTGTTTGGCATTGTTGTCAAAGAGGGTGATATTCTACTGATCAAGAGCCAAAATGTATAGCGAGATATTCCATTGATCAAAGGGGGACATAGTTCAAGCCAGTATGATTAATGAGAAAGAGAGAAATATCAGAGATATAAAGAGATTTAGATTGTTGTAATAGAGATAGAGAAGAATATAAGATAGAAGGAGTTATAAGAAAGAGTGAATTTTGTAACCTAATCAAAAGATGGAAGTTATTGATAGAGGGAGAGATATCAATGCAAGTTTTCTTTCTGGTATTATCTTACTATTTTAACCTAGTTAGTTTGGTTGATTTGGTCGATCAATTTCATTTGCTATCAATGTCAATTATTGAGAAAGATCATTGAAAGAAGGAGATTGTTGAAGAAGACTATGTGTTTCAATCATTGTTTTGTCACTGAAGTAAAACCTGCTATTTTCTAGTTACATAATTTCTTATCAAATTCAAGTACTATCACTTAGTTTATTAATGAAGAGGATTTGATCAATAGGAGGTAACAAAAGCACCTAGAGGAAAGGTTGAGTTATGATTATGTAATGAATTACAAGGACCAGTTAAGATAGTGATGACATAATGTATTGATAATCTACTTAAGGTTACAAAGGCTAGTTAAACATAGAAAGTTTAGAAGGACAAGTTCACAATGTTTGTCTACCAAGCTTGAACCAACTAAATACCAGGTACCAAGAAAATTCATAGTAGGTGTCAAGCAAAGTCAATGCAATCTAAGAAAAAAATTAGATGGAGCCAAGTAAAAGTTTATTCTAGTGTAAGCCAAGAAAAATAGTTGATGATGAGTAAAGTTTGGTTGAAGTCGAGCACCAAAAAACTTTAGTAGGTGCTGAGTAATTTCATAATGCATGCTAAGCAATGGAGAATGTGCCAAGCATAAGAGGGTTGATAATGCCTAGCTACTGCATTATTTAAAAGATCAAAGATTTGATAAATTTGAGTCAACAAGTTTGTTTTCTTGGATTTTGTTAACAAGGTGGAAGATAAGGTTGATTAGCTAGTGGCACAAATTTCAAGGAAAACTATTTAAAGGAAAATTCAAATGGATTCTAGGAGAAGATTCTAGAAGAGATATGAGATATGCGATAGATAGATTATATCCTACCTAATCCATTCAAACCCTAAAATTTGGATGACAAAAAATGTGTGGAAAAATATATTAATTTCCTATTTATAGGAATGTTTCATCATAAATAAAAGTTGTTATGTTTGAGAACCTAAGGGAGACAAAGGAGTCAAGGCTTTTGCTTCATCAACTGACCTAAGAGAATCTAGTCTACAATGCAATGTTAAGAAAGAAGGCCTAAGGAGATGAATGCTTCAAGGGGGAACAAGCTATAAGAGCTAAAAAGTATGAAAGCCAAGTAGAATTGAGGACTAAACAATGATTTGTAATCTACAAGAGAAGTTGTAAGTTGTATCATATCAAAGCTCTATTGTTACTCTCTATCAATTGTATTAGTCTAGGGTAAGAATTTTGGATTAAGGTTGACCTAATAGTCATTTTTAAATCCTTTAACTAAATGGCATTTGAATTCAATGGCCTAATGTCCTCTAACAAGGTTCACTTCTACAAGGTCATTAAAATCCTTTAACAAGGTCACATTTAATAGTGTCTATTGTAACCTTTAATAGGGTTGGCCTTTCATAGGGCCTCACTTTAGAAGAGTGATAACGAGTAGCATGTTACTAGTGTTTTTTCCCAAATTGGGTTTCCATGTAAATCATTGTGTCAAGTGTGTTGATGAATCTATTATGTTTCATGCTTTACATTTTTGCAAGTTGATTTGACAATAACCTACAAGTTTTTAGTGATTGCATAATCTTATGGATGCATACATGAGTATAAATGTCTTTATAGGTTTACTAAGGTGTGAAAAAAAATAGTTCTACATCTAGAGTGTCCTTTAGGATATCTTTTTTGTGGCCTATCCAAAGTGATAGGGTCATTTGTGAACTCCAAGATGAGTACTTCTCCAATCAAGATCTTGCACCTTTTTGTACTAGGGACACTAGCCCCATTCCAAGAAAATAATTGCAACTCTTCACCAATGGCTTCACCAACCCCAAGTTGCTATTGAGACACCTTCCTTATGTTGAACTGATTGAGAATCAACTCTTGGTTTAACCCTTCAATTGTCATACAATACAAAATGTTGACTATCATAGAATTATTTGTAGGTCTCCTACTCTAATTTTTTGGACTTAAATTCCTCTTAGGTTGAAATTTAACTATTCTATGGGTAGTTTTAGACACCCTTTTGGAATTCACTCGGCCACCAAGAGCTAACAAAGAAGATAGTTTGATCCCATGATGAAAGGTGAGAGAGATTTGGAAGTTGGCAACTTTGTACTAGCTAACACTGCAAGTTTTAGCATCACCCGAGATGGCATAGTAAAATGAAAATGGAGTGTGATCTCTAAAAAGTGAGAGAGGTTATTGTAGGCCTCTACAACATGGTCCTGTTGGAACTAGAATCGTATCCATATCTCCCACAAGCTCTGAGATATGCCCCATCAAAGATCACAACCATATGGCATTTAGTGACCCTTAGGAACATTCTAGTTTGGCATGCCTGAGAATGTTTGAGCACTAAAGGGGATAGGAAAAGGTTGGAGATAAGGTTTAAATAGCCACCCAAAGCTAACAGAGCAGATAGCTCAATCCCACGACAAAAGGTGAGAGAGATTCGGCAGTTGGAAACTTTGTATTGGCCAACACTATAAGTTTCAGCATCACCTAAGATGGCATCGTAAAATGAAAATGGAGTGTGATACCAAAAAAGTGAGAGAGGTTATTATAGGCCTAGGCAACATGGTCTTTTAGGAACTATAATTGAATCCATACCTCACACGAGCTCTAAGATATGCCCTATCAAAGATTGTAGCCCTATAGCATTTAGTGACCCTTAGGACATTTTGGTTCGGCATGCCTTTGAATGTTTCAGCAATAAAAGGGACTAGATGAGGTTGGGGATAGAGTTTACCTGGCCATCAAGAGCTAACAAAGCAGACAATTTGATCCCATGATGAAAGGTGAGTGAGATTTGGCAGTCGGCAATTGTGTGCTGGAATAAAGTTTGAGTTTGATGTTTTAGAATCTCTAAGAAGTGAAAAAGCATCTTAGTTGCTTCAATAAATTATTCACTCCAATATATTTGGAAGTTTGATATATTTTCATATTGCAAGTGATACACATATACTAAGTAAGATCTCACTATAGATATCGGGTACTTTGTTTTGAATAGATATTTTCATTCAAGATTGAATACCAACTACTTCTCGAAAAGTGAGAGAGATTGGGTAAAGGGTTTACCCGGCCACCCAAAGCTAACAGAGTAGATAGTTCCATCCCACAATGAAAGGTGAGAGAGATTTGGTAGCTGGCAACTTTGTACTAGTCAACACTGCAAGTTTCCACATCACCCAAGATGGCATTGAAAAATGAAAATGGAGTATGATCTCAAAAAAGTGAGAGAAGTTATTGTAGGCATCTGTAACACAGTCTTGTAGGAACTAGAATTGCATCCATACCTCACATGAGTTTTGAGATCGCAGCCCTATGGAATTTAGTAACCCTTAGGGATGTTCCAATTTGGCATGCCCGAGAATGTTTGAGCACTAAAGGGGATAGGACAAGGTTGGGGATAGGCTTTACCTAGCCACCTAGAGTTAACAGAGTAGACAATTCAATCTCATGATGAAAGGTGAGAGAGATTTGGTAGTTGGCAACTTTGTACTGGCCAACATTGCAAGTTTCAACATCACCCGAGATGGCATCGTAAAATTAAAATAGAGTGTGATCTCCAAAAAGAAAGAGAGGTTATTGTAGGTCTTCGCAACATGGTCTTATAGGAACTAGAATTGCATCCATACCTCACACGATCTTTGGGATATGCCCCGTCAAAGATCGCAGCCCTATAGCATTTAGTTACCATTAGGGATGTTTCAGTTTGGCATGCCCAAGAATGTGTGACCATTGAAGGGGATAGGATGAGGTTGGGGATAGGGTTTACCCGATCACCCAGAGCTAACAGAGTAGATAGTTTGATCCCACAATGAAAGGTGAGTGAGATTTGGCAGTTGGCAACTTTGTACTGGCATACACTGCAAGTTTCAGTATCACCCGAGATGCCATCGTAAAATGAAAATAAAGTGTAAGCCTCTATAACATGGTCCTATAGGAACTAGAATCACATCCATACCTCACATGAGCTCTAAGATATGCCCCATCAAAGATTACAGCCCTAAGGAATTTAGTGACCCTTAGGGATGTTCTAATTTGGCATGCTCGAGAATGTTCAAGCACTAAAGGGGATATGATGAGGTTGGGGATAGGGTTTACTTGGCCACCTAGAGCTAACCGAGTAGATAGTGTGATGCCATGATAGAAGGTGAGAGAGATTTGGCAATTGGCAACTTTGTACTGGCCAACACTGCAAGTTTCAACATCACCCAACATGGCATCATAGAATGAAAATATAGTGTGATCTCCAAAAAGTGAGAGAGGCTATTGTAGGCCTCTATAACATGGTCTTTTAGGGACTAGAATTGCATGCATACCTCACACAAACTTCAAAATATGCCCTATCAAAGATCGCATCCCTATAGCATTTAGTGACCCTTAGGGACATTCTAGTTTGGCATGCCCGAGAACATTCAAGCACTGAAGGGGAAATGATGAGGTTGGGGATAGGGTTTACTTAGCCACCTAGAGCTAATAGAGTAGATAGTTTGATCCCATGAGGAAAGGTTAGAGATATTTGGCAGTTGGCAACTTTGTACTAGTCAACACTACAAGTTTCAGCATCACCCAAGATGGCATCATAAAATGAAAATGGAGTGTGATCTCCAAAAAGTGAGAGAGGTTATTGTAGAGCTCTGCAAAATGGTCATGTAGGAACTAGAATTGCATCCATACCTCACACAAGCTTTGAGATATGCCCTGTCAAATATTGCAGCCCTATGGCATTTAATGACCCTTTGGGATGTTTCGATTCGGCATGGTCGAGAATGTTTCGGCACTAAAGGGGATAGGAAAAGGTTGGGGATAATGCTTTGTTGAGCACCTAGAGCTAGTAGAGTAGATATTTTGATCCCATGAAGAAAGGTGAGAGATATTTTCTAGTTGGCAACTTTGTCCTAGCCAGCACTACAAGTTTTAGCATCACCCGACATGGAATCGTAAAATGAAAATAGAGTGTGATCTCCAAAAAGTGAGAGGGGTTATTGTAGGCCTCTAAAATATAGTCCTATAGGAACTAGAATCACATCCATACCTTACACAAGCTCTGAGATATGCCCTATCAAAGATCACAACCCTATAGCACTGAGTGACCCTTAGGGACGTTCTGGTTAGGCATGCCCAAGAATGTTTGAGAACTGAAGGGGATATGATGAGGTTTGCGATAGGGTTTACCCAGCCACCTCGAGCTAACGGAGTAGATAGTTTGATCCCATGATGAAAGGTGAGAGAGATTTGGTAGTTGGCAACTTTGTATTGGCCAACACTACAAATTTCAACATCACCTGAGATGGCATTGTAAAATGAAAATGGAGTGTGACCTCCAAAAAGTGATAGGTTATTGTAGGCTTCTGCAACATGATCCTGTAGGAGCTAGAATCACATCCATACCTCACATGAGCTCTAAGATATGCCTCATCAAAGATCACATCCCTATGGCATTTAGTGACCCTTAGGGATGTTCTGATTCAGTGTGCCCGAGAATGTTCAAGCACTGAAGGCTATAGTAAGAGGTTGGGGATAGAGTTTACCCAACCACTTGGAGCTAACAGAGTAGACAGTTCGATCCCATGATTAAAGGTGAGAGAGATTTGGTAGTTGGCAACTTTGTACTGGCCAACACTGCAAGTTTCAGTATCACTCAAGATGGCATCATAAAATGAAAAAGAGGTTTTATCTCCAAAAAGAGAGAGAGGTTATTATAGGCCTCTGCAACATGGTCCTGTAGGAACTAGAATTGCATCCATACCTCACACGAGCTTCGAGATATGCCCCATCAAAGATCATAGCCCTGTAGCATTTAGTGACCCTTAGGGACATTCAGGTTTAGCATGCTCAAGAATATTTGAGTGTTGAAGGTGATAGGACAAGGTTGGGGATAGGTTTTACCCAACCACCTAGAGCTAACATAGCAGATAGTTCGATCCCATGACGAAAGGTGAGAGGGATTCGGTAGTTGGAAACTTTGTACTGGCCAATACTACAAGTTTTAGCATCACTCGAGATGGCATCATAAAATGAAAACAGATTTTGATCTTTAAAAAGAGAGAGGGTTTTTTGTAGGCCTCTGCAACATGGTCCTATAGGAACTAGAATCACATCCCTACCTCGCACGAGCTCTGAGATATACCTGGTCAAATATCACAACCCTATAGCATTTAGTGACCCTTAGGGATTTTTTGGTTTGACATGCCCAAGAATGTTTGACTGCCAAAGGGGATAGGATGAGGTTGGGGATAGAGTTTACCCAGCCACCTAGAGCTAACAGAGCATACAGTTCGATCCCACGATGAAAGGTGAGAGAGATTTGGCAGTTGGTAACTTTGTGTTGGAACAGAGTTGGAGTTTGATCTTTTGGAATCTCCAAGAAGTGAAAAAGAATCTTAGTAACTTAAATATATTTGAAATTTTGATATATTTTCATATTCCAAGTGATACACATGTACTAAGTAAGATCTAACTATAGATATGGGGTACTTTGTTTGGTATAGATATTTTAATTCAAGACTGAATACCAACTAGTTCCCCCTTGTACCAACCAAAATCTCATTCACTCAACCTTAACACAATTTGACATTAGCAATTGCACCTCCCCTACATTAATAGAGACCTAAAACTATCCAACACAACCCAAACTATTAAATAGTCATCAGATTTACTCTTATTATTCATAGACCGGTAATGCAGCAATTGGCATTGTTCTTCACACAAAGTGAGAAGAATGAGACTTTGGAACTTCAAGATTCCCCATACACTTAAACATCATTTAAAGTAACATTAAAATGACCAAAACAAGGTGTATCAATGGTTGGAATCTCAATATGCAACATCTAATAAAAACTAACACCATAGACACCACAGTTTCAAAACTCCACTCCACTCTATCATACACTAACCCTACCTTGAACACAGGCCTAATTAGCAAGTTTAGGCATGCTTTACAAAGAAAAGACCAAGAAATGGGTGCATGGACTTCATTCTTCAACTCCAAAGCATTCTTCTAGGTTAGATGACGGTGTTTTCCTAATTTGACAAGTCCTCAACTCCTCTTCTTTTCATTACCTAACCAAAACATCAACTCTAGGTCTAATTCATGGATCTTATTAGACCTAGGGTTTGATCCCATTTATTCCCAATTCAAACCCCTATTCCAAAACCACCAAAATATGAAAATACATAGCCCTAGCCTACCCCATGCAAGTTTTGAAGAAATTCCAACAGTGGGAACTCAAACTAGGGACATTTCTTTGGCCAAACCCTAGATTCAAGGGTTTCACAGGCAGTGAGGAAGGAAAAATATATAACTTGCAAATGAAAACTGATCTCTCCTTCAAACGACCTCCAAAATTCTTCAAATTAGATACACTAACTGATCAATGCAAAACATCACCCTTTCAATATGAAAAATCCATACTATATGGCCAAAAATTATCATAAAATGTTGGAACGTTGGGTTTTTTATTAGATTATTAGAAGCAAAACATATCAAAATCCTTCTATGCCTCTCATTTGAGTGCAAAGGGCCTATAAAGGCATTTACAAATAGTTTCAACTGTCCAAAGATAGTTTTATGGTTATTTACTAAAAGTTGCTAAATTGTTGCAAAAGTTACTAATGCAACTCTTCAATTTTTGCACTTTTTGGAATTTCAACTAAGATACAACTAAAATGAATCCTAATCATTCTAAATGATTATTATAGGACTCAAAACCACTAAACCAACCTAAAAAAGTGCAAACAATTGCAAAAAAGTGCAAAAAATTGTAAAATGCAAAAAGTTGCTAAACAGCAATTTTTGCAAGTAATAGTTGTCAAACCAAAAATTATGTTGTATGGTGTTCTAACCATCCAAATGGAATTTTTAATTCAAAGACATGTACTTCAGATCCCCACATTGGGAAAACATCATTGTACGAATGGTGGACAATATTGGTGAATAAAAACTCAGATTTTATGTTATTTTTACAATTTCTTCAATTTTTTACAGCTTGTACGGATTGGTGGTGGTACAAGTATTATATTTTTGGATAGAGGGTTGATTCAGGATTCCATTTCAATTGGTTTGAGGTCTTTATATTGTATATAGAAAAAGTTATAGTAGTTTTAGTGCAGATAGGTCAGATTTACTCCAAATTTGAGAGTTTCAACAAGATGGAATCCTAACTTGCAAACCCACTGTGGGATTTCAATCCTGCTTTGTGGAATAAAAGTTAGGAGAGTGTTATTTGAGATGGTAGAGATTTAGGGCTTTAGGAGCATGGCATCTATTTTTACCAGCAAGCCCTAGACTGAACATAATATTATGTCTAGTCTAGATTTGAAAGAAAAAGAAGGATCAAGCTCCCAAACTGATTAATCTAACCTAGGTGAAGGTTGTATAAGGAAAATTTTTATGTATAGTAGAGATCCAAGGGGTTGAACCAAGTATTTAAACCCTTTTTTTTTTTTTTTTTTTGTAACCTAGCCTAAAGTGGCCATTTAGGACTGTGACACAAAGTGTGCATAACTTGATGCTAGAGCTGAGTTGGTGGTTACTATTTTGGAATCTCTTAGGGGATGTTGAAGAGTGTTTAAAAATGAAAAAATAGTCTGGGGCCCTTTGTATGGTTTGGGATTTTGACTGTTGAAACTAGAAATTGTCCTAGTAGGAAATACTTGTAATAGTTTTGAAATTTGATTGTTGAGTGTTGAGAAACCTCAAGTTTTGGGATTTTTTGTGTTGTTTTGAGTCTATAATAACCATTTCCATCTAAAAAATCTAGTGTTGAAGCCATTTAAGTATTTTCCTTTGTAGGCCTATTGGTGGCAGGGAGTTCCTAGGTGTTGATCCAAGTTGTTTGAGTACCCCAAGTTTGAGGGTTGGGCTTGTGTAGTAGAGTCCACTTGTAGGGTAGAGTCTCCCTATATTAGAATTCCATTGTATCCAATTGTTGGCCAAAACTAGTGCAGGAGCACCAAGGTCACAAGAAAGAGGCAAGATGATAAATCCTTAGGTCAATTGGAAGAAAATGGCCTTCTAAGATCATTAAAACTTTTAATGATTTTAATCATGGACATTTGATCTAGGTGCAATATTTTGTAAAATTGCCAACTTTGGCAATATAAGCCAAAATGGGCTTAATCAAGTCATGTAAGGGGTCCAAAGGGTAGATATGATTTTTTTAAATTTTTTTGTGCTTAATAAGGTCTCAAATGACCATACTAATGTAATGGGATAGTCATGTATCAAGGAATATCAACAACTTGTCAATGGACAACTAAAAGTGTCAATTTGACAACAAAAAAAGGTGATTAATGCACAAAGGTGGTTAGAGGGGTAGTTAGGGAGGTTTCATTTTGTTTTGAGATTCTAAATGATTTTAAAACCACATTCCCACATGTGGGAGACAAGTTTGGATGATGAAAATTTATTGGTAAAGTAAGAGTTTTGAAGTTTGGGAAATGAATGCATAGTTTTCCCTAAAATTTTGATCAAAAATCTAAACTTGTAACTGTTGTAATTACATTTTCAAAGTACCTTTGATCTGATTATTTATGGAGGTGATAGGGAAATTCTTTAACCTTAATTTAGTATTGGTATGAAGGTTTAGTCAATCATTTTGTATTTTGCATATTGACTATCCTAAAATCTGTTGTACATGACAATTTAAGAGCGGTTTGAGAGTCATTTCGTGAATATGACCCATTCTACTTTATGTGTCTACTAGGGCTTGTGGAATGGGTAGAAAATATTTTAAAATATGTTCTTTAATCATTCATGTGTAGGGAAGAACTTGGAGTTGATTTTTTGATGCCCAAGGGTATGGGGTTGAGTGACAAGGACTGCATAAAAAGGGGTATGTGACTATACCAAAGGTGGATTTAGTGTTTTATCCAAACAAGAGTTGAATTTTATGTTATAATAATCTAATATAACCAAAGTGAAGTTTTTTGAACCATTTTGGGGTTCTAGAGATGTTGTGAAGTAAGATTTCTAGAAAGCCCTAGGGTAAAGGGGCTAGAAAGGAGGGTTTTGTAAAAACCATTGTAAAGGTGATCATGAGACTAAAAAAATAGCAGAATCCTTGCATTTGAGTAGTGTCTTAAGACTATTTTTGGGTCACGTAATTTCCAAGATTCAAGGGATTGTGAGTTGCTTTGTAAATGGCCTCAAACTAGGCCTAGTTGGCAGACTGAAATAGCCAGTTTTGAGTGATATTTTACAAAAAAAGTGTAGTTGGTTTTGGAGTATATTTTACAGTGAGGAAAATTTTATTTTAATCACCCAATAGTTTAGGAAGTTCTATGGGAAAGTTTGGAGAGAACAACAAATTAGTGACTAGCAAGGGCTAGTTGGAACAAGCCTAGAAGAGACAAAATTGAGAAAGTGTAAGAGATGAGTTGAGAGTGTGCAAGGAGTTGGAACATGTTATATGGGATGTTTTGAGATTATCCAAGTTTTTGGGGTCATGGTATGAAGCCAACGACAAGTTTTGGTATGTTGGGGGCACTAGGGTACACTAGGTGCATGGTGAACAATGTGAGTGTTTAGAAGACAAAATGAAGAGTTGAGTTATAACCTCTCAGACATGTTTGTAGGAAGATGTTACCAAGTTAGAAACCTCCTCTTGAACCCTAGTAGAGTCTAATTCCTTGTATATATTTCAAGAATACAAGAGAATCCCAGAGTATTAACCCTTTCCAACATTCCAACTGTATGATAATAATGAGTCAAAGTCCAACAAATTGGAATGCAATGATTGCAAGTATTATTAGGTATCTATTAAATGAAACCATGGTTTGGAAGAAAATTAAGAGTATTAGTCTTGTAGCCTGGAAAATCAGCTCAATAAACACTTTTGAGATGGTCATTTCATGATGAACATGGATAAATCATTCAAAGCATACATTGAACCTACCCAATATATACCCACATCACTTAAATCACATTAAATTCTAGAAAAAAGTCAATAAATACAATAAAAGTTGTTAATATAAGAACCATTTTATGGAAGACTAAATTGATTATCTGTATACTTTTAATTCTTGTCAAATCCATAAATATACATTTTGTATCCTAAAATATCAAATGTTTGATTTCCTTTTAGTAGACCTAAATAGTCTTTTGGTTCTCTCAACCTATATGTAGGCTAATCAACAATATCCTTAGAGAGAACTATATCTGTAACTGCCCCATTATCATCAGATCGAGAGCTATTTTCCTTCTTACTTTTTGATGATTGTGATCCTCTGTAATTCAAGGCATAAGATCATTGACACACAATGGTACTTGAACAAAGAACACTAATAAATATTGTGGATGTGAATTGATAATACCATTTCACAAATAATTTTGGCATCTCACCCGTTATCACTGTGCTTCAATTTTATTAGCCCTCTTCTTTAGTGACCTGCAAATGAAGACTTAGCATAGTAAAAAATTTAAGATAAGATTAATCCACTAAAATTAGAGAATGAAAAAATATGTATTTGGCTTTTCATTAAGAATCATCCATTTGTATAAATCCTTGCTTTGTGAGTTATATGGTAAACCTTGCTTGATGAGTATTGAAAAATTCTCCCATTGTATCCTTGCTTTTGCCAGTTTGAAGTTTCTTGTTACATCCATAGAATCATGACTTTACATCACAAAGCATTCGAATTCTAACAATTTTCATGTTCTTTCATTACATTTTGATCTAAAGAACAAATTCTAACCTTTCACTTATTTAAACGACTAATCTAAAAATGGGTCCTATTAAAGAATCTAATATAAATTCAAATAATGTATCTAGATTCTAAACAAATCAAAACATAAAATCTATGATTTAAACTAAATCTCATCACTTACACATCATAACAATATGGTCCACCTTAGTCATGTGGATAGTCTTGGGGAAGATGTTGCAATGTTGTATTTGGATCGAATTGATGACTCTTTCTCTCTCTCCCTCTCTCCCTATTCAATCTAATGAGTCAATTGGATCTTCTTGACATTTTAATATCTCAAGTATTGCCTCATGGTCTGACACACAAAATTTTCAAAGAATCTTATTATGTGGTTTTCCACCATATTTTATCAAGTGGACATTTGATGCAACAACAAGGTTTGAATAATGATGAATCTTCCTCTCTATTTGCCAATCCTCAAATAACCACAAGTTAGGGTTCTTCATAGAATATCATCTAAGCCATGTGCCGGTTACAACCACTACACCAACATGGTACTCTAAACCTTTACCATCTATAACTAAGTGATCCAATTTTTGTTTGGCTTCAACACAATGACACATAATAATTTGTCCCTTCTTCATTGTCTTTAGGTGCAATAACAACAAAAACTTGGCCTACATTGACAAATGTACAAAATGCGGCCATTAATTCAGAAAATACTTGGGTAAAAGTTATAAAGTTGCATATTGAAATTACAAAGATATATAAATATATATATTACTAGGTTGCACTAGATTTGACAAGCAGTCAAAGTCAATAGACAAATCCATCTCTACGATTTGTAGTGCTTGTGGGGGAAGATAGGTGTCAATTGGGTCCAAAACTCGTATATCCCATTTTTCCACCCATTTAGTTGACTCATAGGCATCCTAATTTTCCTCTCCACATGATGGACAATACCATGCCCATTTTCATGTGTGGATACTCCATGAACCTACATTAGAGCTTCTAAAATAGTGTAACTCACTAGATCTTGTTAGTGTGCAACAATGCTAATATTGTACAATGTTAGTATTATCTATCAACCACTAAATCTATGAACCAAAAACTCACTTTCCTTACCTAGACCCATTGTACTATTACACCATTGGACAATGGATTTTGCATCTATCATTATTGCTCCATCTTTATACTTTAGTTCTTCATGAGCCAAGGCTCTTTTAATGTCGTCACTTACACCATCGTGCTCTCCCTTACCATGACCAACCTCTATGAAATTCCACATATATTGAATTCTACACAACCTATGCATTATACTCAACCAATAGAACATTTATGCATTCTTGAATTGTGATGCGTAATTGTCTGACCAAATAATGTGTTAATGATATGTTATGCCCATTTTAGCCAAATCTCCATAAAATAGTTGAAAACAACCATGTACAAACTCTGTAGAATGTGATCAATCATTGCTAATGTAAAAATGGTACTACCTCAAAATCTTTCGGTCATCCTCTATACTTGTAGGTGAATGCATGAATGTTATGTGAACAAATATGGAAACCTATTGAGAAGTATAATACTTTTCTTGCACCTCATTTTGTGGTTGTAGTGTGTAGTTCTCTACAAAATCTACAACCAAAACAATGGTATCCAGTGGAAACATATTCTTGCACAACTTGAATTGCAAATCTAGCCATTGAGCTCTATGGGTATGCCTTGCATACTCGTAAATAATCTTTTTACAAAAAAAATTCATGAACTCATACATTGGAATCTTTTCAATGACTAAATCACATCTTTTACCATGTTTTCCATCTTTTAGAGCATATGTCACTGTCTTAAATTTTTCATAATCTACTATTTTATTTTCAATTGCATGTGTACTATCCGTATGTTGACAAATTGATAAAAGTTGTAAAGAACTAGAAAATAAGCATTACCATCCAAGCATGATGTCTTGTAAAATTGTTGGCCATCCCCTATTTTACATAAAATGTTGGATATGAATTTTGTTGAAGATCTTGGTGGCTCATTCATGTCACAATCCTGTCAAACAAACTGAGAATGCAAAACTACACACATATGCCTAAGAATATCAAAATGGTTAGAAAATTCAATATGTATCCTACAGAAACAAGTTGTGCATGTATGATTTATCTTCACATAAAAAGGTTTAACCATCTCAAAAAATCTTTGAGTTATTTGAATTTGATGATACATACCAATAAATTTTGACAAAAAATTGTGTCTGAGTTGAGTCCAAAAATTGTTTCGCATGTGGGTTGCGATTTTGGCTACCAATCGTCCTTCTTACAAAATCTTTTTGATTAGGGGAAACACATGTTTTAATTTTCCAAAAAATTTTGATCGATGATTTCAAGGCTTCGCTAATTTCTGTATCTTTTCTAGTAGTCTATCACTAAATGTCCATAACTCATTTTTCATTGGATCTTGCAATCTCTCACACCTTAGCATGGCTCTCCTTAGAGTACATCTACCAATTTTTAATATTTTTCTTGTTTTTCTCATGATTCAAGCTTTCTTCATTTGGCTACTTACTATTCTCGATGTAAGTACTCATCTTGTGATATTACTATCTTTGGTGTGTGATTTAGAACCACTTTGTCATAAGAACTCATTAGATTCTTTACAATATTTTTTTCATTTGAATCATCCATCGTGCTTAGCCCAAGAATCTTCATGATAGGCCTAAACTTAAAATTCTTCATCATTTGAACAAATAATTGGCATTGACCTATAATATTTAATTCTTCAAAAAATAATCTCCACATATGATTAACTTTTCTTTGACAAGTATGCTTGCTAATCTTGTCAAGCATTGATTTCAAAATGTTAGTATCAATATCAATAAAATATTTTGGTATTCTAAAATGAATTCTAGATGGTGTTCTAATCTCTTCAATTCTCTCAACATTTTCAACATCAATATAAGTTTGAGTGTATTGTGTACCTTCAACTGAAGATGATGTGCATTGGCAATAAGATGTAGAAGATGTAATATCACCTACTTGATGTGTTGATGTTGTGCTTTCAACATGACATGGAGTATGTATATCGTTGGATCTACAAATTAGTGTATCTTCAAAATGAGAGGATGATATGACTTCAACATTAAAAGATGGTGTAGCAGACGATATGACTCTAACATTGAAAGATGGGGTAGCTTCACAATTCAATTGTCTTCTTGAGTGTAACAATCTCATTCATTCTCTTTGTCTTTCTAATTCTTCCTCTTTGTTTCTTTGTATTGGTGGTTCTTGATCCTCTTGGAAAGTCAATTCTTCATTATTGCTTTGCAATTTTCTTTGTTCATGTAGTAATTTTATTTCATCTCTTTTAATTTCCAAATCTCTCTCCCTATCTTCATTTGTTTGAGTTTTTGGTTTCTTCCTTGGAATGATGATGATTTCTACATGTCAAATTATTCAAACATCTGAATTACTTAAAATGTGTAAATTAAAAATTATTCAAATACATATAAAATTTATAATTATTTGAATGAATACACAATATATATCAAATGACTTGTCAAATTTCTAACTATTTCAAAATAACATTTCATTCAAGCATACAATTTTCAATGAATTCACTATATATTAAACATGTCAAATTATATTCAAATTTTTATCTATATATCGACAAAAAATATTTAAAATGGATTGCACTAACCTTTTCTATACAAGGAATATTCAAAAATTCCTCAAATTGTGTATCCAATGATTGAATTTGGTGTTTGCTAGCTTGAAAAAGTGTTGAAATAGAGTTTTCAATGTTGAAACCTGTAATTTCTATCAGAATAATAGAGTGCACAATAGACCAAAAGTAGAGAATGGATGAAATAGGCCCCAAAGTTTGTTTTTGACCATTTCTAGGTGATTTCATATAGTGCATACACACTATAGCATCTACACACTATAAAGCGTGTACACACTATGTGAAAACACATCACTCCCCATCCTCCCTACTCTATATCCTCCCTATTCTCTCTCTCTCTCCCTACTCTCTCCCCCCTCTCCTATCTGCTACTCTCTCTCTCCCATCCCCTACACTCTCTCTCCCCCCTATCCAATCCCCTACTCTCTCTCTCTCTCTTACTCTTCTTCTCCCATTTCCTACTCTATTCACCTCTCTCACATTCTCTACTCTCTCATCCCCTACACTTTAGTTATCTCACACACATTTCCATCCTCCCTCTCCCAATTCCTAATATCTCTCTCTCCCCCACCCCCCCTACTCTCTCCCATTCCTTACTCTCTCTCTCTCTCTCTCTCTCTCTCTCTCTCTCTCTCTCCCCCCCCATCCCTTATAATCTCTCTTTTATGGATACATATTCCCATCCACCCTCTCTCTCCCCCTCTCCCACCACCTACTATCTCCCTCTCAAGTTCTCTCTCTCTCTCTCTCTATCAACTCTCTCCCTCTCCCCCATCCCCTACTTTTACTCTCTCTCCAATTTCCAACTCTCTCTCACACTCTCTCTCATCCTTTCAGTCTATCTCACTCACCCCATACTCTCTACCTCCTACTATCTCTCACACTCTTTCCTATTCATTTACTATATCTCTCCCATCCCATACTCTCTCTTTGCCACCCCCTACTCTCTCTCACACTCTAACACTCTCTCTCTTTCATAGACACACACACACACTCCCATCCCCCCTTTCTCTTCTCTCCCATCCCCTACTCTCTAGATTTGTCATACACACTCCCATCCCCCTCTCTCTATCTCCCTCTCCCTACTCTCTCTCACACTCTCTCCCATCCCCTACTCTCTCTCTCATAGTCTTTCCCATTTCATACTCTCTCTCTCTCTCTCTCTCTCTCTCTCTCTCTCTCTCCCCCCACCCTATTCTCTCTCTTAGCCACCTCCTACTCTCTCTCACACTCTCTCTAATCTCCTACTCCCACACACACTCCCATCTGCCCTTCTCTCCCTCTCCCACCACCTAGTCTCTCTCTCTCTCTCTCTCTCTCTCTCTCTCTCTCTCTCTCTCTCTCTCTCTGGCTATTCTCTCTCTCCCCTCTCCCATCCCCTAAATTCTCTCTATTTTAGATACACACTCCCATCCCCCTCTCTCTCTCCCCTCTCCAATCCCTTACTCTCTAGATCTCTCACATGCACTCCCATCCCTCTCTCTCCTCCTCTCCCACTCCCTCTCCCACTACCTACTATCCATCTCTCTCAATTTATCTCTCTCCCTCTCTACTCTCTCTCTCTCTCCCATCTACTACTCTTACTCTCTCTCTCCCATTCCCAACTCTCTCTCACACTCTCTCCCATCCCCTACTCTCTCTCACACTTTCTCTCCCATCCTTTCACTCTGTCTCTCCCATCCCATACTCTCTCTCTCTTCCACCCCCTACTCTCTCCATTTCTTCTCTCCCATCCCCTACTCTCTAGATTTTTCACACACACTCCCATCCCCCTCTCTTTATCTCCCTCTCCCTACTCTCTCTGACACTCTCTCCCATACCCTACTCTCTCTCTCACACTCTCCCATCCTTTACTCTTACTCTCTCCCTCTCCCACCGCCTACTCTCTATCCTCCATCCCCTATTCTCTCTCTTTCACAGACACACACAATCTTATCTCCCCGCTATCCCCTCTCCCATCCCATATTCTCTAATCTGTCACATACACTCCCATCCCCCCAATCTCTCTCCCTCTCCCTCTCCCACTCCCTCTCCTACTACCTACTATCTCTCTCTCTCAAGTTCTCTCTCTCCCTCTCTACTCTTTATCTCTCTCTCCCATCCCTTACTCTCACTCTCTCTCTCTCCCATCACCTACTCTCTCTCACACTCTCCCATCCCCTAATCTCACTCTCTCTCTCCCATCCCCTACTTTATCTCTCTTTCACACATTCCCATTCCCCCCTCTCTCTCTCCCTCTCGCACTCCCTCTCCCATCACCTACTCTCTCTCCCCCATCACCTACTCTCTCTCTCTCTCACCTCTCACATCCCCTAATCTCTTTCTCTTTCATGGACACACACATTCTTATCCCCCCTCTCTCTCCTCTCCCATCCCCTACTCTCTAGATTTTTCACACACACTCCCATCCCCCTTCTTCTCCCTCTCTATTTTCTCTCTCACATCCCCTTCTCTCACTCTCTCTTCCATCCCCTACTCACTCTCACACTCTCTCCCATCCTCTCTCTCTATATATTTCTCTCTCTCTCTCTCACATGCCCCCACCCCATATGAGCTCTCTTTGCCAGCTCATACTCTCTCTCAAACTCTCACACTCTCTCCCATCCCCTACTCTATCTCTCTTATACACATTTCAATTCCCCCCCTCTCTCTCTTGCACTCCCTCTCCCATTGCCTACTCTCTCCCATCCCCTACTCTATCTCTCTTAAACACTTTCATTCCCCCTCTCTCTCCCTCCCACTCCCTCTCCCACCACCTGCTCTCTCTCTCTCTCTCTCTCTCTCTCTCTCTCTCTCTCTCTATCTCTCTCTCTTTCTCTCTCTCTCTCCCTCTCTCCCTCTCTCTTCCATCCCCTACTCTCACTATCTCTCTCTCCCACCTATACTCTCTCTCACACTCTCACACTCTCTCCCATCCCCTACTTTTTCTCTTACACACACTCCCATACCCCCTCTCTCGCCCTCTTCCACTCCCTCTGCCATTACCTACTCTCTTTCTCTCCCATCCCCTACTCTCTCTATCTCTCTCTCCGATCTCTCATTCCCTACTCTCTCTCTTCCACACACACACCCATCCCCCGTCTCTCCTCTCCCATCCTCTCTCTCTCTCTCTCTCTCTCTCTCTCTCTCTCTCTCTCTCTCTCTACTACCCCCTACTCTCTTTCACACTTTTTCACACTTTTTCCTATCCCCTACTCTCTCTCTCTCTCTCTTTCTCTCTTACACACATTTCCATCCCCCTTCTCTCACCTACTCTATCTTCCATCTCCTAGTCTCTCTCAAGCTACTATGTCTTCCCCCTCTCCCATTCCCTACTCTCTCTCTTTCACACACATGCACTCCCATCCTCCTCTCTCTCACTCTTCCTCTCGCACTCTATCTCCCATCGCCTACTCTCTCTTTCCCCCATCCCCTACTCTCAATCTCTATCTCCCAATCTATACTCCATCTCACACTTCATCTCTCTCCCGTCCCCTAATTTGAATCTCTCTCCCCCATCCTGCACTCTCTCTTTGCCAACCCTACTCTCTCTCACACTTCATCTCTCTTGCATCTTGTACTCTCTCTACCACCCCTACTCTCCCATCATGTACTCTCTTTGCCACCCCTACTCTTTCTCACTTCCTCTCTCCCATCCTGTACTCTCTCCCCTCTCTCATCCCTTACTTTCTCTCTCTCTCACACACATAGCCATTCCCTCACCTCCCCACCTAGCTCTCTCTTGCTCTTGGGTTAAAATTTAGGTCTCAATAGTAGCACACATGCACTATTGAGAATTTAAATGCTTCTAATAGTGCGTATGCACTATAGGGTGCATGCTTTATTGAAAGCTTTGTATTAAAACCAAGCCTAAGGCTTTGTTTTTCCTTGGAGATCCAACCCAAAGGTTTGGAGTTTATAAATATGTCTGAGACATGTTTTCTAGCAAACATACCAAAAATGATTGATTTTTCTTGTGTGCTCCCCTTCAAGATTCCTCATGGTTGGGTATCGATAAGATCATCTATAATTTCTTTTGAATGTATGTTCATTTTTTGTCCAAAACCACCATGTACTAATTGGGCTATAGATTTTAGCTCATTCGTCAAATTTTGCAACAACATAGTTTTTTAGAAACTAGACTCTGTTCTACACACTTTGAAAAAAAATAGTTTTGATTTTAGATTAGTTTTCAATTATTTCTAGGGGGAGCACATAGATATTTCATGTTTTTTGGATGTGTCTAGTTAAAAGGTTCATAAAAAAAAATACACATTATAAAATTACTTGAAAAATCTAAGATAAACTACATAGTGTTAAGTAACTTTTGACTAGAGCGATTAAAGAATTTCAAAAAAAAAAGTTATAATTTTAGGGGGGGCACACTTTGTACTATGTTATGTTTTTTTAGAGTAAATAGTACCACTTTTTGTGGCCCCTTTTTTTGAGTACCTAAAACTAAACCATTTTGAAAAAAAAATAGTAGTTTAGAAACTAGATTCAAAGGAGTACGACTTTTT
Organism: Cupressus sempervirens; assembly: GCA_028749045.1. Taxonomy (NCBI): domain Eukaryota; kingdom Viridiplantae; phylum Streptophyta; class Pinopsida; order Cupressales; family Cupressaceae; genus Cupressus; species Cupressus sempervirens. Next base: position 97,836,630 of record CM053790.1, read on the forward strand.
TTTTTGGTCATATTTTAAAATTTTGAGCTTAACTATCTTCAAATTCTTGTTGAAGTTCAAAATTTGTAGATTTGAGGAAAAAGGTGTCCACTTATACCCCTCTTTTGACACCACAATTTGGTGCACTTACCCATATATATATATAACATAGTCTAAGATGAAAGGTAAATAAGTTTATTTCCATATAATTTTATGGTGGGAACTAGACCCCCAATTTTAGTTCTTTTTAGCAGCTAAAAAATTGTCTATAAAAATTTAGAAAATAAATCAATTCTTATTCCAAATAATTATTAAAAATTATAATGATAACCATCATCTATTTCTACACATTTCATTAGTTTACTTCATTTTAAAATTCAAAATAATAATACCAATTTTATTTCATTGAAGGTGAATAGTTATACTTTTGTTAGGCTCTTCCTTTACAAACGAGTGACATGGATTTGTGCTTTTACCCTACTACATTGTATTGCATTTTATTTCACAGATCTTATGAAATGATGTAATCTATTTTATGATGTATATTATTTTAGCCTTTTATACCTCATGATTTGTATAGTGGATGATTGTGCATTTTGTTTATTGCCAAGTGACATCTTGTAATTGTATATTGTTTTAAATGGAATTTTTACTTGTAGTTATTCTTGAATATGGATGTGTTATATGTTGATTTTAATATTAATTAAACTTAAATGTGATTCAATGTCATGGGACCCTTAACAATTGTAATTTTTTTTATGGTATGTACTTATGTGTATGTTGATGCTTTTCCTATATTATATTTATTGTTGTTAAGTTATTATCTTTCGAAACAAAAATGTTTGAAAAACTTAGTGAAACTTTAGATTAATTTCTTTTGGGTTCCTTGGTGGGGCATTATATGTGCCAAAAACTATTTTCACAAAATTTTGCACTGTTGCCTAAATTTTTTACCTAAAGGAAACCTTGTGAAACATGGAAACAATGTCCAATTTATGGGACTTGAACAATGAGTTTGAGTCTCTGGAGAAGGTTGACTTCTTTACTATTAGGGTGCACTGAAACTACACTTAGAGAGGAAAAGGGAAGAAAACTTGCATGAAGGAAAACCACTTAGTCTATTCTAACGAGGTGATGTGCCAAAACAGAATGTTCAAACCAATCTCTTCCCGTACATGCATAGTTGAACTATCATGACATGAAAAAATATATAGATTAAAACTTGTTTAACCTATCAATCACATATAGATAAGACAACCAAAAAAATAACACAAGGAAGAACAGATTCACTTCTGAAAGTGGGGGTGAATTAGAAGTACACCACTTTTAAATCATTTCAACAATTTAAACATATAACTAAAAAGAAAATTGCATGCAAGTAAACATATAAATGAACATGAAGTAAATCACATGAAATAACACATAACACTAAATTTTGTAACCCAAAAACCCTCTAGGAATAAGAAGGTAAAATTGGGGTGGGGATGATACCCATAAAAATCACTGCAACAATAATTATTTGATCACTTCTGATGGTCTACCCTATGAAAGGCCTACCCTATTAAAGGCTTTACACTATGTCAATAGTGACCTGATTAGAGGATTTACAAACACTCTACATGAATTGTCACCCTATTAAAGGATTTACAATAGGATATTAAACCCACCTAATATAATAGGATTTTAAATCACCTTCTCCAAAGGTTCTCCTACTTAGCTGTTAAGTTAACCTATCAAAATAGGATTTTCAACTTCTAATACAATGGCAAGAAAGTATTAGGAATCTTTGACCTGATTGCATACAATCTTCAATTGTTGATTTTAGGCACTTGTTCTACTTTCGTTGACCTTCATCCTCTAAGATCTGATATCTAGTCATGTATCTTGTCCCTTGTACTATTATGATCAACTAGATATGAAATTGTTGCTTTGTTTCTCTAAGCCTTTCCTTCTTCACACTGAATTTCACTATAGTCTCCCCATACATTATTCTCTTCCACACATACAAATCGCTTTTTGACCTCCTTTTAAATCTTGTGAAGACTTAGGGTTAGGTATGGATCTATGATGAATATTAAATCTCAAATTCCTACTCATTCCTTGTATTTTTCTCATTGGTTACATGCCCTCTCTATTTTTCTGATTGGTTGCATGCAGATCATATAGGGAATGTCAAATATTCGTCCTTATCCTTTTTCTCCTTCGAAATCCTTCTATGTTGGCTCCAAAAATGGTTTACATTTGAGTTTGTGAGGGAAAAACTTATGTGTTGATTTTGTGTTACTTGGCACATACTAGACTACTAGTGCTCGGCACACATACTATCCTAGATTGCTCAGCACCTATTACACTCTGTCTTTCTTGGCATATATATAATTCTAGCTCACTTAACATTAAAAACATTCTGACTTGCTTGGCATCAACTGTGACTCGACACCTATATGTCATTCAACACTTATATACTGCTCAACACCTAAAGTCACTCTGCACCTATTGAAAATCTCACTCGACACAGACTGTGGCTCAACATACATAGTGTACTTGACTTCAATGTAGAAAATGGTTAAGTGTGTTGACACTCAAATGTTAAAACCATATAAGGACCAACAATCTCCCCCTTTGACCTGAGTGTCAAAAATACTTAACTAAACATTGCTAATCTGTCCTTATGAGTACCTTATCCACAAAATTTAAAAATTGTTCAAAATTTGTTCAAAATAAATTTACTCCCCCTAAGCTAATTGTGCCTTGACATTCTTGAAACCAAAATTCTATGCTAATGTGCCTGATACTCTTTTTGCTTTTCTCTATTCCTATATTCTATACCTATGTGTTGTATATTCCATATGATTGCTAAAATTTTGTATCTCCCCCAAAACATATATCTCCCTCTTTCCTTATTATTAGTTCTCTTCTCCTATCTTATTATATCCCCCTTTTTGAAACTTATGTCAAAGGGTTCTAAGGAGTAATACCATACTTAGCCAAAAAATTACTATTTACCTCCATTATTATTTTCAAAGTTGCATCCCAATTCTCCAAAGCTATGTCAAGTGGCATGTGCTAGATGGAAATCTCTACAACAATGTGTACAAGTCCATTAAGTGTAGAAATATTTGGATCTTTCTTCAAAACTATTTCAGTATACACTTTCTCCTTGTAGAGGACTAGATTTTCATCAGTTTAGCCTTAATATTAGCCTCCTCTACTATAAGTACAACTAACTCCCTTTGTGTGTGAAGCAATTGTGCAAAATGCTTCTCACTTTGAGTTGGATCTCTAGGTAATTGCATGCTAAAGATTTTCAAGTTTCTTTCCAAGCTCATTATTCTATGATTAGTTTCTTGTGTGAAATTGGAAAAATCACACAGTTTCCTATACAATGAAAAAATGTTTTCAAGGACAATTTTGACCTTATCTATTGTCTTGGCCAACTTTAGCTACTCAAGTGCAATTCCACTTGATATCTTCTCATACACTTTTCCTTGAAACTTTCTCTCTAACCATTCCATGAGCTTGACATTGGTATCTTGATCTTCATTTGTCACCTGGTCAACTATGTTTGATAGTTTCTCAATTATTCGCTTGGCTTCATTTGGTGACTCCAAGCTGAAGGCATCCATGAATATGTCCTTTATGTCATGAAGTGCTTTCTTATGTTTGAATTATTTCCTCAGTATTTCCTACCTCATCCTTCTGTCTAATGCATTTTGCATTTCAGTCATTTGTGCCATTGTTATAGTCTTGGAATCATAGGAATGAATCATAATATCTTCATCTCATTCAAGGTCTCCATAGTGAAGTACCCTGGCCACTCTTATTGAAATTGAGCTTGGAATTGAAAATTACAAGGGGATAGCATCAGTGCTTGGCTTCTGAATGGTCTCTGTAGGAGTCCTAGTCTTTGGTAATTCTACCAATGTTTGAATGCTAGCTTGCTCCTTTTCTATTGTTGTATCCTCCTCATCTAACTTCCTTTCCTCTACACTAGGCATCTAATTAGTACTACTTGTTGCAAATGGTGGAGGAGTTGGTGGAAGCATCAAAATATTAGTGCTAGTAGTTGTGTATGTGAAAGGTGGTACCTTTGGTTTCACCTTTTCCCTTTGTGGTGTTGTTACTACCTTTTTGTAATTCATCAACACTCACTAATATAGGGCTTGTGAATGACTATGCCTATAAAGTAGACTAATGAAGGATATTGGAGAGATCCTCTATAGTAAGTGGATTGATGTTTTGAGCTGACTTGTTAGTAACATCCTTGATGATTATTGTCTCTATAGGTGCGATGGTTATATGAGGATGGCTAGGAGGTGGAAATTGCATTTCTTTCACACTTTATTCATCTTGCTGCTATTGTTGTTGATTAGTTGTTGCCATGTCTAATCAGGATTTACAATAGGTTGTTAAACCCACCTAATACAATAGGATTTTCAATCAACTTCTCCAAAGGTTCTCCTACCTAGCTGTTAAGCTAACCTATCAAAATAGGATTTTAAACTTCTAATACAATGGCAAGAAAGTACTCAAAATCTTTGACTTGATTGCATACAATATTCAATTCCTGATTTTAGGCACTTATTCTACTTTTGCTAACCTTGATCCTTTGAGATCTAATATCTGGTTGTGTCTCTTGTCCCTTATACTATTCTGATCAACCGGATATGAAATTATTTCTCTATTCCTCTAAGTCTTTCCTTCTTCACACTAAATTTCACTATAGTCTTCCCATAAACTATTCTCATCCATGCATGCAAATGGGGTTTTCAACCTCCTTTTAAAGCTTATAAAGACTTAGGGATAGGTATGGATCTATGATCCATATTGAATCTCAAATTCTTGCTCATTCCTTATATTTTTCTCCATTTTTCTGATTGGCTACATGCAAATTATATAGGGAATGTAAAAGACTCATCCTTATCCTATTTCTCCTTCAAAATATTTCTATGTCAGCTCCAAAAATGGATTACATCTAAGTTTGCTAGGGCACAAAATTATATGCTAATTTTGTGTTACTTGGCACATACTAGACTACTAGTGCTCAACACACATACTATCCTAGATTTCTTAGTGCCTATTAGACTTTATCTTGCTCGACACATATACGATTCTAGCTCACTCACCATATGAAGAATTTTGACTTGCTTGGCATCAACTATGACTCAATAGCTATATGTCACTCGGCACTTATATACTACTTAGCATCTGAAATCACTTGACACCTGTTGAAAATATGACTCGGCACACATTGTGGCTAGAAATATATAGTGTACTCGGCTTCAATGTAGAAAGTAGTTCAATGTGTTGAAACTCAAATTCCAAAACCATCTAAGGACGAACATATCATTCATAGGTAAAAAGAGATAGAGTTTTGAAATTGATAGATGACTACAATACATTGAAGGGTTGAAAATAGATCTTACACAATACAACAATGGATGAAAGGGATAAGGTAGATCATCATGAAGCTCAGAGGAAAAGGGAATTTACAATAGGCATGCTAGAGAAATGCCCAAGAAAATAGAGAAGAGTCAACCATTACAAGGGATTTTTTAATGTATCTTTATAGCTCCAACATATCTGAGATGGCTTCAATTGAAAATTGCTAATCCAGGAACTATCATTAAGTACTTAGAGAACAATCAAGGGTGATCTAAGAAATAGATTTGATTTGGTACACTTGCAAAGGCATAAAATTCATCAAATCTTGACTAGAAGAAACCCTAAAGTGATAGAAATGGTAAAATTTAATGCATAACTAGGCAAGAGGATAACCCGAAAGGTGGAGAGATGTCCTTTGCATTGTTTCTAGTCCTACATTCATATGGGATTAATCATGGAGAACTGATCATATAGAAAACCACCTTTCTTTTTTTTCTGGCTCAACAAATCTAATAAGTTAGTAGGTCAACTAGTTTGAGTAACCAGAGAGCACCACATGGACCAACAATGTTATTTCTTTCACCAGTCCACATGGTCTTCACAAGTTGTACAACCATATCATTTATAATCTTTTCCACCTTTTAAGACTTAACTGCAACTGCTTGTGAAACCATAGACTTATCCATGATGTAGCTACTATTGTTACCTTTCAAACTAGGCCTGCTTTTTATATGTGTCAACCTCTCACTTTGTTCCATGAAATAATTTCCTTGCATCTTTTTCAAATTGAAAACCATGAATATTATCCCATTTGACTATCCTAAAAATGCATCAAACTTGTTAGCACTTTGGCTAATGAGAATGTTTCCCTTTTCAAGTTCATCTAATACCTTGTCCACTTTGCCTATAGTCCACAACAAAAAGGGAGCCACCTACCACATTTAACAACCTAACTTCCTCGCATAGTTTAAAGTCCTTATATCTTAAGAAATTGAGAAAGAAACAACCCTCATATGATCTTAATCTAATGGCATAAGTAAACACTAAAGAAACACTAGCTCATGAAGTAAAGAGCGAAACACAACTTTCCAGCTAGACGCCCGTGTAACAACTTTTATAGTTGCAAGAAGGAAGGCCCACCTTGGACACATGTTATGTTATTGGTTTCTTAGATAAAATAAAGTTTGAGCACTTCTAGAAAGTGATAAAGTGGCAAATATAGATCTCAAAAGATCAGATGATGGAGAGAACGAACTAATTGACAACCTTGCTAACTAGTGAATGGGACCCATGTAAATATTAAAATGCATAGATATATAGGAAATAAAGATATAAATTAAGGTTTTAAATATTTATTTTTATTGTGCACAAATATTTGAATATTTCAAATTCAAATATTTCCACTTGGTGGTAGGTTGAAAATAGCCAATAGTCACTTGATATATTAGTCATATTCAAGAATATAACATTTCCTTTGGGGGATTCCTTTATTTCCATGAGGGTTGGCTTATCTCCCTCAAAAGTCATGCTCCATACTACCATTTTTTTGCTATCAATTTTGAAACCAAACCCTTGCAGCTCACCAATAATATTTGTCTCTTCAAAAGAGACTAACTTATCTTGCCTCCTTATTTGATCAAGCATAAAAGATGAATAGAATTCCCAACCTAGAAAAAGTAGCTTCCCACTTCTCATCACTAGTGCTCTAGCTTCTTCCATAGTGAGGCTCACACTATTTAGGTCATATTATTGCAACCTTTGCACCAATTTAGCTATCTTCATTAGAGAGTCTCCTGGTTTTAATTTTAAGGTAAGATCATTTTGCATGACCTTGTATAGGAATGACTTTAATTCATTTAAATTTATGAATTCATTATCTTTCATGAATTCCTAAGCCAAGATTATTTTCTCATCCAACATCTAAATCTATAATTTAGTCTTATTGGGGATTTTTTCATTTTCCTTAACCTATTTTAAAAAAATCTTGTGCCCTATTATATAAAATAATTGGGATCCTCTAGGAAAAATTTGTAGTGTCTTCCCTCTAACTTTATCAGGGATCTCAATCATCTTTTTTCTTATTCTACCTTGAGCCCATGAAGAGCTAGATGTCTAATCATCATCTACTTCAATAGTTATGATGTCCTCTTGCTGCGGGGATTGAGTCTCTTCTATGTCTCTAATTTTAGACAAAACTTATGCCATTATATGATCAAAAGTGTCAAGGCACCTATTAAATCTATCTAAATACCTTTCCTCATGATAGAAACCTTGGAAAGATGGATCAACTACCTTCATGGTTTCTTCTATTTTCATTATCTTACTCCATTTCAAGGTTATATCCATACAAACCTCTATATCTAATGAATTCATTATACAATCCTCCTCCCAATTTGATTTTTTGTTAGGGAGAGTGCACTTTCTCATCTACTTGAGAGCATGCATCACCAGATCATTTGGATCATAGGTCCTAGTAGGGGCTATAGGAAGCTTGAACCCTCCCATACATTTTTCTATTTCTTCTATGGCATCTTTTCCTATCACAAAAGAGTCTCTCTTAACACTAGGAGCCTATCTTTGTTCATCATAAGTAATTTTCAAAAGAATTCTAATTGGCCTAACCTGTTAGGGATATATTTGGTTAACACATAAAGGGGCTATGAACACCAAAAATCCTTATTATTGAAAATTTTCCAAAAAGAAACAACCTAGCCCAATCATGGCTTAGTACTCTATCCCTATTTGGAAAATAAGATGGTCTTATTAGCATTAGTACCCCTCTAGGTAGTCTTTCAGTTATATGAACTAACATGTTTGTAATAGGAAAAACAAAATCATTGTAAAAAGAAATAGCACTAGTATAGGGATAAAACATTTTCTAGAAGTGAGTCAACATCTATACATGTAGGTTTCCTCCATTATCCTCAGTCTCTTCAATAAAAGTTTGGACTAATATGCCCGATATTCTTAAAACTAATCATATGCATTAACAATGAGCAGTGGAAAAACCTAATGTTTCCATTCTGAGCTGCCACTATTTCATCACGCATCCTATTCATGATATATTCCAAAAATTCATATCCATCATTATGATTTGGATCTTAGATGTCCAAAGCCATGATATATATGTACCATGGCAAATTCAAAGTTCCATCAACTCCTATCACCTTGTCTATCTTGAAAATGGTATACCTAAAATACTTGAAGAAGAATTCAAGTGGCATAAGGTCTCCTACCTTATTTGGCAATTCACCCTTATCATTTTTTGACTTAGGAAAGTGTCTCTTTATGACTCTTCTAGTAAAGAAAATCAAAGAGATTTTGAATTTTTCATTCAAATTCTCCTTCTTAATTGGCCTCATCATAGGCCCTCCTAGGTCAAAGACTTCAATGAAAGTCTCCTTGTCTAGTCTATATAAGATAGTCACATCCTTCTTATAAAATTCTTTAGTTATGGTATTGTAGGATTTGATCAATGCCTCCACTAATTCAAAATCAATTATTACTATTGGAATTATCAATCTCTCCATCTTCTTGATCCAAGGGTTGGAAATTGGTGATTTTTCAAACCTATTATGATAAAAATACCACAAAAGCTCATTTTCATTAGTCTCAAGCACAATGGCTTGTCTAGAGAAGGAGTATACATCCTCAAAGATATGGGCATTCATAGTTTGAGCATTGGAAGACCCTAGAAAGAAATATGCCCATTCCTCTACATATAAACTTGCCAACAATGTTTTGAAAAGATCCTTGTGTGTCAACCAAGGCTATTATTTTCCCTGCTTCCTATGCCATTAATATATAATTAGTTATTCAAACTAATTAATGTTATGTTTAGCTTTGAGAAAGCTAAATGTCTTTGCAAACTCTACAAATTGGTAGCACTCACATTTCTATATCTAAATTATGCAAATACTTGTGACTTAGAAAACCATTATGTCAACCTATTAAATAGAGAATGAGTAGAAGAGACAAATTTATGTGCCTTAATGTTGATGAATATAAGAATTCTCAAAAATTTTAAAAGTGTCAAAAAATGACTTGTACTACCATCTCTTCAAATCTTTTTAAGCACATTTTGATAGGAGAATACTGTTTAATCATGATGAGACTCTTAACAATCACTTTCTACTTTAAAACACATGTTGGTGACCCAACAACCTCTTTTTATTGCCATTTTGTAGTCAATTTCTTGCCTTTTCTTTTAAATCCAACAACCTAGCAATCATAGCTCTAGTCCTTCTATTGTTGCTTGGTTTCTTACTTCATAGTTTGGATACTTAGCTATGGGACTGAGTGCTCAAAGGAACTTAACCATTCTTATGACCATGAGACTATGTGACTACCCCTTCTCTTATAACCCTTTCAAGACTTCATAGCATCATAGACAAAAATCCTTATTAGGAATATCACCCTGCAACTATGCAAGCAAAGTGTTCTTTATATGCTCTTATCCTAGTTACCAATTCATAACTTATTATTATTGCTTCATACTTAACATTGTGACTGCATGACTTACTATGTTTTTCTTTTAATTTGGCTATATCGCCTAGTCACGGTCCATAAACCTCATAATAATTTTAACCATGTGACCTAGAGAACAAGCACCCCTTATCACTTTGTAACTATCTTGACTAGATCATAGCTTTACTAGCCTATGATCACTTAAAAACTGTGAATGCACAACTATAATGTAACCTTATGCTTTTTAACTTAGTCATCCCTTCATAGTTTAATTTCTTGACCACACAATAACCCCTACAACCATGTGAACAAAGGTTTCACTACATTTCTGACCACTTTTGCCAAGTCATAATCAGTTTAAATTCCTTATCCTTTGAGGCCCTGACTATACAAACATAACAGTTTTTAGAGTTACTATCGATATTCTTTATACAATCTTAATGAGGCAACCACACAGCTGAAGTCCCATTGACTTCTTTTCTTAGTCATGGTCCAAAAATCTCTTAAGTGCCTAATTTTGATGACTCAGCAAACAAAGGGAAATTTATCCTCTTCATTGGGTCACAACATAAAATGTTGTAGTCTACAAGTATGCCCTGACCATTTGATCACCTTGGTCATAGGGTCTCACATTTAAAGAAAAATTGAGCTCTCATTTAAAGCCAAAAAGGTCAAAATATAATAGAGTTAATTGATTTTCTCTAAAAATAAAAAAGGTCATAGATTTAGAACCCACCGGCTTCTTTGGGCAATTGAAAAATATAAAAAATCATGGTAGATTTTTTGTGGAAAAAGGACAACCATTGTATAGCAAACCCTAACAAGACAAGCACAAATCAAGCCATTCTCACCTTAAAACTTTTAGACAATTGGCATAGTGAAAATGAGGGCTATCAAGTTGCTTCTGAGTGACAAAATTTTAAATTTAATCATGGGTTCACTGATTTGAGCCAACAAAGTTGATTTCATGGATTGTGTGAAGTGTGTAGAAGATAAACTTGATGAGCTGGTGCCACTAAAATCAAGATAAATCATTTTAGAGGAAAATATGATAAGGATTGGAAAAGAAGGTTCTAGAAGAGGAATAAAATAGAAAGATGGTTAGATTCAACGAATACCACATAATCCTAAGATGGACAATTGTGATTAAGCGATAAAAGATCATAATTCTCTTTATAAGGGAATACTAGGCTAGAAGCAATTATTGGCATGTAAAACAAGAAGGCTTAAGAGGATGAATACTTGAAGGGTGAACAAGCTATTAGAGGTCAAGTGTGAAAGCCAAGTAGAATGGAGGATTGAAAAAAATATCTATAAAGTGCAAGTGAGTTGTGATTTGTTATCAGATAAAGTCCAACTATACTTTACAATCATTGTATCAGCTTAGAGTAAATATTTTGTATTTAGGTTGACTTTACAATCTGTTGGAGTTCTTTCTGGTAAAGAACATACTAGGTAGATTTAAACATGATACCAAGAACAAAGACCAAGGACAAGCCTAAGGATGAGCTAAATCTTATAATCAGCAAGGCTAAATCTCAGTTTTGGACCAATTAACAGAGTCAACCAGACTCACTTCACTTGAGGCTCTACTAAGCCAAGGTGAGAAAACCTAAGGGATTTGTCTGATTTATCTTGATACTTCACTGCAAGACTACCCTCTATAGCGGATATGGTCAATATTATTCTTCAATTTGTTGGTAAATCTCCTGATCACAATAGCTAATCATAACCAAGGAAAGTAACCACAAATAAGCCATGACCTACAATTCTAGTTCTTCAAAATATAAAATGGGAAATTGATATTCATTTTGATTTGGTTTCTTAGGATAACCAGGTATGCAACAACAAAGGACATGTATCCTTCAAGCTGACCAGTCCCTTATCCATTGGGCATCAACTAAATCTTCAACATACAGATGGATAAATAAAATATGCTCACATATTCAGGCATATGATCTATCTATTTGACTTGCAAATAGACATCAGTCTTCACAACAACTCTCATACTTATGATGATATCCTCCTCATGTAACCCACAATCCTGTCAATGTAAACAAGCACTTACTTGGATTCTTTGTTCCAACAACAAGTTTATCATGACATACAACCTTAAATGATTGCAGCTGAGTTCAAGACCTTGGTTCTTAAGCATAGAACATTGCAAATAACGGAAGCAGGAGATGAGAATCAGAATGAAACTAATAAGGTTAAACTCTTTGCATTAATTTCATTAAGAATAATACATCATCTGCATACAAAAATTCAAAAGACACACAAAGAAGTGACTATGTAGTATATTTGTACTTCAAAAGGAATACAACATGTTGTTCATAACAGGAAAATGATGATAAAATTGGTATCACAACTGTGTGAAAACACAAGAAATTGGAACCAGACTTGTGGTCTCACAATCGACCCAAAATTTTCAAAAAATTGGAACCACTTTAAAGATTAGAAGAAGGAGATATATAAGAGAAGATATCTCAAAAAATGCAAGCTGAGTTTGACATGTGTCCCATTGAGAAATCTTCACAAATGGAGTTGCTAAAACTGAACTTCCTCTATCTACCTGCCCTTGAAAAACCATTAATGATCCCAAAATATCTATACTGAGGGTCCAAGAAATCTGATCTCAACATGTCAAGTTGCATTTGCCAGCAGAATCAACTTGCATTGCTATCAAAAACCATAACTACTCCAACTGCATTTAGAAACCATCTAATCAACTTGGAACTTGCTGGAGAAGTTAAGAATGATGAAAAGTCTTTATATTTGGTTGCAATTTCATCTACAACATTAAATTTCCACCTTCCACCATGAAGATCTTGAAATCAGAAAAGCTCATGTAACTGCTTCCTACTAATACCTGTGCAAATTCTGACTACAAAAATGGAGAGCTCATCTTCTCCCGGTTCTGACGGTATATTACACTTCATATTCAGGATCAAAATTGCCCCTTGAGAGAAATCTAAAATTCTGGCTCCCGAGTAGAACATAATAATTAAAATGAAAAATTTAAAAAGACTACATAGTCTGAACTATATAATTTTATAAATAATTCAAATATTTCCATTTGATATTCTAATCATTCAAATCACCTTTGAAATTTGATTTTTTAAATCATTCCATTTTCTTCCCGAAATCTCCAAGTCCACATGTCACTCCTACATTTGTGTTGAATGGGCCCCACATTATTTTTGTATTTGAAAAATTTAAATTTTACATCCCGTGATATCTCCATATTCATCTTTGACTTATACGATAATATGGTGGCTTCACACATTTATCAATTTCATGATATCTTACCCCTCTTCTCTGCTCCCTCCGATCTCACGACAATAGTAACATTAATGTTTTAGACCTTTTGTTTAAAAAAACTTTTTAATCCTCATCGTAGCATCGAGGGCTCAAACTTAACCCTCTCCGACCATACGACAGGCAAAATTCCTGTAGCGTCATGCCTCAAAAAATTTGTTTTTGCGATCTTGCGATTAGGGCCCAATGTAACATCGAAGAGGAATGAAATTTGCCTTACAATCTTACGACTAGCATAAGATCGTAGGCCTCAAGAGTAAGCCTCCCAATCCTACGTTCCATCGTAAGATCGGGACCCCATACAAACTACCCGCCAATCTCCCGATGCGCCTTCATAACATGTCTGACCTTGGTTAGAGCCAGCCCCTCAATGTGAATTCATGGGAAACAAAATCATAAAGTGTGTGTCTGAAACAAACCTTAGCTTCTGCGCTGCCGGGTATATAAACATTAAAATCGTGCCCACATCCTCAATGTGGGATATAAAATAGAGACCATCCATAGACAAAATGCAGGTGTCCTCCATCTTGCAATGGCCTCCTCTGCCATCTACGTGAAGACCCTTCCTTGGATGCTATCATCCACGTGAAATGTGGGCTGCTCTGGCCTGCAATCTTTTCAAACCATGATTGATCTCTATAAAGTGGAGTCTCCTTCCCTGTTATTGTTCTTTATTTAGCTGCCCCAATCATTATATGGCATCCCCAGCCTTTATGTGATTAGTAGATCAAATAGAAATGAATTTTGCAGCTTCCTCTGCATGTAATGGCCTATTCCTCTCTTCATCCAAGACATGGATCCTCTTCAAACATAGGTCGTTGCTATGATATATTGAAAATGATTGTGATGCGCCCATGTTGATTGTGTCACTTATGTCATTGCAATGAGATATTCCATCTGTGAGAGCCTCTCATTTGATGTCCCTTATATGCTTATTCTTTTCTTGTATAGTATTATGCAAGTCTTCCACAAGCTTATTCTTCTTTTGCAAATCTTCATTGCACATATTTTACTTAGTTTGATGGAACCGGTCGGACCCCAAAGTGGGTCCGACTAAAATATTTTTGTTTTCGGACAACTAATTCTATAAATTGATCCATCGATCATCTTAAAAGATCTGAAATCAAATTTGACCACTGAAACAATCATTAAAACTTATTTTAAACCATTTCTACACCACTGTGAAATCTCTGTCTGGATGCTTGTTGCCTGCCTTTAAAAACTGATTTAAACATCTGATAGAGCTTTGAAACTCTGGATATATCATTTCTCTAAGATGCTCTACAGGCCTGCAAAATATTATTACATGATGATATTGGGCTCAAAAGATATCGACCTCCAAAAATGCCTACTTCAAACTGCCTGCAGATACACATGTCAAAAACATAAAAATTGTGTTTGGTTTGAACCTCATAAACTGGGTAAACGGGCACTTGAGATCCTGAAAACTGGGGAATTTTTTCTATGCCATGAGGAGAAGATGAGTCTGTGATTAGGACTCGTGATGAATCACGAGGAAAAATTGGCGAGCGTCCGAAGATGGCTACTTGGAATTGAAGGACAACGAACATCAGTAAAACAATATTTTTTGCGAATGGAATGACCCTAGAAAGGTGTGAAGATGGATTTTTAAGAATTTGAAAACTGACACACTCGAAGTATTTTCAGAGTAGAACGTAGGAGAACAAACCATTTGGTCCTACCAATCATGGGCACAAAGATATGATGCCTCGAATAGGGCTCCCGATCAATTTGCACCTTCTGAATACCAGTGAAACTTAAAAAACTACAAATGGAATCGCGTTTGAAAACTGATCAAATGGATTTTTCATAAGCTCAAAACTGGAATGTAGCAATTCTTTGACACCTAGAATATGGTGCAATAGGAATTTTCTAATTTGGGCTAACTGGTCAAAAGTTACGATAGGTCAAACAGGGCTACCTGGAAATATGCACAAAATATAGATTTACAAAAGAGGTAACTGACCAACTTTGATGGGTTCAAAATCTAGTCAAACGGATTCAAAATATCATGAAACTTGAAATATAAGTTCTTTGATATGCATACTAAATATCCTCAAAGTGGTGAATCATGAAACATAAGCGAGTAAAAGATATTCAAATGTAAACATGGCTCTGTGTCGCTGTTTGACACAGGTAGGAAATGCAGAACTGAGAACCACTCAAAAAGGAACTTTTTTGAATGGCTCGGGATATCAGTTTAACATTATGAAACATATGTGCAGGCTAAATCAAGGGTGTTAGAAACATAAAACACCATTTACGCCTTATTTCCACATCCGGGTATGTATGCATGCAAAGCATTCATAGGGGCTTAAAGTAACTCAAAATTTGGAATAGGCACTCAAAACAGGATGCAATTTTGAGTGCCACCAGTGGTTCTGTCTGGGGATGCATAGCCCTTGTGGGCATGGCAAGGATTCAGATCTCTGGTAGAGTAGACCACAAATAAAATTCAACCTGACGACTTCTTCAGAGGGCATAGGGACAAAACACAACATAAAAAAAAAGAACAAGAGTATTTACAGAATATACAAAATGTACAAAGTCAAAGATCAACCTAAAACTACTGTTCATGGAGAAAATAAGTATTTTTCAAGAAAAATACCTTTTCAAGAAAAATACCTTTTCAAGAACTATCCATGAACTGGCAATTCAAGAATATTGTCTGATAAATCTTTGATAATATATGAATCCTCTCCCCATGTGTTTTCAATCAAATAAGGACCAAGCTAGATTGGGTCAAACTTACCATGTTTTCCTTTATCTTCAATTCTGGCATTCCACATTAGAACAAGATCCTCAGGTTGAAACTTCCTAATCACTGTCCTTCTATCATATAAATGTTTTGTTTGCAACTATAATTTCATATTTCTTCCAGAGGCATCTTTCCTTATTTCTACTAATCTAGCAAATTCATCAATTCACTGATGCATGTCATCAACAATCTCATCATCATAGACTTGAATAAAGTTATATAGACCTATCATATTATTTTGAGGCATTCTGGCCTGAATTCCATATACAAGGTCAGAAGGTGATACACCAATTGCCTTCTTGACTGTCACTCTATCAGCCCAAATAACAAACTGCAACTTTGAATCCCAAGCCTTCTTGTTGTCATCCAAAGTCCTCTTAATGATTTTCAATAAACTCTTATTGGTAGATTCTGCTTGCCCATTCCCTTGTGGATGATAAGGTGAAGAAGTTGACGTGGTAATGCCAAATTTTTCACAGAATTTAATGAATTCATCAGACCTAAAGCACATAGCATTATCGGTCACAATTCTTTTAGGGCATCCAAATATTGAAATAACATTATTCAGTAGGAAATTATTCACTACTTTACTTGTTGCATTTGTTGTGGGGATAGCCTCTACCCACTTTGTGAAGTAATCAGTGGCAACTAGTATCCAAGAAAAACCACTACTAGATTTGGGAGAGATCTCACCTATAAAATCCATACCCCATTGCTGAAAAGGTACTTGAACCTCCACTGATTTTAAGGGAGTATTACCTAAAAAATTTAGCTTTCCTGCAAATCTTTGACAAGAGTCACACTTTCTCACTAGAACTTGAGCATCACTAAATAGATTAGGCCACCAAAAACCTGCCCTCATAACCTTATGGGCTGTAGTCTTTCCCATATAATGTCCTCCACATACACCGGAATGCATTTCTCTTAATATTTTTTCAGAATTATGCTGATCAATGCACTTTAATAATATACCTTAAAAATTTCTCCACCATAAGACACCATTCACAATAACGTATCTAATTGAATGCAATTTTATAGTTCTTTTTTCATTCTCTGTTAAGTGGGGTGGTGACTGCATGTGTTGCAGGAAATATATTATATCTTTGTACCAATCATAGTTTTTTATGTCACATGTACTAAGGCTAAGACCCTAATCTTGAGCATTGATTTGATTAGCATCTAAATTTTCTTGTGCCATGAGCTTAGCTAATCCCTGACCTCTTACTAGCTTAGTAATTTGGATATCTATATTGAATTCCTGAATTCTATTAATCCATCTACACCTTCTTCCAGATACCTCTTGCTGAGAGAAAATATCCTTTACTGCTGCACTTGGTACAAAAGCAATAACAACAGCCCCTACAAGATAACATCTGAAAGCCCTAACAGCTTTAACTAGAGCATATGCCTGTTTCTCACTGATATCATATTTCAATTCTGTAGGCTATAGGGACTTACTGAAAAATGCTATAGGTTTCTCATGTCCATTTTCATTCTTCTGAAGTAGAACTGCTGCAATAGTATGAAAAGATGCAAAAGAAAAGATATGCATAGGCTTTCCATAATCAAGGGTCCTAAGTATTGGGGCGTTCTTAATAGCATTTTTTAGTTCTTGAAAGGCAAAAGAAGGTTCACCTTCCCAATTTATTATAGCACCTTTCTTGAGCATTTTTGAGATTGGTCTACTAACTTCAGCAAAATTAGTCACAAATCTCCTTAGAAAATTGACCTATCCAAAGAAAGACTGTATGCCTTTAACATTTTTTGGTTTTTGGACCTTTTTAATTGCTATTACCCTTTCAGGATCAATCTTAATCCCCTCTTTTGAAACTATATGGCCTAGCAGTTTGCCATCTGTGACCCCAAAAGTACACTTCCTCGGATTCAAAGATACTCCATATTCTAAGGCTTTGAGAAAAATATTCTCAAGATCTCTACAATGATCCTTAGCTTTCATTGAATATGTAGTCAAATCATCTTGGTAAACTACCATAAATTTGTCAATGTAATCTTTGAAAGCCACATCCATAGCTCTTTGAAAAGTTGCCCTTGCATTTATGAGACAAAAAGGAATTCTCACATATACATAGGTTCCCCAAGGAGTGGTGAAGGCTGTCTTAAATTGCTCTTTTTCATCAACCAAGACCTGGTTATAACCTAAAAAACCATCCATCATGGATATCAACTCTGAACCAGTGACCTGCTGGAGCATAGCCTCTATATTAGGCAGTCCATAATTATCTTTTAAGGATGCAATGTTTAGATTCCTAAAATCAACACAAAGCCTAATGTCACCATTCTTTTTCTTGATAGGTACAAGATTAGACACCCAAGAAGAATGCCTAATTGGTTTAATTATTCCCCCATCTCTGAGTTTTAATAATTCCTCCTGCATCTTTGGGGCCAAAGTGGGGTTCACAGGCCTTTGCTTCTGCCTAAAAGGTTTCACATCTTCTTTAAGTGGTATGACATGTTGGAAAAAATCTTGCCTATAAGCTTTGAGGTCATCATAGTACCATGCAAACACATGTCTAAATCTTCTTAATAGATTGATCAAAGATCTCCTAATATTAGGGTTTCAAATTTTTCCAATGTGCACCTTTTTTGAGAAATTAGTTGTACCCAAGTTAATCTCTTCTAACTCTTGTGGTTTGTCACCATTTTCATTTGAAATTATCCTATCTTGATTATCAAAGGCACTTTCCAACACAACCAATCCCTTTGGTACCTTGTTATTTTTCAATTGCAGAATCTCTTGTCCAAAAATTGTTTCTTTTCTATCAGCTATTTCTACCCATGCACTACAATCAAGTTCCTATCCATGATATTTATCTTCATCGAGTAGAAAATTTAGAATATCTTTGTCATCCTCGAAAACTTGCCAACTATGGACATTGTCTGGAATTGAAGGCCTGTTTTGTACTTCTATGTTGGACACACCGGCAAATGATATGTCATTAGGTTTTATAGCCACATTTGCCAAAAGGTCTGCCATCTTATTGTTACTTCTATCTTTCCACATTATCCCAAAGGCATCAAAAGACTCAATCATGTCCCAAACAACATTTCTATACAACTTTAGTCTTTTAGTCTTGGACACATAAACATTCTTTACTTGAGAAATAATTAATTCAGAATCACCAATGACATATATTTTCTTAATTCCATGATGTGCTGCAACCTTCAATCCCAACAATAGGGCCTCAAACTCTGCATCGTTATTGATACATGTAAAATTTAGAGAAAAAGAATACCTAAATGTATTCTTGTCAAGAGAAAACAAAATAGTTCCAGCCCCTGATCCCTCCTTCGAACTTGCTCCATCAAAATACATACTCCAAAGATTTGGAGAGTCCAAACAACATGTGACCTCTTTCCCAATTAAAGGATGCAATTTTTCCACTTCTTGAATAGTTAGTTCGGCTCTAAATGCATTTACATCTATGTCTATGAAACAAGTTGCATCATTATCAATACTCTCCTCAAAGATATGAGTCACTCTAGGTTCTCTATTGACCTTGATGGCCTTGTCCTTTATCTTGAAGGTGGCATATGATAAATCACACTGCATACTTCCTCCCATTGCAGCACTCCACTTTCTTGAAAGCAACATCCCATAGTGGGGGGGAATATCCACTACCAAAAATGACATAGTTAGCTCCTCATTAAGATGTGCAACAAGTCTGAAAGGTAAAGCATTAATATTTCCTATGATAGGTACTTCTCTAGCATCCATTGCTCTACACTTTCCTTGTCTAGTATCAACTCCTAGACCAAGGGCTTGCATAACCTTGAAAGGCATTATATTATTTGAAGCTCCTGAGTCAATCATGCAATTTTTTAAAGTTCTTCCCTTTATGATCAAGCTTAAGAAAAAAGGATCAATATCCTACAAATATGCTATTGATGAATTGTCTAAATACATTTGGGGTATCTAAGACATGACCCCAATCTCTTCCTTTTCTTTATTAATCTTTGGGATCAATAGTGTGTTGTCTGGTGCTTGTGTAATTACTTCATTGTCTTGTATTCCTCCCAACCAAGAAAAAGCCTTTCTTTTATGTTCCTCTATCCTAAACATTTTTGCTAAGGGGACCTTAATAGTTATTTGTGACAGCATTGAAACCATATCAATTGGATCATAGGCAATATTTTTCACATTGACATCTAAAGGGGAAGGAGTTTGAATAGTAGATGAAACCTTTTGCTTCAGAAGATCAGAACTTGCTTCCCTTTCCAATTTGTTTATCTTACCAAGCTCTTCATTTTGAAAATGGACCCTCTTCTTTGGTTCCCATTTCTTACTTTTGTTTTCTTTAATCTTTGGGACATCAGGGAGAATCTTCCTATTGTCATGAGCAACCTTTTTTGTATTTTCCTTGATGAAGATGCCAGATGACTTAGGAGGGATACCTTCTACAACCCTATTTCTCAAATTGTAAGTGCTATGGACTTGTGCCACTAGCTCCGAAGTAATTCTATCAATTTCCTGAATGGAAGGCTTCTTCAAGGTAATGTGATCAGTACGAGCTAAAGTGTTACATGTAACATTTTTATTTTGGTCTTCATTGTCAGAAAAGACTTGTTGGTGATGTGTGTGATACACCATTCTCTAATTTGTAATATCATGGTTAGGCTCATTGACATCCAATTCTCCATCACTGTCACAAAGGTGAATCATATTGCAAGTGATATCTTCTTGATCCTTATTGTATATGTCATCATTATTCTACAATTGTTGTTGATCATCACAAAAAGACTAAGCAACAACACAAAAATTTGGAGAGTGTGGTGACTGACAAACATGACACCAAGGGATTTCACCATTCATACTTACTGAATTTCTTTGTAGAGGATCTAGTGTCCCTTTACCTATGTTCCCTTGTGTACGATTAGCAATTGGCTTTCCATCTTTCCATTCAGTAGTGTAGGGATAATTTTGCATTCTAGGCTTCCTATTAAAATTATTATTAAAAGGAGCCCTCTCTAGGATATTTGGTCTATTAGCTAAGGGAGTTGGGACATTTAATTGTTTTAACAAGCTCAAAACCTATCCCATTTGGTCATCTTCATATTTCTTTCCTAAAACAGGTTTTTCATTATCTCTCTTTACCCTAGGATTGAATAACTTGGGGTCATCCCTTTTTCCAAGCTTTCCTGCAGCCCTTCTATTATTCTCAATATTGACAGCGAATGCATCTCTTAATGTTTTAGGTTCCTTATCTCTAAGGACATAGGCCATCTTACTATCAAAGGCATTAAAATAAGTAGTAAGACACACATCTTCATTCAATCTCATTACTTGGAAAAGTTTGTATATACCCTTTTGGAATCTGACATTGAAATCAAAGGTTGATTCATTGGGGCTCTTCTTGATATTGTTGAAATCATTCAACATAAAATTGGCATTTGTCTTGTCACCATATTTTTCTTTAAATAGGGTCTCAAGATCACTCCACGAGTTGATACTATCATCAGGTAGTCTTTTGAACTAGTCTCTGGCATCCTTAGTTAGTGAGTGAACAAAAAGTTTCATCACTATATCTTCATGTTCTACCTCATAATCATTTAGCATATCAATGAATTTTCTAAGATGTTCTTCACTAGTGACAGTATTATTTCCAGCAAATTTGGTAACTTTATCCCTGAGCTCATTTGGTACAGGATGAGGAAACCAGGAATACCAATAAAGGACATCTGCTTATATCTTTCCATATAAATTGGTTTTCTTTGGAAAACTGGGATACCTCAGGAACTTGCTCCCATAGCTTGATTTTGAAAAGGGGCTTGAGTTTGATGGGGAAGATGGAGAAGGGGAAACTGACTAGTAACAATAGGAGTTGTAAAAGGGGAAAAGAGTGGGGCACTTTGACCTACTTTAAGAGTACCAACACTTGGAGAAAAAGGTAAAACAAGTGGAGGTTGACTAGATTGAACTGTTAGAGCAGAGTTAGACTAGATAAGCATGATTTTTCTCTTAGCCTCTGTAGCTTGGGCTTCATTTTCCACCTTCTCTAGTTCCTTAGCCAAGTCTTCCTTATCCTTTCTTGATTTTTCCAGCTTTAAATCTAGCTTTGTCATGAAACAAGGAGTAGACTTACTAGGGGGATGTGGCTCATTGATTTGTACTCCAATTGCGTTTTGTTTTCCTTTGTTCAAATCTCTCCTTTGGGGCTCCTGAACTGTAGTCTCTAAAGGCTTGTAAGGTTGAACTTGTGTGACAACAGGGTCCTGCTTTTCTTTGAGCAATTTTTCTTGTCTTTGAATATCAGTTCTTAAAGCACCCATATCTCCAAAGATATTAGAGTGTAAACTAGAAGATCTCTCCCCTAACTTTTATTTTGTTCTTGCAATGAAGCCATTCTCCTGAGAAAGTTGTCCCTTTCAATAATAGTATTCACAATAATTTTCTCCTTCTCCTTTTCTAGATGCATACGCCTAGTTTCCTCATCTGCAACTTTCTTTCTGAGGAAGGCAAGCTGTGGAATCAATTCTTCATGATCTGTAGTAGCAGTCTCAGAGTCAACTGGGTCAAAATCCATAAGATTTGCTGCATATGGCTCTTTTCTAGGATTAAAACCCCTTTCCATGTTTTCTCTATAACCCCAAATGTGGTCCATCTCATTTGTTATGTTTGATCTATATGGAAAATTGACTACAGGGGACATACCTTTATCTTGAAAATTTTTAGGTGGAGCTAAGAAAGTTTCTCCCAAGAGTGCAGCCCCTTCTGATTCAGTACTGTTAGAAGAACTCCCTTTCTTCAATAGGATGACATAATGGTTGGGGTGACAGATTACTTCTAGGAACCCATGTAGAACTATCAGATCTCTTCTTATTCTAATTTCTATTTACCTCATGGGATAACCTAGCTGACAAAGGTATCTCATGATGATTCTTCGTAAAGGCACGTGTATTCTTCCTCTTTTTAGCCATTGATTGTGTTCCCCTTTTTTTTAAAAACCTTCTAGCACTAGTTGGAAAACCTTGACTTGAGTCACCACCCAAAAATGGGAAAAATGAAGTAAGAACAAAAGAAGAAAGACAACATAGGAGCCTTGACACTTTGTTAAAAATTTTGATAGTAATCTTTCAACAAGCTCCCCAGTAGAGTCACCATTTTGTTGGAGTTCTTTTTGGTAAAGAACATACTAGGTAGATTTAAACCTGATACCAAGAACAAAGACTAGCAAAATCTTATAATTAGCAAGGTCAAATCTCAGTTCTGGACCAATTAATAGAGTCAACTAGACTCACTTCACTTTAGGCTCTGCTAAGCCAAGGTGGGAAAACCTAGAGGATTTGTTTGATTTATCTTGATACTTCACTGCAAGACTACCCTCTATAGCAGATATGGTCAATATTCTTCTTCAATTTGCTGGTAAATCTCCTGATCACAGTAGCTAATCATAACCAAGGAAAGTAACCACAAATAAGCCATGACCTACAATTCTAGTTCTTCAAAATATAAAATGGGAAATTGATATTCATTTTGATTTGGTTTCTCAACATAACCAGGTATGCAACAACAAAGGACATGTATCCTTCAAGCTGACCAGTCCCTTATCCATTGGGCATCAACTAAATCTTCAACATACAAATGGATACCTAAAATATGCTCACATATTCAGGCATATGATCTATCTATTTGACTTGCAAATAGACATCAGTCTTCACAACAACTCTTGTACTTATGATGATATCCTCCTCATGTAACCCACAATCCTATCAATGTAAACAAGCACTTACTTGGATTCTTTGTTCCAACAACAAGTTTATCATGACATACAACCTTAAATTATTACAACTGAGTTCAAGACCTTGGTTCTTAAGCACAGAACATTGCAAATAATAGAAGTAGGAGATGAGAATCAGAATGAAACTAATAAGGTTAAACTCTTTGCATTAATTTCATTGAAAATAATACATCATCTGCATACAAAAATTCAAAAGATACACAAAGAAGTGATTGTGTAGTATATTTTTACTTCAAAAGGAATACAACATGCCGTTCATAACAGGAAAACAATCAGAAAAATGGTATCACAACTGTGTGAAAACTCAGGAAATTTGAACCAGACTTGTGGTCTCACAATCCACCCAAAATTTTCAAAAAATTGGAACCACTTTAAAGATTAGAACAAGGAGATATATAAGAGAAGATATCTCTGGAAATGCAAGCCGAGTTTGACATCTATCCCACTGAGAAATCTTCACAAATGGAGTTGCTAAAACTGAACTTCCTCTATCTAGCTACCCTTGAAAAACCATTAATGATCCCAAAATATCTATACTGAGGGTCCGAGAAATCTGATCTCAACATGTCAAGTTGCATTTGCTGGCAGAATCAACTTGCATTGCTATCAAAAACCATAACTACTCCAACTGCATTTAGAAACCATCTAATCAACTTGGAACTTGCTGGAGAAGTTAAGAATGATGAAAATTCTTTATATTTGGTTGCAATTTCATCTACAACATTAAATTTCCACCTTTCACCATGAAGATCCTAAAATCAGAAAAGCTCATGTAACTGCTTCCTACTAATACTTGTGCAAATTCTGACTACAAAAATGGAGAGGTCATCTTCTCCCGGTTCTGACGGTATATTACACTTCATATTTAGGATCAAAATTGCCCCCCTGAGAGAAATCTAAAATTCTGGCTCCCGAGTAGAACATAATACTTAAAATGAAAAATTTAAAAACACTACATAGTCTGAACTATATAATTTTATAAATAATTCAAATATTTCCATTTGATATTCTGATCGTTCAAATCACCTTTGAAATTTGAATTTTTAAATCATTCCATTTTCTTCCCGAAATCTCCAAGTCCACATGCCACTCCTACATTTGTGCTAAATGGGCCCTACATTATTTTTCTTTTTGAAAAATTTAAATTTTACATCCCGTGATATCTCCATATTCATCTTTGACTTATACGATAATACGGTGGCTTCAGACGTTTATCAATTTCATGATATCTTACCCCTCTTCTCTACTCCCTCTGATCTCATGACAATAGCAACATTAATGTTTTAAACCTTTTATTTAAAACAACTTTTTAATCCTCGTCGTAGCATCAAGGGCTCAAACTTAACCCCCTCTGACCATACAACAGGCAAAATTCTCGTAGCGTCGTGCCTCAAAAAATTTGTTTTTGTGATCTTGCAATTAGGGCCCAATGTAACATTGAAGAGGAATGAAAATTTCCTTACAATTTTATGACTAGCGTAAGATCGTAGGCCTCAAGAGTAAGCCTTCTGATCCTACGATCCATCGTAAGATCGGGGCCCCATACAAACTGCCCGCCGATCTCCCAATGCGCCTTCAAAACATGTGTGACCTTGGTCAGAGTCGGCCCCTCAATGTGAATGCATGGGCAAAAACATCATAAAGTGTGTGTCTGAAACACACCTCATCTTCTGCGCTGCCGATTATATAAACATTAAAATCGTGCCCATGTCCCCAATGTGGGATATAAAATAGAGACCATCCACAGAAAAAATGCAGGTTTCCTCCATCTTGCAATGGTCTCCTCTGCCATCTACGTAAAGACCCTTCCTTGGATGCTATCATCCACGTGAAACATGGGCTGCTCTGGCCTACAATCTTTTCAAACCATTATTGATCTCTATAAAGTGGAGTCTCCTGCCTTGCTACTATTCTTTATTTAGTCGCCCCAATCTTTATATGGCATCCCAAGTCTTTACGTGATTAGTAGATCAAAGGTAAATGAATTTTGCAGCTTCCTTCGCATGTAATGGCCTATTCCTCTCTTCATCCAAGACATGGATCCTCTTCAAACATAGGTCGCTGCTATGATATATCGAAAATGATTGTGATGCACCCATGTTGATCGTGTCACTTTTGTCATTGCAATGAGATATTCCATTTCTGAGAGCTTCTCATTTGATGTTACTTATATGCTTATTCTTTTCTTGTATAGTATTATGCAAGTCTTCCACAAGCTTATTCTTCTTTTGCAAATCTTCATTGCACATATTTTACTTAGTCTGATGGAACCAGTCGGACCCCAAAGTGGGTCCGGCTAAAATATTTTTGTTTTTGGACAACTTATTCTGTAAACCGATCCATCGATCATCTTAAAACATCTAAAATCAAATTTGACCACTGAAACAATCAATAAAACTTATTTTAAACCATTTCTGCACCACTGTGAAATCTCTGTCAGGATGCCTGTTGCCTGCCTTTAAAAATTGATTTAAACATCTGATAGAGCTCTGAAACTCTGGATATATCATCTCCCTAACATGCTCTACAAGCTTACAAAATCTCATTGCATGACGATATCGGGGTCAAAATATATCGACCTCCAAACATGCCTACTTCAAACTGCCTGCACATACACATCAAAAACATAAAAATTGTGTTTGGTTTGAGCCTCGCATACTGGGTAAACGGGAACTTGAGATCCTGAAAACAGGGGAATTTATTCTATGCCATGACGAGAATATGACTCTATGATTAGGACTCGTGACAAATCACGAGGAAAAATTGGCAAGCGTCTCAAGATGGCTACTTGGTATTGCAGGACAGTGAACATCAGTAAAACAAAATTTATTGTGAATGGAATGACCCTAGAAAGGTGTGAAGATAGATTCGTCAGAATTTGAAAACTAACAAACTCGAAGTATTTTCAGAGTAGAACATAGGAGAACAAACTATTTGGTCCTACTAATCATGGGCACAAGGATATGATGCCTCGAACAGGGCTCCCGAGCAATCTGCACCTTCTGAATACTAGTGAAACTTTAAAAATTGCAAATGGAATTACGTTTGAAAACTGATCAAACGGATTTTTCATAAGCTCAAAACTGGAACGTAGCAAGTCTCTGACCCCTAGAATATGATGCAATAGGAATTTTCTCATTTGGGCTAACTGGTCAAAAGTTACGATAGGTCAAACAAGGCTACCTGGAAATATGTACAAAATACAGATTTACAAAAGAGGTAACTGACCAACTTTGAGGGATTCAAAACCTAGTCAAATGGATTCAAAATATCTTGAAACTTTAAACATAAGTTCTCCGGTATGCATACTAAATATCCTCAAAGTGGCGAATCATGAAACATAGCTGCGTAAAAGATATTGAAATGCAAACATGGCTCTGTGTCACTTTTTGACACAGGCAGGAAATGCAGAACTGAGAACCACTCAAAAAGGAACTTTGTTGAATGGCTCAGGATATCAGTTTAACATTACAAAACATATGTGCAGGCTAAATGAAGGGTGTTAGAAACATAAAACACCATTTAGGCCTTATTTCCACATCCGAGTACATATGCATGCAAAGCATTCATTGGGGCTTAAAGTAACTCAAAATTTTTAATAGGCACTCAAAACGGGATGCAATTTTGAGTGCCACCACAATCATTTGTAAATCCTTTCACATGGTGCAACTTTAATGGAATGTTTTAAAGTCCTCTAACAAGGCTTACTCCTAGTAGGGTGCTTTAAATCCTTCAAATTGGTCACCTTTAACAATGTGAATTGTAACCTTTAATAGGTTGGCCTTTCATAGGGCATCACTTCAAAAGAGTGAGAATTAGTAGCATGTTAGTGGTGGTTTTTCGAAAATTGGGTTTCCATGTAAAAATTTTGTGTCAAATGTGTGAATGATCCTATTATGTTTCATGTTTACATTTCTATTGAATTAACAACTTTTCAATAACCCATTGATAGGAACAAATAAATCTAGGGTAGTGAATGCCCATCTAAAACATACCTATTCAAAAATTAGGACCAACTATAAGGATATCCTCCATCATCAAGATCTGTAAAACCTAGGTGGGTGAACCTCTAGATTATTGATATGGTACCAGTCTCAAAGCATATTACTAAATCCAACAAAGTAGATAATACCCTTCTTTCTCCTATACTTATGATATAACAAAGATGTGTAGTAGAAAATTATAAATCCTCTGAAATCCACCAGATAAGTGAGGGCATCCTTTCATCTATTGAATATAAAGGGAAATGGATAATTAATTTAAGTTTGACTTCAACAAATCCCAAATATGTAATAGTAAGGACATGTTGATCGTGTAGCTAATTAGTGCATTATCCATTGGGCAGTTCCATAAATCACTTACATACATCTATGATACAGTGACATATTCCATACATTAAGATATTAGATCCATCCTATCACTTTTTGAATTAGACATTAGTGTTCATAAAGATCTCATACTTATGAAATATCCTTCTCATATAACCAACAACCCTATCAAATATATCAAACATTTACTTGGTTGTTTGTGCCAACAATAAAACACATAAGACATAAAACCTCAAGGGGCTACAAAAGGATTTATGTTCTTTGTCTCTAAACTAAAAAACATTGTAGATTACAAATATAGGAGATGAGAATCAGAATGAAGCTAAGAATTTTGTTGTTCATTGTATTCATTTCTTTGAAACTATGCATTCAAGATGCATGTAAATAACTCATAAAACAACTAAATAAATTAAAACCATCTATATTAGCTTCATTACTATTTTTTATACAAGAGACAAAGATGAATAGTTGGTTGTATCACAACAATGGATGCTTTCAAAAAAATTGGAACCAATCTTGGTGGAATC
The DNA here is from genome assembly GCA_028749045.1 of Cupressus sempervirens. Taxonomy (NCBI): domain Eukaryota; kingdom Viridiplantae; phylum Streptophyta; class Pinopsida; order Cupressales; family Cupressaceae; genus Cupressus; species Cupressus sempervirens. Next base: position 97,865,167 of record CM053790.1, read on the forward strand.
ACAATAATGGAAACTTGTCGAAAAAATAGGAATCAACCCCTACAATGAGAGAGAAAGAGAAGGATATAAGAAAAGGAAGAAGAAGTTGGGTCTAATCTAGAAGTGACACATGTCCACTTGAATCTCTATCCCATACTATTACAAATATTCTCTCTTCCCTCCACAACTAAAATATAAAATGAATCTCATCATTATGTTTCAACAAACTCAAAATATCTTTTATAACTGATGAGAAACCCTTGTTCTATTAAAATCATCATATGTGCATCTAAAATTTTGATAAAATATTCTACTAAACTAATGTGAGAGTACAAAAACCATCACTAACTACATCATTACTTCCTTTGGAGTACATCTAGTTCGTCATTTTGCCAAAAATCAAGTATAAACTCCACCAACAGAATGTATTGAAAATAGGCACCTATGAGAAAACCCTAAGTTACTCAGATACACTACTTCCTAAGGAAAAAGAAATTGTGAATCTAGATTTGATATATTTTTGATGGTATATGATAGTTGTATGTTGGGTTATTAGGAATGCCCATGAGTCCATTTGAAGATCAAGTTCAGATATGGCTCTTAGGTCTACATTTTATTTTGCAAAAATTTAAAACATTTTCTAAGGTTACAAATTTAGAATATAACATCTTTGATTTAAAATGGGCTTCTACACATATTTTCATGGGTGAATATTAATAAATTAAACTTTATGCACTTTGGACTTTTCATTCTAGATTTCCAATAGGGTCAATTTTCTTTGATTGAGCCTATGCCATGAGTGAGCACACGATTGGTTTGACTTCTGCTCTATCATCTACTACCTGGGCATAATGCGACACCCTCTAATTGGTCCACCAATCTACTAGTAGTCACCTAACACATTTACATGTGGTGACTTCCCATTGGATGTTCTCATGTATGATCACCACCACAACATCTAATTGTTGGGTACCTTGCTATGTCATTGTCACATGGCACTTCTTGATTGGTCAGTTAAACTTCTCATAGGATCCTAACACACTACCACATATGGAAATCTAGTTCATCATGACATTTTTGCATTTCTTAACGTCCAAGCATCTTCATTTTGTAAATTTGTGATGGTAGTTAGATCTTGATGTGCCTCACGATCTAGTGAGTTTCTTCATATTTGTGCCAAATCATCATCCCCTACCACATGTTAGCTTGTTATATTTTTTCTTTGGCTAACATTCATGTAACTTTATTTTTCAATGAAGTGACATCCATCATATGTGACATGTGTCAGCATCTTGTGCCTCTGAACTTGAAACTGCCATGTCATTATTCCTCATTTTCTATGCCAAGTCCAAAATGATCCACATCTTGTCACTCTGTGAATTACCCAGATGTTTCCACTTGTCATTTTTTTCTTCATTGAACTAGTCTAGTCATTGGTGTTGACTATTGGAAATATTCAAGATATGTTAGGATATTGAGATCAGAGGGGTGAATTAGTAACTTCAAAACTTTAAACAATTCAACACTTTAACCATATATACTATTCATCATTCATTCATCTAGTCTACTGCATATATGAGAGATCAAACATTCATAACACATGTAAACTGATTTGTTAACCCAAAAACCTTCCAAATAGAAAGTAAAATTGGGGTGGGGATGATACGCACAAAACTTCATTACTATAGTATGAAGTTGGCCTATTAAAGCTTACATTAACCACTTTTGGTGATCTACCCTATTAGGAGCACAAAGGACTACTGGGTCCACCTTGGTAGAGGATTTACAAACATACATTGAAGTATGCACTTTGTTAGGAGATTTATACAAAGATTATTAAGTCTACCCTTTTAAAGGATTTACAAAATTGATTCATCTATTAGGATGAAATAATGGATCTACTTACAACCTAATTGCTAATTAGATCCTTGAAGTACAGATCACCTCTTGTGACTATTGAATCTTTACTGCTCCTTGTAGACCTTGTTGAATACTCTGCTCTTATGCTAATTCACTTTTCTTCTTCTCAAAGTATTACATATCTATCTTTATATATCATACATACATTGAAAATGATATAATATATTACATATATACCTTTCTAATAAGTACAATTGCAAGGTCGGCCAAAACACAAGTGAACAAAATACTACTGAGTCGGCCAAACAATAGAAAACTCGAGTTCTTCAAGCTAACTTGGTAGCCTTCTGATACTTGGCATTCACTACATTACTCAACATCATCATGCACTAAGTAGAAGTGAAGGCTCTATCCATACTAATCATACAACATAGCTTGGAACTCGGTAACCATTGGAGACTCAGTAGATATAGTATCACTTGGTAAAAATTGAATCCTTTCTTTACCTTGTTCTTACTCGGTAAACACTATACTTCCATTACTCGGTAAACACTATGAAGTTCGGTGAACACTGTATGCTCGGTAGATACTATTGGGTTGCACACCCACTCAGTAGCTTCATGAATGCTCAGTATGAACTACTTGAGTGCACACACACTCAGTAGCTTCAGAAATGCTTGGTATGAACTTCTTAAGTGATGAACCTATAAGGTAACCATTGAATGCTCAGTATACACTGTAGACTAAGTGATGAACTCAACAATCATTCAAAATCAAGTAAGTGTTTTCACTAATAAAAATATAATATAATGCCAATAATCTCCCCATTTGGAATTAGTGACAAAACACTTATAAGCGAAAACATATGTACATAACCTGACTGAAAGAATTTCAATTTTTCAAAATTGATCTTTGTAGAACTACTACATATACATTTCTATATATCTTCTTGATGACTTATAATCTATATATAAAGATACTTATGTACACATGCTAACTCTATTGAGTGTTAAATCCCCCTTTCACTTATAGTGATAACTCTCCTCATTTATTATTTTGAATCTCACCCCCTTTTTGACAATAATGCCAAAGGACTTCATATATACAGTTTATATGACTACACCAAAGTGAGATAGAAATTCTTGATGTACCTTAAGGATGGTGGAAAAATTATTATCCCAACTCTACTGCAAAATTTGATAGGTGGAAAGACCAATTTGAACATCTACTGATAATTGGATCATGTGATTAGCAACTGAGAACTTCTGATCTTAGACCAATGTTTAGCAATGAGCACTATGTTTTTGCATTGTGTCCATGATAGGAAGGATCATGTTCTAGATCTCTATGAGTGTATACCGGATCCTTGCTTCCTCTCTCAATAGTTCTACCTATACATCTACCAAATGTATGATTTTGGTGTGATGAGAGGTTGTGGGGGAGGAGTCCACCTTTAACTTGGATGCACTTGATTGCATATCAATGCCAATCTTATTTAGCTTATCCTTTAGTTCTTTAGTAAAACTAGAAACATCACAAAGTTTGGCAAAAAGTGATGCTACATTATTAAAAGAATTTAAAAAATTACCCAAAAATGTGATTGCTATCTTTTGAGCAATATGCTCTAGCATCTTATTATCAAATTTTATTTCAGCTTTTTTAATTAGTTTCTATTGACTAGAAGAATCTTCGTTTAATTTTTGTACTGCCTCATCTAACTGAATCAAAATGTGTTGAGTAGAATCTACTTCAACACCTATAGCATCTATAATTATATCCTTCACATTCTCAATTATTTTGTATTCCTTATCCCTTTTTGATCTTAACTATTTTTGTGTAGCTTTCATCTCTATCAGTTGACTAGCTAACCTCATCTCTTCAATGGTAGCATTGTCATAGTCAATCTTTGGAGTCACTATTTATGTGTCTAAGTCATTTTCTTCTCCAATTTCCTTTCCAATGATAAAAAATTTTAACAGATGCTTATGTTTGACTTCTGTGATTACTATTTTGACCTTAGGAATAGACACATTAGTAGAGATAGAAGGGCTAGCAAATGGAAATTGGGATAAGACTCGAGGATTGAATGCCAATAGAAGCACTAACTAGATCAAAAATTGAAACACTTCCCAAAAATGGTATCAAACTTGGTAGAGTACCCATAAAAATATCTAAGTTGATTGGAGTTGTTGAGGATATAGATATTGCTGGTGAAAAAAAATTGTAGAACTTATTGGAATTGATGAAAAAAAATTGTAGAAATTACTAGTAACTCATTGTTGATGAAGGAGCTAAGGAGACTGACTTGGTGGCTAAAGAGGTGATAGATAGCTCGGTAGATGAAGTGCTTGGAACATCTACTTTAGATACCTGAAGCTAGGAGGTGGCTGGTGAGGATTGAGCAATTGATGTGATTGTTGTGCTCAGAATCTCACTTGCAGAAGCTATCTCCAAAGAAGATGTAATAGTCTTTGGTGGAGAGTGTGGAAGGGATGCAATAAATTCTGCTACAATTTTTACTAGATCTTCTTCATCTTTTTCTTCCTCAAGTGCTTCTTCCTCCTTATCTTCTTCCTCTTTTTCTTCCATTAGTACATGCAACTCTCCTAGAGTAACTGTGATGGATGGAGTGCTATCAAAATCATTGTTGTCACTACTATCATCATCCTTGATTTCAACAGGATCATCACTGGGCTTTTGCAGATGATAGATGTTCTTCCACATGTTTGTTGCATCTTTTACAACATGTTCAATGTCTTTAATTAAAATCAAACATGTGTAAAATATAATCATCATTTTACCTTCATTGTTCTTCATTGCTGCATTTATTTCTACTTCACTAAGACTCGGTAGAAGATTCTTTGGAGATTTGAGGGGAAAGCTAGTCTAGGGAGTATTTCCATTTTCCCATCTTATTGAGTACCAGTTCCTTAATCTGCATTTTCTCTGCATCAGTCCTTGTTTCAAATTTCAATGCTTTGAAATTTGTGATGCTAGCTCCCTCTTCCCATTTTTTTAGCCTTTCCTCAAATGTGAGTGGAGGCCTGACAAGTACAATTTCTTGCTTTCCTTGTCTAGTTCTTCTAGAGAATAATGTAGTATGCTTCTTCTTAGGTTTGGTGATAATCACCTTGTTGGTGTGATTTTTCACAGTATAGAAAAATTTTGTTATTTGGATGAAAAATTAGTTAAGTCTTTGTTTCTTGCAGACTAGGGTTTTATTTTGTGAAATCCTAAAAATTGTTAGATTACCCTAGTTATGCCCTGCTCTGTAAGTTGTATCTTCCCTTTAAATTCTCAGGGTTTGGCTTTCAAATTATCCATGAAAAGGCCCTAAGTGGTAAAAAACCCTTATACCTTGGTTTTATGTTTCCCTAATTTTCAAATTTTAAAAAGAGGGGGTTTTTTCTTCAAGTATCTTGATGGGATGTTTTATCCTAATGTTTTGTTCGCATTAGAATATTTTTTAATCCTTGTGATAAACCTTTCATGTGCCTTTAGTTGCAATATTATTTTTGAAAGGACACCAAGTTGAAGAGTTTCTTCAAACACCGTTGATCTATCAGAGATCAAGGGCCACTGCATCACCGCATTATGAAGATGAAGGTTTTTAAGAAAAGTGGGGAAGAGCATTTGTGACGCATGGAAAAGTGGGGTCAGGTATTTCTGATTAAGTGTGCTACATTGTAAACAATGGATGACATGTACTGCCAGATGTGCATTGAAGGATTTTGGGTGCTGAATCGAAGTGAAATATTATCAACTGTAGATCTTTCAAAGATCTATGGTTAGTACATCCCCACATTATGAAGATGTAGGAATTTAAATAAAGTGGGGAAGCGCATTTGTGATGCATGTCATAGTGGGGCCAGACTATGAAGAATGCAAAAGTCATGCCATAGGATCTGACAATTGTGCTTACCTAGAAATACTCATCCATGTGGGCCAGAAAGCTGTTAGAAATAAATGCAACAGTCAGAACACACGGGTTAACAAGAGTCATATCATTGGCCCAAGTGGATAACGCGAGCATGAAATAAAGGGTTTTTTCTGATCGTTGATCTTGTCTTGATCAACGAACGACACGTCCCCGCATTTTGCATTTGAGTGAAGTTTAAACAAAGTGGGGATACGCCTTGCAAACACGTGTCTGTGGTGACGTCAAAATTTTGCTTAGATGCTCGGCAAGGTGGAGTCAGCATCACCATTGATCTTTTGAAGATCTACGGTTGGTGCATCCCCATATTATGGAGTTGTAGGTTTTTAAGTAATGTGGGGAAGTGCATTTGTGATACGTAGCATTTTTCTAAAAGTCATAAAGCTTGATATTTTTAAATCAAAACTATCCAATCTGATAAAATCTATGGATGGGATTTAAACTTGAGTGCAAATTGTGGGCAACGGTTACTGAGAGTAAATATGATTCAGACCTTGTGCTTGCAGTTTTAATTTATAAAAAGAGCTCACGATTTCACCATTAATAAACCACCAAAGTGTAGAAAGAACATCAGGGCATTCAAGATTTCAGAGCTAGGGCATGGAAATTTTTGGTTAATACTCCAATAAAATTGCAGAAGACATCATATAGTGCAGAAGTGCAAATTCTAGTGGGTAAGTGCTCTGTGACTTTCTAAGTAAATTTGAAGCATCTACTGTTGTGAATTTCCTAGGGTTCATTCAAAAGAGTTTACTGGTCAAAAGGATTATTTAAAACATTCTCTGCATGATGATTTTCTTGAACAAATCCCCTTATTAGTGCATGAATTAACTAAGGGAAGGGAACTCATTCCAAAAAATCCTAGAATGGTTGTAGTAGAAGGCTTTTATGACAAGGCTAATTGGATAAGGGATGCCCAGGTTTCCATGGGAGGTGTGGAGTTGTTTAAGAAATGGTTTTCAGAGAAAAAACTGGACACTCCTATGACCAATGTTTGGGAATTTGATATTGGAAAATTAATAGTCCCCACTGTTTTCTTTGATAGTGATTTATTGATGGACCTGGAAAAGAAGTATGATCTTATCATGGGATGGGTTAAAAATCATTCTAGATTCACTCTTTTTAGGGTTTTCCATGAGCTATTCAGTGAGGTTTTCAACCTTAACCCTAACCACACTATGCATGAAATCATTGATATGGATGATTTACAAGCCAGATATGATGCACAATGAATGTACTTGAGAACAGGGCCACTACAGGAGCATGCTGCCAAGGTCGATAATTTGCCTGTAATTATAGCCAGTACCCTAGAGCCATTGTTGAGAAGACATTTCAACATGAGAGCTCAAGCACTGTATTTTTCTCTTTGCAAGATCTTCAGGATAGATGAAGTTGATCAAATTCTAGGTTCTGTTATCCTTATAATTTCTCAAACCCTTCAATTTGGAATGAGTACCATTCTAGATTTTGCCACTTTTCTAGCAAAAGAGATTCATAATGGTTTGGTTGGAATACCAAATGAAAAAGTAAACAAACCATTCTATTGGTATTCATTGATGATGCATATATGCTTATACAAAGGATATACTTTCTTCTCCAAGGGTATGGAGTTGGAAACAACAAAGGATGGAAAAAGGAATCAAGTGCAATTGTGGAGTGTGGATATGACTTCAAAAGCCATAGATGCTAGCTATGTAAGATTTGACAGGTATTTTACATCAAAGCTTAGACTGCTTTTAAGAGGATATAGCCCTAGAATCCCAAAGGCATTATTAGAATTGGTCAGACCCAAGGACCATGCTAAAGGGCTACTTGTCAGTGATAAATGGGGGGATATTATTCCCTACAATGTTTAAACAATGATAAGAGTTTGTGGTTTTTTGGGAAAACCTCATGTGATACCGTTTCATGTGCCTTTGAAGATAGGGATTGTTGAGCTCTTATGGTAGATAGGTACTATAGATGAGAGGGAATTGGTTAAGAAGGGCACTTTATTTCCAATGGTTACTGTAGTACATGATTTTGTCTTTGTCAAAAAGGGGTGCAAGCACTTAAATTTGTTTTTGGATAGGTACAACATGGTAGAATCTCACGCCCGATTCATTGACCCTGAAGGATTATATGACCTATTAAAAGAAAGGGTGAGAGCTTCCCGTATGGTATATCAGGTTTACTATCCAAAAGATATAATCATAAATATATTCACATTGCAGGAGCAAGAATTGAGGGAAGAGAAACAGATAGTTTTAAGTAAAACCGTGGAATTCATTAATGCTTTTGACCCCTAGTATGACCCATTGAAAGATAAGAAATACTGGGGAGCCAAAATACAGGCATTAATGAATAATTTTCCCGTAATAATTCAAACCATGAATGAAATGAAAGCTATGTTTGTTGAGGCACATCCAGACAAGCCAGAAGAAGTACAAAGAAGAATAAGCAGTAGAAATATGCTAGCTCCTAGCCAATATACATTGCAGAAAAGGGCAGGTTATGTTATGATTCAAAATGTGCAACAGGCACCCCCTTATAAGAAATCAAGGTCAAGAAGTCCATCTGAAGCCAGCTCTCCAAAAAGAAAAAAATTAGAGTAGGGCTTTTCTTCTTCTCAAAAGGAACAATACTCCCCAAGCCAGTCCCCATTCCAAATAGATGATGAGGCATCTCTAAGGGAACAACTTAGACAAATGGGTGGAGAACGAGATGTGATTGTCACTTCTACAGACTTGGATATTGGAGAGCCACAAGAACCTCCTATACCTTCCTTGGACCTAACCATTGCTGATTACCAAGGTAAGGAAATTGACCCAATTGTTGCCTAGGCTTCTGAAAGATTTATTAATGATGAAAATTTTGTAAGATCTAGAGCCTTTGCATATGTTTTTGTGGAGATTAAATATGAATTTTTTTGAGAAAGCTTGTGATAAGATCAAGGCTGAGCAACTAGATAAACCCAACCTAGTTATTAAAGAAGAGGTAAAGTCAAAAATTTTGAATGATATTGCAGAGTTTACTCTTGAAGTCGAGAGGCAAATAGTTAGACAATCAGGAGTCCTCCTTCTACCAGAATGGGATATAGCAAATGCTATTGTTTTAAATTCAGTAAGGAAGCAGAAGGATGTTCAACTAACAACTGCTGAAGAAGTACTACAGGCTCATAGAGGGGTCAAATTTAGTGATGACCACCAAGCCCTTGTTATATGGTCCATAGATAAGAGGAAAAAAACTATGATTCATGATTTTCGCGCAGTAGAGCATACTGGTACATTGACAGTATACAGGGCTGGTGAGGTAAGTAGTAAACAAGTAATGGGAATGGCCTCAGAAGTGCTAAAATTGGGTGGTGTTGTATTTGGCTAGGAAGAAGATAAGTTTACCCAACTTAATGCTAGGTTTGAAGAAGTCTTAAAAGCATACAAGGAAAGAGGTATACAGATATAGTCACTTGAAAACAAAGTGTCTCAAATGGAGAAGATACTTGGGAAAAGAAAGGTGGGAGAATCCAGTGCACCTAGAATTGCATACCCTTCACAGTCATTTTTTGGAGCAACCCCTATTATTGAAATACCAAACACCCCTAAAAGGCCCCAATTCTATACTATAGAAGACTTTGAAGAAGAAAAAACCAAATTACATGAGTTGCAGGTAGACATTAAAAATCAATATGAAGGAAAATTAAAGTAGGGTGTGATGTATTTAAGGCATAAAATAAAATTTTCAACCTTCTTTGATCAGTTGACAAGAATTGCAACCCTCATGGATAAGTTGAATAGCGATAAGGATAAATTGACTCCCCTTGCATAGAAGTGGAGGGAGAGGAATAATGATATTACAATTATATGTATATCTCTCATCCAAATGCCTTATCATCAAGTAGAGAAATTTTTTGATTTGTTAAATAAACTAGAAGATTTTTATGATAAAAGAGATTCTTTACAGAAAAGATTAACACTTTGTTTTTCCAAGTATATTGCTAAAAAATTCGCTTTATTTCCTTATGCTTTAGAATCTGTTGATATAATAAAGGAAAAAGAAAAGTGTAAAAAGGAGTTAGATGAAATATTTTATGAAAGGATTAGGAACATCATGAGTGAAATTGGCCACTAGTTTTGGGCAAGGACAAACAAAGAGTTGGTAAAGATATAGTTATTTTATAATGACATCAGAAAAGAGCCTGATGATTTAGAAGAAATTGCAAATTCTTTACTGGTTATACTAAGAGAGGCTCTAAATTTTTATTGGCTAGATGATGTTGCTTATAATGAATGGAAAAATTATTTTATAGAACAAATGTCAAAAGATGATGAGGAGGAAGATGCAAAAGTAAAAGTTACCCTAGTAGTTAGTAATGAGGACATGGAAAATCCCCAGGTTAAAGTAAGTTTGCAGGTAACTGAAGCTGATACATCACTTTCAAACCTCATGGCTATTTGCTCTAAGGATGAAGAATAATTCAAGAATCAGATCATATTTTCTTATCTCAACAACTGAGAAGCATAACAGAAAGGGACCCACCAAGGAATGTTTGATGTAATAGCCTTTCTGTTATTTGCTTTTGTCTTTTATGACATATGTATGTCAGTATCTTTTAGAAGACACCTGTCACTTTCTTTTAGCCTTAAGCTTGTTGCATCTCACACTATTTAAGTGAGATTCCAAGGCTAAAGAATGGTTCGAATTCTATTTTTTTAAGTAATATGCTTAGTCTGTTTTTGGTCCAAATTTTGAAAGCAAGTTTATGATGTATTTTCTCTATCAATTCTCTGAGAATGCATGAATATAGAATGAGCTGTGTTTCTTTCTGAAGGTCATTCTGGGTCTATTGTAAATGATATACCATTTTCAAAGAAGATGAATACAAATTGTGAAATGTCCCCATATTATTCTTTTCTGAATCATGTCTCCTTCCAATTACTTGGTTGTCTTGATATTGTATAAGTAAAGGCTTGTGCAATTGAATGCAATCTAGTTAGGTTGTATATCTATTTATCATTTTTGTTAATTCAATGGATTAAATAAATTCTTTGATCAATGTTATAAGGTTTCTTTAGTAGTGGAAAGGATTTTGAATGATGGATTTTGATAAGAATTGCTGATAGAATTTGTTGTAAGGCAACAAAATAGATCTGAGAACTTGCTATAGACTCTGAACCCCAATGGATTAGGCACTGATCAAATTGATTCAGCTGAAGGAGAAATACATCATAAATGGTTATCAAAATGCAGCATTAAATCAAATTTTACTTTTATTTCCTGTAGATCTTCAAAGGCTGGCCAGTACTTGTTTGCATGGAATGTTTTTAGCTTCAGTTAGCCACTATTGTTAAGAACATCTACAAATCTATAGAAAAATTCTTGGCCATATCTATTTTATGGGATGTGTTTATTAAGTTAGTAAAGAATTATGTATATGTTCAAGGATTTTTGAAATGTGAACCAAAATGAAGCTAAGAATAATCTTCATACAGTTGTTCTAGTTTTGAATCATCCCTAGGTATACCCACCCTGGTTTTGTAGAGCCAAAAGAGTAGAAAACCATCTGTGGTTTTGTTGAAGTTGGGTCCAAATACTTTGCATACGCAATTGTTAATAAGAATTGGCTAGTTTTTAGATTGTGTATGTACTGTCATTCTAGTATTAAACATTTTTTTGCTTAGTAGTTTTAGTTCATTTTAAGACACCAACAAAATGGCAACTCTGCTGGGGACTTGTCCAACACATCTGTGAGAAAGTACTACAGTTTCTTTGGTCCTACTGTGTACGTGTGTATCATGTTATCTAAGTTTTTCCTGTGGTTATAAGGGAATCTTTTAGTGACAAACCTTGAGAATTTAAATAAGATAAATCCCAAGTACCATTGCTATGCATTGACGTATCCAGCCTATCCAAGTGTCTTATCTAACAAGCAAGGGGTGCAGTCTTACGACATTAGTATTTGGTCTATCTATGCCAGATATTTTTGTCTCTACTTGTGTATTGTTTTCCTTGAGTCAGCAATAAGTGTTATTACATATTTTCCCAAGATAGGGTGGTGACTTACTCAAGGTTTTGAAGCTAGTGCTTATTGTAACAAAAGGTGAATATGGTTGACAAGATAAAGAACACAAGAGCTTACATAAGAGCCAATCCTGATGTATCAATGTATACTGATTTACCCCAAGGTGGTAGGAAGAACCAAAATAAGAAGAAGACAGACCCAAATCCCACTTGGAAACCCAGAGGTAATGCATCCGTCAATTCTCATTATCAACCAGTAGAAGGAAGAGAGTCTTCTTTACTTAGTTTTGAATCCGAAACTACAAGACTCTTAGGAAGCATTTTGAGTACCTCATTAGTAGATGAGAGAGTCTTTCAAGAAAAACACATGTCTACTATGGGAATTGCTTCATCAAGGCCAGATCCTATAGTAGATATGAACTATAGGCTAGGATTTAGGAATTCATTTGATAAACCTTTTAATCCTAGAGCACCCCCTTATGTAGAGCCAAATCTTATAGATCTGGATGACCCTGCTGATTCAGAGGCAACCTCTACAAATCCTAAAGAAGTGCACTCTGAAATAGGATTTTTGAAGAAATGGATTACTGAGGAAGAAGCTAAATGCATTCGTCTTGAAAAATAAAAGGAGCAAGCCACCTTGGATGCCATAATAGAAAGGGATGCTTTTCTAAGAAGGATGGCTACTTTGAAGGAGCAAAAAAAAAAGTTAGAAGAAAATATCACAACTCTCCATAAGGATGTTTTTGGAGATGTTGATAATCTGAGAGATAAAGTTCAAGAACAAGAGAAATACCTAAATCAAAGGCAAGAACCAGTTATTGCTCAAATCCAAGCCTATAAACCTATTCAAGTGGATCCTATAGAGCCCACTGCAAAAGCTCTAGATAAAGGGAAAGACAAGGCTATAGGAATCCAAATAAATGAGCCTCAAGCTATACCAAGCAAACTTATACAACCCTCCATGTCAAAATTAGATCTAGATCTGGAGAAGGCTTAAAAAGAGAGGGAAGATCTTGCAAAATAACTTGACAAGGTTGAGAATGAAGCTCAAGCTGCAGAAACTAGGAGAAAAATCCAATTCATAAAGTCTAATTCTGCATTGGCTTCATGGCCCAATTTGTCTATCCCACCTGCAATTCCTGTGCTAGCTAGTGGTCCAATAATCTCCACTCAAGGAGTACCCCAATCTACTCCTACCTCATCTTCCACTATTGGCACCCAAGTCCCATTTGTCCCACCTCAACAATCCCAAGCTGCTTGTCTAAGTCAAGCTAATATAGCTAGTACTTCAAATGTTTCTAGTTTCTAGAAAAAACCTGTATATCTAGAAAAGTATAGACAAATATCATTTGCTACTATTCCTGGTGCTCCACATCCCATATCATTTGATTTAAGAGATAAATTGGTTAAGTTCTCTGGGAATAATGATGTTACTAGTGAAGAACATTTGAGAATTTTCATTGATATGTTGAATGATTGTGAAGTTGAACATGAAGATATGGTAATGAAATTGTTTGTGCATTAACTAACAGAGGATGCAAGGGATTGGTTTAGGAGGTTGCCTGATGATAGTATTACGTCATGGAGTGATTTGGAGAAATTGTTCAAAGAGCAATATGGAGACAACACTAATGTAGGATTCATGTTGAATGAGTTCAAAAACATCAAGAAGAATCCAAATGAGTCCACATTTGATTTCAATGTAAGATTCCAGAAAGGTATGTACAGACTATTTCAAATTTTGAGGTTGAATGAAGATGTCTGTCTCACAACATATTTCAATGCTTTTGATAGGAAAATGGCTTATCAATTGAGGGATAAGATTCCTAAAACTTTAAGGGATTCCTATGAAATTGCAGTAAATATAGAGAATAATAGGAAGGCATCTGGTAAACTGGGTAGGAGGGATGATCCGAAACTTTTTAATCCTAAGAACAATAATAAAAGGGAGGGTGACAAAACTCCTATAGGAAAGAAGCCCGAAGAACCTATGATAGGCCAGGTTTTGGAATTGCTCAAGAAGATGAATCCCACTAATTTCAATAAGCCAAATATTGCTGAAAGACCCCCTGTGAATAAAAACAGTTTTAATAGGCAGCCTAGAATGCAAAATTACCCTTACACCACTCAATGGAAAGACGGTAAGCTAGTTCCCAACTAGACCCACAATGTGAAGGATAAGGGTACTCTAGATCCCCTGCAAAGGAATACTGTAAATATGAATGATGATGTACCATGGTGCATTATATGTCAATCACCTCATTCTGCTAATTATTGTGTTGTTGCTCAGTCATTTACCGAAGGTCAAGGAGTGCAACCTGAAGAAGAAACTGAAGAGAAAAGCCATGATGATATAAGTTGCAATATGGTAAGCATGTGTGATGATTTGATAGATTCTAATTCAGAAGAGCTTGAAAATGATATTACTAGCCAAAGAATTGCTTACCATCTACATCATTAGCAAGTGCTTTCAGATGATGAAGGGTATGATATAGATAAGGTATGCAATACATTTTCTGATGTAGGTCTCACAAGCTTAAGAATTCCCTCCAAAGAGGAGATTGACAGAATTACAACATAAATGATTTCACAAGTCCATAGTAACTACAATTTGAGAAATAGAGTAGTAAATAATGATGCAGGAAAGCCGTCTAGTGTATTCATCAAAGATATCACTCATAAGATGAATGATCAAAACAAGAAATTCAATGTAGATGTGCCTAAGATCAAGTAAAATAAGGCTAAGAAATGGGAACCAAAGAAGAAGGTTCAATATCAGATAAGTGAAGCAACAAAACTAGGGATGCAACCAAAGAAATCAGAACCTGATGTTATCAAACAAATAGTGGTGCCTGTTGCTCAAAAGATTCCAACTCCAGGTACTCTTGTAAAACCCACTATTGTTGAACCTGTTGATATGATATCCATGTTGTCTCAAATTACTGTAAAAGTGCCCTTGTCTGAACTGTTTAGAATTGAAGAGCACAAGAACAAGGCCTTATCATGGTTGGGTGGAATAGGAAACAATAATATTGTTGTAGATCAAACTGTGTCCCAAGAAACCCCATTAGTAATAGAGGATAGTGGTATCATATCCCAAATTCTTCAAATGTTTTTAGATGATTCCTTAGTGGCATTTATAGAAGATATTGATCCTTTTTTCCTTAGTCTAATCATAAAAGGGAAGACCTTAAAAAATTGCATGATAGACTCAGGAGCTTCCAACACTATAATGCCTTTCAAAGTAATGGAAGCCTTAGGTTTGAAGGTGGATACCAAGTAGGCTAGATGCAGAGGAATGGATACTAGGAAAGTGCCAGTCATAGGTACCATAAATGCCTTACCATTCAAATTGGCTACATATCCTGAAGTAGAATTAACCATGTCTGTTCTTGTTGTAGATATACCTCTACACTATGGAATGTTACTCTCCAGGAAATGGAGTGCTGCCATGGGGGGAAGCTTGCAATGTGATCTCACTTATGCCACTTTTCACATAGGGGACAAAGCTGTCAGAGTAAATAGAGAGCCAAGGGTTAATCACATTTTAGGAGAAGAAATTGACAAAGATACCACTTGTTTCCTAGATACTGGGATTAATGCTTTTAGGGATGAATTAATTATTCAGGAAGTTGAAAATTTACCTGCTATCATTGAACATGAAGTTGAATGTTGCATGAACTCACCAAAATTATGGACAATGTTCTTTTATGGGGCTAGTTCTAAAGAGGGTGCAGGGGTAGGTGTAGTTTTTGTGTCCCCTGAAAATAACACTTTTAGGTATTAATTCACTTTGAAGTTTTCCTACACAAATAATACTGCAGAATATGAAGCATTGCTGCTAGGACTCAAAGTTCCCATACATCATAGAATTAAGAAATTATGTGTCATAGGGGATTCTGAACTAATTATCTCTTAGATCAAAGAAACCTACTCATCCAAGAATAAGAGAGTGAAGCAGTATAGAAATGCAGTTTGGGACTAGATAGAATTCTTTGATGCATTTGGGATCTCATGGAGATATAGGACTCAAAATAAGATGGCTGATTTGTTAGCTAATGTAGCAATCAAGCCAAAAGAGATATCATTTGTAGGAATCTCTCAAATTGAGGTACAAAATAGACCTTCCATACCTGATAACATTGAAAACTGGCAAGTCTTTGAAGATGACAAAGATATTACAAATTTTTTGTTAAATTAAGATAGGTACCATGGTCAGGAAATGGATTGCAGTGGACTAATTGAAACCATAAATGGAAAGGAAACCATTTTTGGTCAATAGATTATGCAATTGAAAACAAGTAAGGTGCCGAAGGGGTTAGTAGTCTTGGAAAGTATTTTTGATAACTAGGACAGAGTGAAATCAGGAGTTAATGACCTCAAACCTCAGTAGTTAGAAGAGATAAACTTGGGTACTGATGAAGATCCCAAAAGGGTTTATATTGGCCATAATCTACCTATTAAAATCAGGAAAACATTGATTGACCAACTTAGAAAATATAGACATGTTTTTGCTTGGTCATATGATGACCTTAAGGCTTATAGGGAGGATCTGTTCCAGCATGTTATACCATTAAAAGACAATGTAAAACCTTTCAAGCAAAAACAGAGACCAGTGAATCCTACCCTGGCCCCAAAAATGCAAGAAGAGCTAATGAAACTAAGGGATGGTGGGATAATCAAACCAATCAGGTATTCCACCTGAGTTTGAAACTTGGTTCCTATCAAGAAGAAGAATGGAGATATTAGGCTATGCATGGATTTTAAAAATTTAAACATTGCATCTCTAAAAGACAATTATGGGCTACCAAATATGGAAGCCATGTTGCAGCAAGTGACTAACTCTGAGTTAATATCAATGATGGATGGTTTCTCTGGATATAATCAAGATCTAGTAAAGGAAAGTGAATAGTTCAAGACAACCTTCACAACCCCATGGGGAACATATGTATACGTGAGGATGCCTTTTGGCCTGATTAATGCAGGAGCTACCTTCCAAAGAGCCATGGATGTAGCATTTCATGATTATATTGATAAATTTATGGTTGTGTACTAGGATGATCTTACAGCATATTCTGATAAGGCTGAGGATCACTGCAAACATTTGGAAAAAAACTTTATCAAAGCTCTGGAATATGGAGTTTCTTTAAACCAAAAGAAATGCACATTTGGGGTCACAGAAGGCAAACTACTATGACATATAGTGTCTAAGGATGGGGTGAAAATAGACCCTGAGAGAGTAGCGGCTATTGACAAAGTCCCCAAGCCAAAAAAATGTAAAAGGAATTTAGTCTTTCTTTGGCCAAGTTAATTTCCTTAGAAGATTTGTTACAAATTTTGTTGAGATTAGTAGACCTATCTCAAAGATGCTCAAAAAGGGAGCCACTATAGATTGGAATGGTGAGCCTTCACAAGCATTCTAGGATATTAAAATTACAATAAAAAATGCTCCAGTGTTGAGAACCCCAAATTATTCAAAACCCATGCATATTTTTTCTTTTGCATCCTTCCACACTGTGGCTGTAGTCTTATTGTAGAAAAATCAAGAAGGATATGCGCAACCTATTGCCTTTTTAGGCAAGTCACTACAGGCTGTTGAACTTAAGTATGAAATAAATGAAAAGAAAGCATATGATTTAGTAAAGGCTGTAAAAGCTTTTAGATGTTACCTGGTAGGTGCTATTATTATTACTTTTGTACCTAGTGCTACAGTCAAGGATATATTTTCTTAATAGGAAGTATCAGGCAGGAGATGTAGATGGATCAATAGAATCTAGAAATTCAACATTGATATACAGATGAAAAAGTTTGTATGAGGGCCAAGGTTTGGCCAAACTCATGGCTGAAGCTAATCTAGAGGCTAATTAGATAAATCTGGTAAATGATGATCTCAAAGCTGACTTATGTGACATGGACTAGTGTGATTGGTACACCAATGTCATATATTACTTGCAACACATGGAAGCTCCTCCCCATTTGCCTAAAAATGAAAAGAGAAATACTTAATTGCAAGCCATCAAGTATGTAATTGTCCAAAGCAACCTATGGTGGAGAAATTTTGAGGGAGTATTGTTGAAATGTGTTGATAAAGAAAAGATAGAAGAGGTTTTGAAAGAAATGCATGCTGGAGTGTGTGGGGGACACTATATGGCCAAAACTACTACACATAAGATAATGAGGGCTGGATTTTGGTGGCCTTCCCTTTTCAAGGATGCCAAAGTCATGGTTAGGAAATGTGACCCTTGTCAGAGGTTAGCTGGAAAGTTAAAGTTCTCAAGAAATACCCCATTGAAGCCAGTGGAGATTCAAGCTCCTTTTCAACAATGGGGTCTGGATTTCATAGGAGAGATTTTCCCCAAGTCTGGCACTAGCTATTCTTGGATTCTGGTTGCTACTAACTACTTTACAAAATGGGTAGAGGCTAGCCCCACAAGAAATGCCACCAGTAAAGTTGTCAATAATTTCCTTCTGAATAATATTATTTCTAGATTTGGCTATCCATAGAAAATTGTAACAGATAATGCTATGTGCTTCAGGTTTGAGGAATTCAATAAATTTTGTGATAAATATGGGATGACAAGGTCATCATCTGCTTCATATCATCCACAAGGGAATGGACAAGCTGAGTCCACAAATAAGAGCCTATTAAAGGTCATTAAGAGATTCTTGGATGATAAGAAAAAGGCATGGGATTCCAAGTTACAGTTGGCAATATGGGCTGACAGAGTAACTATAAAGAAAGCAAAGTGTAGCTCCATTTGATTTAGTGTATCGAATTCAAGCTAGAATGCCTCAGAACAACTTGACGGGACTCTACAACTACATCTAGTTGTATGATGAAAATACTACAGATAAAATGCAAGAAAGAATGGATGAATTGGTAGGAATAATAGAAACCAGAAGAGAAGCATCTCTAAAGAACCAAAAGTTGCAATTGCAAGTCAAGACACTCTATGATAAAAGAACTATAAGCAGAAAGTTTAAAGATGGAGATATAGTCTTAATGTGGAATGCTAGAATTGAAGATAAAGGGAAACAAGGTAAATTTGATCCTATCTGGTTAGGCCCTTATTTGATTGAAACTACTTGGGGTGAGGATTCCTATATACTCAAAGATTAATTGGACAATATTCTTGAACTGGCAATTCATGGACAATTCTTGAAGAGGTCTTTTTCTTGAAAGATACTTATTTTCTCCATAAACAGTAGTTTTAGGGTTTCCTAATGTTTTGTACATTCTATATATTTTGTAAATACTTTTAAGCATCCTTGTGCAGTCTGGTTCCTTGTTTCTATGTGTTGCTTAGTGCTCTCTGAAGAAGTTGTCATTTTACCAAATATGTAGTCTACTCTCTCGGAGATTCTAAATTCTTGCATAGACTCAGGTCATCTATCATCCCGAAACAGAGCCACTGTTGGTGTGATTTTTCACAGTATAGAAAAATTTGATTATTTGGATGAAAAATTAGTTAAGTCTTTGTTTCTTGCAGACTAGGGTTTTATTTTGTGAAATCCTGAAAAATTGTTAGATTACCCTAGTTATGCCCTACTCTGTAAGTTGTATCTTCCCTTTAAATTCTTAGGGTTTGGCTTTCAAATTATCCATAAAAAGGGCCTAAGTGCATAAAAAACCCTTATACATTGGTTTTATGTTGCACTAATTTTCAAATTTTAAAAAATGGGGGGTTTTTCTTCAAGTATCTTGGCTGGATGTTTTATCCTAATGTTTTGTTCACATCAGAATATTTTTTAATCCTTGTGATAAACCTTTCATGTGCCTTTAATTGTGATATTCTTTTTGAAAGGATGCCAAGTTGAAGAGTTTCTTCAAACACCGTTGATCTATCAGAGATCAAGGGCCAGCGCATCCCTGCATTATGAAGATGAAGGTTTTTAAACAAAGCGGGGAAGCACATTTGCAATGCGTGGCAAAGTGGGGTCGGGTATTTCTGATTAAGTGTGCTACACTATAAACGATGGATGATGTGTACTAGCAGATGTGCACTGAAGGATTTCAACTACTGAATGGAAGTGAAATCTTATCAACTGTAGATCTTTTGAAGATCTATGGTTAGCACATCCTCGCATTATGAAGATGTAGGAATTTAAGTAAAGTGGGGAAGCACATTTGTGATGCATGTCACAGTAGGGCCAGACTATGAAGAATGCAGAAGTCATGCCATAGGATCTGACAATTGTACTTAGCTAGAACTACTCATCCATGTGGGCCAGAAAGGTGTAAGAAATAAATGCAATAGTCAGAACACGTGGGTTAACAACAGTCATATCATTGGCCTAAGTGGATAATGCGAGCATGAAATAAAGGGTTGTTTTTTATCGTCGATCTTGTCTTGATCAATGAACAGCGCGTCCCCACATTTTGCATTTGAGTGAATTTTAAAGAAAGTAGGGATGCGCCCTACAGAAATGTGTCTATGGTGACATCAAAATTTTTCTTAGATTCTCGGCATGGGCGAGTCAACATCATCATTCATCTTTCGAACATCTAGAGTTGGTGCATCCCCACATTATGGAGTTGTATGTTTTTAAGTAATGCAGGGAAGCGCATTTGTGACACATAGCATTTTTCTAAAAGACATAAAGCTTGTTATTTTTAAATCAGAACCGTCCGATCTAATAAAATCTACAAATGGGATTCAAACTTGAGTGCAAATTGTGAGCAATGGTTACTAAGAGAAAATGTGATTTAGACCTTGTATGTGCGGTTTTAATTTATAAAAAGAGCCCATGATTTCACCATTAATGAACCATTGAAGTGTAGAAAGAACATCAGGGTATTCAAGATTTTAGAGCTAGGGCACATAAATTCTTGGTTAATACTCCAGTAAAATTGTAGAAGACATCATATAGTCCAGAAGTGCAAATTTTGGCGGGTAAGTGCTCTGTGACTTTCTAAGTAAATTTGAAGCACCTTCTGTTGTGAATTTCCTAAGGTTCATTCAAAATGCCTTCTCAAAAAGAGTTTACTGGTCAAAAGGATTATTTAAAATGTTCTCTGCATGATGATTTTCTTGAACAATTCCCCTTATGAGTGCATGAATTAACTAAGGGAAGGGAACTCATTCCGAAAAATCCTAGAATAGTTGTAGCAAAAGGCTTTTATGACAAAGCTAATTGGATAAGGGATGCCTAGGTTTCCATGGGAGGTCTGGAGTTGTTTAAGAAATGGTTTTTAGAGAGAAAATTGGACCCTCCTATGAGCAATGTTTGGGAATTTGATATTGGAAAATTAATAGTCCCCACTGTTTTCTTTGATAGTGATTTTTTGATGGACCTGGAAAAGAAGTATGATCCTATCATGCGATGTGTAAAAAATCATTCTGGAGTCAATCTTTTTAGGGTTTTCCTTGAGCTGTTCAATCAGGTTTTCAACCTTAACCCTAACCACGATGTGCATGAAATCATTGATATGGATGATTTGCAAGCCAGATATGATGCACAATGAATGTACTTGAGAACAAGGCCACTACAGGAGCATGTTGCCAAGGTTGTTAATTTGTCTATAATTACAACCAGTACCCCATAGCCATTGTTGAGAAGACATTTCAATGTGAGAGCTCAAGCACTGTATTTTTCTCTTTGCAAGATCTTTGGGATAGATTAAGGTGATCAAATTCAAGGTTCTGTTGTCCTTATAATTGCTCAAACCCTTCAATTTGGAATGAGTACCATTCTAGATTTTGCCACTTTTCTAGCAAAAGAGATTCACAATGGTTTGGTTGGAATAGCAAAGGGAAAAGTAAAAAAACCATTCTGTTGGTACTCATTGATGATGCATGTGTGCTTATACAAAGGGTATACTTTCTTCTCCAAGGGTATGGAGTTGAAAACAACAAAGGATGGATAGAGGAATCCAGTACAGTTGTGGAGTGTGGATATGACTTCAGAAGCCACAAATGCTAGCTATGTAAGATTTGACAGGTATTTTGCATCAAAGCTTAGACTACTTTTAAGAGGAGATAGCCCTAGAATCCCACAAGTATTATTAGAATTGGTCAGACCCAAGGACCATGCTAAAGGGCTACTTGTCAGTCATAACTGGGGGAATATAATTCCCTACAATGTTTCAATAGTGATAAGAGTTTATGGTTTTTTGGGAAAACCTCATGTGCTACCCTTTCATGTGCCTTTGAAGATAGGATTTGCTAAGCTCTTATGGCAGATAGGTACTTTAGCTGAGAGGGAATTAGTTAAGAAGGGCACTTTCTTTCCAATGGTTACTAGAGTGCATGATTTTGTCTTTGTCAAAAAGGGGTGGAAGCACTTAAATTTGTTTTTGGATAGGTAGAACATCGTAGAGTCTCACGCCCGATTCATTGACCCTGAAGGATTCTATGACCTATTAAAAGAAAGGGTGAGAGCTTCCTGTATGGTACATTAGGTTTACTATCCAAAAGATATAATCAAAAATATCTTCACATTGCAGGAGCAAGAATTGAGGAAAGAGAAATGCATAGATTTCAGTAAAACCCTGGAATTCATTAATGCTTTTGACCCCCAGTATGACCCATTGAAAGATAAGAAATACTAGGGAGCCAAAATACAAGCATTAATGAATAATTTTTCCATAATAATTCAAACCATGAATGAAACAAAAGCTATGTTTGTTGAGGCGCATCCAAACAAGGCATCAAAAGTACAAAGAAGAATAAGCAATAGAAATATGGTAGCTCTTGGCAGTTATACATTGCAGAAAAGGGAAGGTTATGTCATGATTCAAAATGTGCAATAAGCAGCCCCTCATAAGAAATCAAGGTCAAGAAGTCCATCTGCAGCCAGCTCTCCAAAAAGAAAAAAATTAGAGCAGGGGTTTTCTTCTTCTCAAAAGGAACAATACTCCCCAAGCCAGTCCCCAGTATAGATAGACGATTAGGCATCTCTAAGGGAACAGCTTAGACAAATGGGTGGAGAAGGGGATGTGATTGTCACTTCTACAGACCTGGAAATTGGAGAGCCACAAGAACCTCCTATATCTTCCTTGGACATAACCATTGCTGATTACCAAGGTAAGGAAATTGACCCAATCATTGCCTAGGCTTCTAAAAGATTTATTAATGATGAATTTTTTGTAAGATCTAGAGCCTTTGAATAGTTTTTGTGGAGATTAAATATGAAATTTTTTTAGAAAGCCTATGAGAAGATCAAGGCTGAGAAACTAGATAAACTTGACCTGGTTATTAAAGAAGAGGTAAAGTCAAAAATTTTGAATGATTTTGCCCAATTTACTCTTGAAGCCGAGAGGCAAATAGTTAGACAATTAGGAGTCCTCCTTCTATTGAAATGGGATATAGAAAATGCTATTATTTTTTATTCAGTAAGGAAGCAGAAGGATGTTCAACTAACAACTACTTAAGAAGTACTACAGGCTCATAGAGGGGTCAAATTTAGTGATGACCACCAAGCCCTTGTTATATGGTCCATAGATAAGAGGGAAAATACCAGGATGCATGAGTTTCCCGTAGCAGAGCATACTGGTACATTGAGAGTATATAGGGCTAGTGTGGTAAGTAGTAAACAAGTAATGGGAATGGCCTTAGAAGTGGTAAAATTGGGTGGTGTTGTATCTGGCCAGGAAGAAGATAAGTTTACCCAACTTAATGGTAGGTTTGAAGAAGTCTCAAAAGCATATGATGAAAGAGGTATAGAGATACAGTCACTTGAAAACAAGGTGTCTCAAATGGAGAAGATACTTGGGAAAGGAAAGGTGGGAGAATCTAGTGCACCTAGAATTGCATACCCTTCACAGTCATTTGTTGGAGCAACCCATATTATTGAAATACTAGACAGCCCTGAAAGGCCCCAATTCTATAACGTAGAAGACTTTGAAGAAGAAAAAACCAAATTACATGAGTTGCGAGCAGACTTAAAAAATCAATATGAAGGAAAATTAAAGCAGGGTGTGATGTATTTAAGGGATAAAATACAATGGTCAACCTTCTTTGATCTGTTGACAAGAATTGCAACCCTCATGGATGAATTGAATAGAGATATGGATAAATTGACTCCCCTTGCACAGAAGTGTAGGGAGAGGAATAATGATATTACAATTATATGTATATCTACCATCCAAATGCCTTATCATCAAGTAGAGAAAATTTTTGATTTGTTAAATAAACTAGAAGATTTTGATGATAAAAGGGATTCTTTATAGAAAAGATTAACACTCTATTTTTCCAAGTATATTGCTAAAAAAATTGCTTTATTTCCTTGTGCTTTAGAATCTGTTGATACAGTAAAGGAAAAAGAAAAGTGGAAAAAGGAGTTAGATGAAATATTTTATGAAAGGATCAAGAACATCATGAGTGAAACCTACCACTGGCTTTGGGCAAGGACAAACGAAGAGTTGGTAAAGATATAGTTATTTTATAATGACATCAGAAAAGAGCTTGATGATTTAGAAGAAATTGAAAATTCTTTATTGGTTATACAAAGAGAGGCTCTAAATTTTTATTGGCCAGATGATGTTGCTTATAATGAATGGAAAAATCAGTTTATAGAACAAATGTCAGAAGATGATGAGGAGGAAGATGCAAAAGTAAAAGTTACCATTGTAGTTAGTAATTTGGACATGGAAAATCACCAAGTTAAAGTAAGTTTGTAGGTAACTGAAGATGATACATCACTTTCAAACCTCATGGCTATTTACTCCAAGGATGAAGAATAATTGAAGAATCAAATAATATTTTCTTTTCTCAACAACTAAGAAGCATAACAGAAAAGGACCCACCAAGGAATGTTTGATGTAATAGCCTTTCTGTTATTTGCTTTTGTCTTTTATGACAGATGTATGTCAGTATCTTTTAGAAGATACCTATCACTTTCTTTAGCCTGAAGCTTGCTGCATCTCAAACTATTTAAGTGAGATTCCAAGGCTAAAGAATGGTCCAAATTATATTTTTTTATGTAATATGCTTACTCTATTTTTGGTCCAAATTTTGAAAGCAAGTTTATGATGTATTTTCTTTGTCAATTCTCTAAGAATACATGAATATAGAATGAACTGTGTTTCTTTTTGAAGGTCATTCTGAGTCTATTGTAAATGATATAGCATTTTCAAAGAAGATGAATACAAATTGTGAGCTGTCCCCATATTATTCTTTTTTGAATCTTGTCTCCTTCCAATTACTTGGTTGTCTTGATATTGTATAAGTAAAGGCTTGTACAATTGAATGCAATCTAGTTAGGTTGTATATCTATTTATCATTGGTGTTAATTCAACATATTAAATAAATGCTTTGATGAATGTGATAAGGTTTCTTTAGTAGTGGAAAGGATTTTGAATGATGGATTTTGATAAGAATTGCTGATAGAATTTGTTGTAAGGTAACAAACTAGATCTAAGAACTTGCTATAGACTCTTAACCCGAATGGATTAGGCATTGATCAAATTTATTCAGCTGAAGGAGAAATACATCATAAATGGTTATCAAAATGCAGCATTAAATCAAATTTTACTTTTATTTCCTGTAGATCTTCAAAGGCTTGCCAGTACTTGTCTACATGGAATGTTTTTAGCTACAGTTAGCCACTATTTTTAAGAACATCTGCAGATCTATAGAAGAATTCTTGCGCATATCTATTTTATGGGATGTCTTTATCAAGTTAGTAAAGAATAATGTATATTTTTGAGAATTTTTGAAATGAGAATCATAATGAAACTAAGAATAATCCTCATATAGTTGTTCCCATTTTGAATCATCCCTGGGTATACCCACCCTGGTTTTGCAGAGCCAAAATAGTAGAAAACCATCTATGGTTTTTTCGAAGTTGGGTCCAAATACTTTGCATATGCAATTGTTAATAAGAATTGGCTAGTCTTTAGATTGTGTATGTACTGTCATTTTGGTATTAAACATTTTGTCGCTTAGTAGTTTTAGTGCATTTTAAGATACCAACACACCTTCCTTTTCATCTTTGCTAGTTCCTCTTCTTTTTCATGTTCTTCACCTTCTTCTTCTTCTTCTTCATCCTCACCTTTTCCTTCAATAAACATAAGAGGGTCGGTTGCAGTTTTCAACTTTGCTATCTTTCTCTTGCTTTTGCTTATAGCTAGGGTAGCTTGATTTCAAGCTCAATTCTAGTATTGGCTTCATCATAAGTGCCAAAAGTAGGAAGCTTGGGATCTATAGGTTCATTTACCAGTGCTTCAATAAATACCCTGGCTTCATCAATATTAACCTCATCAGGAAGATGTTTCAACCATGCAACTCGAGGTCTGACTGCTTGAATGTATACCTTATTACAATCAACCATGAAGCATACATAATCATTGTAATCTTCAACTAGTTTGGGTGGAATTTAAAACCTGTTGTTCATTCTTTCCTTAAAATCTTCAAAATAATTATCCATAAATTTTTCAAAGTTTTACCCATGTCAGCAATAAACTCATTAATCTGATATAAAATTGGAATATCTTTTCTCCATACAACTAAGCCCTTTGATGGAAATAATTTTTGAATATAGAAAAATAAACAAATTAATAGAGAACCAAATTTGCAGAGGTTATTCTTTGAAGTCCTTATGTTATCCATGTTCTTATTCAATTGTTTCAACAACAATTTTGACAGGTCAAATTCAAGGTTTTTCTTCACAATTTTGAATGCCAAATCAATAGCGTCATAGGGCACACTGTTCAAATGACTGGAGCTATAAATTTTGTGGGCAATGACATGAATGCAAAACCTTAATTCAACATCAAATATAGTGCTGACTTTCAAACCTCTACCATCCAATTCAGCTAGGGTTTACTTTTGTAACTCCTCCTGACCTAGGGTTTTGGTAGTTTTTGCTTTACTTAGAATGGGGAAACCATTAATCTTATGAATCATTTTCTTGGTGATTAACACTGGCTTCTCTATCCATAGTCACCCATTTTGAAAATGATTGAGTATGTACCTGATCAACTTAATTTGGAAACTTCTTGGCATATGCAAGATATGGGTTAACCCTTTGGTCTCTAGATTCTTATGCTCGTGTTTCAAAGAGACGTCAACACTCATTTCTCCTAGAGCATTGTCCATCTCTAGATTTCCAATCTCTTGAATAGAACATTTGAAATGTGTCCAAATGTCATTTATGAGAACTATCTTTGGTGGAGTTTGCGATTGAGCTCCATTAGGGTCAAGTAATTCTGTAATTGCTGGAACTAGCTTGAAATTCAGTGCCTTCCACTCCACACCTTCAACTACTATTTCTAAACCTCTTTTTGCCTTAGTTCTGGTGCTACTTCTATATGCAATCACTACTCAGTAGGTATAAAAAAAAAATTTTAAAAATTGAAAATCGCTTGGAATTTTCCTTGGAATTGCTGGAAATTTCTTAGCTTTGTAATTGCGATGAAGAATGAAATCAAATTCTGCACTTTTGACAAATTTTTTTCCATAAATGCTTGGTACAAAGGTAGCTAAGATGACATAGTGCTTGACAGGCTATCATTCACTTGCTCGGTAGGAGCTTACAACTTGATGATCGAATAAAACTTTTATTGCTCCCAACCTAGCTCGGTTGAGTCTGTGACTAATCTTGCTCGGTATGACCTAATTTCTTGTGACCCTTTGTATCTAAAATACTAATTTGATCCTTTTATTTCTTTCATTTCAGAACTGCTTGAGATATCACTTGAAGATGTAGTTCCATATCCTCCTTTATGAATCTAATTAGAAATGGAGTCACCCACTTCTTGAGTGACATTGCCATCATTTGAACTGTTCTACTCGGTAGATTTAGGAATCCACTATTGTGTCATCTACTTTTGAATGTTTTCAGCTTTAGCTTTCATTTCATCTTCAACTCTTCTTATGTTTATGCATTTTTTAGCTATATGACTAAGTTTTGTACATGTATAGCACCTTATATTAGTGTCCTTCTTCCTTAGGTGATGTCTTGCACAGTTTATACCAATATTTCCATATTCTACACAATGATGACATATGCACTAGGTATTGTATTCCCATCCAAATATTGCTTTAACAAGTTCTTCGACTGGATTGAATGATTTGGATTTGCATTGGAATGCCTTGTGACTATGCTTCTTACATTTGTGACAATTTCCTTCAAATTTTTGTTTCTCCTTGCATTCATTAGCTTTATGACCATGCTTACTGCAATTGCAGCAATTTCCATTGAATTTACCTTTTCCATTGATCCAACACTTGTTTGATGTGTGATCTAACTTACCATAGTGATTGCAAGCAGATCTTTGATTCCTTTGGGTACCTTGTTTGGAGGTTTCACCTTCTTCCTTATAACCAAGTCCAACTTTACCTTTTTGTCTATGAAGATTCTGCTCACTTCGTTGATTTAATTGAGTCATGTCTGCTTGAGATTCCATCATTGTCTCATTGATTTATTTTTCAGATCTTAAGTCACTTTGTAAGCTTTCATTGATTTGTCTTTCAGTGATTAAATCATTCCTCAGGCTTCCATTTTCAGATCTCAAATTCATATTTTCTTCATTTGCATTAGATAGTTGATCCACAAGATCTTCATACTGATTGGATTGATTATTTCTTGTTTCTAAGTATTTAGTTGCCTTGTTTCTCTATTCCAAAACTTCACATAGCCTGAATGATTGGATTTCTGGTTCTCTTTTATGCTTTCTTACTTCTTCTTGAAGAGAGCCATTTTTTGCTAGGAGTTCCTTGATTGCCTCATTAGCTTCATTTGAACTGCTTGATGGTAAAAGGTCTTCAATCTTTTCTTCAACATAAAGATGGTCATTCATTTGTCTTGCAAGTTCCTTCCTTCTCTTCAAGGATTGAGAAAGATGCTCCTTTGATTCTTTGAGTTGAGCCATGGTCATTTCCAGATCTAGATTTTCATTTTCAATAGCTTTATCAAGTCTAAATATCTCCATTGTCCTTGATCTTTCCTCAAAGTAGAAAACTTTATCCTAAGAACCACAACAACTCTGATACCAATTGTTGGAAATATTCAAGATATGATAGGTTACTGAGAGGGGAGGGGTGAATTAGTAACTTCAAAACTTTAAACAATTCAACACTTTAACCATATATACTATTCATCATTCATCGATCTAATCTACTGCATATATGAGAGATCAAAAATTCATAGCACATGTACACAGTGATTTGGTAACCCAGAAAAATTCCAAATAGAAAGTAAAATTGGGGTGTGGATGACACCCACAAAACTTTGTTATTGTACTATGAAGTTGGCATGTTAAGGCTTACATTGACCACTTCTAGTGATCCACCCTATTAGGAGCACAAAGGACTACTAGGTCCACCTTCCTAGAGGATTTACAAACATAAACTGAAGTATGCACTCTGTTAGGAGATTTATACAAATGTTGTTAAGTCTACCCTATTAAAGGATGTACAAAACTGATTCACCTATTAGGATGAAACAATGGATCTACTTACAACTTGATTGCTAATTAGATCCTTGAAGTACATATCACCTGTTGTGACTGATGAATCTTTACTGCTCTGTGTAGACCTTGCTGAATACTTTTTTCTTCTTCTAATTTTCTTTCCTTCTTCTCAAAGTATTATGTGTTTATCTTTATACATCATGCATACATTGAATATGATATAATATATTACATA
Organism: Cupressus sempervirens; assembly: GCA_028749045.1. Taxonomy (NCBI): domain Eukaryota; kingdom Viridiplantae; phylum Streptophyta; class Pinopsida; order Cupressales; family Cupressaceae; genus Cupressus; species Cupressus sempervirens. The sequence continues at coordinate 97,894,534 of CM053790.1, forward strand.
CATACCATTCTAATAATTACAGTTGCAAGGTAAGCCAAAACACAAGTGAAAAAAATATTATTGAGTTGACCAAACAGTAGAATACTCAGGTTCTTCAAGCTAACTTGGTAACCTTCTGATACTTGGCATTCACTACATTACTCGGCTTTGTCATGCACTCGATATAAGTGAAGGCTTAGTCCATACTAATCACACAATGTAGCTTGGAACTTGGTAACCATTGCAGACTTGATAGATATAGGATCACTCGATAAAAACTACATCATCACATCATTCTGCATGTCTCTTCAAAATTTGTTGACCTTTCAAACTATTGGTTGGGGCCCACCATGTGAGCCTTGTGACTTTCCAAAAGCCCAATGTCTTTAAGACACTTAACAATAGAGTGAAAGGTATATATATACATGAAAAATTCCCTAGCTCCCCAATGTGAGACTGAATCCCTCACACTTTTTCATCCATTTTTTTAAATCACTAGGCATACTCAACAAATTAGTTCTGCTTCCACTCACATTCATCATTTCTCTTTTTTTTTTGTTAGAATAGGATTGAACTAGAAGCAAGGATTTTTTTCCCTTGCACCTCCTTAGGATAGGAACTTGAATAATGATATTTTAAATGGGAGCTTCCTTCAAGCACATACCTCAACAAATGCAATAAAGGCATGCCTACAATTTCTATGGTGGTGCATGAGAAATGTAATAAACATTCCACAAGTTGTATCATGTAAATTTTATGAGGCACCTTTAATTTTTTCTATACCAAAAAAATGGGACTAACTTTGCTTGGCAGTGTTGTGAAATGGGACTAGTGCATTAGGCACATTGGGGAAAACATGTGGATCAAATTAAAATGCTAGTCCTTAATAATTATATGCATCCAGGTTACAAGGCTCCTATTTTATGCACCCTCTTCCAAATTATGGTGTTTGTACTTAAACAATACATTTATTTGCTTGTACGTATCTTGACATATGTTTGTAGTAGTCCAAGTTAAGAGACACTATTTTCTATAAGTAGACTAGGCATGTGAAAATGCTGCCTTAGATTTGAGGAACAAAAAATAACTTTAGGGCTCATAAATACATATTAATAGTTATTTTTCCATTCCACATTTTCACTCTCAAAAATGTCAATGATTTCTTATGCCAATTGATCATGTTGTGATCAATGGACTCTCATCAATCAATGTCTTTCTATGTGGCATCTAAATAAAACCATAACTCTCAACATTCCAATATTGTTCTAGGCTTGGCTACAAGAAACTAATATTAATCTTCATATATCCTTGTTGAATGTCACACAAATGGGTAGAGCCATGAATTTCCACCATGTCCTTTTCATATTGACCACAAAATTCATTCATATACCACCTTGATTAATATCTTTGTGTGAAACTAGGGTAGGGAGCCAATAATAAAGGCCTTTTACTTTGGTCATGGAAATGGTCTCTTAAGTGAAAGCACATGTTAACATTAATTTCCTCCCTTTTAGTATGCCTTAGGTATCTATTCTATTTCCATTCTCCCATTTGACCCTGAAACAATATATGTGCATTCAAAGAATGATATAATTATTGAAATCATTACACTCTTCATTTAACATCTTCACATTTCATATACCTTATTGATTTGATGAAATCAATTGGGCCCCAAAGTAGGTCTAGCTAATTTTTTTTTTTCAAACAAATGACATATCAAGTCACTCCACTGATATCTCCTCACATATTGAAACCATTTTGAAACATTGATTCAACTCCTAGGAATCATTTTCAACCTTTCACACAAACTAGAAAATTCTTACTATGAGGTCCTCTAACAACTAACAACTGGGCCCAAAAATGTAACACATTGATTCTTTCTTCCACCTTCCCTTACAATATCAAATTTTGTCTCATGATGACTTCAGGGTCAAAAGATATTGATTATTAAAGTTACCCTTGTGAAACTACCTGCAAGAAAACATGTCAGAAAATAATAAAGTGCATTTGGTTTTGTCTTTGAAACTACGTCAAATGGACACTTGGAGGCATGAAAACTCGAGCATTAGTTCAATGCCACAAGGAGAGCATAAATCTATGATTAGGGCTTATGACACATAATTGGAAGCAATTGGTGAATGTTCAAAGTGGAGTACTTGGATTTTCATGACTAGAAACACTGGTAGAAAAGTGATTTTCACATAATTACTTGAAATGACAATCTATTAGTATAGTCAACATGGATATATTGAATGCATGGGTCTAGAAACATAAAACACCTCATATGCCTCAAAAGGATAGTTGGGTACACATGTATTAAATTTACTTATAGGTGCTCAATTTGACTCAAAAGTTTCAAATGACACTAAAATTTTGGATGAAATTTTGAGTCCCAACTTTGACCTAGGACAATAGCCTACATGTTTAATTATTGGATGATCTAATTGATGCATGCAAGATATATGATAATAATACATATGTATGCATTTTCTTATGTGGTAAAAAGTGTTATTGTGACATTAGGACCTTGGATAACTTATTCAACCTCCCAATTATTATGAAGTATTCCAAAAATTGGTATCAGAGCTTTGGAGCTTGTGAGGAATACTTTGAAGGTACTATAAACTAAAACATAAAAATTCTTAAGAGAGAGCTACAGATTCTTAACAAGGAGAAATTTACTTCATGGCAAAGTTTGATGAAGCTACATTTAGGAGGACTTGGAGATTATGCACATACTACCATTACTATTGAGCATTTTGACTTTGTTGGAGCTGCTACTATTGAAGATCTAAAGAAGAAGAAAGAGCACAATTAGGAAATGATAGAGTTTGCATCTTCCCTAAGCTACACTTAGTTCACTGACATCAAAGAATGTGATTCTACTAAGAAGATGTGGGATGCTATAGAAAAGATCTATGGAGGAGAAAATATGTGCTCAGAGCAAAATATAAAAGTCTTAGAGGCAAGTTTGATGATATGAGAATGCAAGAAGGTGAGAATATAGTTCAATACTATGCCAAAGTAAAATAAGTTGTAAATGAAATAAGAGGAGCAAATGGTAAGATTGGAGATAAGATTGTAATTAGAAAAGTTTTGAAAACACTTTTTCCTATCTATTTTATTTGAGTCTCTTACATATAGGAGCTAAAATGTACACTTTGTAATAATCTGACCCTTGAAGGATTGATGGGGTAGACTGGCTACTTTTGGACTCTCTATTTTTGATGAATTCAAAATTGAAAATGTTGAATCTTCTTTGGAAGCTAAATTGTCATTGAAAGAGCCTAAGGAAAAGAAAAAGATAAAGATAAAACATGTTTCTAGTGACACTGATATAGATGAAGATGATGCTGAAGATCTTGAAGCATTGTTGGCTAGAAGATTCCATAGAGGAAAAGGAAAATAAAAAGGTAAGTTACCTATCATATGTTTCAATTGTAATGAGATTGGTCATATTGCTACTAAATTTGCAAAGAGAAAGAGCAATAGAAGTGGAGACAAATTTAGAAGAAAAATAAATGCTCTAACAATAACTTGATTATAGAGGAAAATGAAAGAAGGCCTACTACATTGTTGAAGAAGAATCCAATGAAGAATCTAACAATCATGATGATGAAGTTGTCTATGTTTCAATGAAGGATGAATCTGATGAAGTTGAGGCAACTGCATTAATGTCTTATGTAAACAAGACTGATAGATGGATTATTATAGTGGATGTTCTAATCACATGACTAGAGATAAAACTAATTCAATTCCCTTGTGCATTATGATGGAAATAGTGTTAGATTTGGAATGATGCAATATGTCTAATCAAATGAAAAGGATCAATAAAATTGATAGACAAGATCATATGTGACAATGCTTATTATGTAGAAGGGCTCAACTATAATATATTAAGTCTATCACAACTAAATAGTTTTGGATGTAAGGTTGAATTTGGAAATAGAAAATATAAGATCCATGATGTTGATGGAGAACTAATTGGTAATGGTGATCAAACTATAGGTAGTTTTTTTCTATCTTGACATGAATGATTCTACTTGTTTTGATGTATTACTTGATGATGTGTTCCTATGGAAAAAAGACTATGTCATGTAAATTTTGATAATTTGGTTAGTATCAATAAAATGAAAAGAGTCAGAGGTTTGTCCAAACTAAAGAAACTTGATAATGTGATATGTAAACAATGTCAACTAGGAAAAATGACAAAGTCTAGTTTTAAGAGTAAGACTCAAAATTCTAAAGAAATTTTGGAGTTAGTACATACTGATTTATGTGGACCAATTAATGCGCAAAGTTACAAAGGTGGGATGTACTTTACATTAGTTGTTGATGATTACTCAAGGATGATGATTGTTATTTTTTTAAGAGATAAATTGGATGTATTTCAAATGTTTAAGTGGTACTTATCAAGAGTTGAGAATGAGAATGGAAAGAGATTTAAATGTATAAGATTTGACAGAGGTGGAGAATTTACATCAAATGATTTTGAAGTTTTCTACAATGATAGAGGAATCAAGAGATATACTTCTACACCTAGAACCCCTCCAATAATTGAGATTTCAGAAAGGATGAATATGTTTATGATGGACTATGCTAAAACACTCATAATGGAGAAGAATGTTCCTTTGAAATAATAGAGAGAAATTCTAAGTATAGTTGTCAATACCCTAAATAGAGTACAACTCAAGAAAGGTAGACACGTTACACCTTTTGAACTTTTGTATGGATACTCACCCAATGTAAAATATTTTAAGGTATTTGGAAGCAAGTGCTACATTCTTAAGGAAAATAGGCTGAATGGAAAATTTGATGCTAAGAATGAAAAAGGTATATTCCTAAGATATTCTATAAGAAGTAAAGATTACTGGTATTTAAATACTAACAATAATAAAGTTCTGGAAAGTGCAAATTTGAAATTTGATGAAAATACAGGGGTACATGAAGATGAACCTACAAAGGAACTTGAAGACTCCAAAAATTTTGTGTATTTCAATGATGACACTATTACTCTTAGAATGGTTTTGAAATTTGAGTGTCAATAGACTTAACCAAACTCTGAAGATAATGTTGAGTACAATACATAAGCCGAGCTATAGTGTATATTGAGCCAGAGAATTCAATAGGTGTTGAGCAAAGTTCAAGTGCCAAGTGATAAAGTGATGCCAAGAAAAATAGAATTAACATAGATACAAAGTGAAATAGAATTACTATAGGAGCTGAGTGAAACAAGATTCCTATATGTGTTGAGCATCAATAAGTAGTAACTATCGAGTAACACAAAATCAACATATGAATTTGCATCTTCACAAAGTCAGATGTAAACCATTTTTGGAGCTAACATAGGATGAATCTCGAAGGATCTTGAAGATAAGATTAAATCTTTTGCATTCCCTATGCAATCAGCATGTAGCCAATAAGAAAAATGGAGAAGGCGTGCAACCAATAGAGAAAGTGTAAGAATTGAGAAGAAAATGAAGAGTAAATATTGATTGTAGATTCATAACTAACCCTAAGTCTTCAAAATCTTTAAAAGGAAGATGAAACTCCATTATCTACATGCAAAAAGTATAGAAGGGTTTAAAGACTTAGAACGAGCAGAATAGTATTTTAGAATCTACTTGATGGAGAACAAAGTATCTGAGCTGAGAAGAGTGACACATTAGATCAAGCAAGGATTAGAGGAGAGTGAGCTAAACAAGGATCTAGAATCCAAAATTAAGGATTACAAGTCATCAGGTCAAGACATTCTACCATATGTTCTAACCATTTGTATTGTAAGAATGGAAATCCTATGTTGATAGGTTCACCTAACAACCATTTTGGTTTAATAGCCATATTGTAGATCCTTAATAGGATTGTAAATCCTTTAACAAGCTAACATTCCAAGTGATTGTTTTTAAATTCTTTAATCAGGTCACTTTTAATAGGGTAATTAGTCTTTAATAGGATAGGCCTTTCATAGGGTAGACCATTGGAAGTAGTCAAAGTTTGTAACCTTGAATAGTTACACATTGATGCGGTGATATTTTGTGGGTGTCATCCCCACCCTAATTTCACCCTCTCATTTTGGAGGGTTTCTAGGTTACAAAATTCTTGTGTTATCTATCTTCATGCATGTCTTTACTTTCATGTTTATTAAATGAATTAGATGCATTTGAATGTTTTCAGTTAAAAGGTTTTGAAAAGGTTAAAGTTAGTTACTTCTAATTCACCCCCCCTCTCAGATGTAAATCTTCCCACTTGTAAATTCCAACAATTGGTATCAGAGCCAAGTTCTCACAAGGAGGAGCCTTACAACTCAAAGAAAAGATCTAGAAATGGAAGTATACAAACTTGGGAAGATCATAGAGAATTAGGCAATTGATATAGAACTTACTCTATAGTCTTTATAAGAAGCTAAGGAGGAAATGAGAAAATCCTTAAAGAGAAGAAGAGACATTGCCATAGCTAAGAATGATACATAATACAAGGAGATTGAGACTTCAAAATTGTTTTCAAATGGAGATTCTAAAGAGTTTGATGCAGCAATAGCAGACCTAATGGAGAAGAATAGAGCCCAAGTAGAAGAAATTAGAACACTCATGCTTGAACAAGATTGACAAGCCATGATATTTTGTGAGGTGACTGAATAAAAGAAAAGAGCCATTGAAGATAAGGCTATGCTAGAAGAAGACAAGAGAAATCTTGGCAACAGACTGGATGAAAATTCAATTGAACTTGCAAGAATCTCAAACATGTAGCTAGACACCCTAAGCCAAATGATGAATGCACATCATGAACTGAATGTGAAGGATATTGAGATCTCTACAATGAAGATGCATAACAAACAACTACAAAATGATCTAAAAAGAGAGAAGGAAATTGTAGAGGGCTTCAACAAAGCCAATGATGCCATCAAGTACTTTGAGCAGCTACTAAAATCACCAAGGGCTGGAAATGATACTTCAAGATTAGGATACACTAGCACTAAACATGGAGAGTCATCCAAGACTACAAAACAAAGGAGTAACAAAGGTAAGAACACTAAACCTACTTCTTATTTCTATGGTAAAAAAGGACATACCTCTAATGTATGTAGGAGCAAGAATGTCCATCAACATGACAAATATTAGAATATGAGTGACTATCACAAGTGCAAAAAGCAAGGACATCAAGCACATGGCTGTAGGACTAGGACCATCAGAACACCAAGATTTGAAGGTCACTACTACAATTGCAAGAAGTATGTTCATAGAGCTTTTTAGTTTAGATCAAAGCCTATGTGGACAACTAATCAATCAGCAAGAGTAATAATCATGGACATCGGTATAATTGGGACTACAACACCAAGTATAGCTATCATTACTATTAGGAATATGGACACATTCCTAAAAATTGCACAAGGACACATTTGAAAGGAAACTATAGCAGATCATTGAGTCAAACCACATCTTTTAGTTGCTTGAAAATTGGTCATGTCAGTAGGAATTTCCCAACAAGGTCAAAGTTACCTAACTCATAGAATAAAAAAGGAAAAGAGAAGGTGGATGTTGAACACATCAAAGGAGAAATGAATAAGACATGGAAGAAGAAAGATGTGTGTAGCACATCAAATGAAGGGATCACTTCACCTAGAAGGTCAAGTGGTCACACTTCATCAAACTAAGCAAAGAGGAGGCATGAGGGACTAATATACAAAGATTTTTCATCCATCAGTTCCTAAAACAAGCAAGTACTAAAAAGAAGAAATTGGCATGTTGTCAAGTTGCCCTCAGATATTGAGTAAAATCTTAGTTCATGCTAAGTTGACTATCAAAAATAGTAGAAGCCGAATGATTAGAAGTAGTTGAGTAAAGAGGATAATTTAGTTGAAGTCAAGTAAAGAATACTCTTGTGGATGCCAAGTGGTTGAAAATTAATGAAAGCTAAGTAATGTAGAATCCTTCAAAACTTGAGTAGATAGCTATAAATGCACTAAGCATTAAATACAATGAAAATAGGGTATAGTAACAAGTTTTCAATCATTTTAACTCATCATGAACGAAGAGAAAAGATGAAAAAGAGTGTAGAGTGACTTTACAATAGAGAATCTAGTCTTCAAAGTATATTTCATCAATTTTGAGGTATTTACATTTGTGTTGAGCTACGTAGTTTCATATTTTCTTTGAATTCAAATCGTAGATTGCAAAAATGACATCTAGCTCTAGGAAAACTCAGGAAAAGGAACCATTTGAGGTCTAGCTAGTGTCCAATGAAGTGAAACAACTTGATTTCTACCCAATCCTAGAGGTAACATATTAAAATGACCTATTTGGAGCCCTATCTATCATACCCCCTAAGGTAGTCATGGTTCAAGATGTTAGGAAATAGTATACTTGCAAGATTGGAGCCATAGGTGACATGAAAATGAGGGAATCCTATGAGATATTTTGTGATAATGGAGTGTTGAAGGAAGAATATAAGAATGTTGAGAAGAAGGGTTTGACATGAGCCCTAGAATTTCCCATAGTATTTAAGACTAAATGGATTAGACTAGTACTTAGCAAAATACATAATGGAAGCTTATGGTTGGAGGATGGTCCATTGAAAATCACCAAAAGAATTATGCATAGAATGATAGGGTACCAAACCCTAGATTGGCCTAAGACACTTAGGAGTGATTCTAAGGAAGCAATTGAGAAAAATACATGTGCTGAGTGGAACAAGAGAGTAATTACAATAGATACCATTCGAGACCCTCTTGTAGATTTTTCTATTAGGGTTATTGCACAAAAATTCTACCAATATAGTAGACTTAATAGTGTTCCCTGCATTGCAATGGATGTGGAATATAAATTGGCGAAAAAGGATCATAGCTATGATCTTGCAGAACTAGAGCTGCAACAAATTAATGAAAATCTAGTAGCTATCAAGAGAACCAAGGGAGCCCAATGCAAATTTGGTTATATTTTGATTTGCATTTTCTTTTATGTATAAAATGAGTTTCCTTATTTAGGTAAAGTGGCATGGAAAACAAATAGGTCTGTTATAGCTCAAGTTAATTAATACATTGAACAGATGGGAGCTAATTGTGAGACCCTTATGACTGGTTATTTTGAAGACTTCAAGGAGTCAATGAAACAAAGGCTAAGAATAGCAGTTTTCATAGTAGAAAAACAAGTAAATGATGTATGTTTTCTTGTAGATATTGATTATACATACATTCAATCTACCATACCAAGATTGAGATGGTTAAGACCTCTTGGCTATGTAATAAATATAGATAAAGCATCAACAGCTATAACTGCATTACTAGCAGAGGAAGTGGACAAGAATGCACCACATTTTGGAACCTATGATGTGGTTAGGTCTAACGTGGATATGGAGATAGAGACTACCTCCACACTAAAAAAGAAAGAAAAACTTGTGAAGAAGTTAAAAGGAAAATTTGGTGAGGGTACTACAGAAGAAGAAGAAGTAGAAGGTGATGAAGATGAAAAAGGTCAAGGACCCCTTGTTTTAACAAAAGGTATGGGGGAGGATGTTGAAGAAGAGGAAGGTATCAAGAAAGCAGCACCAAAGCTAGAGCCAAAGAAAGGAAAAGCTCAAAAGTAGACAGGTGCACAACTAAAGGGGAAGAAGAAGACAACAAAGCCTAGCCTAGCCAAGCCAACTACAAGGGTAGATACTAGGGCAATAATGAAAGTGGCAAAAGAATAGGAGAAAGAAAAAGTAATAGAGCAAGCAAGGCGAGCAAAGCAAAAGAAGAAAAGAAGATATGTTGCACCTCCAAAATCAGATGAAGAAAGGATAGAGTCTGATGAAGTTCAATTTAGATTGGTAAGACATTCTACTAAGTCTAAATCGGAAAGTGTTAAGAAGAATGGGACAACAAAACATAGTGGAAGAGTCCATCTACACTATGATGGCCAAGTTCAAGACTACCCCACTTGATCTAGACAATTCAATGCCTAAAGAGTTAAGTTTATTATTTGAGAATAATTGGCATTACTACCTTAAAAAGGAAAAGGAAATAAGGGACTCTTCATTGGCTTGTGTAATCCTAGACCTAACTAAATGTCAAATAAAAAAGGCTAGGAAGAAACATGGGAGAAAATTTGCACCCAAATATAGAGCCTTTAGTATACTACAAAACCAAATTGAGGATGTTGTTCAGAAATCCACTCTTATGTGGAAGGTTATATATGGATTGACTATAGTAATTGAAGGGTAGGAAGACCCATTTGAAGGAAGAAATGATGAAGAAGAAGAGGAAAATGAGAAAGATGAGGAGGTAGAGAAAGAAAAATAAGAGGAAACAGTGGAGAAGACACATGGTGAAGAGGCAACAACTAAGGAGCAGCAGCCAGAACAGAGTGTCCAAGACACCCAAATGCCACCACCAAGTCCTCCACAAATTAAACTTGCAGAAATGGTAATTGTAAAGGATGTTCCTAATGCCTTAGGTTAGAAACTCAATCCTTTAACTATAGAAGATCTCAAAAAGATCCTTCACAAAACCACATTGCAATCACAACTATGCACTAATCCAGTTTTGGTGAGTGTGGAAGATTTGCAAACGGCTGGAGTAGAAATCATAAGGGAGAAGGAAAACACACAAGAGTCACCTTCACAAACTCCCACAACTACAATAGATCAACCTAAAGAGATAGAAGCACAAGATAAAACTACTAAGGTTTATTCTATAGTAAAAGTGACAACAACTGTCAAGGAGCCAACTAAGGAACAAATGGGACAAGATGTTTCTACTGCACAAAGCCAAGGTGCACCTTCTCAACTAATCATTATTGACCAAGGTAGTAGAGAACAAGAGAAGAAAGAGGAGAAAAACCTTCATGAGCAGGAGGCAATAAAGACATTGGTAAACTTTCCTACCTCAAGGACTCCTACCAAGAAGCCAAGCACTGATGTAGTACCATTGCAAATTTTAGCACCAGGCTCGAGCTCCACCAAGGTAGCAAGGGTACTTCAGTATGGAAACCTTGCACTTCATGAAGACATAGTCATACCACGTTATGACTCTAGAACAATGAACCTAGCACAAATAAATGAAGTGCAAGAGGCACTAAAGAGAAGGAAGAAACAAGGGATACTAAAAGATGAGTATAGATAAAAGCAGGCACTTGTGGAAATCAAAGAAATATTCCTTGATGCATTTAGCTTACAAGCACCTAATGAAATGAAGCCCATCATGGAGAAATTGTCTGATATAGTGGACCAGGTAAAAAATGAAGACCTTGATACTAATGTTAAATTATTAGAATGGTCTGAAAAGAAGTTTCAAATGAAAGTCAATGAGAAGATATCTAGCGAAATAACACTTTCACAAGTAGAATTGGCTAAGAAGGTTGAAAGAGTGAAAATACTACCTCGAATCTATTCTCAATGTACTTCAAATTGTGTGATTCATCATAATTCACATAAGAATATAGCCAATGGATACTGAGCTTGAAATGAAATCTCAAGATTTCTAGCACACAACTACCAAAAGATCTAGCTCAAAGTGAAGCATTTTGCAACAACACTTCTCACCTAGAAGGAGTTAGCTATATGGATAGAAGAAGAGGCCAATATTAAGGAAAATTTAATATAGATTCAATCCTCTATTACTCCAGATCTAGAAGTCCTACATAAGGAATAGGCCTATGCAAAAAATGTCTTAAAGAAAGATCCCAATCTTTCTAATTTAAAAGACCTTGTACATCTTGCAGCTGAGACAACCATCCAACACAAATAAATGAAAATAGAATTGAACAATTGGGATGCTTCTCTAAAGATGATAATGGAGGTAAATAAATTTTTTTTGGCTAAATACTATATTCACCCTTAGGACCCTTTGACATAAGTGTCAAAAAGGGGGGAGATGTAAATAAAAAGGGGGGAGAAATTATGCATGGGGGAGACATACATTTTTGAGATATACATTTTTGATATAGGGGAGATACAACATTCATTGATGAAGGTAATAAACAATACCCATGATGAAGAAATAAGGAGATACAACCAAAAAAATAAAACCAAAAAAAAAATAGAGGCCAGAGAAACAGAGTACATAGAAACAAAGGCAAAAGAATGAAGACAAATAGTATCAGACACATTAGCATGAGAAAAATTTATCATAAGGATTTGGGATATAGAAAAGGCAGAACAACTCAGGGGGAGTTACAAATATTTGAGGTATATCATCTTCTACAAAATTTTGAACAAGTGTTTGAAGTTTTGTACATATGATGAATAGAATATGTATGATGCTCATAGAGATCAAATTCATAAAGCCTAGTTAAGTGTTTTTGCCAATCATGTCGAAGGGGGAGATTGTCAGTCTCAAAATGGTTTTGACATTTGAGTATCAACACACTTAACCAAATTCTCAAGATCATGTCGAGTACAATATGGAAGCAAAGCTATAGTGTATGCCAAGCCAGAGAATTCAATAAGTGTCGAGTGAACTTTAGGTGCCAAGCGAAGTTCAAGTACCAAGTGACAAAGTAATGCCAAGTCACTATAAGTTCCAAGAAAAATGTAGATGTTGAGAAAAATACAATTACCATAGATGCCAAGTGAAAAAAAATACTATAGGAGCCGAGTGAAACAAAATTCCTATATGTGTTGAGCATCAACAAGTAGTAAGTGTCGAGTAACACATAATCAACATATGAGTTTGTATCTTCAAAAACTCAGATGTAAACTATTTTTGGAGCTGAAATAGGATGAATATCAAAGGATCTTGAAGATAAGATCAAATCTTTTGCATTAGCTATGTAATCAACATGCAACCAATAAGAAAATGGAGAAGGCATGCAACCAATAGGAAAAGTGCAAGAATTGAGCAAGAAATGAAGAGTAAATATTTATTGTACATTCATACCTAACCATAAGTCTTCAAAATCTATAAAAGGAGCACAAAAATCCATTATGTGTGTGTGAGAAGTGGATGTGAGATGTGTATGGGTGAATTATAGCAAATTACAGAAGGGTTTAAAGACTTAGAAAGAGCATAACAGTATTGCAAAATCTAGTTGATCAAGAATAGAGTATTAGAGTTGAGAAGAGTAACATATAAAAACAAGCAAGGATTAGAGTAGACAAAGCTAAACATGGATCTAGAATTAGTAATTAAGGATTGCAATTCATTAGGTCAAGACATTCTACTATACTTTCTAACCATTTTATTGTAAGCATGGAAATCCTATGTTGATAGGTTGGCCTAATAGCCATTTTGGTTTAACATACATATTGTAGATCTTTAATAGGATTGTAACTCCTTTAATAGGGTAACATTCCAAGTGAGTGATTGTAAATCCTTTAATTAGGTCACTTTTAATAGGGTGAAAATTCTTTAACAGGATAGGCCTTTCATAGGGTAGACCATTGGAAGTGATCAAACTTTGTAAACTTGATTAGTTACACATTGCTATAGTGATATTCTATGGGTGTCATCCCTACCCTATTTTTACCTTCTCATTTTGGAGGGTTTCTAGATCACAAAATTCTTGTGTTATCTATTTCCATGCATGTCTTCACTTTCATGTTTATTAGATGAATTAGATGCATGTGAATATTTCTAGTTAAAAGGTTTTCAAAATGTTAAATTTAGTTACTTCTAATTCACCTCCCCTCTCAAAAGTAAATCTTCCAACTTGTAAATTCCAATAGACACAAGTGGTGATGAAGTTGTGAACCAAGTTAAAAAACAACAACAAGTTTTAGTGACTATTGAGTCACATACAATGAATGTCGACCCCCATTCAGGAGTCAAGTTGCATTCCATTCTAGTACAAAATTGCTAATAGAAGATGAATTACATTTTGATGATGATATTTGTTCACATGAAAGGAATGTCTAGATACCTAATAGAGAAGCAGAAAGTGATTATGAAGCTGAGAGATCTCTTGAAGAAAATAGAGCCAAACCAAGATTTTCTAAGTATGATAGAAGACATCACCCTACTACACAAATTATTGCAGATAAAGAGGCTAAACCTATGACAAGAAACAAGTTGAGAAGTGATACATGTCTTCTATGCATGCATGAGCCTAATTCAGTCAATGATGCATTAGAAAACGATGACTAGAGTCAAGATATGAGAGAGGAGATTGATAAAATTGAGAAGAATAAAAACTAATCACATATACCTAGACTAGAGAACAAGAATTTTATTGGAACTGAATGGGTGTATAGAAACAAACCTGATGAGACTCGTGAAGTCACAAAAAATAAGGCAAGGGATATGCTCAAGAAGAAGGAATTGATTACTGAGAAAAAATTTCCCCTATTGTAAGATTGGAAGGAGTAGGAACTCTTCTTTCTTACTCTACATACAAAGGTTCCAAATTTTATCAGATGGATGTGAAATCTACATTTCTGAATGACATATTGGAAGATGAGGTCTGCATTGAACAACCTAAAGGATTTTTGGATTCAACAACAAGAACATGGTATGTAAAATACACAAAGCTTTTTATGTTTTAAACTAAGTATCTAGAGGATGGTATGCAAGACTTCATAATTACCTTGTGAAGATTGGTTTTGACAGATCTAGTAATCAATATTTTAAGATTGAAGGTGATAAAGGTATTTTACTAGCTGAAAGTTTTGTTGATAATATCATAGTTGGAGTACCAAATGCATTATGCAAGACATTTGTTAATGAAATAATGAAAGAATATGAGACATCCATGTTTGGAGAGATTAAATTCTTTATTGCCCTGCAAGTGTATCAAATGAAGTATGGTATTTACATGATTCAGTTCAAGTATGTGGAAGAAATATTGAAAAATTTTGGTATGGAGGATCCAAAATGTGTTAGTACACTATGATCATAGGACATAAACTATAAAAGACTAATGATTCTACTAAAGTGAACCAAACTTTGTATAGGTCTATGATTGGTAAATGGTAATATGTAGTTCATAGTAAACTTAATATTTCTTCAGAAGTTGATATTTTTGCAAAATTTTACAAATCCTAAGTAAAATCACTTAATGGCTATAAAAAGGATAAGAGATATTTGAAAGGGAAATAAAACTATTTTTTAACTATAATAAGAATGGAAAATTTTAATTGATAGCCTACATTGATGGTGATTGGGTTGGAAATGTTGATGTTAGAAAAAGTACAAGTGGTGGAGCATTTTTCTTGGGAAAGAGACTAGTTAGCTAGACTGGTAAGAAACAAAATTATATCTCACAATCTATTGTTGAAGCTGAATATGTGGCTACTATAGTGAATTATACAAATTTTGTGTGTATTAAATAGTCACTAAAAGGAATGAAGGAGGAAATTACTAAACCTATTGTAAACTACTATGACAATACTAGTTAAATAAACATATCAAAGAACCCTGTGATGCATACGAAGACAAAACATGTAACTATCAAGTATCATTACTTGAGAGAGCTGGTTTAAGACAAGGAATTAAAGAATGGAATATGTGAATACAAAAGAATAGATAGTTGATGTATTCACAAAGGCTTTACCTAAGGATTCTTGTGAGTATCTAAGAGGTAAACTAGGGGTGTTACCCCTATCCCTAGGTATTTAAGAGGCAAGAGAAATGTCATGCATCAAATGAGTTTACTATCATAACTTACAACTTGATGTAGAGGATCTTACTTTTGAAGCTGTGTAAAGTAATACTAGAGCTGGAACAAAAGATCAGTCACAAGCATGGTGATGAAGGAAGAACTTGAATTGTTAACATCTGCATGTTGAGATGAGAAGTCTTTTGTATTATTTTCAAGGAGGGAGAAATAAGTAAAGAGTGATATCAAAATAGAATACCAACCAAAGAGGGAGATCTATAGAGTGATACAGATTAGACTAAATAATATAGATTTTATCAAAGAGGTTGAAACACAAAGAGTGAGATATAGCTTGAGAAGTTTATAAATAGTGGGAGAAGACCTACAAGATGAAAGAGGGACTCATAAGAAAGAGATGATGATAATATTGTTATGACTTGAGAAATAATGAGGGAGATATGAAAATTGAGTTTGTTGTCCAAGAGGAAGATATAAGAAAATTACACTGAATGAGATTGACAAATATCACACTACCCTACCTAGAGGAAGGACACATATAGATAGAAGGAGAGATTGTAATAGTTTGTATTATTGTTGGTATTGTTTTTCCATAAGTGCTAAAGAGGGGTATTGCTAAAAAAAGATTGTTTATTGTACAGAATCTACAACAATCATTATATTGTCAATGATATCAAACCTGCTACTTACTGGTGAGTGCCAATTTCTTGTTTGATCTAAGTGGTATTATTTGTTTGATTGATGAAGAGGATTTGAAGAAGATAGGATGACAAGCTATTACAAATAGTGATTACTTAGACGGGGGGTCAATCATTAATCTACAAACTTTAGTTGCCAACTAGATATTATTACTTACTTTAAACCATGCATAACAAAGTAATAAAGTGATCATGAATAGTAATAGTAACAATGCACAAAGATAACTCATGACAGCATATTTTGTTAACTAGGGAAACTCTGAGCAAGGGAAAAGCCATGTGGGGATGATACCCACTAAATAATATACCGATATATATGTTCCTTGTTAAAGGATGGATCCTATTAGGAGTCAATGAGAAAATATAGTATAACAGTCCATGTTAGAAAACTTTGAATCCCTATTAGTAGATTCCAACCCTGATAGGAATTGTGGAATAATGTATGCAAGATGAGCCCACTAACCAAACATGCAATTTCAACTACATGAAGATCTCACTACTTAATCCAGTAATTTACTATTATTTTCCTTCCTACATTGATCTCTAATCTTTAGCTCGATCTTGGATCACCAAAAAATTCATACAAAAATTCACATATATCTCTTTGACAAAAGTTCACTCACAAGTTTGCATACTTCATACAATACACATAATAGCACTCTTCTTATCACAAGAATTTCTTTATATAAGTACCATGCCCTTACACAAAATACTGCTAGGTCAGCTAAGAGAATAATTCACTTTTCCAAGTTAGAGTAAACATCTAAGATGTCAGCCCTAATTGGACAAGTAATTTTTTTTCAACCAAAACAATTCTTTCCTTCAATTCTATTGTCCTTCTTCATCAAAACATCATTAACTCTACTATGTAAAGTCTATATAAAATTTTGAGGTTATACACATCATCACCAACATGTATACTATCTCCATGTAACTTCACTTGTCATAATATGACATCCATAACATCTTATAAACAAAACAATACACTATTGTAAACCAAATTCTAAACATAGACAATTTTCTAATAACCAAACACTAAGTATCTTTATTTCTTAGGTTTCCTATCAACATGTACATCATATGTTTCCATTAATGACAAAAATTACATATCATATTTAGCCAATTGTCAACAATCTCTCCCTTTGACATTAATGGCAACAAAATAGGGAAAATTTCCTAAGTGACAAAAAAAATCTAAATAACACCTTACATCTATTACAAATTTACATATATATACTCCCCCTTACAATATAATTCATACTACACATGTATCTCTCCCAACAATGACATGTATACAATTTTGAAATGAATATCTCCCCCTTTGACATCAATGACAAAGGTTTCAAAATGTCAAGATTCTCTCAAAAGCTGTCAAAACTATTGCAGTTGCCTTTATGCTGATATAATCTTTATACAATTATCACAAATAGCTTTTAGACTATTTAAACCTTTGTTCCATAATTATTTGGTATATTTTGCTGATGTGAGTATTGCACATAATGCATATGATGTAATCTCAATTGCATTTAAATCTGAATACAAAAATTTTGTATATGTGTCATTGGCCATGACACATTATTCTAACTTCTTTTCAACAAATGATAACTTTAGAGCAATAGATTCTCTAAAATTAGATGTTCTCTTCAATATCTACATTTTCTAAATTTCTAGTTTCTTGATCTCACTACGAAAATTGGCAACTTGACTTTCAATATCATCAACTTTACTTGATGGGTGCTAGATTAGGCTATATAAAGCCTCTAACTCATTCATCTTTGTCTCTAACTAATTGTCCAAAGCCTTAGTCAATTTGTATGATAAGGTACAATTAGCATACAAGAGTTTCCCTTCCTAATGACACTTCTAAAGTTCTTTGATGCATGTATCAAGGTTGACTAAGTCATTCTTGATATTCTAGAAAATTTTACTAAATAAATTAGCATCATGGGAAATCTAAGCTTTTTCCTTTGTAACATTCAACAAATTTGTAAAATCTTTGTCAAAAGTTTTTAGCAATGCTTGTGTTCTTAGTTTGAGATCTAACTCAGTATGCTATATTATTAAGGTATTGTGCAATCTATTAGTTACTTCCATCAATGATTTCTACAAAATTTTTACTATCTTATTTTTCTATAGGAGTTTGGATAAGAATAAAATCTGATCAATTTGATCATCATCATTAGTGGCCAAAATTGCAAGAGAGAGCAGAGTACATGAACTAGATGATTTAGTTTTATCCTCCCTCAATTTATTTGCTAATTCCTTAGCTTTCCTCTCTTCCTCTTCTTTCATTACTTTTTCTTATCTTTCCCTCTCTTCTTCCACTATTTTCTTTTTCCTTTCTTCTTCAGCGATTCTCCAATTATATTCTTCTTCCTTTCTTTTCCTCTCATCCTCAAGTAATTTCTTCTTGGCTTGCTTTATCTTTTACTTTTCAATTCATATTAGCCTATTTTCCTCCTCAATGTTTTTCAACCTCTCTTCAACATCTTCAGTATCAGGTACATTTGGTTTAGAACCGCCAAATGGATTGGTATCATTTATGTTGATTGTAACATTTTTTCATAGATCTTCATAGTATCACCACTAACTGATACATCCATGGTTCTAGAGGTTGGAGGAGTTGTTGTCTATGGTTCTAACAACATTTGGCTCATGGCTACTAATATTTCATTCTTCAAATTATCCTTCCCACCAACCATAAATAAGAATGGTTTTAACTTGTTTCTCAAGTATGGAGCGAGGTTGTTCAACAATTTCTTTATCTCATCTTCATCATTAGTCTTGTAGATTGTCCTTAGCATAGATTTTTGAAGTTCAAGGTCCTCTTCCCTTGTTGGTGTCTTCTTCTCTATGAGTCTCTCATGGACCTTTTGTTTTACTACTCTTTTTATATCTTTCATACTTAAATCATGTGCAATGATATGTCTTATAGTAGATATATCAATTTGAACCTTCTCAAAATTATTATAAAGATCATAAAACATTTTCATCTAAACAAGGTTTCCTTCATTAACAATCACTGTGTTAATCTTCTCCATCTTTGGCTTCCATGGTTGCCATGCATTTCTTGTTGCTTGATTAAGTGGAGTCACATTTTTAGATTTCTTGGTTTCCTATTCCTCAACTTCTTCATCACTACTAGATTCAATTGTCAATAATGGTTTCTACTTCTTTCTAGGTCCTAAAGCCATCTGTTTGACTCTCTTAGTCTTTGTAGGCACTACTAAAACTAATCTTTCTAATTTTCTCTTATGTTCATTGAGTTGAACATAATATACTATGGTATAAGGTATACTCTATCCTGAATTTTTCTCTATGATCAAAATTCACAAGGGTTGAATATTCACTACACTTGTTTCAATGTCTATCTCATGGCTTTAGATTCACTCTCTAACATTCCAACCTCAAATAATTCTTTCTTCATTATCGACTCAACTTTCTTGTGAGATGCCTTTCCAAAGGTTTCTTGATGAGCATGCTATGTGATCTCATCAAATATGCCAAATTTGTATTCTACCTTGTCTTTCTTAGAATTCAAAAATAAATCTATGCAGCCAACTACAACATCATCACTTATCTCATAGCTCAAAGGATCAATTTTTTTTTGCCAAGGTTCTACTACTTGAATTTATGTATATAAATTACTAGAATCTAAATACACCATTCTTTGTCCTCCTAATCTTTTCAAGGTTATCCAAGAGTTACATTCTCAAAATTTCACTCAAATTTTCACTTGTTCTTTCTCAACACAAATATTGTAAGCTGCATAAATAAAACTTGTTGAAAGTTCATCTATCTTAGAACTTGCACAAACTAAATAAGGTATTATTCTACTAATAAATCTCATATTATCCTGCTTAATGGAGCTAATTACCATTTCCTTCCCATTGTAAACTACCTTAGTGTAGTTTTTTAATTTCTTCTTAACTAGTTTCTCTCCTATGGGTACACTGCCTTGTTTTCTAAGACTAGTCACCTCATGTATAAGGTTGGTCAAGATGTCTAATACATTATCTTTCATCCATAACTTTCCATCATGTATCCTACTTAGTATAATTTGAGTCCATTTATCTGTATCTAGTTCATGATACAAGTGATACTTAAACAAGTACAATTCACTTAAATTTTCAAATCCTATCTTAACTATAATGTCATGGTTAAAAACCAATTCCATATCCCTATTGATGTATTCACTACCAATTCATTCAAGCTTGTAGTTCAAATAGTTTATTACATCTTCCAAATAAACTACATTGTTTGAGGTGATATACAATACATAATTAGGGTTTCCATCACTACATTTTATAGAAACTACCTTAAAAGTAGGTCTATCCTCAACTGACATATCCATAATTCTTATAAGCAATATCTTTTATTGAACAAATATTGTGGAAAGTGATAAAAACCTCTTTCTAAAAATAGGGTTTTCTTTGAATTCACTCTAATAAGTAGCTTCTAAATATTCTTTACTTTTTTATGTGTTCACAATGAAGTAAAATCAATTTTGTAGTCTATTTATGCATTAACTTAAAACTACATTAATTTTGTACTTCATAAATATGAAAAGTTTTTATTTGCATTGTATAATCAGATAACTATCTAGAATCATTTGTATGATCTTTAAATATCATCCAAGGTTTACTATAGCCTCCTTTCATTATGAAAATCATTTTCAAAACTTTGCATCACAAATATTTTTGCAAAAGCATATTTTAATCTTCTGTTACAGAATCAACTCTTGCTATAATATCGATAACTCTAAATTTCATCATAGCTTGCTTAGATGAGCTACAAATCACAAGAGAACTTAGGTACCATCTAAACAAAACTAGATACACCATTTCCCAATCTTTCTACCTCTATTTCAGTCTGTATTTGAAGTTCTCAGATTCTAATGCTATGAACAAGCTTAATTCAACTTAATTGAATCAAACTTAACAACTGACTTTGATCTTTTTTGTATCATCATCTAACGTATCTTTTGAGATATATGTTCCTTTCATGAATGATTCATTAAGTTCTTCCTGAAGCTCACTCGTAAAGTTTCTCTGTTCCTCATTCCTTCTGCTAGTTTTAGAGTTCCTTTCCTAGTTCCTTCTATCATTATTGGAGTTCATTCCATCATTCCTTCTATTCCCAAAGTTTCTTCCATTATTCATTCTATCTCCAAAATTTCTACCCATTCTATAGTACCTTACTGTGTATCCAAAGTTATTGCATAATTGAAATACAAATGGTTTGCTTCTTGGATTCTACTAACCACCAAGTGCATGACAATTTGAAGCAATGCATCCTAAATTTTTACACTTATAACACATGATCTATCTTCTCTCATCATAAGATATTCTATCTCTTGATGTCCTTTCATTATATTTTATTCTATCTATAGGTTTATTATTTCTAGATATTCTACTATTTCTTCTATTATCATACTTAGGTTTCCTACAATCAATTGCATTATGACCCATACCTTGAAAATTATGACAATAAAAGTCCTTAACATGATTAAATGGCTTATTAGTACAATATTTTTCAATATGACCTATTTTATTACATAGAAAACACTTACCTCTAAATTCATACCTAGTCTTCTTGGGAGTCTCCACTTGCTTTGGTTCATCCAAGATTTCAACTTCCTTGTTTTTCTCACCTTTTTTAGGTTTCTCAATATGTTGAATAGATTCAATCTTATCATCGCATTTGTTTTTATCTTTTGGATTTGATCTAATATTAGGTTCCTTTGCAAGCATGTTAATTAAATAATCATCAAGTTTTTCTCTACTAGAATAAAGTTTCTCAAGATGTTTTTTGCACTGTGTCAATTCACCTTTCACAATAGTATTGTACTTATGGATTCTTCATGACCTTCTTTCAATGTTTCAAACTAAGATGTTTTCTTTGCCAGAGATTTTCTCAGATCTATAATTCTTGTGTTCAAATCAAATTCAATTTTGTATGATCATTTCTTAAAGTCAACTTTAGATTTGTAATATTCAGTTCATGCTTCAAGATTTTGTACTTTGTCTTCAACATTGAATAATCATCATCAGGAGTTCTAGATTTAGTAGATTTAGGCTTGGATTTTTGATGTCCAATCTTTTCTTTCAATTGACCAATGTATAATTTAAATTCTTCATATATATCCTTTAGCTTATCTCTTTCTTTAGTAAGGAGATCAATTTTTTCAAGAGCTTCTTCAAGGTTCTTCATCAACTATTCGATATCCATAGGGATCTTACTTAAGCTATTAAGCCTCTTTAAACTAACTAAGCTTTGATACCAATTGTTAGAAATAGGGATTATTGGGGGGGTGAATTAGTAATTTACAAACTTTAGTCACTAACTAGATATTATTACTTACTTTAAACCATGCATAACAAAACAATAAAGTGATGCTGAATAGTAATAGTAACAATACACAAAGATAACTCATGACACCATATTTTGTTAACTAGGGAACACCCTAGTTTTAGAGGATGGACCTTATTAGGAGTTAATGAGAAAATTTAGTATAATAGACCATGTTAGGAGACTTTGAGTCCCTATTATTAGATTCTAACCTTTTTAGGAGTTGTGGAATAATGTGTGCGGGATGAGCTGACTGCCCAAACATGCAATTTCAACTATGTGAAGAGCTCACTACTCAATCATGTAATTTACTATTTTTTTTCTTCCTTCATTGAACTCTAATCTTTAGCTTGATCTTGGATCACAAGATAGTTCATAAAAAACTTTACATATATCACTTTCACAAAAGTTTGATCACAAGTTCTCATACTTGATACAATACACATAATAACACTCTTCTTATCGCAAGATGTCCTTTGCATATAAGTACTATTACTTTATATAAAATACTACTGGGTTGGCTAAGACCATAATTTACTTTTCCAAGTTAGAGTAAGCATGTAGGATGCTGGCAATAATTGGACAAGTAATTGTTTTGCAACCAAAACAATTATTTCCTTCAATTAAGTTTTCCTACTTCATGCAAAAATGATTAACTCTATTCTCTATAGTCTATACAAACTTTTGAGGTTAGACACATCATCACCAAAAAGTATATTATCTCCATGTAACTTTTCTGATCACAATATGACATTTGCAACATGTTATAAACGAAAAAATCCACTGCTATAAACCAAATTCTATACTTAGACAATTTTTTGATAACCAAACACTAATTATGTTTATTTTTGAGGTTTCTTGTCAACATGTAAATCATGTGTTGCAATTAATGAAAAAAATTACATATCATATTAAAAAAATTGTCAACACAAGAACACTTAGAGAAAGGTTGATTTATATAGTATATAAAGGGAGCATTAAGATTGGATAAGATAGTGATGTTATAGTGTATTGTTTATCTACTAAAGGTTAAAGTTGATAGATACATTAGCTAAGTCTTAAAGAGAAAGGAAAGTAAATTGTGTCTACTAAGAAAGCTTAACCAAGTGATTAGTTGGAGCTCAAAAAATTTAGGTCAAGCCAAGAAGAAAAAATTTGGTGTCAAGTAAAAGAGTGAATAATGTATGCCGAGTGAAGTTAGTATGTGTTGAGTAAATTCTAGTGAGTGGTAAGTGAATTTTGGTGGATAGTGAGTAATACAACATGTGTTGAGCATGAGAAGTTAGTTGCTTCTAAGTGAAAACATTATGAATTTGATGGTTGATTTATTGAATCTAAGTTGAAAAAGTTGATTTCTTAGATTGTGTGAAGCATGTGGAAGAAAATCTTGATTAGATGGTGGCACAAAATTCAATATGAACAATATATAAGGTAAATATGGTAAGGATTAACAAGGAATTTTCTAGAAGAGTAATAAAATATAAATATGGTTGGATTCATTAAATCCTATGTAACTCTAAGATGGACAGCTGTGATTAAGTTAAAAAATATCATAATTCTCTTTATACGGAAATGTTAGGCTAGAAGTAATAGTTGTCATGTGCGAGAACCCAATAAAGACTATAGGTCTAGGGTGTTGCTTCAAATGGTGGCAAAAAAGGAGAGTTTTTAATATGCATAAAAAGAAAGAAGATGAATGGTTTAGGATAAATCCTTATTAAAGTTGACTTAATAGTTATTTGTAAAACCATTGATAGGGAGAAATTCTTTTGGAATGTTCTTAACTCCTCAAACAAGGCTTACACCTAACATGATGATTTAAATCCATGAACCAAGTCAAATTTAACAATGTGTATTGTAACCTTTAACATGGTTGGCCTTTTACAAGGAATGACTTTAAAAGAGTGAGAATTAGTAGCATTTAACTAGTTTTTTTTCTGAAATTGGGTTTCCACATAAAATCCTTTTATAAAATGTGTCAATGATTCTATTATGTTTCATGTTTACATTTCTACGATTATTTTGACCTAGGATAGTAACCTACAAGTTTATGTATTAGATGATCTAATGCATGCATGCAAGATATATGATAAGTATACATATGTATGAGTTTTGTTAAGTGCTACAAAGTTATATTAGGACATTAGGACCTTATATAACTAATTCACTCCCCTCTTTGTTATTCTAAAGTATTCTAACATAAGAGATGGGAAATATAGTATGAGCCAAGAAATATAATGGAGACTAAGCATATTGATAAGTTATCAAGAGTCGAGAAAAAAAGATATAGAAGCTAAGTAACAACATGAAATTTTATGCATGACCAACCATTAGAGCATTCAAGTCTTGGATAACTCAATTTTCATATGAGGGTTTATAATTACAAAAACTCATATGTAAACAATTTTTGGCTAATGTCTCAATGACATTTATTATCTATGGAGCCAGATCAGATATTATTTATGTGTCATTATAGAAGGTAATGATCCCAAGGTAAATGTAGGACTCCTTTTGAACTCCTCTCTTGAAAAGATAATTTTTTATCAAGTCGAAGGTTTCAGGTGATCTAGCAACCTAATGGAATTTTCTCAATTGAAGATAAATGTATTTGTTCATAGGGAGATCTTTGCTAGTCCTACTCGATTTTAGATAAGATGATGAGTCTGCTTGCTATCTCAAAAGAGTAACCACACAAAAATAAATATATTTTTTTAGTTTCTATTTTTTAATGAATGCAATCTATAAATACAACTATATGAATTCATAATTTAACCAAGGGTTAGTAAAGAAAATAACAAGGATAGGGTAACAAGAAGGTGAAGAAAATATCATGAAAAGTAAAATCCTAATGGACATAAGCAATAGAATCAACATGTCTACAAGTTAGGCCTTTGAAAATATTAATAGGTAACCAATGAAAATAGAAACAATGGTTGCTTAATTCCACTAATGCAATCATTGATGAGAATTCAGTAAACATAAGATGTTTTACTTTTGATCAGACCACAAGGCCATGGAAACTGTGTCAGAAAAATCCATAAAACTATAGCAAACACCAAAATTAAATGATTGCACGATCAAAATAATGTAATAAAACTATTGGCTCAATTACATTTCATGAATTGACATTCACAAAATATAACACACTTATGCAAGAATCACTACACTCGAAATGAAGAGCACCAATAGCATATATTATTGGATCAAAATAATATCCCAAAATACATGTTACATTCCAAAATTTATAAGAAATTTTCTCCTAAATTTATGGTGAGAGTGAGATATATCTTTATGTAAACATATGCTTCTAAACTAATAAAACAAATCTATTTATGTACAAACTAACTCTCTAACTAGTTCTCAGTTGGACTCCTTCCATATTTATATCATTAAATAGATGCATGAGCTTTTACATGTCTTAAACCAAATAAATCATGAAAAAATAAGAATAAAAAAACCTTTAGATGATGTAGGGTTCTTTGGAAGTGCCAAAAATAGAAGATCCATCTTCACTAGGTGCCTGTAGGAGTTAAACTGTAGTCAGAATGCATTTCAGATGCATGGAAAGCTCTAAATTTAGAATTATAGTTTATTTTCAGCATAACTTTGACTTCTTGAAAATGTTTTAGCACAACTTTTTAAAATTTCACCTTAGAATTAACACACCTATGCACTTGGCATACCTGCACACCTCGAAAGTAGGTTCAAAAAATGAAAATTTCACCAAGTGTCAAAACTAAATTTCTAGCTTCTAGATTTTGTTCCCCTTTATGCCAAAGTTATGTCTAGGCATTTTATCTTGAATTTCATAGTAGTCTTGGTGATTTTTGCTGCATCTAAAAAGCTTAATGATTCATATTTGTCCTTCACTTCTTGCCTATAATTTCCTACCTTGATGCAAGTTTTTGCAAAATCTCCTAGTTTCACATCTAGGTCTAGTAATGCTCTTTAGTCCTAAATGCTTGTCTAACATCAACATCATTACATGATTATTCAAAAGTATTTTGGGACTAATCAAAAATTTATTCTATAGTCATCAATTTATCACTTGAATCATCTTTAAAAATATCTAAGCATGCATCACTATAATGTTTCTCTACCTCCAAAATTTTCTCTTGGGTTTGATCCTTGAGCTTATGAATATTTTTTCATTACTTTCTTACCATTAGAAATATTCTCTATCCAATCATCAATTTTATCTAACTCTTTCACTATATATACCTCCATTAACATTTGATACATTTGAACTGATTGACTATAGTGCTTGCAAGTTCTTGCCCCAAGTATGCACTTCATCCATTAAACGAAAATCCTAGTTCAAAATGGTCACCAACATCCACATTGTCTTACATATGGTGTAGTAGTTTAAGATTTCCCTATATAAGTTCTACAACTTTCTCTTCAAAGCTTTCTCATCCTTGTTGATAAGCCTTCAAAAATGGATGTAACAATATAGTCTCCTTATCTCTTTTCTCCAATGCAACATTCAATGTCACATATAATAATCTTTTGGAGCCAATTCCTCAATATCTGCATGTGGAGGAGGGATAGCAACATGAGAAAATAGATCTTGATTATGATCACTCATGATAAAGATCAATGCCCATGCATTTTTTGGAGGGGACTCAGGTTTCCTAAGAACTTCAACAAATTCTCTCATTCCCTCATCTTAAGTATCATACCATTGTCTTTTAATTCAAATCACCTCTTTACTAAACCATCTCGAAATATGTTCCATTTGTGATTTAGCTTTTGAAGAAGGAGTTTGTTTTGCTATGCTCTTCCTCTTATCACTCCTCTCCATCCATGGTTCTCACCTCTATATCTTGGCAAGTTTGTTAGGGTTTGTCACGTATGTTTCCTTCATCTGACACTTCATCTATAGGTATTTGTTGTGGCTCTTCCTATTTTACTTGAACCTATTTCTTCTTCATTTCTAAAAGAGAGAGGAGTAGTTGAAACTTCATCCACACAAAATGTTCCTTGATTTGGTGATGATGGAGCTACTTTGGGTCCTTTTGGCTGAGATGGAAACTGAAAACAATCCTCCTATTGAGTTTGATTAGTTGGACTATCCCTAATCTTATCTCCCAGTAGTTTAGTGCCAACTAGAATAGAATCAAAATATAACATCTAAAAGACATCAGCCCTTTCATTTTCTTATTAATCAATCCATTACTGCAACTCATCCTTTGAAGTGGTGGAATGAATAGGCTAAGTGGGTAATGGTAGAACTTCTTCTCTATTCTTATTTTTTTTCTCTAGCAAGATGAGTCCTTCAACTCAAAGGAAGGATATCTTATTTGTCTTCATCATCCTCTTCTTCAAGTTTTGGAATGACTCTTAGGACTAATGGAAAAGGGATAACTTTTCTAATCACCTTTTATCTCCTCTTGACTAGATTTTTTATCTTTCTTATCTTAGAATCCAATGGGGAGGCTTTTACCTCTTAGGTAGGTGAAGTAACTTCTTCTACTCCTATTTTAACTCCTCCTTTCCCTTGTTTAGTCAATGACACTTGAGGATTATCTTGGGCCTGCATAGATTCTACATTATCTAACCCATATACATTCTTTATTCCTTGTTGTGATAGTGCTTGAGTTCGTTCTTCTTCTAGCTTAGCTTGTTGTGGTGAAGTTCTTTTTCTCTTGTGTTTAACCTTGTACGTGCTATAATATCAAACTTCTCTGTCAAGTTGGTGCACTATGTTTGGCCTCTGTAGGGACTGAGCTATAAAAGCGAGCACTATTACCTTAGCTCCTCTACTTTTGTTGGGTGGGCTGTAGCATGGAAGACTAGAACTTGAGGAATTAGATCAAATTTGAGAGGTCTTTTGATCCAATCTTTGGTCAATTTGTTGATTTTACTAGACCTATGATTAATATCTAAGTTTTCCTCCTTATAAATCTTTGCATTCATAGTGGTTCAATAAAAAATCTTGTCTCTATTATACAATGGACCAAGGACATCCTCAGTATCTTCTTGTACTACCTTTAATGGAACATTTATCTTCAAAGCACTACATGTCAAATAGAGAGTTATCCTTTAATAATCCTTTATACGAATATCATAGTCATCTATTGTGTTCATCCAATGGTCCTTAATTGCATCTTTATGCTGAAATGTTTAGCCTGGTAAGTACTATACTCTTCCAATGTTATCAAAATAGGGATGAGAAGAATTATAATCCTCTAAGGGATATTAATCCCACCTAGGCTCAAGAGAAAGAATATCCTATCTCTGAACCATGCTAAATGGTTATATAGTAATAGGCCACACCTACTTTACCTTATGCTACTTCCTTACTCTGTCATATGCAGATGAGAGTTATCAAAAAATCTCCAACAATATGAGTCTTTCACTTGGATACCTAGGTAGCTTCTTGGGATTGATAGTCATACTTTCTACCCACAAATAAGTGAATGTCATAAATTGGATGTAATAGGTACCAACTTCTAAACTCTTTGTTGTTGCATCATCTGACATCCTTTTTGCATAATCCCCTTCTATGAACCGGATAATCACAAAAATAAAAGAATCATTCACTATCCTATATTCCTTGTTGTGCTCTCAAAGCTTTTTCTAAACCAAGTGGGGATATACTATATAGGGTCATGCATTTGCATCTTGCATGCTGCCCTTTTTGAAGAGTCCTAGATAATTCATTACCCTTTTCACTAATAGGTACACCAAATAGGGTGTCATTTAGAATTTATGGTTGCTCCAACTGTCACTAATTGCTCATCCAAATTCTCACTAAGAATGAAAGCCCAATTAATTGGCATCTTTACTATTCTAATGTGCTCAATTAAATGCACCATTTATATATTCAAGTGTCCTAATTTTTGTAACCTAATGAATCTACTTGAAAGTATTATTAAATAGCAATATCCTCCTATCATGTCCACTTTTCATACTTTACTGGATAATTTATGATGCTTCCTCTCCATTTTTTTTGTACCATATTTTTGCTTGGTGATAGGTTAATCTGATAAATTGATCTTCTCTCAGAAGATAGAATACCTTTTCTATGTTTTTAGGTCTGAGATCTAGCATAATCTCTCTAGTTATAGTCTTGATGATCCTTTCCTCAGAGACATAGGGCTACCAATGTCATGTTCAACTCTGAGGATTGTACCAAAACTAGGTGTGATGTTGCATTGACTAGTCTTGGATAAGAACATATATCAATGGGGACCTCTATATAGGTTTATTGCACAATACTAGTAACATTTTCCAGTCAGTATGACAAAGTTTAGTGTCCCAGATCTCTGAATAATCTTCTTGGAAGTGTGACTTTTCTAGAACACCTTGAAACTTGAAAATTACTAGTTTTGGGACCATTTTTGTAGCAAGGGAGAATGATGAAGAATCCATTGAATCTTCACAAGATCAACATCTATTAGTCTTGAGTTTGAAAAAACTTAACTAGGACAAACCATAGTGATAACAAGAAAAAAAAAAAACTATTAAAAAACCTATTTCTAACACTAAAACACAAAAAATGGTGCCTCATGGAGTGTGCTAGGTGCACACTCTTATTTCATATAGGTATGTGCAAAAAAAGGGGTGTGCATTTAGTGAACCTCATGGGCTGCCCTAAATGCACACCCTTATTATGTAGAGGGAACATTGAATCAACATATAAGGTGTGCAGATTCACACCTTATATGATGTGAAGGCTTAGATTAGTTTTTAATTTTTTTGTTAGTTTAGTTAATCAAAAACAAGGTGTGCACCTTGTGCATCCCGCAAGGTACACAAATTATGCCTTAAGTTGACTCTTTTATGTTGTGTACATGGTAAAGGGGAGATGGAGTTGTGAAGGTGTGGGAGCCTAGAGTTGGAAATACGAAATGGAGGTGAAGATGGCCAGGGGTTCTTAGGTTTTATAGACCCAGGGCTTAGTGCACCTCTTGGAGGTGCGCAACTATGTTATTATGCACCTCCAAGAAGGAAGTGGTCTTACTTGACTAACTTAGCACACTAGAGCACCTAGTGAGGTGCACTAGGTGCACTAGTGTGCATCCTCATGCACCAAAGATAACTTTGTCCCTCATAATTTTGTTTCTTTGAAAGGATTTTGAAAACAAAAAATGAATTTTTCACTCTATTAGGAGATTTGGAATAAGACTGTTAAGTTTACCTTGTTAGAGTATTTGAATGATGCACATTATAGGATGAATCAGTTGTTAATCTATGATCTACAACTCCATTTGTTGAATGAGATTTCTTTGAATAATAAGGATCACCTTTCTATGATAGATAAGTCTCTAGTATTCCTTATACTACTTGTAGCCTTCTTCTAATTCACACTCATTTTCTTCTTACTTGTTGAAATACATATTTTGATATGGTATAATGTGCTACATTTATAACAATCCACTTAACTTCCTTCTTGAGTCAACTAAATTACCCAATTCATCATAATTCACTAAGTTGGCTAGCTGCTAGAAATTGGAATCTCAAGACAAATCAGTGATGTTCTAATGCTTGGAAAACATCGTTAACACTTGGTACACTCTAGCACTTGGTTGATGTTGAAGCTTGGTCCATACTGATCATTTTTAGTAGCATTAACTTGGTTCATACTGTATGATTTGGTGAATACCAAAGAACTTAGTAGCTATTGAATTACTCAATTGACACTACATGGCTCAGTCAATATTGTCTTTTTTCACTTTGTTAATACTATGTGCTGAGTAGGCACTGATATACTTGGTTAACAATACAGAGCTCAGTTAACACTAATATCTTCAACACTTATACTAGAAATCTTAGTTGACCCTACTATGCTCAGGTAACACTATATTCTACCTTAGTATCTCAATAGAAATTCTAAACAATGACAAATATTGTAATATATCTCAGATGCTTCTATAGACACTATGAATCTTTACATGAATTGTAATCTAACTTTTTAGCTCAGTAAGAAGTTGAACACTTGGTTAACACTGGTAGAAGTATGATAAATTTGGTAGAAACTATAGAGCTTGATAGCAATTAAACCAACTAACTAAGTGCTAAGTCACTAATAGACAAATGATCTAATCGTAAGGTCAACAATCTTTCCCTTTGGCATTAGGGACAAAAACACTTATCATACCCAAAATTTTAATACCCAAAATACAAGTCAAAATTCCCTTATCAACAATCTAGATCTTCGACTCAATTTTGACTTCTATATATTGTTGTAGGTCTTCAAGTCTCCAAAATTATTTTATCCTAATTGTGCACACATAAAGAAATATTTATATATTTAAAAATAAGAGGAAAAGGGAATTTTTGTCTACACATGAATGCACAATTTTATAGCTGGGAGGAATCTAGTGTTTTTCAAATAACTTTAATCATCCTCCATACATTCTTTCACTCTAAAGAGTCAATCAATTTCTCTTATTGGTTGAGAGGCTTGAGCACATGGATCACTGAAGATGCATTCCCCTCCCTTGATTAGCTTAGACATCCCTTGTCATCTATATTATCTCACATAGCTTAATCAGGATTTTTTCTAACCTTTCATATATTCTAGCTTAGCTTACACATTTCACTCCATTTAGCTAAGATTTCATATTTTATTTCATTTCATTCATCCTATGGATTCTTGGATACTAGTATCCTCACTCTTGTCCTTAACTATTCCACTATATAGTGCACCTTGCAAAGGTTTGCATAAACTAGGTTCATTTGAGAGCCACCATTGCATGGATCTTGTACATCATAAATAGGAAGCTATAATCCATCTCTTGAGATGTCCTTGTTGATGGGTATTATTGAGAATTATGGTTTCTAGAAGCATGTGCACATTTTTAGCACAAAATTCCCTCTCTATTAAAAACAAAATATGAAATACTCTCTCTCTCTCTCTCTCTCTCTCTCTCTCTCTCTCTCTCTCTCCATACACACAGACAAATACATATATATATATATATATATATATATATATATATATATTGGACAAAACACTCTCTTCCAAGGAATAAGAGGTATACATTTCATATATTCCTTTACTAATAAATTTTTTTTTTTTTCAATATTAACGATGAAATCAACATACTTAAAAGGTATCTTGAATAGGTTTGAAGCATAAAATAACAAGATCTTCATTGCAGATTTTAAGAAGTACTTTTCTTCAACTTGATCAAGAAGAGTATGTTTCTAGCTAGAAAGAATTTCATAGAATTTATCATCTAGGACACTCTAGAAAGTATCTAGAGGTTTGGTGTATAGAGGGAGGCCTGAATAAATATAGAGAATCATATAGTTTTGACAACACAAAATTTGAGCAATGCACACTTGTTTTTCTTATGGGGTATCAATGAAGAAGATGGAAGTCTTCTTTCAAATGACAAGATTGTTAGAAAATGTTTTAGAATAACTAGGGGGTGGGGGGGGGAGGTGAATCAATTATTCAAGTTCCTAATGTCCATTTCAATTTTTTTCATCGAGTAAAGTGAGCCTAATAAATTTTTCATTCATCCAAGCTTAAACATTCCTACTCTACAAGTTACTGTAAATCAACATGCAAGCATAACACATGAAGAATCAACGCATGACATAGTGATTTACGTGGAAACCTAAATTGGAAAAAACCACTAGTAACATGCTACTCAATTCTCACTCTTCTAAAG
The DNA here is from genome assembly GCA_028749045.1 of Cupressus sempervirens. Taxonomy (NCBI): domain Eukaryota; kingdom Viridiplantae; phylum Streptophyta; class Pinopsida; order Cupressales; family Cupressaceae; genus Cupressus; species Cupressus sempervirens. The sequence goes on from CM053790.1 coordinate 97,927,720, forward strand.
TGATGCTCTATGAAAGGCCTACTCTATTAAAGGCTACAAAACATTGTTAAATGTGATCTAGTTAAAGGATTTAACCACCCTGTTAGAAGTGGGCCTAGGTAGAGGACTTTAGAACATTCACTTGGAATGTCACCTTATTAAAGGACTTACAAATGGCTATTCAACCAACCTAAGTCCATAGGATTTTTACCCCAACTGATATAATTCCTAGAGAGTAACAATAAGGGCTTTTAACCTAATTACAATTCACAACTTATCTTGTAGATTTTAGATCCCTTCCTTAGCTCACAACATTGCCTAGTTTTCAGTCTCTGCAACTCTAATACCTTGTCCTCCTTTCAAGCTTTCTCTTCTTTAGTCTCCATGCTTGATGTACTAGTGCAATCTTCCTTCTGACCACTAATTGAAGTAGAGTCTCTGAGCTTTATTCATCCTTCTCCTTGATGTCTTCACCCTTCAACTACTTTGCTATTTGGCACTCCAACAACTCTTGCTTCTTGGTCTATGACTCCTTAAATAGAAGTCTAGAATTTTTTTTCTGCTCGATTCTTCCATCCTTTGATTTTAGCTCGAACGGATTAGGTAGGATTCATTGAATCTAACCCACATTTTATTTCTTCTAGAAACATCGTGAAGAATCTTATTGAATTTTCTCAAAAATGGTTTACATAGAATTATGTGACTCCAGCTCATCATCCTTATCCTCCAAGTAGTTCACAAAATTCAAGGTAAAAAATTTGTTGGCATAGATTTCACAAATCTTTGACTTTTTCCAATAATGCAGCAACTCGACACTATTAAAATTTGGGTGCTTGAAACATACTATGTTACTCAACATCAAATATCATTTATTGATGCCCAACACCTACTATGGATTCACTCGACATCCACTAATTTTTTTTCATGCTTAGCACCTGCTACTTTACTCAGTACCTAATTAAACATGATCGGCTCCTTCTGTATCACTTGACACACACTAGATTTTCCATTTGCTTGGCTCTAACTGAATATTTGCTTGGTTTGAACTAGCTTGCTTGACACTCACTAATGAACTTAGTTGAGCTTTGTAGTCAACCTTGTTACAACTTATTCCTCCAATGTTTCTAAGTGTGACCAACCTCTATATCTTCAAGTATGTTATCAATACATCATTTAACATTGTCTTAACTAATCCTTGGACTTCATTACAAAACCATAACTCAACCTTTCCCTTAGGTGCTTTTGTTACATCTTTTTTATTAAATCCTCTTCATCAATCAACTTGTTGGGCAATCATTTTACACGAGGTCAATGGTAGGATTCCATTGTGCAATTCCTCTCTTGAAAAGCTAATTTTTTGGGATCAACTTCAAGGTTCATTATTTGTCATGCGATGCACCAAAATCCACTCAGTTGAAGATAAATGTGATTTTTCATGAGGAGGTCATTTCTAGTTTTGATTATAATCTTGAAATGAAGTAAATCTCTTTATTGTCTCAAAATCACACACAAAACAATAATATTTTGTATTTTTTGATTTTTAATGAATTCAATTCTAATGGTGTAACTAAAATGAGTTCCTATTCTAACAAGGGGTTAGCAAAACAAATAATAAAACTAAAGCAAATAACATGAAATTGAAATAAATTGAAATTGAAATAACTTGAAATTGAAATCCTAAATAGACATAAGGTATAGAAACCAACACACTACTAGTTAAGCTTTTGAATAGATCGGTAGGAAACCAATGAAAACAGGAGTAGCACTTCCTAGAATTCATTGATGCAATTTTTGATGAGAAACTTTAATAATCGTATGACATTTCACCTTTCATCAAATCACAAGGCCATGAAAAGTGCACTAATGTGAGACAAAAGGCTATGCACGCACAATTTGATGATCTTTTCTTAAGCTTGTTATATTAGCAGAATTTGTAAATCTGTAGCAAACACCAAAACTAAAAGATAACACAACCAAAAATAATGCAATAAACCTTTGGCTCAATCACAATCTCATGAATAAAATACACAAAAATATGACACATTCAAGAAATAATCACTACACTCCAAATGTGAGCACCAAAAGCATAATTTTATTGCATAATACGGGCAGCCCTTGTTACATATTACAATAGGGTATTTATATGAAATCACCTCCTTAATTTATGTTGAGGGTGAGAGATATCTTCATGAAACAAAATTCTTTTAAAACATTAAAAAAAACTAAATATATACAAACTAACCATTAATCTGGTGCTTAGAGTGACTCCATCCATATTTTATTCATTAAGTGGATGCATGATCCCTTTACATGTTAAAAATAGAGAAAATATGAGAGAGAAAGTAGGAGGAAGCCTTTAGTCAAAGTAGGAGCATCTGGAGGTGCCAAAAATAGAAGTTGGTCCTTTACTAGGCATGTGTCAAAGTTAAACTATCATCAAATAACATTCCCATTGCATGGAAAGTGTTATTTTTGGAACAAGTAGTTAAATATCAATGCACCTTTGAATTACAAACCTACATACCTATCTACGTGTAGACCTACACACCTATAGAGCTACAGAGCTATGGAGATATGGACTTCGACAGGGCCAAAATCTCAAAATTTTACTACGTGTGAAAATTGAAATTTTGGCATTTGGGTTTTGTTCTTCCTCATTCCAAAGCTATGTTTGGATGTTTTCCCTTGAATTTCTATATCATATCCATTATCTTAGCCACATCTAGAAGATCTAAAGCCTCATATTTATCCTTAACCTTCTGTCTATAGATGTCCACCTCAATTTGAGTCTCTACAAAATTTTTGAGTTTGGTATCTAACTCTAACAAGGCTTCTTCTATCCTGAAAGCTTGTTGGATGTCATCATCATTAGCAACCTCCATAAAAATATTCCTAGAATTCTCCACTACTCTCTCTATAGGTAAAAAATTTTCACATTCCTCATCTTCAAAAATATTCAAGCATGAATCGCTATAGTGTCTCTCTACTTCCAAAATTTTCTCTCGGGCTTGGTCCTTGACCTGATGAATCTCATCATGTAATGTCTCCATTACTCTATTGCTATCCACTATTTTCTCTATCTAATCATTGATCATATCCAATTCTTCTCCATTATATACATCAATCAAAACCTAATATCTTTGACCCTTTATGGCTTGTAGAGCCTGCAAAACCTTACTCCAGGCATGTACCTCATCCATGATACTGAAATCCTGCTTCAAAATTGCTACGATCTTATTCATGTTCTCTTACATAGCATGCAATAACTTCAAATTTCCTATGATAATTGTAACACCTTTATCCTCAAAACATTCTAGCCATTCCTAAAAAGCTCTCAAAAATGGGTTTAATTGTACACCTCCCCTTTCTCTAAGTACAGTGTTCAAATTATGCTTAGGGTGTTCAGGATCAAGAGGACCAACAACCTCAGCTAGATATCCCTTTAGGATCTCAAATTGCCTTCAAAGTGCTGGGAGTTTAATCTAATCTTGTTCCATGTAATTGAGGACCTCCTTGACTCCCATAGTCATCATTTGTTGGTTGAATCCTATGTAGGCCTTCCCAAAATAACATCCTTTAATTCATAATCTTTGAGACTAAGGCCTTTTGCATCTATACCTTTAGGAGGGAGATCCACTTGTGCAAATAAATCTTGGTTTTGTATGGTGGTGACAAATGCCAATGGTGTTACCTCATGTGATAGAGACTTAGGTTTGTTCAAGATCTTTGTAATGTCACAAATTTCTTCCTCTAAAGCACATAATTGAGGCTTAGTACTCCTCACTATTTCCTTTCTAATACATCTAGGGATGTGTCCTATTGAGGACTTGGCTCTTGATGATGAAGGAGTATGTTTTTCAACTTTGTTTCCTTTGTCACTCCTAGTAGGAATTGTATCCTATTGGGAGGGCTCTTCTTCTATAGCCTCAGTCTCAGTAGACCCTATAGCCTCAAACTTAGTGTCTTGGGAAAGTGGTTAAAAATATTCCACCATTTTTCCTTCTAGCACTTCATTGGTCACTATTTGTTCTAGTCTCTCCTCTAATAATGGTTCCTTCTAAACATGCTCTTCCTCTAAACTCTAAGGTGGGTGAGTCATCAAGCTCTATTCTACCATTGTAACTCATGGTGGAGATACAGGAGTAAGATCAAGACCCTATGCATCTAGCAGCATCTACATCCAGTCTTCCTATTAAGGTTCACCTATAGGGGTATTCCTAATCTTATCTCCACTCAAACCTATACCTATGGGCATAAAATCAAAATCTAACATTGAGAAAACATCATCACTCTCTTCACTCTACTCATCTACCCATTTTTGTACTTTATCTTATGAAGAAGAGAGCTCTAATGGTTTTTCTTGAGTGGATTATGGGGTACCCATGGCACTCTTTCTCCTTTGCAACTCTATAGCTCTAGTTAGCTGAGTTTGTCCCTGTAGGGGCACGTGTTCCTCTTCCTCTTCTAATTCTTCTTCTTCTTCCTCTTTAGCTCCTTCCAAAATACTTTCAAGAATAGATGGATTAGGCACTAATCTTCTACTAATCATTTTCATATTCTTCATCCAAATCTTAATTCATTTCTTCTATTTCTTGGAGGTAGAAGGAGAAGTTGTCTCTTCTTGCATAAGAGGAATAGATATTTGTGGAATCTCTCCCTCTTCTGGTTGGCTAAACACAACAAGAGGCAACTATAGTTCATCCTACACTTGGGTAGCTCTAGTATCTTTGTGAACTCTATTTTTGTTGTTGGGGAGGTACCTATTCTATCTGAATCATCTGAGGAGAGGTCCTCTTTATTTTATTCTTTCCCTTCCTTTTAGGAGGGTGATAATATCCCACTCGACGATCAAGCTGGTACACTATTTTTGGTCTGATAGGAGACTAAGTTGCAAAGTAGGAATTTTTACTTTCCTTCCTCTACCTCTTTTTGGGTGAGCATGTGCATGGAAAATTATAGTATCAGGAATTGGATCAAGTGGAAAAGGTTTCTTGATCCAATCCTTCATCATTTTGATAACATTCCTCATTCTATGATTAATATCATCGGCCTTCTCCCTATCAACCTTAACATCAATAATGGGTTTTTCACCAATTTTGTCTACATTGAATAGGGGGTCCAATAACTCCTTCGAATCCTATTGCTTTATCTCATTTGTGATGTTCAATTGGAGATCCTTTTCTGCTAGATACAAAGTCATCCTACAATAGTCCCTAATGTGGACATCGTAGTCATTTGTGGCATTCATCTAGTGACCTTCAACCACATCCTCATGATGAAAGTCTCTTCTTGCCAAACTCTCCACTTTCCTAACCTTGTCAAAATATGGCTGAGAATAGTTGTATTCTTGAAGAGGATAGTTCTCCCACTCCCACTTGAAGGATAGAATATCCTTCTTAGCACTTCACCTCATAAGGTCAAATGACCAATGGGCATGCCCAACAAGGTCTCTATTATCTCTTAATCTTCTCATAGGACAACTCAATTTGTTGGAAAATCTGCAATAGCACCAATTTGTCACTTGGGCATCTCAGGAGCTTCTTAGGATTGATGGATGCACTAGCTACCTGTAGATATGTGAATGTTTTGAACTGGATGAATTAGGCTTTGAGAGCTATGACTTGTGCTTTGGCTTCATCAGATAACCTCTTACCATAATCTCCCTCAATGAATTGAATGATCACAAAGATGAATGCATAATTCATGATTTTATACTCTATTCTATGTGCTAAGAGCTTCTTCTTCACTGGTTGAGGGTAAACTATGTATGGCTAGGCTTTGGGATCCTACATGCTACCTCTCCTGTACAAACAAGGATAGTTTGTTTCCCTTTCTACAAGCATGTATACCATGTAAGAAGTCATGTAAAACCTCTTCATGTTCCATACTATCCTCAACTACTCACACAAGTTCTCATTTAGTGTGGTGGCCCAATCTAGTGGCATCTTTTCCTGTCTGATGGTCTAAATGAAGTTGACCATAAAGGTAATGAGGTGGCCTACTGTAAGTAAGCCCATGACTCTTCTTAGGATAATAATAGAGTACCCTATGTCTTCCTTCATGTATCTCTAAGTCATATCCACTTTTCTAGTTATCCTTCCTCAAGGAGGCTTCTCAATTAGGTACGAGGATTATATGATGTTGATGGCCTCTTCTTGATGCTCCCTATACCATCTCTCTACTATTTCATATAAGAGTCAGATGAATTGGTCTACTTTGGGAAGATGAAAGACTCTCTCAATGTTGTTGGGTAACAAATCCAACACCCCTTCTCTAGTGACACTCTTGACTACCCTTTCATCAGGAACAAAATGCTATGAAAGGGCCATGATTAGCTTAGTTGATTGTACTGACATAGGATGTGATGCTACATTCACTAATCCAGAATGGATCAATGCAGACATCATGAATGACCCTTCTATTGGCTTGTTGCAAATTCTTAAGAATTAGCCTAGATCTATGTACCCTAGGTCGGTATCTCAAATTTCTATGTGGTCATCATGGAATCTTGACTTTGAAAGTACACCTTGGAATTTGAACATGATAGGTTTAGGTGCTACTTTGTATATGGATGCCATTTGATTACCTACACATTGTGAGAGAAAAATGTTTATTAGTCAAGGATAAAATGTAAAAGATAATGAATTAAAATGAGCATTAAAAAAAGTCCCCTTTGGGCATTTTATTTACTTTATTATTTATTTTTATTTTTTCCTTTTTTTTCTTTTTTTTTTGAAATTTTATAATTTTTATCTATTTTTGAAATTCTATATTTTTCCTTTTTTTTTTAAATAAATGAAAATAGATAATAATAAAAAGTGTGTGAGTTTTTAAAAAATGCACAATGGCCTACGGGCCATGCGAGCGCAAAGTGCCACCATGGGTGGGAGAACCTAGCACCATGGACACAACTTTATTTTGGCACCACACAGTGGCAATATAGGCAGAGCACATCGGTGGTGCTAGTTTAGTGGCACTATGGACGCTGAGAGTGTTATGTGATTTATGCACCGCAGGCAAGTGTTTTGAGCACTGCAGGCTCCATGGGCACTACACACATTATGCGCTATCAACAAGCATTTTTAGTGCTACAGGTGCCATGGGCATCACATGCATTATGTGCTACTAGAAAGTGTTTTGAGTGTTGTTGGCACCATGGGTTCCATGTGCATTATTCACTATCGGCAAATTTTGTGAGCACTATGAGCACCATCAGTGTTGTTTTCTTTATGCACTATAGGAAAGTGTTTTGAGCACTATAGGCGCCATGGGTGTCGCCTACTTTATGCCACGGGAAAGTGTTTTGAGTTCTATGGACACCATGGGTCCTACGCACTCTATGCTACAGGCAGTAGGTTTTACCTTCTGCATGAGTTTGAAAGCACCAAAACTTTATGCCAAAATGAAAACAAGGAAGTGTTGGGGGGGTTTTATAACCTCCCATGCTACAATAGGTGTGCAACATGCCTCAGTGTGCACGACAATGCACAATGTGCACTCCACCCAAATGCACATGCTTGCGCATGATGATAATTTTTCTTTCTTTTTGAAATTTAATAATTTTTATATTTTCCCAATTTTTGATTTTTTGCATTTTTTTAAAATTTTCTAATGTTTTTGTGTTTTTAAAATTTTAAAATTTCATTATACTCTAATGTTTTGAATACTCTAAAACATTCTAACTTTAACAATTTTCTTTCGCCTCTCGAACTATGAGTCTGGGAGTCAAAAAAAATAGGGGGTCCCCATTCTTCACTAGGATTGTGGTGTGTGTTGTGGACACCACAAAAAATAGCCTTGAAAAAAAGAAGAAATGACCAAAGCATTTCTTCATTAGCAAACATTCCTCCAATGTGTGTCAAATACCAACCAAACTTTAGATATCTTGAGCATCTTTCGGGTGACTTAGTAATCAAAATCTCAAAATTTGAAACCTTCAAACTTAGTGTGTGTGTTGAGTATTCATTCCCTTTGATGCCTTAGGATGCAATCTATCAAAGTTTTCTAATAACTCAAGAACAATCTTCCACTCCTCCCAACTCATTCATTCACAATCTCCATGAAGGCTTTTCATCAATCAATAGCTTCACCAGATGAGAGAATTAGTTCAAGGGCTCTTGGCAAGATGCCACATTCTTTTAATTTTCTGGCCATTTGAATAATTTATCCATGTCATTTAGAATGTTACTTTTGATGAAGCAATAGTTTGAATATAAGATACTCCATTTTGAGAGAATATCTTTTTCCATTTTAGACCTTTAGAATCCTTCGGTCTTAACACCATATTTTCATTTTTTTTTTCATTTTTTCATTTTTTGTATCCTGACTATGCTTAGACTATGTAGCCAGGGCATTGGTGTCATTTCTTGGATTCAATCTATTGTGAACACCCCTTGTGTTCCTCTTTTAGAACTTTTTAGAAACTCTCACACCACTTAATGATCTTAGCAACCTTTTGAGGGGACCCCTCCTGTTTGAACTAGTTGACATTTGGATAATCTCTCATCATCTTTAAATCCAATTCAAAAACACCTAAAACAATAAAAAATTTAATTTTCAAAGCATTGAGAACTTGTTTGTCTAGGATTCTAATTTCTAAACTAAAAGTCCCCTATTTCCACAGGAAATATTGATTTCTTAGTTGGTATAAGACACACAATCATCCAAATGTTTTGACAAAGAAATACTTCTTACTAAAATTGAAACCAAAGAGTAGTTAGTGAAATCTTTAGAGGGAATCTCAAATACATCATACTCCCCATGACTGACACAAGTTTGAAAGGAAACACACAACTGAAAGAGAATGCACAACATGAAGCAAACACATTTGCAGAAATAAACATGCTTTCAAAATGAAAATCTAAGTTAAAAGAAGAAATAAAATCTAACTATTTTTTATTTTTTGTCTTTTAGGCTTCAAAATAATGCTTCAAAAATTGCCCATTTATGGTCAAGGGAAGAAATTCCCCCTTTAAGGAACTGAGCCTAAAAGTGTTTTCTCCTAGAATTTCCACAATTTGATAAGGGGCTATCCACAAGCATTGAAACTTGGTATGACTTCTTGGCTTTTCTTTTGCCTTATCCTAGAGTAGAACAAGGTCATTAATCATAATTGATTTAATCATGGCTCTCTTGTCAAACCATCTTTTCACAATAGCTTGATGTTTAGCCATGTGCTCCAATGCATCTGTTCATTTCTCATACATCTCTAAAAGATTCATCAATTTGATTTGTACTTTGTCAGTATCTTTAGCATACCCACTCATTAACTTCAAAATAGGAATTATGAGATAAGTGGGAACACTGGTTCTTGTTCGTAGATGAGAAAATATGGAAAAGTTCCCAAAGCATTTTTGAATTTCACTCAATCTATCCATAAGGCATACTTGAGTTGTGTATGCCAAACTCTAGGGTTCTCTTTCAACAATTGTCTTATCACTATGATCAAGTTCTTGTTTTTAGATTCTACTAACCCATTTCCTTGTGGGTAGTAATTTGAAGAGAACTTGATAATGAGTTTATTTTCAAATGCCCATTGGGTTAGAAGTGCAGATGTGAAAGAAAACCCATTATCACACACAAGGGCAAATGGCATTCGGAACCTAGTGACAATGTGTTCTTCTAGGATGTCTGTTACCACCTTAGTAGGGTAATTTTTGAACATTTCTACTTTTGTCCATTATGTACAGTGGTCCATAGCTATGAGAATAAATACATGTCCAATTAATGATGGTGGGTTGACTTGACTGATGAAATCCAACCCCCATTTTGCAAAGGTGCATATCTCTTACATAGGCGGTAAGGGCATTGTCAGATTTCTTTCACTATTAGCATTGGGTTGATAGATATGACAAGAGCGTACATGCTCAAAAGTATGTTTAAATATCGAGGGCCAAAAATAACCTAATCTTAGAATCATGTGAGTTTTTGCTTCTATAGAACTGTGTCCAATACCATACTTTTCATGAAAGTGTTCCAAGACTTCTTTTCTTCCTCATAGCCTAAACACTTCAGATAAATCCCTTCATAGTTTCTCTTGTACAACTTTTTGTCATGCATCATATAAGATTCACACTTCATTTTAAGTCCCCTACACTATGAACTATTTATCCACATTGGAAATTGGTCTTGTAGGAGATAATAAATAATGTCTTGATAGCAAACATCTATCACCACTCCCTGATTAATGTCAACTTGTGATACAACCATCTTCTTCTAATCATCCTTATCCATTTCATCGTCAAACCTGAATTCCTTTTCATTTCCATCTTGGTTATTAGCTATCATCTTTGAAAACCCTTGGCCTTTGACTAATCTCATAGATTGAATTTCAAGATCAAATTCTTGAAGTATGGCCATCCACATTCCTCTCCTTTCATCGAGTTCATTCTGCATTAAAAGCATCTTTACTACTCGATCAAGTACAATTGCATACACCTTACTTCTTACTATGTAATGACGGAACTTCTTTACTGCCTTGATAAATGCAAAGGATTGTTTATCAAGGTTTGAATAATTCAACTTTTCATTCTTCAAAGGACAAATCATAAAAGTAATTGGTCTCTCATCTTCCTTTTCCCTTTTTTGTGTCAGGATGCTAGCACAAGAGTGTTTGGAAGCAAAGGAATAGATCTTAAAATGTAACTCATAATCTGGGCTCACCAAAAGTAGGGCTATGTAAATGGAAACCTTAATATCTTCAAATGATTTCTTTATCTCTGGAAGACATTATGTCTAAACCCCCTTTTTGAGTAAATCATTAAGGTGATAGACTATCTCTACAAATCCACTTATGAATTCTTGTACAAAGTTTATCTTCCCAAAGAAATAGTTCAATTCCTTCCGACTGTGAGGAGGTGCTAATTTTAGAATAGATTCAACTCTATCTAGATTAATGGGGATTCTAGCTTTAGAAATAACATTTCCTAGGAGGTTTCCTTTAGTAACATCAAATGAGAATTTCTTAGGATTGAGAGATATGTCATATTTATGACATCTATTGAATACCAATCTTAGATCAGCAATTTGGGTACTTCAATATTTTGAAAAGACCATCAAGTCATCCATGTAGATGACTATACATGTATTAATCAATCCTTTGAAGGCTTCATCCATCACTTGTTGAAATGTAGTTGCCACATTAATCAATCTGAAGGGATTTCCCACTTGGTTGTGATAGTCGTCTTTAACCTATCTTCTTCATTGACCATCACTTGATTATATCCTATGTAGCCATCGAAGAATGACATCATTTTTGAACCATTAACAATTTTCAAAACCTCATCTATTGAGGTTAGAGGATAGTTATCCTTCTAAGATGTTAGATTCAAGTTACAAAAGTCAACACAAAGATGAGTCTCTCCTATCCTCTTCTACACAGGAACTAAATTTGCCACCCATGTGGAATGGTGGATAGGAAATATGATCTTAGCATCCACTAGCTTCTTTACTTCTTTCATTATTAGTGGCTCAATGATAGGATTTATTGGTCTTTGCCTCTATTGGAATGGTTTGGCATCTAGTTTTAGTAGGATGTCATTTGTGATAATCTTAGGATCATAAGTCTTCAACTCTTCATAGCTCCAAGCAATGACATCCTTATACTCAATGAGTAATTTGAGCATGTCTTCCCTTTTGTATTGATTCCATGCTTTTCCTATCTCTACCATTCTTGGTTCCTCATCAGTACCCAAATTGTATGAGTCACATTCTTCGATTCCCTTTTCTTGGGTTACCCTTCTATTGAGTGTTGATTCATCATGGTCAAAGATACATTCTAGTTCAACCATTCTTTTTGGAATAGTGTTGGTTTTTAGATTAAGAATCCCATCTTCATCTTCAAGCCCATCATCTTTAAGTCTGTCATCTAGTGTATTATCATTCTCTTGTCCTCCAAAATGGTGACTACACATGATAAAATCAAGTATATGTTGATCATCTTGAAAGACCTAAAAGATTGTGATATTATTAGGAATAGATAGAACCGTAACCAATTCTACTGAGAATCTTTTCAACTTGGTCCTTTCAATTGGCTATAAAGAAATTGCTGAAATAGTGAGAGCATCTACTACCATGTTCTTTCTTCTTGGAATGGATTTGATGTTTAAAGCTTCAAAGTCATGCAATATATCCCATACCCTTTTATTGTAAGCAAGTAATCTTTTGTTGTTGCAAGAATATATGGATTTTACTTTCCGTATGACCAATTGAGAATCCCCTTCAATTTTGAGAGTTGCGACTCCTTTCTCCAATGCAAAGAGAAGTCCTCAAATTAATGCCCCATATTTCATAACATTGTTAGTATATCTAAATTGTAATCAATATGCAGCATACAAAGACCTACCTTTTGGGTTGACCAATTCAATATCTGCACCAGCTCCCATCTTGGACCTAGAACCATCAAAGCAGAGTGTCCAAATTGCATTTTCCTTGGGTTTTCTAACTTTACCCTTATTCATCCTTAACTTATCTTTCACTCGAGCCTTGAATGACTACTTCTTAGGGATCCATTGTAACTTTCCTTGTGTAGGACTTGATTAGTCCCCTTCATAATCTTTAGATAGAGGAAGTCTGTGTTTTTCTTATTTTTCTTGAATTTCTCCTATCAGTTCTTTGATTTCCTCAACATTAGGTTCAGGATGAATGACTATTGAAGTCCATCCTTTACCTTTCACATACCATTTTTTCCTTTGTACTTAAATCATCTCAGGAGGTGGAGAAGACAAACCTGCACCATCTAAAGATGTATCACTATATGACACATTTAGATCTTCTCTTTCCTCTTCGATCTTTTCAATCAGGTGGGATGAGTTTACCAAATCTTGGCTTTGTATGAATTCATCTGTTGAAGTGTTTTTATCCTTATTTTCCATTATGTGTGTCAGTACTTTTGCTATTGCTTCTTGGCATGATGAGCATTGAAATTTTGAGTGACTAACTTTATGTAACCAAAAAAATCTTGGAAGGAGAAGGATACTGGGATCAACTTCCTCTCCTAAACATTGTAAATTAGTCACCATACTATCTATGAATTGTGTCATAGTTTCACTTTTGGGTACTGGCACCTTTGGTTCTTCATTCTAATCTTGAGGTGCATTGGTTGGAATAGTGTCGAATGCCATTACTTTGTATGAACCAAAATCCATTTGTAAGAATGCCATCTCATTCAGGGCATTGTAATCTATGATTATTGTTTTCAATTTGGGGTCAACATCTATCTTAATTTGATTGTTCAATCCTTTCCATGGTGACCACAATTGAGTGAAGTCTATAGAAAACCATCCTCTTAGACATTTCATCCATTCTCTTCTTAGAAGCAACCCATATGTTTATGGGATATCAACCACATTTATGTCAATAATACCCTAAATTCGAGGGTCAATTGTTAACTATATCCACACATCTTTCAAGACACCAATGACTTTTACCTCTATTTTATCTAACTATATCACTACTTGATTAGAGGGTTGAGGACTAACTCCTAGCCTTTGAGCTATTGATAATGGCATTATGTTACATGAAGCTCCTAAATCAATGAGTTAATTATGAATATTATTCCCATATATCTTGATGCTAAGAAAAAATGGGGGTACCTCAACTTTATCATTGAACATAGTGGGGATAGCTTCTGTAGCATCCACCTATTGAGATACTATCTTTTGAGGAACAATATTTATATTGTGGGAAACCTTTGTATGATCCAATGTCTTCATAAGAGGTTTTCATTGTTGTGGGAAATTTTGTAACATGTCAAGCATTGACATATTAGCTTTAGTCCTTTTCAAATCCTCTACCACATTGTACTTTGCAGTGGAACAAGCAAGATTCTTTAGTATTGTTGGTACATTCACTTGATTTTGATTCTATTGTCCTCCATACATGGGTCTTACTGGTGGTAGATTGTTACTTGCTTTTGGATTAGGTGGGTTTGGTTGTAAACATGGAGGAATCCCATATGTCAAAGGTTCCTTTCTATTCCTCAAATTATAGGTATTTCGATTGTCATTGCAAAAAACAAACATCTCATCATGCTAAACATCAGGTTCCTGACTAAATGGGAATGAGAATTCCTCACTTGTTGGTTGTTCCACTTCTGTATTCTATGAAAAATCATAGGATTCCAATAGCATAGCATTGAATTGTATAGGAGGATAATTGTCATTTACCTGTGAATTTTGTTTTATCTCTTGATTGCCATTATAGTAAGAACCATCATTGTTCAGTGCATTTTGGCTATTGTCATATTGGTTGATATCAATATATTGAATGTTGTTGTTGTTGTTATCAGAAGGAATGATTCCATTATTCGAACAGTTGTTCCATTGTTAGTTCTACCTCTGGAAGCCATTGTTGCGATCAAGAGGATTGAAGTTGTTTCCTCCATTGTTGTTTTTATTGTTCTCGTTGAAGTTCCTATTGTAATTTTGACCGAAATTGTTGTTGTAAGCGCAAGTATTGTTTCTCTGGAAGTTATTATTTTGTCCTTGTGACAATCTAAGATGTGTCAATTCATTTTTTATTTTTGACATGGTCTTCTTCATTTGACCAACTTCTGAAATAAGGTTCTTTTTAGTTTCCACAAGAACTATGGCCTTCTATTCAAAGAAAGCTATTTTTACAGGCTCGTACCCTAGATATGTTATCACTTGATTTTGTGGAGTGGGTGCCTACTATAATGGAACTAGATTCATAGGTATGAACTGGCTAGGCACCGTGGGTGCTCCCACAGGGTATGGTTGTATTGTAGTGACTGCTTTCATTGGGAGCATCATTCCTTCTCCATTAAGATTGGCTTGCTTTGTAAATGTGAATTCCTTTGTGAAGACTTTATCCAATGTGTTTTTATTTGGTGTAGGAAGTCTTCTTAGAAAAATCACAGTAAGATGGTCCATAGCATTCAAATAAATCTGATTAATAGCTTCAACTAGTATGGTGTATGGCATTTCCAACTTGTGGTAGGCCATATGAAAGTGATGGTTGAAGTAAGAAACTGTCTTTTCTAGGTTACTTTTGATTGACATGAATTGTTGATGTATCACAGCTGGGTTGATGAATGTTTTGAATTATTCCAAGAATAGTTTTTTGAATGTGTCCCAATCTCCAATGCATCTAGGTGGAAAATTGACATACCAATTGAAGGAAATTTCCCCCAAAGAGTAGGAGCATAAAAAAAGGACTACATCCTCACTAGCAACTTGCTTTTTTTTGCAAATTTCTTTGAATACCTTGACATGATCTTTAGTAGTTTGAGTCTCACCATTGATGTATCTTGAGAAAAACTTCTTGGGATTCTTAGGGAGGTCATGGAGTGCACCTCTCCAGTTTATTGGTGAGTCTATAGCATATGCCAAAAAGGCCATTGGAGGGTTTGGTGGACCTAATGGTGGTTGTTGAGGAGTAGCTATTGGAATGTGTGGTGGTCCACTAGGTGGTTGGAGTGGAGGTGGAGTTGAAGAAGATGATGAAATTTTAAATGGAAGTGGTTGAATTTAGGGTATTCCTCTATCACTGTGTGGTTTGTGGAAGTGGGTCAGTTTGAGAAATTTGTGTCCAATTGGTGTAGACCTTAATTCTTGCTAAAATGGGGATTTTGGATCAATATCCTTTAGCTTGCATCAGTCTTGGAAAAAGTGCACCTCTGTACAAGTACACTTTCTCACCTGTGAAGTTGTGGATCTACTAACCTGCATAGCTATGAACCTTTAGACCTATATACCTATGAAGTTGTAGAGCTGTGGACCTAAATTTATCAAAAACTCTGGAAATTTTTTGAACTTTAGTGAAGTGCAGATTATTGTAGACATGCAAGATTCTGAAACTTCGGCAAGTTTTTTTTATTTTGAGAGTCTAAAGGGGCCTCCTTCTAGCACGACTTCTATTGGACAGTCATTTTACATGAGGTCAATGGCAAGAATCCATTCAACAATGCCTCTCTTGAAAATATAATCTTTTTGGGATCAACTCTAAGGTTTAGTATTTGTCTTGTGACATACCAAAATCTGCTCAGTTGAAGATAAATGTGATTTTTCATGAACAGGCCTTTGCTGATTTTGATTATAATCTCAAAATTAAGTAAATCCATTTGGTGTCTCAAAATCACACACAAAAGGACAATATTTTTGTATTTTCTAGTTTCCTAATGAATATAATTCTAATAGTGCAACTAAAATAAGTTCCTATTCTAACAAGGGGTTAGCAAAACAAATAAAAAAATTGAAAGAAAATAACATGAAATTGAAATCCTAAATGGATATAAGCTATAGAAAATAATACACTATGAGTTAAGCTTTCAAATAGATTGATAGGAAACCAATGAAAATAGGAGTAGCACTTCCTAGAGTCCACTGATGCAATTGTCAGTGAGAAATTTTAATAATTGTATGATATTTCACAGGTTTCATCGAATCATAAGGCCATAGAAAGTGCACTCATGTGAGTCAAAATGCTATGCAGGCACAATTTGATGATCTCTTCTCAAGCTCATTACGTCAGCAAAATTTGTAAATGTGTAGAAAACACAAAAATAAAAGATCACACAACTAGAAACAAGGAAATAATCCTTTGGCTCAATCACAATCTCATGAATAAAATTCACAAAAATATAACACATTCAGGCAAGAATCACTACACTCCAAATGTGAGAACCAAAAGCATAAGTTTATTGCATAATAACATCAGCCCTTGTTACATATTACAATGGGGTATTTTTAATAAATCCTCTCCTCAATTTGTGTTGAGAGGGAGAGATATCTTCATGCAATAAAATGCTTTTAAAACATTAACACCAACTAAATATATACAAACTAACCATTAATCTAGTGCTTAGAGGGACTCCATCCATATTTTATTCATTAATTCGATGCATGAGCCTTTACATGTCCAAACTAGAGAAAACATGATAGAGAAAGTAGGAGGAAGCCTTCAGTCAAAGTAGGTCCTTGAATAGGGAGAAAAACTAGTTTCAAACATGCCTCCTAAGGGACAAATGGCTAGGGAGATGGGAGAGTTGAGATAAGAATTGGAAAGGGAAAGAAGAGAGAAGAGGGAACTTGAAGCATCTAATGAGAGAGAAGAGAGATGATTAAGAAGAGAAAGACTACAAATAATTGTAAGAATTGAAGCCTTCAAGAATGAGAGGTATGAACCTAGAAGGAAAGCAATCCATGAGGAAGATCTTGGAGATAAAAATAATAAAGAAGAGAATCATGATGCAAGACAAGAATGAGAGGATCATGAAGTAGCAGATGATCTTGATGACAAAAGATTTCTAAAGTTAATAAAGGGAGTACAAAGTACCAGATTGAAGATAGGAGTGGATTTACCCATCTATCAAGGCAAGATGGAAAGTGAAGAAGTGCTTGGATGGATAGAGGCACTTGAAAACTATTTTGATCTTGAGGACATAGAAGAGGACAAGAAAGTGAAAGTGGAAAAGGCAAAGTTAAGGGGAACAAACCTTACTTGGTGGACAAGTTTATAGAATAAAAGAGTGGCTAGAGGCCTAGATTAAATTTCTAATTGGGATAGGATGAAGAAAATGTGAAGAATTTAGTTTTTACCATCATACTTGGCTATACAAATGAAAATGAGAAGAACTAACTTGAAGCAAAGAGACATGGATGTCATGTCCTACATTGAGAAGTTTCACACTCTAAGCATAAGGGGAGGAGTTATGTAATGCCCCACCAAGGGATCCAAAGAATTAATCTAAAATTTCACTAAGTTTTCCAAACAATTTTTTTTTAAAAACATGAAAGATAAACCATTCATAAAATTCACGAAAGAAATAGTAACATCCAACTGAAAGTAAACATAGCATACATAACAGTTACAGTCTTTAAAGATCCCTTAACATTGTATCACATCTAATTTAACTATTCATCTAACATCACATCCTTAGCAATGATACATCCAAAGTTCTTAAACAATATTGCAAGTGTCCTTTAAGTAATTACATTTCAAATTGCTCAATCATCCACTGTACATGTTACAAGGTATGAAAAGCTTAAAAGAATAAACATCCATATAAATAAAGTACATCATCATCCAATATTAATCCATGATGCAATAACATTTAAATGAAACCACAAATCATACATCATCACATAAGATATAAACATCCATCATAAGAGATAACCATACATAACAAACATAAATAACTAAGTGCTTGGTTCCTCCCAACTGTAAATAGCATCATTAGACCATCGTGGATCCTAGTCATCCCTCTGTGCATAACATTCCAAAGCACCGAAGAGATCATCAGCTATAAACATAGTAGGAATGTCACTCCTAAAACATACTACATCATATGCAGAAAATAATCCAACATGCAAAGTAAAACATAAGATAACATCATCTAACATATGCAAATCATCTATGTAAGAAACATACGAGTAAATACATCCATCATAAGGTATATTACCTATCATAATTATCCAAGAATAGAATGAAGATAAATACCAATCAAGAATGCTCTAGCCATGGTGTCTCAGATGGATCTCAAATGATAAGAGTGGAAAAACACTACCACCTGACCGCATGGTACCTAAGGGGTCCACTCCCACCGTGCTGAGGAGATAATCTCAAGTCCCAAACAGGCTATCAAAACCACAAAGTATAAATCTCTATAAGTCCAAGAATCCTAAAAGTATACTAACTCAAAGGTTCCATCACACAAAACTGACATCTAATTCCTAGAGGTGCACAATGACATGTAGGAAACCTACTCTACAAGTGGGAAAGTGCCATCGCATTTATCATGTACAAGTTACCCTGGTAGTTAGCTAAACTGCATGGGTCCATATTGATCTCATACTACCGAGGCATACTATGGAATGCAAGGTCGCAACCCTGCGTTCTCTCTACTCCCATCCTAGTATTTACAAGCACTCTAGGCATGGGCGAGAACATCAAACAGTTATCTTTTTAGGTTCATTTAATCCCCATTTAGTGTGTAAATGTTATCACTTATTAACCAAACTTACAATGAGTTACCCTGGTAGCCACTTAGGGCCGCAGCCCCCATTGCAAGCCATTTCCCGACACTACAAGTAGATAACCTACCCTAAGCTCATCGAATCATAAATCACCACAGTCCTGTACAAGCAACTATAAAGAAAATCCAAAAGATAATCCATAAAAAAAAATCATCCAATATCCATGATTAAATCATCAAATATCCACAATAAGACTCATCAAATCTCCGTGATAAGAATCATCAAATCTCCATGAGCATCTGAAAAGAATCCATAGAAAATCATGACCACAACAGGACTCTATTGGAAATTGAAGGTGTCACTGATAATCATAAGTATCCATTGGTTCTCAATAACCAAAATATATCTCAAAATAAATCACAATATCCATTGGTTCTCATCAAGCAACCAAGAATATCTCAAAATCATACTGATCGAAGACTCCAAAATGGTTGAGTCAAACATGTCACCACATGACATCATCAAGAAAAAAATCCACATTTCAGTCCCATCATGGCAACTAAAAAGTAATCCAAGGATAACTGATCGATGACTCAAAAATGATTAGCTCAAGTGTCTCAGATACATATACATCTTAGCTTTACACATGAAGACTGATGAACAATAACAATCAGTAAATACATACATTTCATAGAGCATACAATCACATTACAATGGTTGGGTTTATAAAGATCGAGACCAAATAATATCAACATGCCATCACATCTCATAACCCCTGAGCCTCTGGTCACAACCTAAGACTGGTCAACACTAGTCAACCCAAAAACCCAAAACAAGAAGCATAGAGAATACACGATGCAAACACATGTTGGTTTACTAATATCACATGGATGAGTTAAGTGTAGAGGTTTCAGTTTTAGTTTTAAGTATACCTCAAGTGTCTCAGTTTAATCATTTGACCTACATGTCATCCCATTTGTTCCTCGATAGCATTATCCTTCCATTATTAAAAATAATATTCTAAGAATAACTTAAGGATAAATACTTTACTCATTAATCTAATCATCATTGATCCTTAATCAACTTGTTCTCTTTATTTAACTATGATCCATATTCTAATTGATTAACTCTTCAAATTTTGAAGGATCATTATTTGTTACATTATAAGAGAGCCAATTATCAATCTTCAAATAAGAAGATTATAACTTTATTAAAATGATCAATTAAATCAATAAATTAACATAGGTACACAATCCATGACCTTTTTACATTCTAATAGTTCTCAACTAGATATTACTAAGTCTTCACCATTAAAAATATCTAAGGTCATATGAGGGTACGACTTGTCAACTTCGATGTAAATACTTTACAACTTTACTAAAAGAATCGATATATTAACTAAAACTCTATACATAACTTAATTATTAATTAAATCTAATTAACTCTAATTAATTAATTTAATTAATAATTGCATAACCATATCAATGACCCAATGAATAACTAGCCATAATGTGTAAGTTAAAGGTCAACCATAATCCGATACACAAATATTCATATTCATAGTTCAATAATAATAACTTGTTAATATTTAATAACAAGCTATATTGGAAATCTTATTAATAAAACTATAATGACCACATTCGTCTTTCTTGAATGAATACTAATACTCCCTTAACAAATTCATATTATTGATAATCATTTCAAATAAGACTCTATCCCACAACTTAATTATTAATATCATAGTTATAATATCAATTCAATGAATATCCATTAAAAATCAACTATACTCCAAATCCAAAAATTAATATCTTTTACAAAGCTTTAATCATTAAATAATCTCTACTAGATCAACTCTAATTGGATTAATTGGTAACTATTTAAACCATTTATATTATTATTTATTAATAGTTTGTTAGACCCAAAAAACATTAATAAATAATAAACTTATCAAAACTATTATTAATCAATCTAGAGAACCTTCCATAAACTTCCTTAGCTAATATTTAACTAACTCTTAACACCATTAAGGTATATCAATAATTTATTTAATAATACATAACGTATTCAAATCGTAGTAATGTTGTTGTAATGCAACAATGACTCCTTGTCAATTAGATCTTAGATCCCATATCATTACATTCTCTAAATTTAAATAATCATCATTGAACATCTTTACATAATATATATTACCATGTCTTAATTATTTAATATATATTAAATAATATTTAATATACATTAAATAATTAATATTAAAATTCAACCATTAGACTCAATCTTCTAATTGTCCTAATAATATTTTGTTTGTATAAATGGTGTTTGAAAAAGACCCCTATCAATTCCAATAATCAAATAGCAATTCTAATGAACCCAATATTATCAAAACAATGATTGCATAATTTAAAACTTTGATTTATAATTTCAAAAGCCCCAAAAATAATTGATGACTTAAATATTTAACTCATTTTAATAAAATTCTAACTATATCACTTATTTGAAATTTAATTGCCTAATCATTAATTACACTTTTTCTACTATTAACTAATCTTAACTAAATTTAATTTAATTGGATTAGTTAATAAATCATATAAAACTAATGCATAGTAATAAGATTCTATTCAAACCTGCTAGAGTTGTAGAATAGAAAGCTTATGCGACAGGAAGTCTAGCAACGACATGAAGATAACATACAAAACTATAAATCCAGAATTGCATCACGACAGGAAGTCTAGCAGTGATAGAAGGATAGCATACAGAACTATAAATCCAGTGTCACATCGCGATAGGAAGTCTAGTGGTGACAGGAAAATAACATACAAAATTTATAAATCCAGAATCACGAAAAGAAGTCTAGCAGTGACAGGAAAATAGCATACATAATTATAAATCCAGAATCGTGAGAGGAAGTCTAGCAGTGATAGGAAAATAGCATAAAAAATTATAAATCCAAAATTATGACAAGAAGTCTAGAAGTGACAGGAAAATAGCATACATAATTATAAATCTAGAATCGCAACAAGAAGTCTAGCAGCAACAGGAAAATAGCATGCAGAATTATAAATCCAGAATCACGACAGGAAATCTAGCAGTGATAGGAAAATAACATGTAAAATTATAAACATTCACATATATATGTATATATATATACATTTATGAAAATTAGTATTTTCAAAGAGAACATATATTTACTTTTACACCAGAAGGCTTTCATTTCAATGAATTAAGGATGGTAATTGTTCTCTAATTTTATCCATTAATTTCTCTAATAGGTTTGACTGTAGATCTAGAAACCCTTTCCAAATCTATTTATCAATTTGATTCTAATTCGAACCCAAACCCAATTTAGATCTAATTCTTTCTCATTTGGAACTAAGGTTTTCTATTGTTTTCTTTGCAACCAAATAGATACATATCTAGATTCCAATTTCAAGATTAAGGATTCATTCATGGAGTGTATTTAGACACATATAATAGACATGATGAAGACATGAAGATAAATAGTGCAAAGAGAATATGTGAATATCACGAGTGCACCTCAACACTGATGCTAGTTTTCCATGCCTCAGAAGTCCATAGAAACCCCTTCCTTCTCCATCATTCGCAATTCCTCCAAGATCCAAGCCAACCAAAAATCTCCAAGTGACTAGAAGTGATAGAAGAAGCATAGAAGCATATAGAAACATATGAGCATGTAGAAGCATATGAGAATGTAGAAACATATGAGCATGGAGAATCATATGAGCATGTAAAAATGTATGAGCATGTAAGCTTAAAGCTTCCATTTAAGCTTGTCCAAACACACTAGGAGAGCCTCTATTTAAAGGCCTCTAAGATGCAACTAGAATTTGTCTAGAAACAACTAGAAGATAAGCATTACAACTAAGCATGAGTCTACTCCAACCTTCTAGATGAGTCTTAAGGCCATAGACACCATGTGCTCAAATAAAATGCTAACTCCTAAGTGTAGACAACTAGTGCATTCTTAGAGTGCAAACTCTTGTGTTGTCTACATGACAACTCCCGAGAATTCGCCAACTCCTATCTGAGATAACATTTAAATAATGCACAATAATTAATATAATATTTACTTTACTCTTTCCAATTTAATTTATTTATTCATTAAATCTCATGCACTAACTTTAATAATTCCACTTATTCGTATCTTAATATATTTATATTTTAATCACATGAAATCTAGAATCTTTTAATAATTTTAAATATATTTTTTACTTTTAAATTTCATTTTCAAAACTTAATTACTAAAATATTTATTTGCTTTAATAATATTATTATTTAGTCATTTATTTAAAAATGAACTCCAATATATATTATTATTAAAATAAATGTTGTCACATTTCTTATAACTTTTATTTTCAAATTTAATTATTTTATTTAATTAATTTTCCAATTAATTAAATAAAATAAATATTAAAATATCATAATAATTTTCCATTAAATTAAACCATTAATTAAATCTTTTAATTAGGCTTAATTAATAGAAAATACATCAAAGGCTCACAAGGTAAAATATAAAAATCCACCATAGCCAAAATACATACAAAATCAAACAAAGGGCTAATATCATGAATTACGTCATCCAACATATTCAAAGGGTACTCAACTCAGATACTTGTCCTAATTTTCAATTAGGACAAATGGCTTAAAGGGTTGGGATTTGGACTTGAGAATTTATCTCCCCTCTCTTATCATTGAGATAATGTGATAGGGTACACTCAATTAAAGACAACACTCAATTAACCAATTGTATCCAACACAAATAAGGCAAGGAAATTAACAAAAAAGGTAGCAGTTACACACTCCATTTTTCTAGGGGTGAAGAACAAACATATCCATGTTAATTATTATTCTAATAGGTTGTATGCATGTAAAAGGAAGAGGCCTATGACTTTGGGAGATTTCATGCAACCATCAAAACAACGGTACCATGGAAAACAACACCATTTTTTCAAATCTCATTCTTGGTGCAAGAATATTTTTAAAGGTGGTGAGTATGGTACAAGGGAACTTAGGGTAAAAAAGTCAAATAAGAAGACTCCAAGCATGAATACAAGCCAATTATATCATGATGGAATCAACTAGGAACTTTTAAAGCCTATTATGGCATAAAATTGCAACATATATAAATTCTAGGTCCTAAAGGCTCTTAAAGAGATTAAATGGACATGAGGATGTAAAATGGATCATAATAGGATATATTAGTATTTATAAATTCTCAATAAGACTATATAAGTCATTTGGCAAGGTTAGATTAGTTTAAATGCTTGAAAAATCTAAAATTTGTAATGTTTTAAATTCAATTTTTTGAATTACAACAGTTCGTTGGATTTAGGAGGGAAAGTTGTTTTCTTTATGTTTAGGCTCCTAATCATTCCTAAAATGATCAAGGGTGGTTAGGAAAGTTATAAATAATATTATATATATTATAGAGAACTCATTTTGTGTGGCAAAAAGAAAAACAACCATTGTACGGACTGTCATAAATTTGAAAGAAATCTCCATTTTCATGAGTTATTTTTTGGTTTTGTGTGATGTTTGAAGTCTATTGAACCTTGCATGAATTAGACATATTTTTTTATGTTACAACATTTCATTACACACTTGGTTTGGAAGCTTTTTGTTCTTGCATTCTTTGGTGTTGATTACAAACAACATTTTCAAATTTTTTTAAGGAAACTTGACAAAACCCTTGCGAGGATGGTAATTCCATGAATTTTTTCTTGGTTATCATGGAATGACATTAGCTACATCTATATTATATCTTACTAGCACTATGAAAAGCATTTTTGAAGGAAGGAGATAGAGTTTAATGGTAATCACCATGCTGAGTTGAAGCATTTTGCATTGAAATTTCTTGGTTTGTTGCAGCAGTAGGAGTTTGGCCTTAAGAAGGGGCTATTTTTATGTTGGAATTCATCTATTCATGTAAAAGAAAAGGTCTTCCAACCATTTTTTCTCAAAGAAAGTGTCAGATGAGTAGAGATTGATAAAACCCTAAATTTTGAGGGTTTGAGTGCATGATTTGGGGCTTTTGTGTTTACTGAGATCATACTTTGAAATTTGTTGCATATTTCCCTAATTGGATCCATTTTATGAGATTTAAGAAGGTTCTAAACATTGGGGATACGTTTATCATATACTTCCTTTGTAAAGTGACCTCTTTTATGTGTTTAAAGATAGAGATATTGTGAAGAAAAATCATATTGGTCCAAAACAACCACCATTAAGTTTTATATATGTTATGTATCTCTAAAAATGGTATCCAAATATGGTATTTATTTTCCATTTCCTTTGGAAATTTTTGGAGTTAAGGGCCAAAAACCGTTGCTGCTACTATGATTTAAGGTTTAAGGCCTAGAAAAGCTGGTTTCGTATTTGGAGTGTTGGGTTTTGTTGAGGGCCCTAAAACCTATTGAATAATATTGTATTTGATTTCTTAAGACCTTTTCAATCACGTTGGAATAGGGCATAGTTTTTTGTTATCATTTGAAGTGTTGGAGGCTTTGTAGGTCATTCCATTCCATTGAAAACATTTTGAAACTTGCATATTCCTTGCTCTTGTTGTTTGGACCTTGTTACCCACCACATCCATTGCATAAAAAAATTTTCATTATAAATGTGAAACCTAATAATTCTAATAGAGTTCCCATCCAAAATCATGACAAATTATTACCAAGAATCCTCATGGGCAATGTTATCTATTTGATAATGTTAAAAAAAATACTCTACCAATAGACTTAATAAGGCACCAACTTTTTAATAGTACAATTTCTCATTTCTTACTTTTCAAAAAATCCTTATTCTTTTGAGAATTTAAAATCTTAAATATATTTATATTAACATTCATAATTATAATATAAGTTCTTTATATCTCATGTCGATTATCCAAAGATGATACCCTTGAAATATTTAATGTAAATAGAAATGACATGCTTATATCTCAAAAAATATTATCAAAATTCTCAATACAAATACAAGTTGAACAAATAGTAGACAAAAGATGACAAACAAGAAATATAGTTAGAAAAAAGGTCATACAAAATAATATATCTTAGCTTGTCAATTTTTCAAATTTAGTAAACTAGAAAAACAAGTCAACCAACCCTTCATGTTGAGATCCCTTTCTAATTAACATAATTATATATATTATGGGAATCATTTATCAAGTTTCATTTCTAGTTAATGATTTTAATATCCACTCATTAGTTAAGGTTAACTCATGAATTTTCAAATCCATAAGCCCCAAATGAAATATTTCTTCACCTAAAGAACACTATTTACTCTATATACACAACATGCACATGCTTAGAGTTGTGTTTATACTAACTTTACTAGTTACACTACAATTAAAAAAAAGTAAACACAAATTTTTATGCTTAGCCTATATTATAATTAACATAATCATCTATTTCCTTCTTTCCTACAGTCCACAAGCTTGTTACATTCATTTTTTAACCTAAGGCTTATACATTTTTGCCCCAACCAGTAATGATTCCTTTTCTTTTGATGTATCTAGATAGAACTAAAAAAAATGGAGGTTGGGGGGGAGGGGTGGGGGGAGGGGGGAGGGGGTGGGGGGGAGGGGGGCGTGGGTGGGGAAGGGGGTGGGCGCTGACCTCATGGTGTAGAGGGATGGAGCCTAGCCAGTAGTAACCCACTACTATCTAACCAATCCCTTTTCTAGACATTAAAAATATCATAACATTTAAAACCATAGAATTATACTTAAAAATATTAGTATCAACCATACTAGCCCTAACATACATACTATGCCAAACAATAATCTAGTAGGAGAGATTGCAAGCACTACTATTAAAATGATTAATATCCACATTAACTAAAAGTGCCACAAAGGGCATAGATTTCATACTTAACCATAACATTATAGAAACATAATAAAAGAAATCACATGGCTAGTTTTCCTCCTTCTCTTCCAAGTCCTCCTCATTTTTATCAAGATCCTCCATGGCCAATTTCTCCACCTCCTCCTTGATGGGTTGCTATAATAGAACCTTAAGCCTATCATCCACCAAGAAGCTATAGATGGAGTGGGTGGTATCACTCTCTTTTCCCTTAGCCTACTCATCCTTGCTCACCTATGGGGAATATAGAGTAGAGGGTGTTGAATGCATTCCTTGAGTAGAGAACTCCACAAGGGTTTCAACCTTTAAGTATCTAGGGCTTCCTGATTATTGGCCAAGTCATGCATCAATTTCTCCAATGTATCCAATTGGGTTTTACTTTGATCCTACCTATGGATATGATGCCCCTTCTTCCCCCTTTCCTTAGAAGCATCCTTCATTAGGGAGGTGATATCTTTCCTAAAGAATTTATGTTGAGATAGGTTGGCTTCCAATGTATCTAAAATGTGGGGAGGGCTTGGAACATCCTTACCACTATAGCTAGGGTGAATAACCTTCCTCTTCCTTTCGGTGGATCTCCTTTAACTCTCCATATACATAGAACTCACCTCCTATTTTGGGGTGTCTTAAATTTTTCCATTTGAAGATTTTCACTAAACCTCTTCCAACTATATTACTCCACCCAGTATCAGTATTAGAGTGAATTGAACTAATATTTTTCTATTAATCAGGGGTTTTTCTCCACCATGTCGGATGCAGAGCTAGGGCTAGGGCCTATGGAGACCTAGGGAGTAATAGTTGGAGTGGGGTTAAAAAGAAGAGGCGGGTTGAGGGCTAGCTAGAACTTGTAAAGTTTAAACATGAAGGCTTGGTGTAGGATATAGAAGGGTCTTCCTTCCTCCCTCTTTTTCCTAACATTAAACATACTATCCTCCATTGAATGCAAAATAAGGTGCAAGGAGGAAATTAGAATATTGTTCCTAAAATGGTTTAAAATAGGAAAGGGATAATAATACAACACCTACAACTGATCTTCAAGAGTTATGTAGCTCATAATGGCATAACACACAATGTACTAAGGTTTGGGTAGGTCCTTTATTGACAAACCACCCCGCATGTAAATACGATCTTCCTTAGTGTGGAAGATTTTCCTCAACCTTATTTCATCAGAAACTGTAACCTTCTTATGCAAAATCCTTCCCTTTAGATGCAACCAACAACCATCACAATGAGCTCCCTCATTATTTTGAACACCACCTCATTAGTGTTCACCTTCCTATTATTCCAAGCGTTTATAAATTGGAAAAAAGACATGCTAGTCAAACTCTATAATGCATTCCATGAATGATAATAAACCACATTCCCATAGATATACCCATTCCACCTCACTATCCTTGATACAATCCTCCATCTTATATGATTAAATGTGGTTGTTACCAACAATGTGTCTTTACCAAGTTCAATCACCAAATCCTTACTTTGCACCAACATCCCCTTATTATAGGAAAAAACTTGAAAGCCTTCGAAGTTTATAGATATAATGCTAGCAATGAATCTAAGAAAGAAATTTATTCTCATCATAAAATGACAAGGATTCACATTTTCCAATCAACCTCTTTCTTGGACATGTATGAGCACTACCTTTCCCATCAAAATTAATCATCTCCAGTTGCGCATTAAGGGAGACATAAAGGAATTACTATTATTATTATTCACAATTCTCATCTCTAGTGGATTAATCTTTCTGACTAAATTTGGGTGGATTGTGCTCTCAGCATAGTAATCAATGCTCATGCTAAGGGAACCCCAAGTATAAAAAATAAAAATAAAAATTTTCTAAAAATTCTAGACTTTATGATTTTTAATTCATGGGTTCTCGCTATTGTACTTCATTAAATTGCACCACAAAGATCATGTTCATTTTCTACCATGATTTGTGTAGATTGCGGGGTTTGGTTGACATCATCCCATTCCTTTATTCCTTCGATGTTATGACCAAATTTTGCTAGGTCATCCATGAATCCATTGCCTAGTCTATAGATGTGGTCCACATAGACTTCAAGTAGCCCATACAACAAGCTAGGGATTTCCTCTATTGTCTCTTTTATTTTCTAGCTACACCTAACTTCACCCTTCACATTATTGACAATTAGCATCTAATCTCCCTCAATAGCTAGTCTATTAATTATTCTAGCTCTTTCTATCCCCATTTTCCATAATATCCTAGACAAATATTTTGCTTCATTATTTGACCTCCTCCATAGATCCCAACATTTGTAGACCTTATAACATGGAATATTGTAAATGAATGCCAAAATACTTAATCATTATGAGAAATTAGTTATAACTAAGCTACTAGACAAAAATATAAACCAATATCATGAATGAGCCATGCTAATAGTGTTAACCAAGCTTGAAGAAAGCAATATCAACTGAGTTGATAGTATCTACCAAGCTCAAGTGTAAACTGAGTCAGTAAAGCAGTCTTGTTTCATAATGATAACCAAGTAGGTAGAGTAGTGTGAACTGAGAAAATAGTGTTTGTTGAGTGATTGGTATGAATTGAGCATCAGGTATCAACCGAATGCCAAAGTTAAACAAGGTGACAGTGTTTCTGGAGTGTCTATAGTATCACTTGAGTGACCTATTGAACCCATGTTATAGCATTGAGTCGACTTGGTACTTATTTTTAAAACTAATGAAGTTGTAGCTGGCCTATAAATTAATTATTTTGATGGATATAAGTATAAGGTATTTATATTGTCCAAAAATTAGATACCATGAGTTGAAGAAAATTGTATACAAGAAAATATGAAAGGGTAGAATATATAGAAGGATACAGGAAGCATAAGGAAAGGAAGAGACTCGTCTATCATAGATAGGTGATCCAATTACTTCAAAGGATCTTCATTAGAAAAAAAAAATTGCATATTAGTGACCAATCCATTGATTCATCCTAACAGGTGCATTAGTCCTAAATCCTTTAATAAGACATACCTAATAGCCCTCTATAGAAACTCCTAAAAGAGTACATACTTAATTATATTGTGTAATATTTTCACAAGGTGGACCTAATAGTCCTTCTTACTCTTAATTGAGTAGATCACCAAAAGTGATAAATTATAAGCCTTAATAGGAGAACTCTGTTACTACAGTAGTGAAGCATTGTGGGTGTCATCCTCACATGAGTTTTACCTTCTACTTGGAGGGTTTTTGGGTTACCAAATATTGTGTTATGGTTTTGTTAATTAATTTATTTATGGTCGATGCATGAAAGTATATTAGATAACATAACAAAGTAGATTAAGTGAATGAAGTTTTAATTGGTTCATGATTTAACCACCCCCCCCCCCCCTCCCCCACCAAATATATATATATATAATCACTTAGTCATTATGAGAAGTAGTAATAACTAAGTTACTAGACAAAAGTGTTAACCAATCTCATGAATGAGCCAAGCTAATAGTGTTAAGAAGGCTTGAAGAAATTAGTATGAACTAAGTTGAAAGAAACCACCGAGTTGACAGTATCTACTAACCTCTAGTCTAAACTAAGTCAATAAAGCATTCTTATTTCATAATGATAACCAAGCATGTAGACTAGTGTGGACTGAGCCAATAGTATTTTTTGAGTGATTGGTATGAACCAAATATTAGGTATCAACCAAGTGCCAAAGTTAGCCAAGGTGATAGTGTTGTCCATGTGTCTACAATATCAGTTGACTAAGCTATTGGACCCATGTTACAACACTAAGCCAACTTGGTAATTATTTTTGGAACTAATGAAGTTTTAGCTAACTTGAAAAGTAATTATTTTGATGGATATAAGAATAGGGTATTTTTAGCATCCTAAAACAAAGTACCATGAGTTGAAGAAAATTATATACAAGTGAATATGAAAGGGTAAACTATTTAGAAGGCTACAAGAAGCATAAGGAAAATAAGAGACTTACCTATCATAGATAGGTGATCAATTTACTTCAAAGGATCCCCATTAGAAAAAAAAAGGTTGCATAGTATAGATCAATCCACTTATTCATCATAATAGGTGTATTAGTCTTAAATCCTTTAACAAGACAGACCAAACAGTCCTCTATAGAAAATCCTAATAGAGTACATAATTATATTGTGTAAATCTTTTCACAAGGAAAACCTAATAGTCCTTCTTACTCTTAACTAAGTAGATCACCATAAGTGATCAATTAAAATCCTTAAAAGGAAAACTTAATTACTACAATAGCACCAGCAACTTGAAGCAGTGTGGGTCTCATCCCCACCTATGTTCTACCTTCTACTTGGAGGGTTTGGGTTACAAAATATTATGTTATAGTTTTGTATTTCTCTATGTTCAATGAATGAAAGTATATTAGATGGCATAAAAAAGTGGATTAAGTGAATGAAGTTTTAATTGGTTTATGACTTAACCCCACCCCAAACACTTACTCATTATGAGAAGTTAGTAATAACTAAGCTACCAGAGAAAAGTGTTAACCAATCTCATGAATGATCCAAGAAAATAGTGTTAACCAAGCATGAAGAAAGCAATATCAACTAAGTTCAAATCACTCATCAAGTTGACAATATTTATTCATCTCATATCTAAATTGAGTTCCTAAAGAATTCTTGTTTCATAATGATAACCAAGTAGGTAGATTAGTTTGAACTGAGCCAATAGTGTTTGTTGAGTTATTAGAATGAACCCACCACAAGTATACACTAAGGGCCAAATTTAGCCAAGGTGATGGTGTTTGTCTATAGTATCACTTGAGTAAGATATTAGGCCCATGTTACAACACTAAGCCAACTTGGTAATTATTTTTTGAATTAAAGAAGTTGTAGCCAGCTTATAAATAATATAAATGAAGAAGTCATCAATTGAAGGATAGAAATTGAAAGACTCATGAATGATAATAGAGGAGAAAAAGAAACCAATGAAATAATGATGAGATCTCAAGATATCATGGATCCTTTGGCTAAGATATCTTAGAATAGACACAAACAAAAAGTAGGATTAGGCTACATAGAACAAGGAGAATCATCATAGCAAGCTACTGCTCAAAAAAATGAAAGACCTAGATGTAATTATTGTGGAAAGTTAAGGAATACATCAAATAAACGTTGGAGTAATGGAAAGTCCAAGTTTAATGGTATATTACACAATTTTAACAAACATAGAAATAGATCAAGTGAATGTGTAGAGAAAACTAAGTTTGAAGGAAAATGTTTTAGAGGTAATAGAAAAGGTCATAAATCCTCAAAGTGGAAAACCAAGAATTGAAATCCTACTAAACAACTTGTTGAAGCTATCTTTGGATGGGATTACAACATGTGGTGCATATGTTATCTATGTGGTGAGCATGGATACATTGGAGGTAACTAAATGAGGACTCACTTCAAAAAGAGTAATCCTACCAAATATGCTATGTATTCAAAGAACTTTTTCATCCAACAAAAAATTGTATGAATAGATATATAGTTGAAGATGAAAAGAAAACAAAGGATGATAAGATCAGAACTCAAATGAACCAAAAATGGGTGAGGAAATCTCTTGGGGATTCAAATCATAACATAGACATTATTGACACCGAAGGTCATGAATTTAGTGATTCAATCATCTCTACAGAAGCATGCAAGGAGACCACTGGAGCTATAAACAAAGTCATATACTAAATTTTTTCCATTAATTTAGGGAATAAATTTGAAATCATCATATTAGATGGACTAGGACAAGTGAAAGTTTTAGGCTTAACCAAATTGTTAGTCGTAACTAGGTCACTCCTCAAGTTTAATTGCATTATAACTAATTTACTTCTTAGACCTAACAAAGCAAGGTAAGAATTGAGTGAGTCATTAACTCAATCAAATGTGGTCAGTTAGTACTAGCTATTATTTAAAGTGAAATCAAGGCTTGAAGACCTAATTGAGCCTCTCTCACCTACCTAGGTATGAAGCATTAATGAAGCCCTAAAATTGAAAGTCTAATAAAAAGGTGAAATAAAAGAATCATTTCTTCACCATGAATTTAGAGTTTCCATAGAGCACAACATTCCTCAAGCCCCCAAGAAAATTAGTGTGAATTTGTATTGAAGTAAATTCTTAGGAAAAGTTATCATCTACAATCCTTCAACAACTAATTTATATGGAAGTAGCTTCGAGTGCAAAGTATTGGAAATCTAAGTGAAAAGGTCATTGTTGTTGAAGATTAAAGAGAGAGATTGTTGCAAGGAAGGAAGTTGGTTGATAAAGAATGTTTTCAATCATTATTTTGTCATTGATTTCAAACTTGCTATTTTTTGGAATGACATTTTCTTACAAGATCCAAGTACTATCACTTAGTTGTTTGATGAAGATGATTTGATCGGCAAGATGTAACAAGAGCACCTAAGGGAAAGGTTGAGTTATGATGTTGTAATAAAGTGCAATGATTAGTTAAGACAATGGTGAGATGGTGTATTGATAACATACTCAAAGATATAGAGATTGGCTACATTTAGAAAGATTAGAAGTATAAGTTAGAACAAGGTTGACTACAAGGCTTAAACTAAGTTCATTAGTTGGTGCCAAGAAAGCTAGTTTGAGCTGAAAAATTTTTAGTTGGACCCAGGAAAATGTAAAATCTAGTGGGTGCCAAGTGAACTTTAGGTGCCAAGTGAATTTCAAGTGTCAAGAAAACTAATAGGTGCCAAGCATAAACAAATATTAGTAGATGTTGAGTAAACTTTAGGTGCTAAGCATCAGTGAAAGCATAGTTGATGTCGAGTAACATTGTATGTGCTAAGCACCTGCATTTCAATAGTACCAAGCTATTGCTTTACTGCAAATGTCAAAGATTTATTGAATCTAAGTCAAAAAAGTTGTTACATTTAATTTTTTTAACTAGTTGGAGGACAAGGATGATGATTTGGTGGCACATAACCATTTTTGGGTGAACTCAAAAGCATTATTCAAGAAGTTCCTAGAAGGAACAAAATATGGGTTAGATTCAATGAATCTTACCTAATCCATTCAAATAGAAATTAAAGAATAGAAGGATCATGTGAGAATAGAAACTTTGAGACTTCTATTTAAGGAGTCATACACCAAGAAGAAAGAGATACTGGTGTGCCAAATTATGAAGTGGCTAAAGGGTGTTAAGGAGAAGACATCTAGGTGAAGGAAGAATGGAGCATACAGACTTTGCTTCAATGAGAGGTCAGGAAGAGATGATTGCATTAGTACATTGAGCATGAAGACTCAAGGAGAAAAAAGCTTGAAATGAGGGCAAGCTATCAGAACTAAAGAGATTAAAGGCCAGGCAATGTGAAGAGCTGAAGAAGTGATATGAAATTTGGTAGTTAAGTTGTATGTTGTAATCAGGTCAAAGAGTTTCTAATACTCTCTAGCAATTGTATTAGATATTAAAATCCTAAGGATTTAGGTTGGTTTAATAGACATTTTTAAATCCTTTAATAGGGTGGCATTCCAAGTTAATGTTCTAAAGTACTCTAACTAAGCCCACTTCTAAAAGGATGGTTGAAACCTTTAAACAGGTCACATTTGACAATGTGTTGTAAAATAAGAACATGGAAGGAAACACACACAAGCTTGACACGAGAGATGTTAATTTTAGGTCCAAATGAAGTGTTATCAGTCAAAGAAAATTACCTAGTAATCCTCACAATGCATCTTTTCTTTGTTGTACCTTTCGTTTACACTTGATCGCTCGCTCGCAACGAACAAAGCAACAAACTCATGAATGCAATATATGTCAACTCATCCAAAACCAAAGTTAGATATAACAATCTAATTTTTAAGAGTGATAATAATTAGTAATTAACCCAAATGAAAGCCCACATCATGCATTGATTCATTGTAAAAAATGAAATGCAAACTATTCATTAAATGCTTTTTTTTTTCAATTGATTTTTGACTTAGTCATAAAGATAGGATCTACATGATATGAATTCGGATCCAAAACTCAAAATATAGAAAAGTAACCCCAATAAAAAATTAGAGAGGTTTCCAAAAATGCAAAAATTTTGAAAAGATTTTTTAATTTGTTCCCTAGGGAGTTGTTTTGTCGAAACAGACTAGTTTTTGTAAATCGAATTATTGACCCATAATATGACCTCTAAAATTGAAACACAAAGAAAAAAATCTATTTGAAATTTTAAGAGCTTTCTGAAACTGTAAATGTTTATAAATTTTTTTTTGATTTATCCCTGAAAATGAGTTTTTATGAAAAATGAAGAAAATATCATAAAAGCTCGAAAATGTTTTGGAAAAGTCTGAAAATTATACCAAAACTTCTTGGATATATCAGAGCCGTGCACAAAGAATTTCAAATCAAAATACAAATTTTTTTGAAAGATATGAGAAAATCTTTCAAATCCAGGGTTTCTTTGAGTCTACAAACAGATCTGCACAAAAATCAGCAAGCAAAGGTGGGTTGCCCCACGGTGGGTGCCAAAAATGTATGCCTAAAATGTGAGCACACTTCTATGAATCATTATATTTGAGATTACTCAAGAATGAGGTCTCAAATGGTGACTCATAGCTCTCTAGTCATGGCGTGCAAGGGTTTTGCAATGGAGGCCCTCAGTTTGACCTAGTTGATGCCCATGCAAGTACACCATGAAATGAGAGATTCAAAGATCCAAAATACATGCAAATGGAGATGAAAACTAATCTATATGATAACAATGCAAGAACAATGCAAAATCTAATCTATGAAAGCAAGATCTAATCTTATGAAAGCAAATATGACTCTAAACCAACATGCATATGCAATGATAAAAGCCCATGATGAAAGCCATGGGTGGAAGAGAGAATGAGACAAGAAGATAGAAGTTCTCCACAAAAAGCTTTAGCATTCAAAAACTCCTTCTTCAAAAATTGCTCTCCAAACCTACAGCATAACAATAACATCATCCATCTCTAAAATGAGAAGAGGACTCTCCCTTATAAAGGAAATTATGGAGGTGAGAGGCCTTTCACAACCAATATGCGATAATAGAGTTTGATCCATGTGAGATGAAATTCCACCAATGAGAAAAGAGGAATGGTTGAGAAGAAAGTGAAAAGATAAGTCCCACTTAGAAATATGTGCATTTAAGTGTAGAAATTAAATAAAAGAATTTATTTTATTTCTCTTTCATCAACAAGAGATATTTAACTGGGATTTTTATTTAATTAAAAGGGAGCAAGTTCTTTTAATTAAATAGGAGATATTTAATTAAATTAAAAGAAGAGTTTTTCTCTTAATTAATTAAATGTGGATGAATTATTTAATTAAAAGAGAGGTTTCCTTTTAATTAAATGGGGACTTATTTTATTTAATTAAAAGAGGAGATTTTCTTTTAATTAAATAAGACTTAGGATAAAATGATCAACCTTAGAAATAAAACAATTGAATTTGATCAAAGAAATTGATTTGAATTGATTTAATAAAATATTGCAAACCATTGATTCAAGAAATTTGATAAATTGATAAATTGAATAATGGGGGCCCATAGTCTAGGTGACCATTTTAGGGTGTATACATTTGCCCCTCTTTGACTAATGTGTGATTGATTTGGGAACACATGTAGTCAAAAGAAGAAATTGAATCAAAGATTGAAGTCAATAATTATTGCCCCCTCATAATCAAAATCTAAATGAGATAGAGGAGAGACAACAAATTGATAAATTTGATCAAATCGAACAAAAGATAAGGTTCTTGATGTAAGATGAAAGATATAAGAATCATTGAACCAAGGTAGATCATAAAGCATGAAATATTATGCTCCAAAGGTGATTTTAGAAGAAAAGAAGTGCAGGATAAAGAAAATGGAAGATAGGAGTTTGAAAGATATGGAAAGAAAATAGAAAGAAGAAAAGAAAATGCCCCAAAATCAATCAACTGTTTAAGATAGAAATTTTGATTGAGATCATGAAAGAAGATAAGAAAATGAAGATAAAAACATGACCACGGTTGATTAAAATTCCACAATAAAGATGAAGGGAGAACCCTCTCAAACTCATAATGTAGCCTAAAAATGCAAACTAACATGAAGTCTAATAATGCAAGCTACATGAAAATGCAATGGTGTACTTGCAAAAGAGAAACTATAACATAGGATTTTGTGTTGATCATTCATTAGAGAATGTAAAGAACTTATTTTCATCATTGGGCCATTATTAACGGACATCAAAAAAAATAAAAAAATAAAAAAAGTTCACACAATCATCACTAGTCACAAGTGCAACTATGAAGATACCTTTCTCATTTAATTAAATAATTACATTTAATTAATCAAGATAGGTGTATTTATTAAAAGTGATTTAATTTAAAGATTGGTTTCGAACTTGATGATATGAAGACCAATTGCTAAGCATTTCAGGACTATCTCTAGAACAAAGCTTAATCCCAAGGAATCTAGGCAGAGCACCTAGATACCTAAGATTGAAAGCATTTAGAAGATTATCTCCAGAATGAAGCTTAACCTTAAAGGATCTAGACAGAACACCTAGACACCTGAGATTGAAAGAATTTAGAAGATTATCTCCAGAACGGAGCTTAACCTTCAAGGATCTAGATAGAACACCTAGATACCTGAGATTGAAAGCATTTAGAAGATTATCTCCAGAATGGAGCTTAACCTTCAAGGATCTAGATAGAACACCTAGATACCTAAGATTGAAAGCATTTAGAAGATTATCTCTAGAATGGAGCTTAACCTTCAAGGATCCAGATAGAACACCTAGATACCTGAGATTGAAAGCATTTAGAAGATTATCTCCAGAATGGAGCTTAACCTTCAAGGATCCAGATAGAACAACTAGATACCTGAGATTGAAAACATTTAGAAGATTATCTCCAGAACAGAGCTTAACCTTCAAGGATCCAAATAGAACACTTAGATACCTGATATTGAAAGAATTTAGAAGATTATCTCCAAAATGGAGCTTAACCTTCAAGAATCTAGATAGAACACCTAGATACTTGAGATTGAAAGCATTTAGAAGATTATCTCCAGAACGGAGCTTAACCTTCAAGGATCTAGATAAAATACCTGATATTGAAAGCATTTAGAAGATTATCTCCAGAATGGAGCTTAACCTTCACGTATCCAGATAGAACACCTAGATACTTGAGATTGAAAGCATTTAGAAGATTATCTCTAGAATGGAGCTTAACCTTCAAGGATCTAGATAGAACACCTAGATTCCTGAGATTGAAAGCATTTAGAAGATTATCTCCAGAATGGAGCTTAACCTTCAAGGATCTAGATAGAACACCTAGATACCTGAGATTGCTAAAAGATAACAAAGTCTAATCATGAGTCATAGGATCATCCCCAGAATGAGGCTTGATCCTCAGGAGTCATGGTTTAGACTATCCCAATACCTATCCATCGAACTCTGAGAGGAGCTATTATAAGGTTGATCAATTGATGAAAAGATAAGATAGATAACAAAGATGCCAGATAAAAGGGAACAAGATGCCCCGAGTGATGAGATGCCCAAAGTGATGAGGACATAAGATGGGAACGAGATGCCCCAAGCAATAAGTATTCAATGATGTAATCATCCTACCCCCTCAAGAGTGAAATCAAAAGATGACACACAAAAAATATGATGTGAAGCAGTATATCAATTTTGAGATTCAACAGAAGAAGTCTGAGATGTAGCATAATGTAGAAGGAATCAAAATAGTTGAAAGAAATGCTGAGAAGATCAAAATGATCAGAAGAAATTGAAGAGATCAGAACGATTTAAAGAAATGTGGAAGTTGATCCGAAGTGATTTTGAGGTCCAAACGTCCAAGTTCGATTTGAAAAGATTCCAAGAATCGCAAAGTATGGAAAGAATTTGGATTGCCCAAAATTATAAAATGCATTTTTGAGCCACTTAAGTGTGTCAGATTTTAAATTCGATCCTAAAAAAAATGGGTTCTAAGCAGCCAAAGTAGCCAAAAGAGTGATTAATCGATCATTTGTGCAGTCGTGAAGAACATGATATTTTGAAGAGACCAACAATCCCTCATCAAAGAAGGTGAAAGTAGATTCGCAATTGAATTGCATGCTTATACAAGCGAAGTATGCAATGTGAGACTATGTTAAATGCAACCCTAGGTTTGCATACAAAGCCTCGATATTTAATCATCACCGAATATAGAACAAAGCTCGTAGGTCATACAATTCCCACTGACATTGCAATCATGGAAATATGAATATAACATACATTATTGGTTTGTCAGGATTAAATGTAAGCATTCGAGGCAGAAGAAGCCAAAATAACCAGAACATTTGTCCCTTTTAATGTAGCAAGTTAACATAAGCATCAAAGCATAGATGCTAGGATGACCTGAATGTTGCTTGCATAATAGACACACCAAACATACGAGAGATCCATCTTATGCTAAGTACTCAGTATTCATTCTGTCCGCAATGACCCTTGCATTTGTAACTTGAGACAGAAGTGTGCAAGATATACTCACAGTGACCCGTACGTTCACTTAGCAGGATGAGTATCAATATTTACTGTAGCATGAAGAGTTCACTCCAACAAACAAGGAGAAGAACCAATGTCATTGATGTATCTGTATAAAAGGAGTCGAGGTACACACGGCCATCCAATACAAGATGGAGGCTCTTATAGTTGACACTTCTTTTATAGGAATGTATCAACTTGTTGGAACTAAACCATAGAAAGAAAGCCAAGAAAAGATGATGCCCCCAATCATTACTTCCCTAGTCGAAGATGACATCATCAAGTTTCTCGAGAATATATGATAAAGCAAAGATAAAGCAAACAAAGGAAGAGCTCAGCATATCCAAACAAGATATCATTTTTGAATTCAGTGTTTTGGGATTGATGTCAAGTGCTAATGTCCAAAATACATTCGAAAGAAATCTGTTTAGTAGGGTGACAACAATAGGCAGAGACAGTCAGAACGACTGGTGACTGATGTCAAAGAGGAATCTTCATGATGAAGAACCTAAAGAGGACTGGGAGATAGTAGACAGACACAGCTAGAATGACCAGTGACTGACGCAATAGAGATCTTCCATAAATGAAGCTAGAGACGTGACCTAAGCAATAGTAGGAAGACACAACTAAAACAACTTGTGACTGTTGCGAAAGAGATTCTATGAGATGAATCTCAAAAAGCATGACACTAGAAATAGTAGGCAGACACAGTTTGAAACAATTGGTTACTATCATAAAAGAGATTCTATGAGGAGAACCTCAAAAAGAGTGACACTAGCAATAGTAGGAAGACGCAGTTGAAACAACTGGTGACTATCACGAAAGAGATTCTATGAGGAGAAACTCAAAAAGAGTGACACTCAGGGGGGATGCCCCCAAGCTAGGACAAGACTCAATCCATGGATATATGAGCAAGAAAACCAAGAAAGCAAAAGCATGAAAGTGACTGTATAGAATAGCCAGAAGATGCGCTACAAGATGGAGGATTGGGAACAGGAGGTGCCTGTTTACTAGGTTTTCACCGTCTTGGCAAGATTTTCTTTTTTTGCTACCATGATGCCTGTTTCCAAGTTTTCACCAATGGCACTTTTCTATTTTTCAATTTTTTTTGTATTTTTCTCTTTTTTTGATTTTTTTGTATTTTTCTCTTTTTTGATTTTTTTGTATTTTTTGGAATTTTCAACTTTTTTGGTGTTACCAAGGTGCCTATTGCTAGGTTTTCACCAGGGTAACAAATTTTTTCAAGACTTTTTTCCAATTTTTTGATTTTTTTCAAATTTTTAGAACTTTGTCAAAGATTACTAGCTCTCAAGAAGGATTACCTTGATTTTGTTTCAGTGTCTAGCAATGTATAGGATAAGATGTAGTAGCAAGCAAGTGGATAAGAAGAGATGGATAGGCAAGGAGTATGAAATGATGAATGTTACCCTCAAGGAAAGCCTTCACAAGATTACCCATGTTAGGGAAAAATACATAACAATATAAGCTCATGGTGTAATGATGGGTGTCACAAAGAAAATGACCATGTCAAGAGATTGGTAAGAACTGAGTTTTCTTCTTTCTTTCATTGATCAAGACCAAAGGGTTAACTGAATAAGACAGAAAATTTTGTTATGGAGGTTATGCGTGAATGACTTGAGACAAGGAAATTTGAAGGATAAGCAAGATCATGATAGGATGTCATGGATGGAAGAATTACGCATGATGCCTGTTTAGCAAGTTTTCATCATGGTACTTGTCCAAGGTGCCACAAGAAGTAGTTTTCACCATAGGACAGATTTATTTTTCTTTACTTTTGCTACCAAGGCACCTGTTTCCAAGTTTTCACCGAGGCACTTCTTTTTTTCTTTTTTCTTTTTTCTTTTGTTTTCTCTTCTTTTTTTTTTCTTTTTCTTTTTATTGGGATTTTCAGAGTTTTTGGAAAGAATTAAGCCGTTCTCAAGTTATATAGCATGCCTATAAGTAAGATAAGATATGATAAGCCAAGGCCATAGCAAGGTACACTCAAAGATGCTAATAAGGTAATGGAAGGGAAATGATAGGAAAATGAGAGGTAGATGGAGGATAAGGTTGGTGGTTTTGGAAGAGTGAAACAAGCAAGGATGACAAGTAGGCATAAGATTTAGAGGATCTCATGAGGGTGGATGAGATATTAGGCAAGATCAACATTGACACACACCTTGAAGGGTAGTGAAATGATGGAGGAAATATGGATGAAATAGATTGAGGCTTAGATATATGAGGTAGCAAAGCCATTTTGGAGGATGGTGGAGTAGAAGGTTTTGAAACCTTTTTAGGAAGATGTTGGGAAGAAGGTGGAGTGAAAGCCTTTAGAAGCTTGAATGTCAACTTTGATTTGTTTTCAATATTCAAGTCCTTCAAAAGAGACTTGGGAATCCATATAGCTTTTGATTTTTCATTAGATGCTTTGGAATGCATTTCTTCAATAACAGATTTAAGAACCCATACTTTCTTTGGTTGAGCTCTTTGAATAGTGGACCTTTGCAGTCTCTTTTTTGGTTTTTTCTTCTTGAAATTCACATGTTGATTAGGGGAGACATAGTGAACTTTTGAGGATGGATTCATGCACTTTTTTTTGAGTTGATCATCCAAATTTCTTCCAAAGGACTTGGGACTTGTGGATGAATGAGGCCAATATGACTGGTTTAGATGGAAAGTTGAATGTGAAGAGTTCAAGTATGTGCATCTTTGTTGATCTTGGGGTAGGGTAGGAGGAATGTATAATGAGCTAAGAGTGGAAGTAGGAGATAGAGGAACATAAGGTCCTAATATGGATGGAAGACTTGAAGGTTTTAGCTTAGATGGGTAGGGACCAAGGATAGATTTAGAAGATGTGAATGGACCATGAGTATGGATATCAACATCTTTAGAGTGAGCAATATGACCAAAGCCATCAATAGATATATGATTAAGTGTTATAGGAGCAATACCTTTGATAGGAGTATTTAAAGTTTGAGCATAGTTTGGAAGGGAATGTAGCGGGGTAGAATAGGAGAGTGAGGGAACACTTTTCTCTTCAAAAAGAATTTTGGATAACATAGGAAAAGTATCCTTCTCTTGGTCTTTTGTAATCTTCTTAAGGATGTTGGAAGAAATATCTTGATCTTGCTTAGTAGAGGTGCATAACATGGGAGATGGAGGACTATGTGGCTTGAGATGGAGGCACGAGATCTTGGAAGACTTGAAAGGGGATGAAGGAATCTTCGTCTTGATCAACACTTGTTTCTTCATCATTTAAGTGGTCCTCTTGACATGAAACCAAATCCAAGGATAAGGGAGTATCCGAATCTGTATTCAAATACATTTCTAGAGTCTCCATAATAGGCTCTTGAAGGGACAATGGAGGAATAGTTGGATTGGGGATAATAGGAGGAGCAACACATGGAGGTTTTGGATCTTTGCTTTGTGTAGTATGGGAGAGGTTTGCAGCTAAGTCATGATTAGCTTGAGTTTCCTTTAAAGGTAGTCCTTGAGGGTACACATAGTAACCTGGGGGAGTACTGAGTTCTTTTGGTGAATATGGGTTGGAAAGATTGGACAATTTAGAAGGTGGATGTATGTTGGAGGCAGTAGAAGTTGTGTTTGAACCATTACTAGACATGGTTTCATGAGGTTGATCCTTCTTGAGAGTAGAATCTTTAGTAGCTGAGAGCTAAGATTTTTGAATTATGCCATTATCAAAGAGATCTTGAATCGTGTTTTTCAGCTCCTTGCAATGTGAAGTTTTATGTAAATTATGTCTATGATAGGCACAATAGTTACTCATAAAGGAAACTCCCGCAAAAGTGACCTTAGGTAAAGTAATGAGTTTTTCTTCAAGAAGTTCTTCCAAGGTTAATTCATAAGATTTTTCCAAAGGGGTGAAATCACGCTTTGGTTTAGGCTCCCAAGGTTTTTCTTCAAAAATATTTCTAGATTTCTTGGGTGTTTGCAGATTGTTTTGAGATGGCTTGGACTCAAGATCACAAGAATGTGATTTTTGGTTGTCATAGGAGAAAGGGAAAATTTCTCTCAAGGAGAATTTGTTCAATGATGTTTCATCTTTCTCCTTTAGTTTTTGAAGTTGAGCACTCATTGATTGGATTTTTTGCTTCATGTTTGCAATTAGAATCCCTTCTTCCTCACTAGGAATATTGGATTTAGCACATTTGTTGTTAGCCATTTTGATGTACTATGTTTCAAGTAGTGACAACCAAGTTTTAGAACATAAGTCAAGTTGCCATAGTCATAGACAATGACAAAAAGAAAAAGCTTAGACAAGGACCACACTATAACTTAGTCTCCATGGGACAAGATAAGAGTGTTGTATACTAAGGCATGAATAGTTTGATTTGAAGGCTAGAACAACCAAAGATTATGACTATCATAACATGGAGTACAACAAGCACTAAAGGACAAGAGCAAGATAACTGAGAGACAAGACTAGTTAAAGTATGGATCACAAGTCATTAGCTAAGTGGGATGCCATTGTTTGAGACTATTTTCAGATAGAGAAGCAGATTTCAATCATTTTGAGTAAGCAAGCAGATAAACAAGCACGTAGAACAACAAGAAGGTGATATCAAGCACGTCTAAAAATAATGAGCAAGGGAAAAAGTAACCTTACGCATGAAAAATCAAGTGACTTAGTTTGTGCTAATCCCTAAAAGAGCTACTTGTGTACATTTTCAAAGAGGTTTGCAATCATTGCACACATTCCTAGAAAATGAAAAAGTTTGGCCTCTCTAAGGTTTTTAGTAATGGTTTAACTCTACAACTTTTATGACTCACAGGGGTGACCTCCAATCATGGCGCACTGAAGTTTTGACACAGTCTGAGAACTTAATCTTCAAGAGCTACTGGAGAGATCTGACAACCCACAATGAACCACACCCGTGGAGATTTCTTCCACAAGGACATTTATATAGCGGTTGTGACTTCCATGGCAAAAATGGCTACTATCGCTTGAAGTTCTGTCAACATAGTTTTCCCTGTAGAGGGATTGTCTGCTATGGTTAACCCTCTCTAAAGGTGACTAACTCACAATAGTGTACCACAAGGGGACTTAGCTTCTAGATCCAAAGTTTTGACACTTTTTTTTCTTTTAGCCCAATCAAAGCAGACAGATTAATCCGACACGCTAAACTAAGAGTATCTCTTAAAGATCTATGATATCAACTCCCAGTGATCTATCAACCTCTTCAGAGAAAGGATGCCTTAATCAACAAGTTGAAGATTCATCTATCTGTGAGATGCTCAAATTATCCTCCCCACCTACAAGGAATCTGTCTTAGAGAGGAGTTTCACTAGGAACCCACTCTCTCAAGATCCACGAATAGTTTTCATGAGGCCTAATTACTATGTGTATACAGATGTTAATTTCCGAAAGCAAATCTATCCAAAAGCAATCAAAGAGCACAAGGTGGTAAACTTAACACTTTAACTAATGCAAGGTGAGTCCAAAGATGTGGAACATTTAACCCCTCACACAAGCCAAAATGAGTCCACAACTTAGAAACTA
This sequence comes from Cupressus sempervirens, assembly GCA_028749045.1. NCBI lineage: Eukaryota > Viridiplantae > Streptophyta > Pinopsida > Cupressales > Cupressaceae > Cupressus > Cupressus sempervirens. Next base: position 97,972,484 of record CM053790.1, read on the forward strand.
GTGAGTTCTAGAAAGCACAAAAGGGTTGTCTAGTGGAACATTTAACGCTTCTGTCCAATAGACCCCTCCCCTTTTAACATGGTGCTGAGCTTGCAACCACAGGGTGAAATGAGAGGCCGATGGATTAGCAAGTCCAATAACCCAAGATAGCTAATTAGATCTATCACAAGCAACTAAGCCTGCTAAATGAAAACTAATAGAGATCACAACCTAGTATCAAATTATGCATGTGTTGTAAAATAAAAACATGGAAGGAAACACACACAAGCTTGACATGAGAGATGTTCATTTTAGGTCCAAATGAAGTGTTATCAATCAAAGAAAATTACCTAGTAATCCTCGCAATGTGTCTTTTCTTTGTTGTACCTTTCGTTTACACTTGATCGCTTGCTCGCAACGAACAAAGCAACAAACTCATGAATGCAATATATGTCAATTCATCCAAAACCAAAGTTAGATATAAAAATCTGATTTTTAAGAGTGATAATAATCAGTAAGTAATCCAAATGAAAGCCCACATCATCCATTGATTCATTGTAAAAAGTGAAATACAAACTATTCATTAAATGCTTTTTTTTTTCAATTGATTTTTGATTTAGTCATAAAGATAGGATCTACATGATATGAATTCGGATCCAAAACTCAAAATACAAAAAAGTAACCCCTATCAAAAATTAGAGAGCTTTCCAAAAATGCAAATTTTTTGAAAAAATCTTTTAATTTGTGCCCTAGGAAGTTGTTTTGTCAAAATAGACTAGGTTTTGCAAATCAAATTATTGACCCATAATATGACCTCTAAAATTGAAACACAAAGAACCAACTCTATTTAAAATTTCAAGAGCTTTCTGAAACTATAAATGTTTCTGAAAAATGTGCTGATTTATGCCTGAAAATGATTTTTTTATGAAAAATTAAGAAAATATCATAAAAGCTCAAAAATGTCTTAGAAAAGTCTTAAAATTTGTCCAAAGCTTCTTGGATATATCGCCGCCCTACACAAAAATTTTAGATCAAAATACGCATTCTTTTGAAAGATATGAGAAAATCTTTCAAATCCAGGGTTTCTTTGAGTCTACAAACAGATCTGCACAAAAACCAGATAAGTCCCACTTAGAAATATGTGCATTTAAGTGTAGAAATTAAATAAAAGAATTTATTTTATTTCCCTTTCATCAACAAGAGATATTTAAGTGGGATTTTTATTTAATTAAAAGGGAGCAAGTTCTTTTAATTAAATAGGAGATATTTAATTAAATTAAAAGAGGAGTTTTTCTCTTAATTAATTAAATGCAGATGAATTATTTAATTAAAAGGGAGGTTTCATTTTAATTAAATGGGGACTTATTTTATTTAATTAAAAGAGGAGATTTTCTTTTAATTAAATAAGACTTAGGATAAAATGATCAACCTTAGAAATAAAACAATCGAATTTGATCAAGGAAATTAATTTGAATTGATTTAATAAAATATTGCAAACCATTGATTCAAGAAATTTGATAAATTGATAAATTGAATAATGAGGGCCCATAGTCTAGGTGACCATTTTAGGGTGTATACAACTATGCACAAACCTCAATTGGAATAGAGCATGTAGATCTAGCTGGACACCTCTTTGTAGATGATTTAAACAAAAGAAAGGAGCATAATTAGGCAATGCTAGACATTTCCTCTGTACCCAGTTATGCTAAATTTGATGATATCAAAGGATGTGACACTACATTCAAGATGTGGAAAGCCCTGTCATATATCTTTCAAGGAGATCAAAATGTTTAGAGAGCAAAGAGAGAAATCCTTAGAGGAAAGTTTGATGACATGAAAATGGAGGAGGGAGAAAATGTTACTCAATATGGATCTAGAATAAAGGAAGTGGTAAGTGTAATAAGAATCCTAGGTGGACAATTGGAAGAGGAGACTTTCAATAGCAACTAATTGAAAACCCTGCTACCTATCTATGCTATTAGAGTTTAAACCATCTAAGAGCTAAGGTGTGTGCAAGGAAACACAATGACGTTTGAAGAAATAGTGGGAAGACTTACTGCATTTGATCTATCCAATTTTGATAACGACAAACTTGAGAACCTTGAATCTACTTTCAAAGCCAAGTTGACAATGAAAGACACTGAGGAGGTAACATCAAAGAAAAAGAGTAGAAAAGGAAAATGTGCATCCAGTGACATTAGCACAAATGAGGAAGATGTAGATCAATTGGAAGCACTACTTGCTAGAAGATAACATAGAGGGAAAGATAAATTCAAAGGTAAGCTCCCTATGATTTGTTTCAATTGCAATGAAGGAGATCATATTGCTGAAAGGTGTACATTGAAGAGAAAATTCAAAGAAGGAAATAAGTACAAGAAGAAAAGCGAGGATGATAGTGAAGATTACAAGGATAAAGGAAAAAGATGCTACATTTTTGAAGAAGACTCTAATGAAAATGATGATGAAGTAGTCTATGTGGCCATGAATGGTGAATCAGATGAAGAAGAAGCAATGACACTAGTAACCTATGTGAACAAGAATGACAATTTGATCACAGATAGTGGATGCTCACATCAAATGACAGCAGACAAAAGTAAGGTCATTACCTTTACTCAATATGATGGAAATAGTGTTAGATTTTGAAATGATGCTCCATGTTAGATCAAAGGGAAAATTTTCATTAAAATTATAGAGAAAATTTCATGTGAAAATGCTTACTATGTTGAAGGATTAAAATATAACTTGTTGAGTGTATCATAGTTAGGAAATATAGGTTGCAAAGTAGAATTTGGAAACAAATCTACCAAGATCTATGACACTAATGGAAATTTGATAGGAAAATGTGAACAAACTAGGAGTAATTTGTTTTACCTAGATATGGAAGATGTAACTTTTCTTGTTGTCAAAATTAATGATGTGTGGTTGTGACATAAAAGATTGTGTCATGTCAACTTTGACAATCTGATTAGCATCAACAAAAGGAGGAAAGTTAGAGGTTTTCCCCAATTGAAGAAAGCTCAAAACACATTGTACAAACAATGTCAACTAGGAAAGATGACTAAGTCTAGTTTCAAAAGAAAAACATACACTTGCAAAGAAGTAATAGAGTTAGTCTAGATAGACTTATGTGGTCCAATAGAAGTAAAAAGCTACCTATGAGACAAATACATCATGTTATTTATGGATGACTATTCCAAGATGATGACTTCTATGTTCTTGAAGAAAAATTTGATGCATTTCAAATGTTCAAGTGGTATTTGGCCAGAGTAGAGAAGGAAATAGGAAAGAGTCTAAAGTTCCTAAATCAAAAGAGAAGGTGAATTTACATCTAAAGAATTTTAGATATTCTGCAATGACAGAGGTATCAAAAGACAAACATCAGCACCAAGGACTCCACCTTGGAATCACATTGTTGAAAGAAGAAATAGATCAGTAGTAGACTATGCCAGAACCTTGATGATGCAGAAGAATGTATCTCTAAAGTACTGGAGAGAAGCTATAAGTATTGTTATTTATACTCTAAATAGAGTCTAATTCAAGAAAGGAACAAATGCAACACCTTTTAAATTATGGTATGGTCACTCACCTAATGTAAAACATTTCAAAATATTTGGTTACAAATGCTACATTCTTAAAGATATTAGAAAGGGAAAGTTTGATGCAAAAAGTGATGAAGGAATATTCCTTAGATACTCCACTAGAAGTAAGACATATAAGTGTTTGAACACTAACACCAACAAAATTTTTGAGAGTGCAAATGTAAATTTTTATGAGCATACAAAAGTTGAAGTTGATGAATCTGGGAAATTAGAAGGTTACAGATCTTTTGTATATTTCTATGAAGGAATGACTATTGAAGACAATGTTGCAAATTAAGTTGGAAAATCAACAAAAAAAATTCAGTATCAACCAAACCACAATCAATGAATGCCCTGCTGCATTCAGAAGTCAAGTTGTAGAATGAAGGAAATGCACATTCTATTTCTAAAATTAGTGCACATGAAAGAGATGACGAAATACTAGATGAACAAGAGAAAAATGACTTTAAAGCTAAAGGATCAAACATGGAAAGAAGGACACAATCAAAATGAGTCAAGTATATGAGAAAACATCACCTTGTAGATCAAATCATTGGTGATAAGGATGCTAGACTAATGATAAGGAATAAACTAAGAAATGAATAATGTCTACTAAGCAAGCTTGAGCCCAAAATAGTGAAAGATGCTCTAAAAGATGATGACTTGTATGAAGCTATGAAAGAGGAGATAAGCCAAATTAAGAAGAAAAAAACATGGACCCTAGTTCCTAGAATAGTTGAGAAGAATGTAATTGGTACAAAATGGGTATTTAGGAACAAACTTGATGAAAATGGTACAAACTAGGTGTTTAGGACTGGATTATGGGGAAATATTTGCCATTGTTGCAAGACTAGAAGGATTAAGAACACTACTTGCATATGTTGCTTATAAAGGCTTCAAATTATACCAAATGGATGTAAGTTTTCTTTTATAAATAGTATACTTTTAGATGAAGTCTACATATAACAACCTAAGTGATTTTTTATGACAACAACAATGATATGGTTTGAAAACTGTATAAAGCACTTTATGGTTTGAAGCAAGCACCTAGAGCATGGTATGAGAGACTGCATAAATATCTTATCAAGATTGGATTTGAGAGATCATATGAAAACAAAAATTTGTATATCAAGGTAGAAAAAGGTAAAGAAATATTGATATTTGAAATCTTTTTTGATGATATAATATTTGGAGGAAAAGATATTCTATGCAAAGATTTTGCTGATCAAATGAAAAATGAGTTTGAAATGTCTATGTTTGGAGAAATCAAGTTCTTTGTTAGATTTCAAGTAAATCAATTGAAGCATGGAATATTTGTGACCCAATCAAAATATATCAAGGAGATCCTCAAAAAAATTGGGTTAGAAGACTCAAAATTAGTTACCACACCAATGGAAAAAGGACATCAGTTATCCAAGAATGTTGAGTCAGTTGAAATGAATCATACAATGTACAAATCAATGATTGGAAAGTTGCAATATATTGTACATAGTAGACCAAACATTGCATTACTTTTTGGAATAGTGGAAAGATTTTTGGAAAATCCAAGAGAAAATCATTTGATGACAACAAAGAGAATACTAAGGTATCTAAAATGAACCGATGACTTTGGTTTGTATTACAAGAGGAGTTGAAAGTTTGAGTTAAAAGCCTACACTGATGTAGATTAGGGAGGTAACATTGATGATAGAAAAAACACCAGCGGAGAAGCACTTTTCTTGGGAAGAAGATTGATTACATGGACAAGAAAAAAGAAAAGTTGTACCTCATAGTCAGCTATAGAAGATGAATATGTTGTTGCTGCTATCAATTACACTAACATTGTATGGATCAAACATTTTTTACAAGGTATGAAGGAATAGGTAACTGAGCCTATGGTACTTTATTGTGATAATACAAGTGCTATCAATATATCAAAGAATCCTATAATGCATGCCAAAACCAAGCATATTTCAATCAAGTATCACTGTGTAAGAGAATTGGTGGAAGACAAACAAGTGAGGATGGAATATGTTCGTTCAAAAGAATAGATTGCTGACATCTTCACAAAAGCACTACCTAGAGATTCTTTTGATTACCTTAGAGGTAAGTTAGGGTGATACCCCTAGCCAAGGCTACTCAAAGCAAAAGCAAGCGTACCCTACATCAGAAGAATTGATTCTTGAAATATTACACATTGATACAAAGGATATTTACTTTAGGATTCATGCCTAAAGTAATTAAGTGTTCAAGTTACAAATCAGTCACAAGTAAGGTGATTAAGGGATAAATTGAAAGAACATGTAAGAGCTACACTTGCATGATAAGATGCTGAAATAATATGTCTTTGGCATTGTTGTCAAAGAGGGAGATTGTAAACAAATTGATCAAATATAGAGAAATATAAAGAGATGTGCAAAAAAGAGGGAGATTATTAAATCCAAGGGAAGAAAAAGAGAAATAGAAAGAATCTGATTAGAACAATGAATAGAAGAAGATGAGCAATGCATACAAAGAGAGAGAACGTAAGAAGAAAGAAAATGAAGAAAAATGATACAACAACTAAGAGGGTGAAGTAGACAGGAAGATATTATGTATTCCAATTTTATTTTTGGCATTTGAATTATTTAGCATATTAAGAACTTGGTTGAATAGCTTGGTCCAATGGTAGATCAGTTCGGTTTTCCATCAATGCCAAAGAGGGAGATTGTTGGAAATCAGATTGAAAAGGTCATTGTTGTTGAAGATCAAAGAGGGTAATTTCTTCAAAGAAGGAAGTTGGTTGATAAAGAATGTTTTCAAACATTATTTCATCATTGATGTCAAAACTACTATTTTTTGGAATGACATTTTCTTATAAGATCCAAGTACTATCACTTAGTTGATTGATGAAGAGGATTTGATCAACAAGATGTAACAAGAGCACCTAAGAGAAAGGTTGAGTTATGATGTTGTAATGAAGTGCAAGGATCAATTAAGAAAATGGTGAGATGGTGTATTGATAACATACTAAAAGATATAGAGGTTGGCCATATTTAGAAACATTAGAAGTATAAGTTAGAACAAGGTTGACTGCAAGGCTTAAAATAAGTTCATTAGTGGGTGCCAAGCAAGGTAGATCAAGCCAAGAAAATTTTCAGTTGCAACTAACCAAATGTAAAATCTTGTGTGTGCTAAGTGAACTTTAGGTGCTAAGTGAAGTTTAAGTGTCGAGAAAAGTAACATGTGTTGAGCATCATAAAATCTTAGTAGATGCTAAGAAAACTTCATGTGTCATGCATCAAGAAAAACACAGTTGATGTCGAGTAACATAGTATGTGTTGATCACCAGAATTTCAATAGTGTGAAGCTGCTGCATTATTAGAAATGTCAAAGATTCATCGAATCTAAGCCAATAGAATTCTTACATTGAATTATGTGAAATAGTTGGAGGATAAGGATGATGATTTGGTGACACAAAATTCTACGTAAACCATTTTTGGGAAAATTGAAAAGAATTATTCAAGAAGTTTCTAGAAGGAACAAAATATGGGTTAGATTCAATGAATCCTACCTAATCCATTTGAATAGAAATTAAAGGATTTAAGGATTGAGTAGGAAAAGAAACTCTAAGACTTCTATTTAAGGATTCATAGACCAAGAAGCAAGAGGTACCGGTGTGCCAAATTACAAAGTGGCTAAAGGGTCTCAAGGAGAAGATATCTAGGTGAAGGAATAATAGAGGATAGAGATTCTACTTTAATGAGTGGTTAGGAATAGATGATTGCACTAGTAAATTGTGCATGAAGACTCAATGAGACAAAAGCTTGAAATGAGAGAAAGTTGTCAAAACTAAAGAGATTGAAGGCCAAGAAATGTGAAGAGCTTTTGAAGTGATCTAAAATTGGCAAGTTAAGTTGTATGTTGTAATTAGGTCAAAGACTTTCTAATACTATCTAGAAATTATATTAGATATGGAAATCTTATGGACTTAGGTTGGTTTATTATCCATTTGTAAATCCTTTAATAGAGTGGCATTCCAAGTGAATGTTCTAAACTCCTCTATCCAGGCCCACTTCTAATAGGGTGGTTAAAACCTTTAACTAGGTCACATTAATAGTGTGTTGTAAGCCTTTAATAGGGTAGGCCTTTCATAGGGCATTACTTTAGAAGAGTTAGAATTGAGGAGCATGTTACTAGGGGTTTTGCTCAAATTGGGTTTCCACGTAAATCATTGTGTTATGTGTTGATCTTTTCATGTGTTATGCTTACATGTTGATTTATAGTAACTTGTTGAATAGGAATTTTATAAGTTTGGATGAATGAATGGTTGAATGGGCTTGCCATACTTAGTGCAAAAGTTTGAATAGGACATTTGGACCTTGAAGAATTGATTCACTCCCCCCCTGGTAGTTATTCTAAAGCATTGCTAACACAAAGGTCAAGAAGGGTTCTAAAATGTTGGTGAAAAGTTCACATTGCATTCTACCCAAGTTTAAGCCAAAGCCCATGATTGTTGAGGACAATAATTTGTAAGGGGAACACTTATCAATTTCTCCCAAGGTCCTTTTAATTCATGATGTAATATAATTCTATCATTTTTGTATTCAAGAACTAGGCAATTTTGAGCTAGATCAAGCATATGGTGAATTCTATGAAAATGATAAGTTAAAACTAGAACACAAGCATCTGTAGGATAAGGGTTTGACACACATCATTCATATGCCAAGAAAATTTTGAATCAAGTGGATAGGTTTATAATAAGTTGTGTCCATGACATGATAGTTTAGCTTGAGAAATTTTTTCCTATCAAAAAGGAGATGATTCATTAGATAACTAGGCATCCAATGTTGGAGAAGTCAAAGGCTACCAAAATTGTGGGATGGCCAAAACTGGTAAAGTTAACCCTATTTGAATGGGGTGATAGAGGCATGAAGTTGAACAACTTGACAAACATTGAAATCAAGTTTGGTATCCATGCCATAGTTCAAAAAATTTATAGTTCAAACTAACATAACAATGCACTGTGTGAAGTAGTGGACCAAGCAGACAAGGTTGTGAAGAAGAACGTATTCTTTGACCTTGTTGAGCTTCAAGACATTCACTTGAGAAAGAACATGGAGAGTATTTGAGCCTTGAAAAAAAATTCATGTAAGATCAGTTTAGTCTTTGTATATTTATTCTTTTATGTAAAAAAAATATACCATCAAAAGGAATTGTTGTTTAGAAGAAGCACACTCCAGTCCTTTATTAGATAAATGAGTTGATAGATGAAATGGATGAGAATTTTAAAGGTTTCATGGATGCAAAGTAGGTTTAGGATCACCAAAAAATTGGTAGATTATTATGAGTAGGACATATGCTTCCTAGTGGATATAGAAGAGGAAGATGAAGAGGAAGGTGATCAAGAAGAAGAAGTAGAGGAAACTTTTAAGAAGAAGGTGGAGACTTCATCAAAGGAACCACAAAGTAAACCAATAAGGTCCTCTACTCGTGTGATCATTTCCACCAATCCTAAAAGGATAAGAAATAAATTGAGGCTTGGAGATGAGGATAAGGATGATGACAAAGATGAAGACAACACCCAAATCATCTCTTTAATAAAGACACCTCCTACCTTTCAAAAAATATTGAAGGCATTAAGGGAAGGTAGTGGTACGGTAGATATTAGTTAGTTGAAATATGAAACAAGAAGTAAGGATGAGTAGAAGAAAATTGAAGATGCAACGATTCATAAGATAGAAAAGTGGAAGTGTGACCATTTTGAATTGAAAGGGAAGGATTTTGAAGACCTATTGAAAGAAGTCTCTCAGCATTGGGCTAATATAGTGAAAAATGAGAAGGATATTAGAGAAAAAAATCTAAGGAACCTCATGTCAAACTTTTTTGACAATGATATTAAGGAGGCTATGTCCAAGTATGAAAAAAAGCAAACTTCATGACTTAAAGCTTTTCATGTTTTATCAAATAAGATAGAATATTTTGTCCAGTCGACAAAAAAAATGTGGAAAATCATTTTTGACATCAAATAACATGGAGATCTAATAGAGGTTTAGAAAATTGAAGAGTCTAATCTTGAGAAGATTGTTGAAGAGGTCATGTCATCTCTCCCAACCTTTCTTCTCAAGGAGAAAATTGAGTTATAGTTTATTGAGTTGAATTTAGTTCAATCATGAAGTGAAGTGGAGACTTACATTCTCATGAAGATCTCTTTTAGTGGTAACCAAGCAATGGGCTCCCATAGTTTCACTTGAGATACAACTAAAGAAGGACTTAGTTGACAAAGGCAAAGAGAGCATTCCCTCATTGTATCTTAAGAGAAAAAAGTAAAAGGGAAGATTGTTGATGGAATCGATCTAGATGAAGAGATTGTGATCCAAAATTGGGACCAATTTAAACTATCTACTAAGAAAATCAACATTTTAGAAGAATTATAGAAGAAAAAGGCCAAGCAATAGATGCCAAGGGTAGAGAAAGATAGAAGAAAACTTTGGAAGGAAATCAAAGAAATATTTATGGATGCTCTATCTATTGAGGTAAATGATAAAAACCCCTATCATTGAACAATTTATTGAAATTTTACATAAGTTCAACAAAGAAATAGATGGACAGGAAAAAAATCCTTGAGAAAGTTGAAAGGAAGTTTGAAAATTAAGTGCTAGAGAATGTAGCACATAAAATCAAGTAGAACTATCTACTTTAATTTTTGCATTAGAAAATGTTGTTAATAATGTTGTTCCTCTATTTGTAAAGTTGAGTGATACAACTAACTATACCAAGGAAATAAAAGAGAACCTGGCCTAGATTGATATGGACTTGAAGAATTGTGTAAATCATTTGGCACTTCATTGAATTTCTAGTTCCAATCTTATGAAAAAGGTGAGATTTTTTAGAGTTCTCTAGGCAGAGCTATTAAGAGAAGAGGCCAAAATAAGGAAAACATTAGTGGATAAAAAAAGTATGGTACTTCCTCATATAGACATTATATAGAAGAGAATGGACCATGCAAGGGCACTGGTCACTAATTTGTCCTAACATGCACATCACTCCTAAATCCACTAATAGGGTGGACCTATGTCTCTTGTGTAGAAATTCCTAGTAGAGTATATACTTAATTATATTTTATAAATAGCTTCACAAGGTGGACCTAACAATCCTTCTTACTCTAAACTGAGTAGATCACCAAAAGTGATCTATTATAAGCCTTAATAGGCCAACTTTATTACTATAGTAGTGAAGTATTTTAGGTGTCATCCCCACCCTAGTTTTACCTTATAATTGGAGGTCTATCATGGTGTTGTTAGTTTATTTCTTTATGTAGCATGCATGAAATTAGATTGGATGACATAACAAAGTTGGTTAAGTGAATGAAGTTTTAAGTGGTTCCTAGTTCACCCCACCTCCGAGTCACCTAGTTTGGATTAGATTTCCAATAGTATTATCCTTGACAACACCTATTTTCACAATCCTTCCAACAATGGTTGAGCCATCAAAATTGAGTTCCATCCAATCTTCTAGGGGTAGGGAAGATTGAAAAACTATTTACATCTGGCAATAGCTTTAGAGTTGTTGAATCTTGCCATCTTTAGACTTAATTCCCAAGAATTAGCCAATCTCATATCATGGTCCCTATAGAAGGTTTTTGTTGAAGCACCAATGAATCTCCCACATACAAAAAAACTCCCTCTAACCCTTCATATCAAAGGGAAAACTTATGAAGAGTTTTTGAATGGATTTCTCCTTGTTATAACATTACACACAATAGTTAGCCAAATAGAATGCTCTCCTTTACAGAATATCAATGGTGAGGATTTTCCTATGTAGAGCCATCCACCAAAATAAATTTATCCTTGGTAGGATCCATGGGTTCCAAATATTTTTCCATTCCCTTGAGTCTTCACCACCCTCATGAAAAAAAGTATAAGTATATTTCACCATGAAGTATATAGAGGGGGTAAGCTTACATATAAAAGAATTGTCCAATAGGATGGAAGGGATATAAAAACTCTACAACATTTCCTAAAGCTCAATAAATAGCTTCATTCTGGGATTGCCCTAATTGTAAATTGTAAATTCCATTTTCTATCAAGGGTAATGTAGTTGTGAACTAGGGTACCATATGTTGGAAGCATGAATGATAATGATATTCTTATTGGAGAGTATTATAGAAACATGATTAGATCGTTATTTTGATTATATGCTACATTAATAAATGAATTTTTCATTGATGTCAACATAGTAGTTTTCTATGGTATTTGATAGAAGAACAACAATAAAGATCAAGTTGGTACAAATAGATCATTGAGTATTTTCACTATCGAGGTTCATGGGAGATACTACTAAGTATTTAGTATATATAGCTAACCACAGAAGTTAAAGATATTAAGTTTAGAAGAAGTTATGAAAGTTTTGTTGAAAACCTATTCTGAGATAGAGTATACAGAAGCATGTTCTAGTAAAGTTGTTATAACTCTTACTAGAGTTGTTATTCTGAGAAGCAAGTTTAAAGGCATGTAGAACACATGTTGGTGATGATGTGGCTAAGATTACTTGTCATAATATCACACGTACAAAAAAATTATTGAAATTACAAGGAGATTGATTGATGTTATTGCTAAGTATAACATGTTCCTAATGAGGTCCTATAATAATTAATTAAGGATGTATAATAGGTGACCCAGGGAATTATTTTATGGATTTGGTATAAAGGAAAGACATTTTCCTTTTTTATGTATAAAGAATTGCATGAAGCACAAAGAGTGGAATAGAAGAGAAACAAGTTGATATGCAAGGGTAAGTAGTGTTGAGTGAAGTTGGAGGGAACTTTGTTGCCAAGGTTTTATTATTAGATTCGAGGTTTGATATTTGGATATGAGGTTCATGACCTGGTCTAAAACGTTTGAGAGTGATCGGTCTAGTTGACACAATAGAGGAAAGAGGTTAAAGAATAATTCAATCAATTATAATGCAAGGAATAGTTGAGAGAGTTGGACAATGAAGTTCAGTTGTCCTTCCCTAGAAGCTGTTTGGACTGTAGGTCCTTCTGCCTTCTACCACTCCTAATAGTGTTGGAATCTCATAATAGATATTCAAAGTCTCCTAACAAGGACTCATATGTACTAAATGAGTTCATAGACTCCTACAAGGGTATATCCTCTAACAAGGAATATATATATATATATATATATATATATATATATATATATATATATATATATATATATATATATATATATATATATATATATTAGTATATCTTTGTGGGCATCATTCCCACCAGGATTTTTCCTCTAATCAAGGGTTTCCTTAGTTAACAAATATGGTGTAATTGTGTATGTACATCTTATCATGGTTGTTATTTAATTTGATTGAATGGTTAAGATTAATTAAGGTTTAAAAATGTTTTAACTAGATAACTAACTCACCCCACCACCCTCTCAATTATCTTGGTGAACTATTAATTCTAACAATTGGTATTAAAGAAGCAAGTTCTTAAAGAATAAGCTTCACAACTTTGGGAGATCAATGGTGAGTTATTTTAGAAAGAATAGTCCTAAGTCTTATGTAGGAAATTTTGACACCAAGCAGATGGAGCTTCTTGGTGAGAGATCAGAATTGTGTGCACAATTGAGCATTGAGCTTCAAGATAGAGGCACCAATAAAGATATATTCAAATCTGAAGAATGCATGAAAATAAACGAAGGTATTGATCTCCTTATGAAAATGGTGACTAAAGGTATAAAAGATTTTACTTATTGGACATGTAATAAGCTTGGTCATTTTTCATCTACATGTCATAAGATAGTAAGAAAAACTAGAAAGAGTTGACCTTCTGATGAAGATAAAGAATTTAAAGCGAGTATAGAAAGATTCTTGAATGATTGTGATAATGAGCTTGAATTGGTTAAGTAAAAAAAAGTAGTAGAAGAGATAACTTTGGTAACTATTATTGATGATGATGATGATGAAGAGGATAATTTTGAAATTGATAGACATAATGTTGAAGTATTCTTCTAGAGTAACAATGATTTGTAGAATGAACGTGAGAAAAGGTAGGAAGAAAGTTTCGAATCTAGAACTGAGCTAAGAGTTGAGATAAAAACTTCTAATTATAGTAAGAACATGACAAAGAATCATCCACCACAGCATATCATCAGTAGTAGAGATAAAGATATGATGAAAAGAAGCATAATTAATGAAAAATTATGTCTAATATCTCAATTAGAACCAAAGAATGTAGATGAGGCATGTAAAGATGACTATTGGAAGCAAGCTATGAAAGAAGAATTGGATCAGATAGTAAAGAATGAAATAATGGATTTGGTCCCTAGGCTAGTAGATACGAATGTGATAGTAACAAAATGGGTATTTAGGAACAAGATGAATAAACAAGGTGAAATTGTAATGAACAAAGAAACATTTTTATGTAAAGGTTACTTTTAGAAAGAAGGAATAGACTATGAAAAAACCTATGCTCCTATGGTAAGAATTGAAGTACTAAGGTTATTTGTAGCCTTTGTAACACATAAAAAAAATTCAAAGTGTAGTAGATGGATGTCAAGTTAGCATTTCTAAATGGAGAAATTGACGAAGAGGTATACAAAAAAGAGCTTAGAGGTTTTCCTTTAACAGACAATAAGGACATGGTATGCAAATTAAAGAAAATATTGTATGGCTTAAAACAAGCACCCAAATCTTGGTATGCAAGGTTGGACAAACATTTGACAAAACTTGAATTTAGCAAAGGTATGGAAGATAATAATGTATACTGGAAAGACATAAATGATAGATTGATGATTTTGGTAATATTTGTTGAGAATATCATATTTAGAGGAAATGATGATGAAAGTGACAAATTTTCTTAAGAGATGAAAATAGAATTTGAAATCAAGATGATAGGAGAGATGAAATACTTCTTAGGATTATAGATTCTATAGGATAAAGAAGGAATCTTTATTTTTGAGACTACATATTTCAAAGATATATTGAAAAGGTTTGGTTTTTAAATATGTAAACCAATTGGAACACCTATGATAACTAGAGATACTACTATGTATCTTGTATATGTGGCTAACCTCAAGAGCCAAAGATGTTAAGTCTAGAAGAAGTTATGAAAGTTTTGGTGAAGACTATTCTAAGATACAGTCTACAAAAGCACGATCTAGTAAAATTATTATATTTCTTAGTAGAGTTTTTATTCTAAGAAGAAAGGTTAAAGGCATGTAAAAGGCATGTTGGTGATGAAATTTTTAAGCTCGCTTGTCATAATATTACACATATGAAAATTTATTCAAGTTACAAGGTGATTGATTGATGTTATCATTAAGTATAATGTGTTCTTAATGAGGTCCTATAATAATTAATTAAGGAGGTGTAATAGCGGACTTAGGAAATTATTTTATAGATTTGGTATAAAGGAAGGATATTTTCCTTTGTTATATATGAATGATTACATGAAGCAAGAAGAGAAGAATAGAAGAGAAACAAACTGATATGCGATTATAATAAAATTAGAATGAATTTGGAGAGAAATTCATTGCTAAGGTTTTATTTTGAGATCCAAGGTATGATATTTGAATCTAAGGTTCTAGACCTTGTCTACAAGGTCTAATAGTGATTGGTCTAGTTGATAGGACAAAGGAAAGAGGTTAAAGCATAGTAAGAAAACTATTTTTCAAGGAAAAATTGAGAGATTAGTTGAATAGTGAAGTTTAGTGGTCATGCCCCAAGAAGTTGTTTGGATAGTGGGTCGTTTTGCCTTCTACAGCTCCTAACAGGGTTCGCACAACTCCTAATAGGGTTGGAATCTCCTAATAGGGACTCATATGTACTAATTGAGTTTATAGCCTCCTAATAGGGTCCATCCTCTAACAAGGAATATATATCAGTATATCTTTGTGGGCATCATTCCCATTGGGGTTTTCCCCCCAATCAAGGGTTTCCCTAGTTAATAAATCTGGTGGAATTATGTATGTGCATTTTGTTATGGTTGTTGTTTACTTTGATTGAATCATTAAGATTAATGAAGGTTGATAAACTTTTTAATTGGATAACTAATTTAAACACACCCCCCCCACCCTCTAGTTATCTTGGTGGACTATTATTTCTAACACCATATTGACTAGTACGCAAATCTCTTAGAGGTTGAAATGTTGCATACATGAGGGGGTCATCTTAGAGCCAATGATCCTACCAAAATTTGACATTTTTCCCATTCCCTAACACCCAATGAATACCCTTCTTAAGAATTCTATGGGTTTGCACAATATTGTTCCAAATTTTGTATCCCTCTAATATGAGCAATATTTCTTATTTGAGATCCTGCATAGTTTTTTTAACTGGAGGCTTGTATATTGTTGTTCTCAAAACTAATGATCTCTCTCTCTCTCTCTCTCTCTCTCTCTCTCTCTCTCTCTCTCTCTCTCTCTCTCTCTCTCTCTCTCTCTCTCTCTCTCTCTCACACACACACACACACACACACACACACACACACACACACACACACACAATAAATTATGATTATCTAACCTCCTCGTTACAAAAATGTGATTGATTATGTAGAAATATTGAAGGACTATGTCAGCTCTATCTGGAATATAGGAAATCCTTGATCTATTTGATATGTCATTTTACCTTATTTGAGAATTAGTTAATTTTAGTTTTGAGTTATTTAATTAATTATTATTTTTTTTTTAAATAACATATAATATGAATTTCTTGTGTCAAATTCGTAAGTATTATATATTTTTATAGTTTGTTTATTTATCATTAATATTTTATGGTCATGATAGTTTTAGAATAAAAATTTATCTATGAATATTGATTTAGCCTCCCCTACCCATCTTGGCCCCTCTTTGTTTAATTAAGCCCATAGCCTTCTCCTCCTGGAATGAATTTGATAATATTATTTGGATTTCCCATTAGTCTTATGCTAGGAAGTGGTAGACAGTAAAACTAGACAATAAATATCAGGAACACTTATTTGTTGGTGTTCAGTGTGCTAGAGAATAAAAACGGTGCCCTACAATATAATGTAAACAAAGATAAAATTGGTCCTTGGAAAGATGACATAGTAGCTTTTGAAATTAGGTCAATGGTCATAAAAAATTCTTTTGTATTTAGATCCCCTATTTTGTCGCTTGGTTTCCTTAAAAGTCTCATTATGGTATTAGGTTTACTTAGCTTGCATGCTGAAAAATTAAAAGAAAAAAATAGTAAAAGAATAGAATGAACATATGAAGTGATAAGATTTTATTCTTCTATCTCTAAGTTTACGACTTCATTAAAATTTTAAATATCACAAAATTGTCAATGCTAAGTTTTTGAATTGCATTTTTTCAATAAGATCCACAACACAAAAATAATTTGAATGAATATAAATGAGAGAATCATAGTCATCAAATGATGATAAAAACCATAGGTATTAGAATAATATGATATAAATTGATAAAATTGAACAAGACAATGTGTCACTGGGGTAAAAACCATGGATCCTTCACCAAGAAACATATTAGATCTTACAAATAATAGATCTTTAAAATATTTTGGAATTGACAAAATGAAGGATGTGCTTTACTAGAGTTTGTATGATTTTCATCTGAGCCCTTACTACCATGCCACTTGTCGTTCCACATTAAGTGTGGGAACTCCTTTTAGGTTATAATGGCCTTAAACCTCTCCAACCTAGTAGTTTCTAATGGTGTTGGAATTTTTTTTGCCTATGAGAATGGCCGCACCAATCAAGTGCCAACACAAGTTTGTCCCCAAGGTGTTCCATGAAGTAATTCCTCTCCCAACCTAATTTTGAATATCTTTTCTTTTCAAATTTCTTTCCATTGGCTAGAGACTGAAAACCTTATTGGGTATTTTTTTGGTCACATTCTACCTAAAAGAACATTGTGTGAATGGGTTATGAAGGCCTAGACCCCTAGGGGATTTCTCTTGAGCGGATTCAAAGCTTCACAAAGGGCCTTTTTCTTTTTCTTTTTGGTAACCCCTCCCAGGTTGAGGGAATTTTCAGCCATGGGGCATGGACTGTTCATTCATCTCTATTAGTATTTTGGAGATGGTCTTGAGACTTTTGTGTCTCAAATGACCACAAACTTAGGGTTCCAATTTGGATGGAGTTCCCTAGGTTGCCCATTCCTTGCTGGTCTTTTCTCATAGAAATTTCCCAGGCTATGTGTAAAGTGATTTGTGTAGAGACGGAAATTTTTTTTAATGCTTGCCCTTAGTGTAGGGTTTTTTTTGAGGTAAAACTATCTAGGGACCTTAAAGAATGAGTGGAAATCTAGATTGGTGCCACCACCTCCACCTAGAAGGTTCTTTATTTAAACCTCATGAATGTTTGTTATCACTACCAATCTACTAGCCATAAGATAAAGGATTGTCTAGAAAACTAAGTTGGCTCCAGCTACTAAAAGACATGTATGGATGATGGTTGTTAAGAAAGGCAAGTGCATTGTTAAGTTAGGCCATGCTTCTCAAGAACCCTATCATCCTAGTTCAAATGTGGCTCCTCCTACTCTCACAGCTCATGAGGTTCCCATGGTCATGTTGCCACCTATTTCAAACCTTGCTTCATAGGGGAGAAAATAGCTCAAGTTTCAAACTACTTAGGTCCATGTGCCTCAAGAAGCTTCTATGATATCCTCTCAGTCACTCAGTCACTCTCGCAGCCCTAAAGGCTAGAATGTTGTCTCTATCAATGGGGATAAATGAAGAGTCATCTCTTTGGGTGATCCTTTGTTTGAATTCTCCATTTTAGTACATAACATCTTATCCTCTCTTGGGGATGAGGATGAAATGAAAGATGGTTTATAATGAATTTCCTCTCATGGAATGTGTGGGGTCTAATAGACCTCCCTAGAAATTACTTTGTTCATGATACCAAGTGTAGGCTTGGCAATATTGATGTGTTGTACCTACAAGAAGTCAAAGTTTTTGGGTTTCTTCTTGACTTATCCTGCTATGTTATATGGCTGGATGGTGTTAGTTTTTCTTCTCAACATGAAGCTAGTCGAGGTGGTGTAATTACTCTTCTCTCCCCTTGACTTCTTCCTTTTGTTATTTCTCATCATTTTGACCCCATGCAGAGAATCATTTGGATTTTTCTATCTTTTGGCATTGTCAATGTTTATGCTTGTAATGATGTAATTGAGCATCCAAACCTACAGAGGTGGCTAGTTGATCATGTTCCACCTTCCACCTAGATATTCTATGGAGATTTCAATATGGTTGAGATGACTATTAACAAAGTGTGTCTTCTACCTATTTGATGATCAGTTGGAGAAAGAGAAGCCTAGTTCTACATGTGGAACAAGCTGGGTCTTTTGGATACCAATGTTAACCATCGTGGGATTGATGGTGTTTGGTACACTTCTTCCAACTTTCAAGAAGGATCTAATAGGGTTCTCAAAAGGCTAGACTATGCTATGATTTTTTCTTAGTCCTTTTTCTCCTTTTCTCACACGAGTATGCTACCTCTCAATCCTTTTTTTGATGTGACTCTTTCTAACCATTTTACCATTCATTTCTCCATTAGCTACCAATTGGCCCCTCCTTGTAATTGTAATACCTAGTTTTACCTTAGTACCTCCTTACTATCACATATTCCCATTACCTCTCATATTTTACAAACTTGGAATCTTCAGCTTAGGCCATAGTCCACTTCTAGGTTGATTCAGTGGTGGAATGATACCATTGCCCATACTACAAGGTTTCTTTGCATTTATGGGAGGGATTTGGCCACTTACTACAAGAGATCATATGAGGACACTACCAAAGATCTTTGTATGGCCAATGAAGCTCTTGCCATGAATCCATTTGACAGGGATCTCCAGGTTCAACTTTCCAACCTCTATCACCAAAAGTAGGTTGCAAACAACTATACTTCCCGAGGAGCTTAGCTCAAAGCCTACCTACACTGGCTAGAGGTTGGAGGTCAAGCTTCCAAGGAATTTTTTAATGTAATAAGGGCTCACCATTTAGTAGTTGGGATCAAAAAAATTTGGAGGGTAAACACTCTTTCTGTGAGCTTCTTGACATCCTCCACACTTTCATGCACCACTATGAAAATATTTTCACTGCACGAGGCCCTTTGGAAGCTCAAAATCAAGCCTTGTAGGCTTGATTAGAAATCACTCCTAGAAGGCTCACATGAGAATAATGAGCTTTCTATGAGAAAAAGATCACTTTAGCAGACCTCGAGGAGGATTTTTTCTCCATGGAAAATGATAAAGCCCATGGTTGTGATGGTTTCCCTTGTGAATTTTACAAGGCCTTTTGGGAAGAGATTGGACCAGACCTACATAAGGTCTACCTTGAAGCCTATAATTCCTACACTTTGGGAAATATTATCAACAAAAAAAATATCAAGTTTATACCTAACGTGGGCAACCCTAAGGATATATGTAATTGGAGACCCATCATCTTGTTAAATATCTCTTACAAGATCATTAACAAGGTTCTCTCTCTCTCTTAAAATCTATCATCTTCTTCCTCTAATTATTTGTCCTGAATGAATAGGTTTTATCAAATCCTAGTATATTCTAGATAATATAGTTATTGTGTGGGAAGGGATGGAATAGGCTTGGCACTCCAACCAATAGGTCATCTTTCTTAAGATTGATTTTTCCAATACCTATGACCAGATAGAGTGGCCCTTCATTCTTGCAATGCTTCAAGAGCTTGGGTTTGGCCCTACTTTCCTGCAATTAGCCTAGATGCTTTTTGGGGATGTCTTTTCTTACATCTCTATCAATGGTTGACAATTTCAAGCCTTTGGGATTTATTGTTCCATTCAGTAAGGCTTTTCTCTAGCACCGTCACTATATGTGTTGGTTGTTGAAGGATTTGGGTACTTTCTTGCCAATGCCATCTCACAAGGTAGGGTCCATGGTATTTCCCTTCTCGACACCCCTAATAAACTTATCAATGGCTATTTAATGGATGACTCCTTCCTCACTCTCATTGAAGATTACAATAATTTTGCTAATGCTCTGCATTCTCTTGACACCTTTTGTCTTGCTACCAAGTTTGCTATGTAGTGGCAAAAAACCCTCTATTATAGGCATTCTTCCCTTCCTAGACCTTCTTGGTTTAGGAAATATTAATAGAAATGGGTCCAACATGGTGATATTTTTCATTTTTAGGGCATCCCTTTTGCCTTTCAAGGTTTGGATATCGAGCTTTCGAATGTGGTCCTTATACAGATAGAGAAGAAGCTACAGTGTTGGATCACCAAGCCTCCCTACCTTGCAGGAAAATTCTAGATTTGTTCCAAGGAGTTGGCTACCACCCATGTTTACTATTCTTCACGTTGGGCTCCTCTAAAGGCCTCTTATATTAAATTTGAGTCTCTACTATGTGACTTCCTCTAGGCTTCATATGCTTCTCACCAAGGTTGTCATGGAGTTTCCTAGGATTTTTGTTGTCTTCACAAGGAGTTTGGTGGCCTCGACTTTCTTTCTACCTAGAAGCAAGGTAATACTCTCTGTGCCGAATGGGTTATCTATGCTCTCACTGGTAATGAAGCTTGGAAATATTTTTTCTAGCATCACATCTCTTTGGCATTTCCAATCCACCAGCCAACCTGGAAGAGGATTGGTTTTTATACCCTTCTTGTGACCACTAAACCTATTTAGATTCATGGCACTTTTGTTTCCAAAACCATTTGGAAAGCTTGGGAAGTTGTTAAGCCTTGGCTTTCCTAGGCTAGTGATGGGTTCAAAGATGGGCTCTCTATAAACCAACACAATCTCTGGAAATCGCCATTATTTGCTATCCAAGGTGTTCCCCTAGCCAAAGTGCATGGGGCTAGTACTCTACAATTTTTCAAATAAGGCATTAGAACCCCTAAAGATATTTTCTATAGAGTTACTATGATCTTATGGTCATGGGAGGACATGGAAGTTCAGTTTTGGCTCACCATCCATATCATCAACCATTTGATCTTCTAGTTTCTATGGTGCCTTCCCATATGTTGCATAAACTTGGCATTCAGTCTTCTTTCCCTTGGTAGAAAGACTAGAAGTTATAATTAGCCACTCATATAACCAACTACAAGCCTAGTCATGGCTATCGGTGGTTGGTTCTTCACTTTCCCATGTGTCAAACTTCTTAAGAAAAGATGGCATCTACAGTCTTCTTAATGTACTTGGAGCCATATGTTTTCCACTATGTAGCAAACTATTACTAAGGCCAAAATTGTGCATTTCCCCTAGTGTATTATTTTCCAAGGCTTTCATTTAGGCCCTTGACTATGGTACTTGGGAGTTCCTAACCCTCATTGCCCTTTCTGTAGTCAACTAGGGACTTTTTTGAACATTTTTTTGTTCTGTAGATAGGCTCAGTGTTACTAGCAATGGATACCTGATCTCTTTCGCCCTTTCTGCCTAGAAAATTTTTCTTAGCATATGGTTATTTTGGGACACAACACTCAGCTTCCCTTCAAGTACTCTCAGATTTACAATGCTTTTAGATTGGAGATCTTATTTACCATTTGGAAAGATCACAATGTTGTTATATTTTCTCATAACAATCTTGACATTAATGTTGCTATGTATTCTAAAGCATGTATTTATAACATTATCATAATGTAGATTCAAGTAGGAGATGCTGGCACATTGGGGAAATCCCCCCTGTATGGTTGCTTTTGTTCTGTCAGATTCTACCTCTAGCGATTGTACTCCTCCTCATAGTCACCATCGAGGTCGTAGCTACTCTCCTAGAGGCTCTGGTGGTCAGCACCACTCTTCCTTGCCCCCGTGGAGGTCTAGATTAGGGTGGTCCCATATGGTTCCTCTTGCTACTCCTATTACTAGTTGGCCCTTAGCTCACTCACACCCCAAGTGGGTGTTCCCTCAACTAAATTTAGCCATTTCTCCTCCCGGACCTAAGGTAGAGAAGAAAGATGATAATGTTGTTACTGTTGATGGATGGGCTCCTCATGAGCCATCCACTCACCCTACCTCTAGGTGGGGATCTGATGAAACTTTATTGTATTATTTTAATATAAGGAAGGGACTATTCATCAAAAAAAAAAAGTTTTGAATTATATAGGAGCCTAAAAATTGTTGTAGTTTTGGTATCTATAATTTTGTTAGTTTTTCAATATAGGAATTTGATTTATCTATTTGGGGTGAAATAAATTTTTATTTAGTCAACTTTAGCTAGAGTTTATTTAATAGTAATAATATTATAATTTTTATTCAAAAATTTGGAAACATTATTTATCTCCTTTCTAGTTTATTATAGTAAATAATTAGTTTATAAATAAAACTATTATTAACATAGGCTTAAAATCTTTTACATAAAAATGTTATGTTGAGGTAATATTTAAAATCTTTATTTGTCATTCTGAATTTTTTTTTCTAGCTTAACACTTGCAATATTAAACGTTTTCTGAAATAGAATCTATTCAATGTTTTACCAAATTTCAATTATACATAATTCAATTGTTATGTTATTATATTGATAGGTATTAATAATTATAAAACATGTATAAATCATTTAATAAATTGAGTATAGAGAAACACTCTTAATAATTCAATATACATCACTAACATTTTTAAACTATTCATTGATTATTAATTTATTAATTAATAATATAGAAGTTCTCTTAATAATTCAATATAGATGATGTTACAACTCTCTTTCACTTTTGACAAGTACTCTAAAATGTTTTAAACTTAATATTAATTTTTAAAAAAATATAGCATTTTTTGTGTTTCATATCTCAATGTTTAATCTATTAAATAAAACAACGAAGTACACATTTTGGAAAATAAATAAAGAGTTTTATATGTTTTACTTTCTCTAATGTCTTGATATTTTTATGCTTTAAAATTGGTATGTAAAGACATTTAAAATTGGTATTTGTAACATTAAAATTCATATTGATCTATTGAGGTCTTACTAATAACATATATTGTTAAATGTTAAGCAATAAAAGTATAGTTAAATTGTTTTCCAATATCTAATCAAATAAGGAAAATATAAATCTGATTATTATACTAATTTCTATCTCTATTTTAAACATATCAATTTCATAATGTGTTTTTGTGCATGTGAGAGGGAAATGTTATATAGACTAATGCTTTGTATGTGTATGTCTATGTGCGTGTGTGCATATGGAAGTTATATAGAGAAAGGGGTAGATACGGCCTGTTATATAAGAGTGTAGAGAGTCAAAGAAATATCTAACTATAAAAAGATATGCACATAAAAAGTGGAAGATATAGAGGAAGAGGTACAAAATTATAACAATATTGTAGGATCAAGAGAAGAAGATAGAGATGTTATCTATTTTAAAATACTAGTTGTAAGCTTCATATAGGAAATAGTAGTAGGAAGAATGAGGACAAGTAGGGGAAGGGAAGGGGAGGGTAGCAACTAAAATGAATAAGGGAGAGGTATAAGAGAGATATAAATATTAGAATAAGAAATGAATAACGGAGAGGTAGAAGTGAGATATAAATATTAGATTAAGATAGACACTACAATTGAAAGAATTATGTAAAAAATACGGAAGGATGCCAATGAATTCCCTTTTTTCTTGAAGAAATTCTCACAATAAGATAATCATATTGCTTCAACTTGATCAGGTTGATTTATAGTCTCAATTAGTATATATATGCATGTATGCATATTATTAGTAAAAAAAAAAATTCTTTCTTTTCAATCCCTCTCATTGTTAACTTTAGGTTGTTTGTAGTACTTTATGTTTCCATTTATTTTGCTTTATTTAAGTATAAGGTAGTTGTTCATACTCTTTCACCTTTAGAGATGAGTTCGTGATTGCATTAGGTGGTGCTCTTCTTATGGATGTACTAAATGGCTACATATTTATTATACACACTAAATAAATGAATTATAATGTGTTCTAAACATTGTTGGACAAGGCTGAGTAAGAGTAGTGATTCAATCAACACATGGACTCTTAATTCCATATGAATAAATTTCTTTCTAGTATTTGATATGTATGGTATATAATAAGCATTCAATTTTTAGAAACATAGAGCTAGAAAATTTCATTGATATCCTATTAATCAAAAATTTTACTTTTAAATATTGACTAAATCTCACTATGATTTAATCTACCAATAAATTTATTAATTTAAGTCAATAAATATATTTTTTAGTTAATAAAAATTTTGGATTGTGGGTCATGGGATTATTTTGGTGCCTTACAAGGCATATGGTATTATTATGGTGATTTTAAGCTCGGGTGATATCTTTTTAGTAGTATTTTATTCTACTTTATGTTTAAAATAGGTTTGTAACCCAAAATAAGACATGGGTGATATTTTACAATCCCAAAGGATGGGACATTCCAATTTTTATGGTCCTTTATACATTATTTATTACACAAATACAAAAAGGTTATGAGGTGGCAAGTGGTAAATATTAATTATTCATTTTTCACTTGTGATAAACTCAAGTGTTACCATAAGATAAAGGACCATAATATCATTATGACTAGTCGGCATTTGAGAAAAGGAATTCTTCTCATTTTTTTTGTACTTCACCTAGTTTTTCTTGTCTCTTAGCTGAGGATATGAGACTAGTTTTGGAATACTTGTTGATTGATCTTGGAGATGATGATACCATAAAGAGTAAAAATGCTCACATCAAGCCACAAATAATTGAGGAAGTTATCTCATAGGATAATTTTGTGTGGACTTATCTAAGAGAATGGGGTTTTATTTCTTTCATGGAGTGCATTGAGGATTACGATGAGAGGATCTCACAGTAGATTTATTGATTCCTGAAAAGAGTGATGGCTGACTATGAA
The DNA here is from genome assembly GCA_028749045.1 of Cupressus sempervirens. NCBI lineage: Eukaryota > Viridiplantae > Streptophyta > Pinopsida > Cupressales > Cupressaceae > Cupressus > Cupressus sempervirens. The sequence goes on from CM053790.1 coordinate 97,997,795, forward strand.
AGGTATGTCATTTTTGTCTGGTGAGGAATTCATTTTCAATGCCATTGGCCTTTCCCAAGAAGGAAAAAATTAGAGCAAATAGGTCAAGTTTTCATATGAAGCATGCTTGAGAATATTATTTAGACTGAACGAGGCTTTTGTATGCATTTATTTTGGTTTTTATTATTTGAAACTTCTAGAGCATTGGGGTATAGTCTTCTATGAAATAATGAGGTATATGACTCCCAAAGACAACTTTAGGGTGATTTAATATTATCAATTTCCTATCCTTAACCATTTTAGGAATAAGTAAATAATTTATTTCCTTACTCGTGATTACATTCCATAAAGATTGGGTTTGGAATGTGCATAAGAAGACAAAAGAGGTTAAGAAATTTACCATTTACCATTAGGCCCTAACATATTTCCTCTTTAAATTTGACAAAGGCATTAACTCTCAAGTATAAAGGTTAGCCCCATTCCCTCTCAAAATCACTACTGATCCAAAAACTTTTTACCCTTTTGAAAAAACCCTTGATGATAAGGAGTCCTCTTTGTTGCTAAGAAGATTAAAATGTAAAAGATAGAGATCCTAGATGCGGAATAAACTAGAGTTATTGCCAAGAAGGGAACCTATAGATCTAGCAAGAGATAGAGAGACAGGAAGCATATTACCCCTCAAGGCCAAGAGAAATCAAATAATTTGGATCTACTAAGAAAATTGATAGAAAAGGCCATCCTTAACCCCAAAGAAGAACCACTAGGAGAAACTATGGTGAATAGTAGGAAAGTGATATAAATAGAAAAGACAAAGGACATATATCATGGTTAGGGGTTATGATAGTCCTATTTCATTACATGTGGCAAAAACCTTTAAAACTAAGACCAATACCCATGAGTCTAAAATGAGTGGTGAAACTGGAGATTAGGAGATAGTTACTTCCCCTATTAGGAACCTAAATATGGAAAGTAAAAGCTAGGGGAATAAGGAAAATATAGAGACTTGGGTTGAGAATCCCATGGAAGGTAATAATCGAAAGGCGGGTAATCTTGGGGTGCATGAAATAGTTGATAAAAATCCTCAAGTTAATGATGCTTTATCTAGGTTGGAGGAAACCATCACTAGTCTTATCAAGAAGAATGAGGACCTAGAGGACAATTTTGATAGGGTAGCTAACTTTTCTGTTCATTTTATGCATTCAACTACTACTACCCTTCATGTTCTACTAATTAGATAGGAGGAGATCAATGATCCAAAAGACATGGATACTACTCACTTTCTCTATATCTTCTTGGTGGATGATTGTTTATGGCTCTTATTATAGAATCTAAACAATTAGAAGAGGGAGAGTTAGCTCTTGGTCCCCTATCTTTTATGTTTGGTGCTTTATGTTTATAGATTTTTGTCTGGCCCACATGGCACTTTCTGTGACAAATTACTAGCCTTTGTTTATGCACTAAAACTTAAGTCAAGCTATGTTTAATTGTAAGTATGGCAATTGATTAAGAGGTTATTATACTAGTTTTACATATGGTAATATTTTATCTTGGGAGTTTCTTATATTAAGAAAGTGGGTTGGATATGACTTCCTCCTTATTTTTCAGCCTTGTTTTTTTGTCTTTGCATTAGCCCCCATTTTGGCTTCTTTTTAAAATAAAAAACATTTAATTTTGTGAAATACTAACTCTAATATATACTTGATCATACTTTTTGGAAATGATCTATTCCCTCTTTTAAGAAGACTTCATTGGAGTATAATAATATATTTATGCGATGAACAAATCACACATAAGAAATTGACATAAATAATAATCAAAGTTACATTATCCCACTTAATTGATATTTCATGAATAAACAAAAATTATTTACAAGAATATATTGAAGGATATTTATTCAATAAATACATTGATATAGTGTTGACGCTTTAAACAAGGAAACCAAAGTCATTTTTGGATTATCAATAATGTGAACCATTATTTTCCAATACCAACAAAGATAAATTGAGAAGGTAGACAAAGAAGAACATTCGCTTCGAATCTACTATCAAGGCATGGAATGAACTTACTCATTAAAAAGTCTTAAAAGAATACCTTGAAGGTGACCAAGACTAACACTCAAACTATCATGGTATGGTGTTGGTGGTGGACTACATTATGCAAAAGTATAATTTTTCACCTTCAATGACATAAAATTGGTGTTATTATTTAGAATTTGAAAATGAAGTAAACTAATGAAATGTGTATAAATGAATGAATTTTATGAATATAATTTTTAATAATTATTTGGTATAAGAAATGTTATATTTTCCTATTTTAAAGATAAATTTTTAGTTACTGAAAAATCCTAGAAAGTAGGGGTCTAGTTCCCACCACAAAACTACATGGAAATAAACTTGTTTCCCTTTGATCTCATATTATGTTATAGATAACATATGCAGCTAGAATAGTAAAAAATAAAAATTTGCTTTAGACCTATATTTTTTCTTTTATAATAATTCCAATTTCCACTAACCTCAAATTGATAGTTTTCATCTCTCACCACTTTTGTCAAAATAAATCTATTCCAAGAAAAAGAAAAATTACACATTCTAGAAGAAGACTTTCTCCTCTAGAATGTCATATAAATTTTAATTTTTTATATATGATTTAACATTTTTTCTTTCTTGAAACTGCCATCTTCTTCAGTGTTAAAATAGGTACTTATAGAATTTTTTAATTACAGTATACTATATCTTATTAAAACACTATAGACTCTATATGAGAATATTCTTGACTTTGATCTCTATAAATTGTGTTTGCATGTTATTAAAAAAATTTCATTAAAATTAGTAAGAGTTATTGAAACATCAATTATTTGAAATAATTTTATTTCTTGAGTAATTGGATATAGACTAGTACAAAACATTGATTTCATAGACATTTCTAATTAAAAAGGTGTGTGGCCATATATAACTTAGCTAGAAATTTTTTATCAAGATCATATGTTTCCAAAAAATTGATTTTTAGATAGAAATATCCAAATTCAATCATTCTGATAAGTCAACCTGAAAGGTGACACAACTTTGTTCTTTTACCCTAACATGGTATCATAGCCTTGCTTCTAAAGTTGCTCACTCTTTTTTGATAGATTCGAAGCTTTTGATGGATTTGAAGGATTAAGAGGCTTTTTCGGTTGGATATGTAGAGGAGCTTCTATTCAAACCACTTTAGGCCTAAACAGACCTCATAATTGGATTCCTGGCAATTCAAATTGTTTTAGACCAAAGGCATCTAAACTCTTGGCACACAAATCAAGGTGAAATTTTTTATAAAAAATTTCTTTCATCATTGTTTTGTTTAAAATATTTTTTTGCACCATATGCATGTGCAATTTTATTTATTTATTAACAAAATATTTATCTATATTTTTAAAATAAGTTTCAAAAAAAATTATAAACTTTTTTTGTTTAAGTTTTGTATATATATATATATATATCACAAAAAAAATTTAAAAATCTAAATTAGTTTTCACCTCATCCTCCATCAATAGCCAAGTCTTTGGACCCTGCAACCCTGCTCAATCATCATGCTCAATGGCCTCCAAATCTAGCTCAGTCTCCAAACGACTACCAGAAAGCTTTTCCCAAGCAGAGCTCCTCCATCGCTATGACCAGGCTATTCTTCACATGGCTGGATTATTTTTCTAGTTCCAAAACTATGATTTTTGGGGAGGTTTCTTTTTTGGTAACCAAGAGCTTTTTTGAGCAACTAGATTTGTTTCCCAAAGGAGGTGGATATTTTGTGGGAATTGGATTTTTTTTTTTTCCGGTGGGAGGATTTTTTTCAGTAACCAAAATTGTTTCTAGGGGACGGGGATATTTTGTGGGATCTAATATTTTTTCTTAAAGGGGCTTTTCTTTCAATGACATGCTAATGTCATCATGAAATCATCATAGGTTGGCACAATACCACATGGATGCACTATCAGCATCGAGTCAACATCTTGTGAGCTAACACATAATTGCCATATTTTGGTAGTCCTTTTTTGCCATGATGGTCATAAGGCCATCAAATTTAGCACAATGTCTTGCTCAAGTCATTATGATATCATCACAACATCACCCACCACCAAGTCTTCAAGTCCATTTTCAGACCTACTTTTGTTTTTTGCGCCATAACTTGAGCATACAAACTCCATTTTTCGGAAACAAAATATCAGCAGAAAGCTAGTTCCAAGAGCTATCCATTGGTGTAGATTTTTTGGGATTTTGATGTAGTTTGTCTACCCTTTTTTGTATTCAAATCTAGGGTTCTATTTTCCACTCTGGCAGGCATAACATGCGCATCCAAACTCCATTTTTCAAAAACATTATATCACAGGAAATTTTTTTTTTCTGTACTTTCCAGTTATGTTGTTTTTCCATCACAATTCTTCTCTTGGTTAATCTCTCTTTTTTTTTTGTGTCTTTGCAAACTAAGGGATAACTTAAGTGTAATAAGTCTGAGGCTCATTTTTTTCAGTTGTAATGCTTCATTGTGGGCTATAATTTTGGTTGTATATGCCTTATGCCATTTCTAATGTTTGATGAAATCCCTTTTTTGTAAGCATTTTCTACAACTTACACATAGATAAAGTTTCATGTTGGATTTTTATTTTTCATTTCAATTGTTTGCCTTTGCATGCCTCTTGATTTGAGTAGTGTCATCTAAGGACACACATGTAGCTTAATATATTCTTGGGACCTAGAGGACAAGTTTGATAGGGTGGCTAATCTTTTTGCTAATTTTATGCATTCAAATACTACTAACCTTCATCTTCAACTGAGTGGAGAAGTGGAGATCAATGAGACCAAGGATATGGATACTACTCACTTTATCTATAGCTTCTTGGTGGATGATTGGTTTTGGCTCTTGTTATAGAATTTGAAAAATAAGAAGAAAGAGAGTTAGGTCTTTGCCCCTATCTTTTATTTTTTTGTGCTTTATGTTTATAGCTTTTTATTCTGCCCATGTGGCTCATTTTTTGAAAAATTACTAGACTTTGTTTATGCATAAAAACTCAAGTTGAGCTATGTTTAATTGTAAGTATGGAAATTTATTAAGAGGTTATTATATTAGTTTTACATATGGAAACATTTTATTTTGGGAGTTTCTTATATTAAGAAAGGCGGTTGGTTAATTGGATGGTCATGACTTCCTCCTTATTTTCAGCCTTATTCTTTTATCTTTGTGTTAGCCCCCATTTGACTTCGTTTTAATATTAAAAACATTCAATTGTGAAAAATACTAACTATAATATCTACTTGATCATACTTTTTTAAAATGGTCTATTCCCTCTTTTAAGAAGACTTCATTGGAGTGTAATAATATATTTATGTGAGGAACAAATCACACATAAGAAATCAACATAAATAATGGTCAAAGTTACATTATCCTACTTAATTCATATTTCATAAATAAATAAAAATTATTTACAAGAAAAAATTGAAGGATATATATTCAATAAATAAATTGATATAGTGTTGTCACTTTAAGCAAAGAGACCAAACTCACTTTTGGATTATCGATAATGTGAGGCATTATTTTCCAAGACCAACAAAGAGAGATTGAGAGGGTAGAAAAAGAAGAACATTTGCTTCAAATCTACTATCAAGAAATGGAATGAACTTACTCATTACAAAGCCTTAGAAGAACATCTCGAAGGTGACCAAGACTAACACTTAAAGTATCATGGTATGGTGGTAGTGGTGGACTACATTATGCAACATTGCATGGATGTTGAACCTTTCTTTTTTCAAAGAGATGAAATGGCTTTTGAAGAATGCTTCATCAAGATGATAGATGAAAGTCTAAATGGATCTATTTAATAGTAGAAGTGAAGAGAAAAAAATAATGATGAGATTTATCGATCAAAATGTTATTGTGCACTCAAAATATTATAAGAAAATTTTCTATGTCAATAGTACAAAAACATCGTCTAAAATATATAAGATTATCAACGTAACCCTTGCACCCTTTAAAGATGCAAATGCTAATTGTACTTTTGCAAAATGTAATCTTGCTCCTCTTACCTATGGTTACTATCAGATAGTACAGATTAGGATACAAGACATATTTTTCTAATGAGGAATAGATATCCGAAGAAGGAAATGAGCCATTGGTTCAAATCATTGGCTATTACTCACAATTATACAGATTGTTTTTTTTTTCACTAGATCTTAAAACAAAGTTACTCTTTTACCAAATTTTTAATCCTTAAAATAGTCCAACTCTCCAATTCATAGTTTTCGAAACCCATTTCATTATGTCCTACTTGCGGTCTTCTAAGGTCCAATACACATGTAATCTATTCATTTTTACAAAAGAGATTTCTCTATGATAAAATAAAAACTTATGAAAATTATAGACTGGGTACTTTAATTATGAAATCAAACTTGGAAAAAATAGTATGGAATTAAATAGAAGCAATTCCTATATCTTATTTAAGAAATATCATGTATGAACGAACAAGTCATCAATTGATACCAATTATCTTACAAAAAAAAATCTTTTCTATATATATAATTACAAATAGACTTTCGAGGGTTCTTGTGAATACTAAACAAGATCCATCTTATAATAATGTATGTGAGTTTGTGGTGGTGTAGGAAGTCTTAGATCATGTAGTATTGAATTATTGTTGTTAATTGGTTTTAATTCATACATGCATAGATTTAATTTCAATGATTCTATACCTTATGATTTAGGCTAATTTGTGGACTATTGCCTCATCATGAAAAGATGGCAATAAAATTTGAGCCACTATATGCTAAAACCTTTCTAGGGTAATTTTAAGGCCAAATAGAGCAACATTCCATTCATAGTGGTTGTTGGTCATGTTCTTTCCCTATGCCTTCATGAACATATTTTGCTATGAATTATTGGTTTTGTATGCAAATTAGGGTTTGGTCTTATCAAATACTATTCAACCCTAAGAAGGAAACATATTTTAAATAAATTTTGTGCCCTAAATGAACCCTTTAGGTCATAAGATTGTCACCTCTTAGTTGAGTAGGAGAAAATTATTTGAAAAAAGGTATAATTTGTTAGAACCCTTTAAGATTTTTGTTTCGACTCCATAATTCCCTAAAAAATCCCACAGCATTAGATCTTTTAAGATCTATGATGGTAGCGATGTCACATCTAGAAAATGAGAGGGTTTCTCCTGTAGTGACATGGTGACCTCTCGCCAAAGTAAAACACAATGGGCCAAAATGTGTATATGGTGTCGAGATCTTCCCTATTGTAAATGAGCTCTACCAGCTTGGTTGGTTGTTAGATGTGTTAGGCATAGTAAAGGAGGACCCAAAATAAGAATGTGTTGTCTTTCTCTTCACGTTGAAATTTTTTTATATAATCAAGGAGGTGTCTATCTCGCAAATAGGAAATTCATCATTTTGGCTAGTAAGGACATAACGCCTTCCTGAAAAAATAAAAATGGTGGAATCAACATGTAGGATGGGACTGTAAAGTGTTTCATCATTAGTGAAGCTATGTGTTCATTATGGAATATCAGTAGTATTGAATACAATAAAAAAAATGGGAATGTGCACATTTCATATAGCCAAATTCTTTCCAAGAATATGACAATTGCTATGTCATGACTGAAAAACTCTTCATTCACGCTGGTAATGATATAGCGCCTTACCATGAAAACAAAACATTGTGTAACCTAAGCTTGAAAAGTAACACCAAAAGTTTAGAATGTATTTTCAACATGTAAAAATGATGTGATGTCATGAGCTATGTGCATTCACTCTTAAAAGTAGGACACATGTTGTTTGTATGCAATCAAATCAAAGATACATCAATAGTGGGCACCAAGTCACTACAAGAAGTTGCTTGATCTTTAGTGGTAGTGACATGGTGACCAAAGGGGAAACCAAAGGACCCACCATAGTTGCATTAAAGGAATTATGAAATACATATCATTATATTAGGGAATAATCAACTATGGTCACTTTGTCGCATGCAGAAGTTGCTCCAAGTTTATGCATAGAGACATAGTGAGAGTGTGACATGTGTTTGCGAGCACTGGTCTAGAGAAAGTTCCTAGTAGTAGAGGGAAAGGCTTACATAGAGAGATTTTATTGGATTGACTACTAAACTAGGAAGTGGAAAATGTGGCATCCATGATTTTGTTCCTAGATCATTGGATTTTTTGGAATCACCAGCATGCTTTAAAAATAGAAGGTAATGCCACCCTATATTTTCCTTACGATTCACTTATGAGGATTGAAGGCTCCCCATGCAAACTAGGAAGGAGATTATATTACAAATATTTTTCCATTTCTTCTCTATACAAACAAATTTTAGACTTTCAAAGAGCCCAAATCCATTCAAGAATAGTGTCTTATGTGATTATAGTGCAAAAGAATTTCCAGTGTTCATAGTGTGTCAAAGAATCATAGTGAAAGAGTAGTGAAGAGCCAAGTAAGTTTCTCAATTCACCATATATATATAATTTTTTTCTAGTATTCTAAAAAATTTATCCATCACACCTCCAAAGAAAGTATTCTTGGGACAAGTAGATTATGCTAACAGAAACATACATGATGACCTTCTTGAACTATTGCCTGAATCTACAAATGAGTCTACCTAGATGAAAAATTAATTTATGTAAACCCTAGGCTCTATATTTTAGATGATTTATATGATAGACAAAATTGCATTAGGGATGCTACCACTAACAAATAAGGGATTTTTCTTTTTATGAAGTGAGTTTCAAAGAGAAATTTGTCTACTCCCCATGGAAACATTTACAATTTTGATTAGGAAAACTAGTTGTCCCTGGTGTATTCATGGATGTTGACCTACTCATGGCCATTGCCCAAAACTATGACCCTATAGCCAAAGTAGTAAGAAGATTAGATGGGGAGTGCTTGATAAGTATAAGTGTTGAATAAATTCAAAAGGTCTTTTGTTTGGAACCCTTTTAAGATTACCATATACCAATTGACCTGCCAGGACTAGAAAAGAAATACTTATGAAAGAAGGATATGGTCAAGCAAGGTGCATTGAGGGTAGACTTGACCTCAATTGGGAATTTTCCATTGGCCACAACATCTACAAAGGAAACTTTTAAGAACTAATTTTTCACTTTCACAGCCCTAGAAATATATATGATTTTATGAAAAGTTTTTGGCAAGGATGAGAAAAGTTTTATGCTAGTTAAATTTATATCTATGATGGCTTAGATTTCTTCTTTTGGTGTGGCTAATATTTTTGATTTTACATCCTCTATAGTAGAAGAAATCCATATAGGGCATGGTAATAAAGACCTTTTTCCATAACTCATTTTTTATGCAAATGTTCTTGTTTAAGGGGGTAACATATTTTGGGAAGGAGGTGGCTTTGAATAGAGAACATTATGGAGTGGCTCTGCCAGTCCACTTATGGAATGTAGATATGATTGGGGATGCAAAAAAAGCTAGTTTTGTTAGGTTTGATAAATATTTTGCCTCTAGATTGAGAAGCCTCTTATTAAGGGACAATCCTAGAATCCCTAGGGCATTAATGAATTTTATCATACCAATAGATAATCCATCTTATTTAAAAGTGTCATATAATTGGGATGATATCATACAATACCCTATTTGAATAGTTTTTAGAGTTTATGGTTTCCAATGGAATCCCCATGTACTGCCCTACCAGATGGCTTTGAAAGTAGGGATAACTAAGATATTGTAGCAGCTAGGAGGATTGGAGGAAACATATTTGGTTAGAAGAAACAGAGGTTCAATTTTCCCCATTCTTATTGCAGACCGCAATTTCATAATTACAAAAGGTGAATGGTTTTTTTAATATAAATTCATGGATCAGTACAAGATGGTTGCATGTCTCATCCCTGCTTTTGTGATTATGAGTGATTCCAAAAAATATGAACCTTATTTCCTTGAGGATATAATAAGGAATGAGTTCTCTTTGCAAGATCAAAAGATCAAGAAAGAAAAATGGAGAGTTTTTTCTACAGTTTTGGAATTTATTCATTGTTTTGATAGAGATTACAAGCCTCTAGATGATGCAAAAATAGAGGCAGACAAAATAAATAAACTTATGATTAGTTTTCCTGAAATCATAGAGGCCATGAATGTAAAGAAACATTTTTTTATCAATTATTTTCTAGAAAAAGCCAAAGAGGCCATGAGGAGATTGGAATTTTATCCTATAGTAGGAACAAGGTAGTTGGTTGTCCAAAAGAGACCTAGCCATAACTTGATTTAGAATAAAAGGGCCACTATGGATAAATTAGAATAGATAGTGAGGTCATCTACTGTTGTCCTAGAAGAAAGACCTAATGAGCCTTCATCCAAGAGGCAAAAAATAATAAGGGAACAAACACCTCACACTGAGGAATATTCACCTATATAGTCCCCATTACAGATAGGAAATGAATAGCTTACCAAGGAATAGATGGAGCAATTAGGGTTCCAAGGGGGAATATTCATTACACAGGCTAAATTAGAAGAGGGAAATCCATAGGAACCTCCAATGCCAAGCTTAGAGTTAACAATGGTATATTACAAAGGGAAGGAGTTGGATCTTGTAATTGAAAAGACTAGTCATGAGTTTATATCTAATGACAATTTTGTTAAAACTAGAGCCTTCTACAAATTTGCATGGAGAGTAAACATGGGAAAGTTTGAGCAAAGGTGTAATAATCTAAAAGCAAAGCATCCAAGAATGGAGGATGTAGATGTGTAAAAAAAGAAGAAATGATGCTAAAATTCCAAAGCATGACCCTTGAAGAGGGGAAACAAATGGTAAAGCCATCTAATGTTTTGTAGCTATCTAATTGGGATATAGTAGATGCTTTAGTTTTTAATTATACTTCAAATAAATGAAGTATAGAGGATTAGGGGAAGAAGGAAATAAAAGGTGCCAAATTTAGTGACTACCAAGCTACATTAGTCATTTTTTCAATAAGAAAATGATCAAGGATTGGCTCTTCCCAACCTAATTATACTAGATTAATAGAAAACTTGATGGTGAAGAGAGTAGAAGAAACTACTAGTGTACAAGCTACACATCTGGATGTTGGGGTATCTAGCTTGACTTGAGCCACAACCCTAAGAGATGAAAAAGAAAATTTGGAATTGCAGGATAGGTATAAAAGACTTTTGGCTGCATACAATAAAGAAGTTGAAAGAAGGATTGAACCAGAGAATAAAGTGATAGGACAATCCACTAGGCCACAAATCACTTATCCTCACACATCAGTGCAATCTTCTAGATGCACTCCATTCATTGAGATCCCTGATACTCCAAAGAGGCCAAAATTTTATACTGTTGAGGAGTTGGAGGAAAAAAATAATAAGCTGAGGGCCTTGCAAGATGAATTAACTTTTCAATATAGAGAAAATCTGAGAAAAGAAATCTTATATCTGGTAGAAAATATTGAACATTCTATGAACAATTAGTTAACATAGTGGATCTGTGGAGAGAAATTAAAGATTCTGAGTAGGTTTTCAAACCTATAATAGGTAAATGGGATGGAAGAGATAAGGATATCATGCTTTTATGAAATTCAGTTATTATCTTATCTTGTGAATAGATAGAAAAAACTTTTGATCAAACTAGTAATATATCTACTTTTGATAATAAGAGGGAGGTAGTGCGAAAAAGAATAATAATATGTTTCTCAAAATATTTATGTGATAAATTTGATCTTTTTCCCTAGGAACTCAAAAAGATTGACATAATAAAAGAGAACAAAGAGTGGGGAAAAGAATCAAATTCATTATTATGCAAAAGAATAAATGAAGTTAGTAATGAAGGACATGTGCTATGAGAAAGGACAAATGAAGAATTTCTTAAAGTGCAACTATTTTGTAATTTCCTCAAAGAGGAATTTGTTGAAATAAATGAATTAAGGGATTAAGTGGTTAAAAAGTGATGAGAAATATTGAGCTTTGATTGGCCTGACAATACAATCTTCAACAAATGGATGGATGATTTTGTCCATTCAAAATAATTGGAAAGAAAGGGAGAGGATGTGGACCCTAACGAAGATCAAACAAACAACCCAAGTGGAAAGCATAGTGGTCCCAACTGATGTTGTCACAACCAAGGATTCAAAAATAACTATTGTTTTAATATTTCATAATGATGAAATTGTAGAGCCTCGATTTGAACTGAACTTGTAGAGATTAGAGGCAGACACATCATTGGCAAACCTGATGGATACATATTTTGAGGATTCAGAATATTAAAAAAGTCAATCATGGAATTTATAGCATTTGAAAGTGTAATAGAAAATAAGCCTGCCAAAAGGAATTTTATGATGTAAAGTTCTTTTTGTTCCACAAAATTTTGTCTCTTGTGACAGTAACAACTGTAAATATCTTTTGTCTAAAGGAAAACTATCAGTTCTCTATGCCTGAAGCTTGTTGCATCTCACACTATATAAGTTAGATTTCAGGACTAGAGAAATTGTTTGAGTTATTGCATAGTTTTAGTTTTTTTTTACTAAGTTTGTTCGGTCTAGTTTCTTGGTGTAAACTTTATGATGTCTTTCTCTGCAAATATCTAATAATACATTAATCTTGTAGGATTTTGAGGTCTTATCTTGAGTCATTCTGAGTTTTGTTTCAATTGTATACAATTTTCAAAGGAAATTAATACAAAGATGAGTTTTCCGCATATGTGTTCTTACTGAATTTTGTCTCCATTTTTATTATATGGTTATTTTTAAGTTGTATGAGAAAAGCTTGATCAATTAAATGCAGTTAAATAAAGTTATATGTCAATTCACTATTTCTTTTAATTCAATGAATTAAGTAAATGCTTTAGTGAGATTGATAGGGTTTCCATGGTAATAGGAAGGATGTCTGTAAGAATGATTTTTAGTGAGAATTATTGGTAGTATTGATTATAATGCAGTTAATCAAATCTAGAAATTGAATGGACTCTAAATCCCAATGGATAAGGCATTGATCTATTGATTTAGTCTATAGATGAAAAGATCATGAACAAGCATTAAGCTTAAAATTGAAATCAATTTTATTTTACTACTTGAAAAAAGTCACTACTTGTAAGCACATGTTTGTATTTAATCCCTGTGATGTAGTTAGCTGCTACTACCTAGAATTATTTGTAAATTTAAGAAAAATAGTGACAAAATCTACTATAAGGGATATGTATTGTTGTGAAATTTCATGGAATGAATAAAATATGTATGTAATATCAGTTTGAAAATCTTTCATCCCTCAGGCACACTCGCCTTGGTTTTGTAGAGCCTAAATAATAGAAAATCTCTTATTATTTTGTTGAAGTTAGGTCCAAAGTTGAAGAACGAGTAACTTTTTATAGGAAGTAATTGATCCTTAGGTTATTGTGATCTTTATTATCTTGATATTAAGTATTTTGTTGTTTAATAGTTGAAAAACACCAACAAAATGTCTACTCTGCTGGGGAGTTGCTTAACACATGCTTGTGTGTAAGAGGTGTTGTAGTTTCTTTGGTCCTAGTGTATATGTGTTGTTTAGGTCTTTTTAATATTTTGAGTGGTAATAGTGGACTTTTTTAGTGACAAATCTAGAGAATTTAAAAAGAAAGAAGAAAAACCTACTACTACAGGTGTACACTAACATATACAGCCCCTATGAAGTGTCTTATCTATCAAACAAGAGTTGTAGTCTTATGTTCTTTGTGGTTGGTTCTTTTGTGTGTTAGATATTTTCATATTATCTTGTGTACTTCTCATAATGTCAAAAGCTATTTAATTGTTATATTTTCCCTAGAATAGGGTGGCAACTTGGTTAAACTAGTGCTCACTTGATAAGTAGTAAAAATGGCTGACAAAAGGAAATATAAGAGCGTACACAAGAGCCAATATTGGTATACCATTGTGTACTAATCTACCCCAAGGCAGTAGAAAGAACCATAACAAAAAGAAAATAGATGTAAATCCCACTTCGAGACCAAGTGTTAGTACCCCAATAAACTCTCAATATCAACCAGTGGTAGGGAGAGAATTTTCTTCATTGAACTTTGGATTAGAAACCACTAGATTCTTAGGACAAGTATTTCTTACCCCATTGCAAGATGAAAGGGCTTGTCAAGATAAGAATATGTCTCCAATGGAAGATGCATTTCATAGACTAGATGTCATAGATGAAATGCATCATAGGTTGGGATATAATAGTGCAATGGAGAATCCTTTTAATCCCATAGCAGTTCCATATATGGAAACAAACCTTATAGATCTAGATGATCCTGGTGACTCAGAGGCGACTTCTGCAGATCCAAAAGAAGTATACTCAGAAACAAATGTTTTAAAGAAGAAAGTTGTAGAAGAAGAAGCTAAATGTGCTCATTTAGAAAAAGAAAGAGAGAAAGAAACCATAAACTCCATTGTTGAAAGAGATAACTTTCTTAGAAGGATGGTTTCATTAAAGGAGAAGAACAAGAAGTTAGAAAAGAGGACTTTTGTCCTCCATACTAATGTATTTGGAGACATAGATGGCTTGAGATCCAAGGTTCAAGAACAAGAGAAACTACTAAGCCAAAGGATGGAACCTATCATATCTCAAATCCAACCCTACATGCTTGTCCAAATAGATCATGTAGAACCTATTTTCAAGCAGGAAGATAAAGGAAAAGGTAAGGCAGTAGGAGTCCATATTAATGAAACTCAAGTTGTATCAAGCAAGCCCTCAAATATTCCCATATCTAAGCTAGATTTAGATTTGGAAAAGGCTAGGAAGGAAAAGGATGATCTTGCCAAGGAGCTTGAAAGGGTTGAAAATGAAGCTCAAGTAGAAGAAACTATAAGAAAAATTCAATTCATCAAGTCCAATTTTGCCTTAGCTTCATGGCCTAATTTTTCCACCCAAGCTGCAACTTTTGTACTTGCTTATGGACTGGTAATTTCAACTCAGGTTATGTGTTAATTAGTCCCTGCCTCATCATCTACTATTAACCCTCAAATCTCTAGTGTTCAAGCTTAGTAGTCTCAAAGTGTTGTTCATAATTAGGCTAATATAAAAAGCACCTCAAATGCTGTTGGTTTTCAAAAGAAACCCATTTACATGGAAAAATATAGACAAATGTCATTGTTAGGTATTCCTCGTTCTCCACACCCCCTAGAATTTGACTTAAGAGACATAGTAGTTAAGTTCTCTAGAAATAATATTGTTACCGGTGAAGAGCATTTGAGAATTTTCACAAACATTCTAAATGATTTTGAAGTTGAACATGAGAATTTAGTAATGAAATTGTTTGTTCATTCATTAACTGAGGATGTAAGGGATTGATTTAGAAGACTACCTAATGACAACATCAGTTCATGGAGTGATTTTGAATTTTTTTTTAAAGAACAATATGGAGACAATACTAATGTTGGATTTATGTTGAATGATTTCAATAACATTAGGAAGAATCCTAATGAATCTACATTTGATTTCAATGTAAGGTTTCAAAAGGGAAAGTCAAAATTATTTCAGGTTATGAGATTGAATGAGGATGTCTACCTTACAACATATTTTAATGTTTTTGACAACAAGATGGCTTATCAGTTGAGCGATAAAGATCCCAAAACTTTGAAGGATGCTTATAAGATTGCAGTAAATGTTAAAAATAATGGAAATGCATCTGGTAAGCTTGGGAGGAGAGATGACTCAAAGTTATTTAACCTAAAGAACAATAAAAAGGAATTTGATAAAACTCCTATAGAAAAGAAGCCTGAAGAACCTACAATAGGTCAAGTGTTGGAATTATTGAAAATATGAACTCAACAACTTTCAACACAAAGAAACCTAACATTGGTGTGAAGGCCCTAGTGAATAACAACCATTTCAATAGATAGCCCAGGATGCAAAACTACCCCTATACCACCTGATGAAAGGATGGTAAACTAGTTCCTAACCAGACCCAAAATGTGAAAGATAGGGGTATACTAGATCCTCTACAAAGAAGTTTTGTTAATATGAATGATAATGTTCCATGGTGCACCATATGTCAATAACCTCACATTTTAGATTATTGTGTGGCTGGTCAATAATTTACTTCAAATCAAAATTCACAAAATGAGAATGAAGAAGAAGAGAAAAACCATGATGATGTAAGCTATAATATGGCTAGCATGTCTGATGATTGTGTGGATTCTAATTTGGAAGATCCTAAAAACGATATTGCAATTCAGAGAGTTGCCTACTAGTTACATCATCAACAAGTGTTTTTAGATGATGAAGGTTATGATGAAGATTAAGTATGTGCTAAATGTTTTGAAGTTGGCCATGTAAATTTAAGAATGTCTTTTAAAGATGACATTGATAGAATCATTGTAGACATGATTTCTCAAGTTCATAGAAATTATAGTTTGAGAAACATAATAGTTAATAATGATGCTGGGAAAAATTCTTGTATATTGATAAAGGACATTACACATAAAATGAAGGATGACAATAAGAATGCTAATGAAGGGATGACTAAGGTTAGAGGAAACAAGACCAAGAAGTGGGAACCGAAGAAGAAAGTTCAATTCCAAAGAAATGAGAGAGTAAAAGTAATCATGCAAGAGAAGAAATTAGGATCTCATACTGTCAAGCAAGTGATAGTGCTTGTTGTTCAAAAGGTTTCTACTCCAAGTATCCTTGTACAACCCACTATGTCTAAACTTATTAATATGATTTTTATGTTGTCACAAATAACTATAAAAGTACCTTTGTCTGAATTCTTAGAATTGATGAACATAAGAGTAAAGCCTTGTCATTGTTGGGAATGATATAAAATAATAGAAATATTGTTGAGCAAGGTGTCATTCAACAAACCCTAGTAGTGGTAGAAGATACCAGTATTATATCCATAATTCCTCAAATTTTTTTGGATGATTCATTAGTAGCATATATAGAAGATATTGACCCATTCTTTCTCAAGCTAATTATAAAAGTAAAAACATTAAAAAATTGCATGATAGACTCAAGAGCCTCTAATACCATCATGCCCGTCAAATTAATTGGAGCTTTAGGTCTGAAAGTAGATACAAAGCAAGGTAGATGTAGATGTATGGATGCCAGGGAAGTGTCAGTCATAGGTACTATCACTACGTTACCATTCAAGCTAGCTACATACCCTGAGGTAGAATTGACTATGTTAGTCTTTGTAGTTGATATTCCTCCACATTATGGAATGTTTCTCTCTAGAAAATGAAGTGCTACTATGGAAGGTAGCCTATAATGTGATATGTCTTATGCAACTTTTCACATAGGAGATAAGGTTGTTAAAGTAGATAGAGAACCAATGGTCAATCACATTTTTGGGGAAGAAATTGACAAGAATTCTACTTGTTTCTTAGATACTAGTCTAGATGCATTTAGGGTAGAGTTGATTATTCAAGAATTTGAGAAATTTCTTGTCTTAATTGAGCATGAAGTTGAATGTTGTATCAATTCGCCTATTTTTTGGACCATGTACTGTGATGGGGCCAGCTCAAAAGAAGGTTTAGGGGCAAGAGTAGTATTTGTTTCTCTTGAAAAGAATAATTTTAGGTATTCATTTACCTTAAAAAAAAAATTGTACCAACAACATAGCAGAGTACGAGGCTCTTTTATTAGGATTGAAAGTTGCATGTCATAGGTGATTTTGAACTGGTTATTGAACAAATAAAGGAAACTTATATTGCAAAGAACAAAAGGTTGAAATATTATAGAAATGTTGTTTGGGATCAAATTGAACTTTTTGATGCATTTGGTATTTCTTGGAAGGAAAGAAGTCAGAATAGAATTGTTGACCTATTGGCAAATGTAGCAATCAAGTCTAAGAACATGTCATTTGTAGGAATTTCATAGATTAAAGTTTAGAATAGGCCTTCAATACCTAACAACGCTGGAAATTAGCAAGTCTTTTAGGATGATAAAGATATTTTGAATTTTATGCTAAGTGAAGTGAAGTATCATGGTCAAGAGTTATACTATAGTGATCTAATTGAAACCACAGATGGTAAGGAAAAATATTTTAGTCAAGAGATCATATAGTTGAAGACTAATAAAGAACCTAAAGGTTTGGTTTTTCTAGAGAACATGTTTGACAAACAAGATAGGTTGAAGCTTGGAATAAAAGATCACAAGCCTCAAGAACTTGAAGAGATAAACCTAGGTACTACTGACACTCCAAATAAAGTTTATATTGGTCAAAACTTGTTAGCTAAAATATGAAAACCTTTGATTGATTTGTTGAAAAATATAGACATTTCTTTGCATGGTCTTATGATGATCTTAAGGCCTATAGAGAAGACCTATTCCAACATATTATTCCACTCAAATATAATGTTAAACCATTTAGAAAGAAGCAAAGACCTATAAATCCCACCTTAGCCCCCAAAATGCAAGAAGAGTTGATGAAGCTAAGGGATGGAGAGATAATCAAACCAATTATGCATTCTACTTGGGTTTCAAACTTGGTGCCTATTAGAGAAAAGAACATAGACATAAGACTATGTGTAAACTTTAGAAACCTAAATATTGCTTCCCTAAAGGATAATTATGGGTTGTCAAACATGGAAGCTATATTGCAACAAGTAACTAGCTCTGAGTTCATGCCTATAATGGATGGATTCTCAGGGTACAACCAAATCCTTGTGAAAGAGAATGAACAATTTAGAACAACTTTTACAACTCCATGGGGTACATATGTGTATGCCACAATGCCATTAGGGTTGATTAATGCTAGTGCAACTTTTTAAAGGGCTATGGATGAAGATTTTCATGATTACATCATTAAGTTTAAGGTAGTATACCAAGATTACCTTACAAATTATTCCAAGAAGGATGAAGACCATTGTAGGCACTTGGAAAATATTTTTATCGAAGCCTTGAAATATGGAGTATCCTTAAACCTGAAGAAGTGTACATTTGCGGTGATCGAAGGAAAATTACTACGACACATAGTATCAAAGGATGGTGGAAAGATAGATCCTAAGAGAGTGGCAGCCATTGATAAGGTGCCTAAGCAAAAAAATGTGAAGGGAATACAGTCTTTCTTTCAGAAAGTTAATTTTTTGAGAAGATTTGTTACCAGTTTTGCTGAAATTAGCAGACCAATTCCTAAAATGCTCAAGAAAGGAGCTAGTATTAATTTGGATGGTGAACCTTTACATGCCTTTTGAGATATTAAAATTTTGATAAAGAATGATGTAGTTATTAGGACTCCAGACTACACAAAGCCAATGCACATATTTTCTTTTGCATCCTTTGATATTCTAGTTGTAGTCTTATTACAAAAGAATGAGGAAGGATATGAACAACCAATTGCATTCTTTAGAAAATTCTTCCAGCTTGCTGAACTAAAATTTTAAATAAAAAAGAAAGAGGTGTATGCCTTGGTAAAATTTGTTAAGGCCTTTAGGTGTTATTTGGTATGTGCTATTGTTATTGCATTTGTACCTAGTGTAGCTTTTAAGGATATATTTTCTCAATAGGAGGTATCAGGTAGAAGATGTAGATATATCAATAGGATTTAAGAATTTAACATTGAAATTCATATCATAAAACTAGTAAGAGGTCAAGGGTTAGCTAATCTTATGGCTTAGGCCAACTTGGATGCTATTCAAATAAATTTGGTAATAGATGACCTAAGATTGAATCTATGTGATATGAAACATTGTGAATGGTATGCTAATATTATACATTATCTATAGCATATGGAAGATCCTTCCCATTTGACTAAAAATGAGAAAAGAAGCACAAAGTTACAAGCCATCATATATATCATTGTTGAGAACAACTTGTGGTGGAGAAACTTTGAGTGCTACTATAATGTGTTGATCAAGAGAAATCAAAGGAGATACTAAAGGAAATGCATGGTAGAGTTTGTGGAGGACATTATATGGCCATGCCTACTACACACAAAGTAATAAAAATTGGATTTTGGTGGCCTTCCCTTTTCAAAGATGCTTAGGTAATGATAAAAAAGTGTGATGCCTATCAAAGATTTGCAGGTAAACTATATTTTTTAGGTAACACTACATTAAAGGTAGTGGAAGTTCAAGCACCATTCTAGGAATGGGGGATGTATTTTATAGGTGAAATCTCTCCTAAACCTAGCACTAGTTATTCATGGATTTTGGTTGCTATTGATTACTTCACAAAGTGGGTGGAGGCAATTCCAACAAGAAATGCAACTAGTAAGGTTGTTAACAATTTTCTACTAAATAATATCATTTAAAGGTTTTATTGTCCTCACAGGATTGTGATAGATAATGCAATGTGCTTTGGATCTAAGGAATTTATAAAGTCTTTTGATAAGTATGGGATAACAAGATCACCATTTTCTCCCAATCATCCACAAAGGAATGTACAAGCTTAATCTACAAATAAAAACTTGTTGAAAGTAATAAAAAGAACCTTGGATTATAAAAAGAACGCTTGGTATTCTAAATTGCAATTAGCAATATGGGCTAATATGGTAACTATGAAAAAGGCCATAGGTGTAGCACCTTTTGACATGGTGTTGGGAATCCAAGCAAGAATTCCTGAGAACAATTTAGTGGGACTATATAATTACATTCAAATGTACAATGAAGACATCATTGATTATATGAAAGAGAGGTTAGATCAGTTAGTAATGTTGACTGGGACTAGGAAAGAAAAATCTCTTAGAAATCAATAATTACAGTTGCAGGTCAAAGCACTCTGTGAGAGAAAAATAGTAAATAAGATATTCGAAATTGAAGATTTGGTTCTCATGTGGAATGCCAAGAGTGAGGATAAGGGAAAAACATGGTAAATTTGATCCTATATGGTTAGGCCCCTATCTAATTGAAGCTACATGGGAGAGGACTCTTTTATTTTGAAGGATCTATCAGGTAATATTCTTGAACTTCCAGTTCATGGACAATTCTTGAAATGGTATTTTTGTTAGAACAGTTGTTTCTTCTATGAACAATAGTTTTAGGGTTTTTCTACATTTTGTATATCCTTTGTGTCTTTTGTATTCCTTTTCTAGTGTTATCTTTCTCTCAGTAGTTATCAAGTAAGATTTTGGGTCATGTTTGTGGCCTACTTCTACGAGGGACTCTAGGCCCTCATATGAATCTTGCATATTCATTGTCCCCAAACAGAGCCACTATTGGTCATTTTTTTCCTTATACCTTCATGAACATATTCTGAAATGAATTACTAGTTTTGTATGAAAATTAGGGTTTGGTCTTATCAAATATTGGTTAACCCTAAGAAAGAACCCTATTTTAAATAAAATTTGTGCCCTAAACAAGCCCTTTAGGTCATAAGATTGTCACCTCTTAGTTGAGTGAGAGAAAATCATTTGAAAAAAGTTATAATTTACTGGAACCCTTTAAGATTTTATTTTTGACTCCATAATTCTTTAAAAAATCCTACACTATCAAATCTTTTAAGATCTATGGTAGTTGCTATACCGTGATGAAAATTTTTGGTCACTTTATCTCATGTGACATACCGACCAAGTATAATGTTACACCTAGAATTTAGTTGATATTTAATATAATTTTAATGTGTTTCACCCAAGCCATTGGATCTTTTGAAATTAATGGTGGTTCCGATGTTGCGTCTAAAAAATGGGAGAGTTTCACTTGTAGTGACATGGTGACATGCCACCAAAGTAAAATATAGAGGGCCTGGGAATGTGCAAGATCATGGTCAACCTAACTATGCTCTTAAGTGGCAATAAAAAAATTAGGAAATCAAGGTTATTTCAACTTGACGTGCAATTTTCTACTTGTTATTGACCTTATATCAAAAAGTTGAGAGGAAATAATCTCTAGCACATTGAGTGTAGTTTTTAAACTACTAGGACTTATGTCAAAAAACAAAAATTGATTGGTCAAAATTTTGAATTTTAATGCAATATTAAAATTTTTTTGAAACAAATATAAGAAGTAGATGCATGTCTAACCACCTTAATCAAAATCAAATGATAATATTTTTTAATAATATTCTAGATATAAGTAGTAGACTCATGCCTGGATGTGACACATATTTTTAGGTATTTTTATTCTAAATAAATAATATTTGACTTTAGTATTTTGGGAATAAAAAAACTCTCATGTCTGACCACCTTAACTAATTCAAAACTCTGCAAAGTTCAATTTTAATTTTTTTTCCTTTTAGTAGAAGAAACATAGAATGTGATGCATCTTTTGGATTTAAAAAATGTTGTACCATTTGAAAGTTATAGTTGTTTTCAAGTAGTGAGTTAGTTAGAACTTTATACATAAATCAATTAAAAAATAAGTAATAATTACTTACTAAACTCATAATTTGACAAACCTTACATTTATGAAAAGATAAGAACATTCTTAAGAAACCCTTTTCATTTCATCAAATTTTGGTGATAAAAAGTCGCCAGCTACATGTTTGAAGTAAAAATAACATAAAAATAAGCCAAAATAATTTTTTTAGGATGTTCTTAAAGTTGACCATATAGGTTTGGTATCAAAAGATATAGTAGACCTTATAAATATATATATTTTTTTCATTTAGTATTAGGGTGGATTGGAAAAAAGTTGAACTAGATTTTGAAATGGTTTGAGATATTTCAGAACTATAGATTTTTTAGATTGCCACTTTTTGGCACACCATGATCTTGCACATACCTGCCTCAAAGTGGATATGGTGTCGGGATCTTCCCTATCCTAAATGAGCTTTTCCAACATTGTGGGTTGTCAGATTTGTGAGTCGGTAAAGGAGGAACCAACATAACAATGTGTTGCTTCCCTGTTCATGATGATGGTTTTCTACAAAAAAAAGAAAGTCCCTATGTTGTGACTAGGAAACTCATCATTTTATCCATAATGACTTCAAAGAAAGTATTCTTAGGAAAAGTAGATTATGCTAATAGAAACATAAATTATGACCTTCTTGAATTATTGCCTAAATCTACAAATGTGTCTACCCAGATGAAAAGGTTAATTTCTGTAAACCCTAGCCTCAAGATTGCAAATGGTTTATATGATAGAGTGAATTGGATTAGGGATGCTAGCACTAAAAAATCAGGCCTTTTTTCTTTTTAAGAAGTAGTTTTCAGACAGAAATTTGTTTGCTCCCCATGGAAACATTTGGAATTTTGATTTAGGAAAACTAGTGGTCCCTGGGGTATTTGTGAATGTTGACCTACTCATGGTCATTGCCAAAAACTATGACCTTGCAGCCAGAGTAGTAAGAAGATTAGATGGGGGAATGCTTGATGAGTATAAGTGCCAAAGAAATTTGAAAGGTCTTCGGTTTGGAAACCATTTCAGATTACCATATATCCATTGACTTGCCATAACTAGGAAAAGAATACTTATCAAAGAAGGTTAAGGTCAAGGAAGGTGTACTGAGGGCACACTTGGCCTCAATTGGGAATTTTTCATTGGTCATAGCATCTACAAATGAGCCTTTTAAGAAAGAATTTTTTACTTCCAGATCCCTAGAAATATATATGAATTTATGTAGAGTTTTTGGTGAGGATGAGCAAAGTTTTATGCCAGTTAAATTTATGTATATGATGGCTCAAATTTCTTCTTTTGGTGTGGATATTATTTTTTATTTTGCATCCTATATACAAGAAAAAATCCTTATAGGGCTAGTTGGAATTGCCAAAAGCAAGGTAGAAAAGACTTTTGGGCATTACTCATTGTTGATGCATATGTTCTTGTTTAAGGGGGTAACATATTTTGGGAAGGATATGGCTTTGAATAGAGAACAAGAAGGAGAGGCTCTACCAGTCCAGTTATGGAGTGCAAATATGACTAGGGATGCCGAAAAGACCAATTTTGTTAGGCTTGATCCATATTTTGCCTCTAGATTGAGAAGCCTCTTATTAAGGGATAATCCCAGAATCCCTAGGGCATTAATGAATTTTATTAGACCAATGGATAATCCATCTAATTTAAAAGTGTCACATAATTAGGCTAATATCATACCATACCTTATTTCAACAGTTTTTAGAGTGTATGATTTCCAAGGGACTCCCCATGTACTACCCTACCAGGTGTCTTTGAAAGTAGGGATAGCTGAGATTTTGTGGTAGCTAGGAGGATTGGAGGAAACATATTTTGTTAGAAGAAATAGAGGCTCAACTTTCTCCACTTGTTTTTGTAGCCCACCATTTCATAATTACAAAAGGTGGATGCTTGTTTTTATATAAATTCTTGGATCAATACAAGATGATTGTGTCTCATCCCTGCTTTTCTGATTTTTAGGGATTTTTTGATATTTTTAAATTAAGGGCTAAAGTTGGTTCCAAAAGCCATGAACCGTACTTCCTTGATGATATAATAAGGAATGAGTTCTTTTTGCAAGAGCATGAGATCAAGAAAGAAAAATAGAGAATTTTTTCTAGAGTTTTTGAATTTAGTCATTGTTTTGATAAAGATTACAAACCTCTAGATGATGAAAAAATAGAGAAAGATAGAATAAATAAACTGATGATTACTTTTCCTGAAATCATGGAGGTCATGAACAAAAATAAACATTTTTTTATCAATTCTTTTCTAGAAAAAGCTAGAGAGGTCATGAGGAGATTGGCATTTACTACTATAGTTGGAACATGATAGTTGGTTGCCCAAAAGAGACTTGGCTATAATGTGCCACAGAATAAAAGGACCACTATTGATAAATGAATATAGATGGTAGGTTAAACTAGTGTTGTCTTAGAAGAAACATCTGATAAGCCCTCACCCAAGAGGTAGAAAATAATAAGGGTATAGACATCTCACATTGAGGAATATTCACCAATAGAGTCCCCATTACAAATAGGAGATGAACAACTCACCAAGGAGAAGATGGAGTAGTTAGGGTCCCAAGGGGGAATATTCATTACATAGGCTAAATTGGAAGAGGGAAATCCATAGGAACCTCCAATGCAAAACTTAGAGTTAACAATGGAAAATTACAGAGGAAAGGAGTTGGATCTTGTAATTGAATAGGTTAGTCATGAGTTTATATCTAATGAAAATTTTGTTAAAACTAGAGCCTTCTACCAATTTTCCTAGAGAGTAAACATGGGAATTAAGCTAAAAGCATATCATCTAGGAATGAAGGATGTAGCCATGAAAAATTAGATTAAAAAAGAAATCATGCTAGAATTGCAAGGCATGAACCTTTAAGAGGGCAGACAAATGGTAAAGGCATACATTGTTTTGTTGCTATAATGTGATTTAGAATAAAAGGGCCATTATTGATAAAGGAAAATAGATAGTACGCTCAACTACTGTTGTCTTAGAAGAAACACCTGATAAGCCCTTGCCTAAGAGGGAAAAAGTAATAAGGGTATAGACATCTCACATTGAGTAATATTCACCAACAAAGTCCCCATTACAAATAGGAGATGAACAACTCACCGAGGAGAAGATGGAGTAGTTAGGGTCCCAAGGGGGAAAATTCATTACATAGGCTAAATTGGAAGAGGGAAATCCATAGGAACCTCTAATGCCAAGCTTAGACTTAACAGTGGTAGATTATAGAGGAAAGGAGTTGGATCCTATAATTGAACAGGTTAGTCATGAGTTTATATCTAATGACAATTTTTTTAAAACTAGAGCCTTCTACCAATTTTCGTAGAGGGTAAAGATGGGAATTAAGCTAAAAGCAGATCACCTAGGAATGAAGGATGTAGGCATGTAAAATTAGATAAAAGAAGAAATCATGCTAGAATTGCAAGGCATGAAGCTTTAAGAGGGGAGACAAATGGTAAAGGCATACAATGTTTTGTTGCTATCCAACTAGTATATAGAAGATGTTTTAGTTTTTAATCTTGTTTTAGATAAACTAAGTATAGAGGATCAAGGGAAGAAGGAAATAAAATGTTCCAAACATAGTAAGGACTAGGCTACATTAGTCATTTGGTCAGTAAGAAAAGGATCTAGGACTTGCTCTTCCCATCCTGATGATACTTGATTAATAGGGAACATGATTGTGAAGAGAGTAGAAGAAACTACTAGTGTGGAAGCTGCACATCTTGGTGTTTGCATGTCTAGCTTGATTTTAGTTACAACCCTAATAGATGAAAAAGAAAAGTTGGAATTGCATGATAGGTATTAAAATTTTTTGGCTGCATACAATAAAGAATTTCAAAGAAGGATTGAACTAGAGAATAAAGTGATGGGACATTCCACTAGGCCACAAATCACTTATCATCACCCATTAGTGAAATCTTCTTGATCCACTCCCTTCATTGAGATCCCTGATACCCCACAAAGACTAGAATTTTATATTACTAAGGAGTTGGAGGCAGAAAATAATAAGTGGAGGGCCTTGTAAGATGAATTAACTTATCAATATAGAGAGAAGCTTAGAGAAACAATCTTATATCTTATAGATAAGATTGATTGCCCAACATTATATGAACAATTAGTGAACACAGTGGATATGTGAAGAGAGAAATCAAAGATGTTGAGGAGGTTTTGAAACCTGTAATAAGTAAATGGGATGGAAGAGATAAGAATATCACCTTTTTACGCATTTCAGTTATTAGATTATCTTGTGAATAGATAGATTATTTTTTTGATCTAAATAGTAATCTATCTAATTTTTAAAATAAGAGGGAGGCAATACAAAAAAGAATAATAATTTGTTTCTCAAAATATTTAGGCAAGAAATTTGATCTTTTTTCCTAGTCACTCAAAAAGATTGACATAATAAAAGAGAAAAAAGAGTGGGGAAAAGAATTAAATGATTTATTATGCAAAAGAGTAAATGAAGTTAGTAATGAAAAAGGACATGTGCTATGGGCAAGGACAAATGAAGAATTTGTTAAACTGCAACTATTTTACAATTCACTTAGAGTGGAATTTGTTGAGATAAATGAATTAGGAGATTGGTTGGTTAAAAAGCAACGAGAAATCTTGAGCTTTGATTGGCCTAAAAATACAATGTTGAACAAATCAATGGATGATTTTGTCCATTCAAAACAAATTGAAATAGAGGGAGGGAAAGTGGTCCCTAATGAAGATCAAAGAGATGACACATCAATGCATGTGAAAGAAGACATAGAAGAACAACGAACCCAAATGGAAAGCACATTGTTCCCAACTAATGATGTGGCAACCAAGGATTCAAAAATAAATATTGTTTTAACAATTCATGATGATGAAAGTGCAAAGCCTCGAGTTGAAGTGAACTTATAGAGATTAGAGCTAGACCCATCATTGGCAAACCTGATGGATGCATATTTTGAGGATTCAGAATAGTATAAAAGCCAATCATGGAATTTATAGCATTTGAAAGTGTAACAAAAAATAAGCCCACCAAAAGGAATATTATGATGTAAAAAAAAATTGTTGCACAAAATTTTATCTCTTATGAGAGTAACAATTGTAAATATCTTTTTTTTAAAGGACAGTTGCCAAATCTCTATGCCTAAAGCTTCTTGCATCTCACACTATATATTGTGAGATTCTAGGGCTAGAGAAAGGGTCTAAGTTATTGCAGAATTTTAGATTTTTTAAACTAAGTTTGTTCAGTCTTTTTTCTAGTGTAAACTTTATGAAGTCTTTTTCTACAAATATCTGAGAATACATTAATCTTGTGGGATTTTGAGGTCTTATCTTGAGTCATTCTTAGTTTTGTTTTAATTGTATACAATTTTCAAAGGAACTTAATACAAAGATGAACTATTCCCATATCTGTTCTTGTTGAATTTTGTCTCCATTTTTATTACCTGGTTATCTTGAAGTTGTATGAGTAGAGCTTGTTCAATTGAATACAATTAAATCAAGTTGTATGTCAATTCACTATTGGTTTTAATTCAATGAATTAAGTAAATGCTTCAGTGAAATTGATAGGGTTTCCACGGTAATAGGAAGGATGCCTATAAGAATGATTTTTAGTGAGAATTGTTAATAGTATTGATTGTAATGTAATCAATCAAATCTAGAAATTGAATGGACTCTGAATCCCAATAGATAAGGCACTGATCTATTGATTCATTCTGTAGATGAAAAGATTGTGAACAAGCATCAAGCTTAAATTTGAAATCAATTTTACTTTATTGTTTGAAGAAAGTCAATACTAGTCAACACTTATTTCATTTAATCCCTGTGTTGTAGTTAGCTACTATTACCCATAATTATTTGTAAATCTAAGAAGAACTGTGACCAAATCCGCTATGAGGGATGTGTGTTGCTATGAAATGTCATGGAATTAATAAAATATGTATGTAATATCAATTTGAAAATCTTGCATCTGCAGGCTTTGCAGAGCCTATAGAGTAGAAACTCTCTTATGATTTTGTTCAAGTTAGGTAACAAGTAACTTTTTAGAGGAAGAACTGGATCCTTAAGTTATTGTGATCTTTATTATCTTAATATTAAGTATTTTGTTGCTTGATAGTTGAAAAACACCAATAGTAGTCATTTGATATGACGAATGCAGTGTATTCTTGGCAATTGGTATTAGTAGTATCTAACAAATATAAATAACTAACGGCACATCAAAAATTACTAGCTCCACTTTCGTTGAGAACGTAGGAAGATTTAGACACAAGATAAGTAATATTATATTAGAGACATGATGATACGGACAACTAGAAGAGGCTAACGGTAGAGGGGATGATCAGCACATATTTATTTGACTCACACAGCGGACAGCACACAACACATACTGAAGAGTTTTGCTTCAGTGGACTTTACCGGTTATGAGTGAACGGGCTAGTTTCAGCCAATGGTAATCTCGCCTCCTTCCATATCAGTGTCCCCTGTGGTTTGGAAATTACCGTCGCCACTGTTGACGATGTGGTCGCTATCCTGCGCGCAGCGGACACTCCTTTCGACTCGCTCGTTGTCTTTCCTTCCCTTCGGTGCCGCTACCTTCACCTTGCCCTTCTTCAAATTGGTTTTCCCTCTAAATTGTAAATTGCTGTCCCCAGTGTTGACCACCCCTTCCTTTTTCCCACTCTTATTCAAAGCACTAATCGTTCTCCAAATCACTAATCCTTTGGAATAAACAACACAACACTAGGGAATTACAATACTTGTGCTCAGCTGTTCAGACGTAAGGCATGCCGAGAAGGATTATGTCATCTCTATCCCGAATATATGAAACTTATCATTCCTTTTCCGATTGCTATGTTCTCGGTTGGGTTACCATATTAATTATTCATAGCCGACGTAATGCTTCCACATTGTTATCCACACACTCGTGATTCCGTGAAGATAGCCACTGACGTCATCGCATACTTTTCTTCGGCTGTGTACTCTGATGCTCCCGTAGTCCATATTCTGATGCTCTCCCACTCACAAATTGGTCGATATTCTGATGCTCTCCCACTCACTAAGTGGTCCATATTCTCTGCTGCTCACAAATTTCTCTGTCCTATACGCTGTTGTGGTATTTAATAGGTTTTGTTTTGTTTCCTCGAGTGGTTGATAAAGTGCTCTCAATATGAATCAACAACCACCTTGCGTCTCTTTATGGACGTTATGGTGCGCCTCAACCATATGAGAACACCTTCAGTTGCAATCCGTACGACAAGAACCATCAGTACAACACAGGCAGAGAACCAATATGGGGGCATCAACACATGGCTCACTCAGAGTGCAGATGGGAATGTTTAAATTAACAAGAGATGCAATGCGTGAAAATTTCTGTCAATAATTGGAAAAGAAGGAAAATAAAGATTTATAGATTTTTCTGTCAATAATTGGAAAAGAAGGAAAATAGAGATTTATAGATTGAAATGAAAGATAGAAAGAGAAAGAGAGAGCTAAAGAGAGAATGGTATGTTATTATAAAAACAAGTAAAGGTACAATGATATAGAGAGTTGAAAGGAATTTTAAAAATATTAATAATTATATTATTTTAGAAAATATATAAATAATAATAGAAATTATATTATATGAACGAATTAGTGATTTCTACCAATTCAATTATAAGTTGAAATATTTAATTTTAAAAAATAAATTGTTGATTACTTTATTCAAACTATCAAAATATCTAGTAAATTTGAGGGTTAGTGTTAGTTTAACAATTTGTAAAATGGTATAAAAAATAAATTAGAGCAAAATTGTAAAATAGTAACTGGTAAAATATAGTGTAAACTTAAAAAAATAACATTTTACAATTCGCAAATAGAAACATCAATGTTAAACTAATAAATATATTTAAAACAAGAAATATAAAATATTTAACTCTATATTTGAACTTGGTAAGAAAAATAAATTGTGATAATTAATATTGATTAGACATTCATTTTTGTTTAAAGTGGTGTGATGGAAGATAAAAATATTACTTTTTTGAAAATCTAATGAACTTGTCACAAATGTGGAAAACATAAAGTTGTAATTAATGCATTCATTACTGCATGAT
This sequence comes from Cupressus sempervirens, assembly GCA_028749045.1. Classification (NCBI taxonomy): domain Eukaryota; kingdom Viridiplantae; phylum Streptophyta; class Pinopsida; order Cupressales; family Cupressaceae; genus Cupressus; species Cupressus sempervirens. The sequence goes on from CM053790.1 coordinate 98,028,056, forward strand.
AGAGTTGGTAGAATGTTGTATCCTAACATATCCTAACATGGTTCCTTTTATCTTAGCTATTTTCCAAGATAAGGCCAATACATTAAGAATCTCAATAATAATGATCTTTGAGATGACTAATACCTTAGAGCTTTATGAAACATTAGTTAATTATGTAGATATGTAATAATGTATATATATATTTATATGAATTGCATTTTTTATTTAATATAATGTTAGCGATGGAAGATAGACATGTTATTATTTGTTCATTAGTATTTTTTGGATAATTGAAAGGTATTATGTTTCACAAGCTAATATGAAAATGCCTTGGCCTATCTCCTCTCATATATTCGAAGGAAAATGATCCACGGAGGTCATGAAATTTCAAACGTTGATTGGATGAAATCATCCTTTATTGTAAGGGAATACAATTTTCATTAATAAATGCAATATTTTGGCCAATTAGATGCCATTGCATGAAATAGGTATATAGTATGGGATTGATATCTAAATGTCTAATCCAAAAACTTTATATAGAGAATTATTGTTATCCTGAAAATAATATTTTGAAATGATCAAAATTGTATAGGGGTTGATTCCTTTGGGTCAAAGATATTTCATCTTCATTCGAGAGAAACTACCTTTAGAGAACTTGGAATCTTACTACTATATGGACCTTTAAGGTTGTTAAAATATCTTTCCAATTCATTATCATATAGATAATTAGTTCTATTCTCTCTCAGTATGAAATCACAATGAATTTTATCCCATTTATTATAGATGGACTTCTCTCATTGTTAGTTCAAATTTCTCTTTTATCAACGATATCTAGCATGCCAATATTTCTCATTTTCTCTCCGCTAAGAAGTTAAATATTTCCTACAACCATTCTTGCAAGATTATAATCCCATTTCTAATTGGGATGTTCTCCTTAGATTTATTTTATCCACTTGCCCATAGTATGAAGACATTCACTAGGATAGCAGGGCTTTTATCTAAAGCATACATGTCTTATAAAAAATCTTGAGGGTTGATACTTTTCGTAGCTCACTTTTACAAGTCAATTTATCTAGGATAGTTTTGAACAAATTTGTCATTTGGTTTCCTATTAAATTAGGAAGAAGATGATTTGGCCATTATAAATTTAGGTTGTATAATTTTATATAACTCAAGAATAATTGGATAAGGATTTATTTCATTGGAAAATTTAAATTAAATTTCCTAGTGCACTTATCCATTCAGAAATCTAGAAAGTCAGGGCTAAAAATACATAATTTAATTAGATTATAGAAGGGAAGGAAACTTAAAACTTGCTATTTTATCTCTTGCAAAAAAAACCCTGGTTTACTTAAAATATCTATGAAAATTTATAACTTTCCTTAAAGAATAATATTTTTTTACCATACAAGCTTTAATAATATTTGTGCACATGGGACGATCTAGAGGATATGCGAGCATGACATTGTGCTCTACAATTGAGTCAAAGATTGTTTTGGTGTCAAATTTCCCTAGGAAAATGTTTACCCCTCCCAAAACGGCCAATGTCTAGGGAAAACACCAACCATTACCATGAAACATTGCCAACGTCCATAGATAAACTGAACACCTTCCCATCAGCCACATTGTCAGATTATCCAGAGCCATGGCATAGATTCCCCTGTGTAACTGGACAATGCCCTTTGGAGCAGATGTCATGATCGATTTGTAATTCAGAACTACTGCTTGCCATTCATCTTCTGGCCATCAGATCTCAAATTCTAAGTCTCCTTCTCTAAGCAGGCCTTCATAGGTTAGGATAGAGTCGTTACCATTTTCTTTGTCATTTTCCATCTCTTTGGTCACTAACAAAGGCGGTTTTTCCTTGAGTAAACTTAGGGTTTCATTTACCAAATTCATAAATTAGTAATCCGCAATTATGAATTTTGGTTTGTAGTGACTCATCTATGCTGCCATTATGTGAGCATCTAGGTGGGTGTTCAAATTGTTGAGGACTTCTTTGACCATTAGAACTACAAAATGCATCTTGCACATGGAAAGAATATTTGGGCCACTACAAAACCTACACAAGACCCAATAAACTTGAGTCAAAATTTTAAATAATAATAATCTTTATTTAATATCAACTTGCTCTTCATTTCCTTGAGGGATGTCATAGATATGATCCAAACAAGGTTCTAGATACAAAATTTAGCACAACTACCTCTCTGATTTGATGTATGCACTTTTGTACTAGGAGATAACAAATTTTGTCTGAAATGTAGATATCATTGCAGGAACACTCACACCATCAAGACCTATGACCTTTAGGAAATCCAGATCTACAATTTTATATACATTTACTAAGGTTTGTAATTGGATTATTGAAACACAAATATGGTGTAGAGTGGGAAAAGGACTAGAAAGGTCAAGTGGTTCAACTTACAAAAGGGCTATGGATTTATTACATCTAATGATGGTAACACAGATATTTTCATTCACAAGACATTGATAAACTATAATGGATTTAGATCTCTGGCACAAGTAGAATTGGTTGAGTTTTCTATTGAGCATGAACAAGGTGGTAGGACTAGAGCTCTTGATGTGCATGGGAGGCTTTTGAACCAAGGGAAAAATAGGTGCAAGGGATTTCAACATATCATATGGCTCTGGTTGTAGTGGACATGGTGCAAAGTAGATAAAACATAGTCTCAAGACTACCAAACCACAGATCTAGCTGATATTTGACATTTGTCATGGGCCACTTCAACAGCCCATACCTATCTTTTCTTAAACTAGTGAGGAATTTGAGCATTTCAATTACCAACTCCCTTCTTATGTGTCATGGCCAAATAAATTCTCCATTAGCGATTCAAAAATTTTGTCTTATCCCAATAATATTTCACTTGGGGGTTAAAAATCTATGGGAATCCAACCTACCAAAGTTTGGAAGGAAAAATTGGGGTCTACATCTTTAGTAAGATCTAATGGTCCCAATAATAATCTGGATAGTTCAAATGCCACACTCATAGATGGTGATTCCAAGCTTCTTGTAATTGAAGATGGACTTGTTGAACCACAAATCACTTACATGCTCAAGATAGCAATCAACAATAAGATTTGGTCTTTCCTCCTAGCTACAGATCTTCTTTCTAAGGAAAAGCATTACTGGTATGGTGTTATTGATTTAATCTACATTGATCATGAGTCTTCTTTATTTATTTGTATATTTGATTCTAAGCTTGCTCGGGATAATGTTCTTTGAATTAAGAGTTGGTTTTGTGAAGGGTTGGGAATATATACCATTGCTTGGTCTCCAAACTTTAAACCTAGTCATTCAAATTATGATTTTATGCCATTTTGGATTGAGCTTCTTAGTTTACTAGTAGAATATAGAGATCTAAAAATTATTGAATTAATAGTAAATAAAATTGGGTTATTCATTCATCATGATCGAGTGCCTTTTGATGAACCATCTCTTTCTATAAGGTTTTGTGCCTTACTAAATCTGAATAAACCATTACATTCTCCTTAATTTTGTCATCGAAATATGGTTGATGGAAGCCAAAAATTATTATTCAAAATGCATAGACTGTGATTAAGATGACAAGTTGGTTGGGTCATTTTACTAATCAATGTCAACATCCAAGTCACTTTAATATGATAGTTTGTAGTAACCATAAATCTGACCCACTGAAGTGCACTTTTAGAACATAGTCTATTCCTTCTACCCCTAATGATGCATGTGTATCTCAAGATAAACTATCAAGTGACCCATATCATTTCTCATTTGTAAATCTAGTTATTTACCATTCACAAAAGGGTCTTTGTTCTACACAAAAAAATCAATCCCATAGAGACTGTTCGGGTCCTAATAAATCTCTGTACTTGTTTTCAGGGAATTCTTTTCCTCTTATGGCTACCCCCAATTTAGGGTCCTTCTCCTCTGATTTTTCTAAAAAAATTATGTTTTTTCACCCTTCTTATTTCTAAATGGAATACTCATTGAAGTAATTATATAAGTCTAGATCAGTCTCTTTTCACGTCATCAACATCTTCTAAACTTGCAATTACATATCCAACCACCAATGAAGAAAATGTTATTTATCCCACTCAGATGGATGCTATCATTAATGAGCTCATTTTTAATGATCAACCTATTTCTTTCTTGTTTAGATTAGAAGTTGCATCAGTTTCTCAAGGACATTCATTGTCTTTTGAATATGCCCAAATTTTAGCAGTACAGTGTAGTGTACCAATTCCTCCCAAATTTGTTAATGAAGATAACATGCTCCATGACCCACATGAGGATAATGTACACTTTAAATTATATCCTCATTCACCTAGGATGGAGAATTCTATGAATATTTTAGATCTTGGTGATGAGACAAAAATATGGTCTATTTTGTCATTTCATTTTCAGTTTAATTTGCAAACTTTATAAACACTTTAATGTTCAAGAACATGATGTTTATGATGATTTTAGACAAATGTGTACATAATTACTTTTAGGATCAAAATGAATATGCTATGAAAAGATATGTCATTTAATTGCAAAATAGTGAGAATGATGCTTTTTCTTCCTTAGCTAGGTTGGGTAGTTTGCATGAAGTAATTTGACATAGGGTAAACTAATTTAGATGATATGTTTTGAATATTTCTTGATGTATATTAGTTTTTTGGAGGCACTAATATTTTGCAGATATAAAAGAAAATTCAAATCAACCAAGTGGATGTCAAAGCGGTTGCTCATGTTAATAGACTAGCCTTGAGCAGAGGAAATTCAGGGGTTGTGAGATCCTAAATTACTACTCTATTTGGCACCAGAATTAATGCACCTATTGTAATAATCAATGTCATCATTTGTTTCAGTGGTTGATGAGTCTTGAGTCTAGGAATTTTGTTCTTCGTTTGTGTTTTAAATAACTAGAAGTCTATGTTCCAGAGGTTCTAGGTTTTAGTCAATAATTTTTCAATAGAAATAAGAAGTTGCTAGGTTTTTAAGTACTAAATATAGTATTGTTGTTCATCAGTATGTACATTTTTTTATTATGAATAAAAATATCATTTTAGGTTTTCATCTTTGAGTTATTTTATTTCACTTCTTTTTGGGGCCCATATAGTGAGTGAACTAATTAGTTACCATATGATTTATATTCAGTTCATAGAACCAAAGTAGACTCTATTGTTCATGCAATCACAAATAACAAAATTAGTGGACTGTTCCTACAACATAAGAAGTTGAAGAAATTCTTCGATGTAGTTTCATGCTTTATTAAAATAGATTTGGTTCTCAGATTTAGTTTAAATTTCCTATAGTTTAAGCACTTGAATTTCTATAGAGTATTTCTTAAGTTTAGATAAGTTTCAAGCATATATTTTGCAAATACCATTTCAATTTTACATCCCTAGTTGATAAATTAAATGAGTCCAAATGAGTTGGATAAGAACCACTTGAGATGTCCAATCTTGGGTTAAGCAACCCATTGTTGTAGTATTTTGATCCCTTTCTTTGGCCAAGCATTTTTGGCACCATTGCCAAATATTGGTGTTAATTCAAATTAGTCTTTCTAGTTGTATTTCTATTCCTTATAGAATAGATTTTAGTAGTAAAGAAGCATGTTATACTTATTAGAAGAGACCACTTTGGGAGATTTCTTCCTCATGATAATCAGGAAGAACCATTCAATGATTTTCAACCTATTCTAGATGAAACCCAAGGAGAGAACGATGAATATGAACCCTTTGAAAATACATTTGCTGACATTGATGCTGAATTAGAAGAATCACTCCACTTAAATAAACTTTTTGATGAGCCTAAATATTAAGATAATCCACTATCCATTGTTATCTATCAACCACCACCTCTTCCTCCAAGAATGTTTGTGCCTACCTTTCCTTTTTCTATCTCACATTAGTAAGGGAATCAAAATTAGAAGAACATACCTATTGTTGCACTTTCAAAATTATATGGCCTTATTATAAAAGGCCCTAAAACCTTTCTCTTTGAATTTGACATTCTTTGTAGGAGCTATGACTACAAAACTAATGCTGATAAGTTGAAATTGTTTCCCTCTACTCTGAAGGAGGCTGCTCTTCGATGGTTCATGGGGTTAGGTGCAAACGTTATAGCAAATTGGCATGAAATGAGTAATTTGTTTGTTCAAAAATATAAAGAATATTAAAGAGGCAAAGATATGAAGGGGGGTGACATTTTTTAAATGTCACAAAAGGAGAGTGAAACCTTGGAAGACTATGTTTCTAGATTTGTGTTTAATGTGTAGAAAAATACACAGCATAACCTAAATAAAGAATCTAAAAAGCATCTTTTTCTTAGAGTTGTGCAAGAAGAAGGCATGGAAGCCTTAGACTTGATGGTTGGAGGAGATGTTACACAAAAAAATTGGAATGACATCAAGGAGATATGGGTATGTGTAGGATCATGGTGTGCCAAAACGTGGCAATCTGGAAAATCTGTAGTTTTGAAATATCTCAAACCATTTCAAAATCTATTCCAAATTTTTTCCCACCCACCCTGATATTAAATGAAAGCAATTAATATCTTTATAAGGTCTACTATATCTGTTGATACCAAACCTATATGGTCAACTTTAAAAAATCCTAAAAATGTGTTTTTGGCATGTTTTTATGTGATTTTTACTTCAAACATGTAGCTAATGACTTTTTTTTAATCAAAATTTGATGAAATTAAAAGGGTTTCTTAAGAATGTTGTTATCTTTCCATAAATTTAAGGTTTGTCAAATTATGAGTTTAGTAAGTAATTATTACTTATTTTCTAATGGAGTTACGTATAAAGTGCTGACTGACACACTACTTGAAAAACAACTATAACTTTCAAATGTTACAACATTTTTTAAATCAAAAAGATTCATCACATTATATATTTCTTCTACTATAAGGAAAAAATATGAAAATTTGAATTTTGTAGAGTTTTGAATTAGTTAAGGAGGTCAGACATGAGAGTTTTTTTATTCCAGAAATACTAAACTTGAAAATTAATTAATTATTATTTATTTAGAATAAAAATACCAAAAAATATGTGTCACATCTAGGCATGAGCCTACTACTTATATCTAGAATATTATAAAAAAATATTATCATTTGATTTTGATTAAGGTGGTCAGACATACGTCTACTTCTTATTTTTTTTCTAAATTTTTTGTAATATTGCACTAAAATTCAAAATATTGACCAATCAATTTTTACTTTTTTGAGATAAGTCCTAGTAGTTTAGAAACTAGATTCAATTTTATAAAGATTCTTTTCTCTCAACTTTTTGATATAAAGTTAATAACAAGTAGAAAATTGCATGTGAAGTTGACATAACCCTCTTTTTTTGAATTTTTATTGCCACTTAAGAGCATAGTTTGGTTGACCATGATCTTGCACATACCCATATGTCAAAACTATTCAAGGGCTACTGTGAAGAAAGGTAGAGGACTAAGGAGCCTACCACATAAGACCAATGGTGGCTTAGAAGTATCAAAGATAGAGTTATCTAATCTACTATTTGACTTCAACAAAGATATCATTAATTGTGTTGCTAATCAATTGTATACCATGCAAGCTCGAAGGAAAAAGGATGAAGCTGATGCTATGTTGATTTAATTTTGCTCTCATTATAGAGAAAGGAAGAAGAACTGCACATGTAAGACCATTGCAATACTAAATGCACAACCACTGCCCACTAAGTTCAAAGAAATTGATGAGGATACATGAGAAGTGATTTATGTTGCTCAAAGACAATGATGGGCTTAGAGACAAGGTTTTCCTCAACACCCTCTAAATAATTTTGGTTATAATAGTAATCAATGACAAGGTAATATTCCCCCAAATTCTATCCCTGAAGGATAGAATTGGAACAATAATTGGCCCAACTAGCATCCTAAGTATAATCAAGCCTACCATCAACCACCTTAGTATCCCTAGTAGAATACTCAATGGTGTCAACAAAATAATGAGTATCCTTTAGTTGGGCCTTAATCAACAACCTTTGTGTCAAGGGAATTGGCAGTAACCACCTCACTGGGGGCCTAGCCAATCACCTTAGCAGCAAGCGTTGGTGCCTCCACCTCAATAGAAATCCTTGATGCCTCCACCTACTGCAGCCAATGCTAGACCATAGAAGCAATGACAACTTCTTGCTCAGCCAACACCAAATCCCAACAATAAGTAGTAGGCTTATTCTTTACAAATCAATGATATTCATCTTAGGTCCATAACCAAGTTGCATGCACCTAAAGGACCTATAATAATTGAGGTCACTAATATTGAAAATGTTCCAGCAAGTCAACCAGTTGATGTTCCAATTTCCTCATCTATACAAGCACCTATTTCTTCCATTTCTACAAAAGTTAGTACTTGTAACCTAAACTTGTATCAACTAATCTCCTAGACCAACTTAAGAAAATGACTATATAGATTCCCTTACTGGATGCACTTAAGGAGATTCCCCTTTACAATAAAACTTTAAATGAAGTGTGTGTCAAGCAGTTTGCTAGAAAGAAAATGGATCCTCCTATTGTCCATGTGTTTGGACAACTTTCTGACTTAATGTTGTGCAAAACCCTGATGCCTAAATATTCGGATCCAAGAACTCTCGTTGTTACCATACATATAGATGGCATCCAAATTTATAATTTTTTTATTGATTTAGGAGAATTAATTAATTTCATGAACAAATAAGTCTTGTTAGGACTTAGCAATATTGGATTAAGAGATACTCCTACCATACTTCAGTTAGCAGACAATTCAACTATCAAACATGATGGTATGATAGAATATATCATGGTAACCTTGATTTCCTTATATTTTCCTTTAGACTTTGTTGTGCTTTCATCAAGAGGCACCCTTGGAGGATATCCATTAATCTTAGAAAGACCATGGTTTGCCACTACAGATGCATGCATTGCATGTCAATCAGGAAAAATGACAATATCAGATGGTACCAACACTAAAAAGTTAACTCTATACTCTCATGCATGACCTCAACTACATTTTGACCAAGTTTCTTGGCTTGGAGATGATCCTCTAGAAGTTGATTTTTTTCAACAGCTCACGATGCTTAAAAGAAACCCATTTTTTGAATCCCAGGAAGAAGATGATATTCTGGCAGCAATTATTACTAATCAACTTATGATTCTGAGCAGTCTACTTCTAAAACTCCTACTAGCTCCTTGAAAAATGTATTTCCTAAATGTGATGCACCTCAATCTCCTATAGCACTTGATTACCTTCATATATTATTACCCTTGAAGTTAAATCTCCATCAATAGCAGAGATTTTAATGATGGACAAGGTAAAGAAAGTAGAGATTGCTATAGGAAAAGAGATGAATAACAATAATGAACTTGCTACATCTCAGATGACAAGTAACATTAAACTATTGTGAGATAGTCAACAAGCCTTTCCATAGGACTATACTAACATGAAGGCTTTAGATCCTATTCTTTGTACGTATAGGATATCTATCAACTTAGAATGCAAGCTAGTGTGACAACCCAAGAGGAGGGTAAACCCAACATTAAAAGATATAGTCAAAGGGTGAATGCGCAAAGTTGTGTTGCAATTCCATGGAAGTCAAATCTGGGGAATGAGACCTCTTAGAAATGGGTACCTATTTTTAAAAAATGGGCACCCATTTTTGGCTCGAGTACCTGACCCTAAATTTAAAATATGGATACACATTTTTTGAAAATCAGGTACCCATTTTTTAAAAGTAAAAAATGGGTACCCATTTCTTAAAAAATCATTTTAAAAAAGTTTTGGGGGGATTTCACATGCCACTTTTAGTTTCTCAAAGCAGGTACCCATTTTTTGAATTTCAAATAACAGGTGCCCATTTCTTACAACATGAGGCGAGATTTTTTTTCCTGTATCAGATTTTAGTTTGGGACAGGCTTGGTGAGAACAAGCCTATGGCTTGGCCTCTCAAGATTTGGCTAAGGCATTGAACTGAAAAATTGATGCCTTGCCATAATTTTTAGAGGGTCTTCCCGATCAAATTTTTTTATGCAACAAAAACCCATTAGAGCTCTAACTGTCCTAATTTTAGAAATAAAAATTTTACAGTGTTATGATTTTATTTACTATTTTTATATTTTTTTAATCAATGGTGGTACCTAAACATAAAATAGCGATGTTCACTAAAACATTAATAACTTTTTTATTTTATGATTTTTCTTAAATTAATTTATATGTTATTAATCTACATTCAATTAATTTGATGTTAAAAAATTGAAAAAAGTGAAATTTTGATTAAATTATGGTGTTTGTACATGAGAGGTTTTAAAATTGATCTTTATAGCCAATTAAAAAAAAAATCATTAAAAAATTCAAGAAAAATATTTTAATCAATCTTTTGTGTGTCAAGTAACTCCATTTAAAAGGATTCACAAAATTCCATTTAGTTGTGTCAAATTATGGTGTTCATATATGAGCATGGTATGGTACTAAAACATGGATTTTGGAAAAGTGGTTTTTAAAGATCCATACAAAAAAAAAATCTCTCATGTGGGTATACAAATAAATTACATATTCAAAAGAAAATTCTAGGCATTACAATTTTTATTTCTAAAGTTTTTTTATATTTAATCTCTAAATGGCTCAAATTTTGGGATCAATTGACAAAATGTTTCAAAAATAGGAAAAAACTTCCACTTTTTGGCCAAAAGTGAGACCCAACTTCTTGCATTGACCCCAAAGTAGAGTTGCAAAAACTTCTTAATGCTAGATTTATTTATCCTATTTCTGATAGCTACTGTGTGTCACCTTTAGATATTCTTCCAAAAAAGTGGGGGGGGAATGGAGAGTATGTGTAGATTATAGGAGATTAATAAAGCCACTAAAAAGGATCACTTCCCTCTACCATTCATTGATCAAGTATTGGATAACATTGCAGGAAAAAAGATATTTCTCATTTCTAGATGGTTTTAGTGGCTATAATCAAATCCAAATCGCTCCATTAGATTAGGATAAGACAATGTTCACCTATCCATGGGGAACATTTTCTTACTCTGTCTTACCATTTGGATTATGTAATGGACCTACAACTTTTATACAAGCGATACTTAGTATATTTTCTAAAATAGCTACTAATTGTGTTGAGATCTATATGGATGTTTTCACCATATTTGGTGACACATTTGAACAAGCTCATGCCAACTTGGAGAAGGTGTTAAAAAGGTGTCAAGAATACAACCTTTCTCTTAATAGTGAGAAGTGTTATTTCATGATGGAAGAATGAGTTGTTCTTGGGCACTACCTTTCCTCCTTTGGAATTCAAGTGGATCTTGTAAAGACTATTGTCATTACTAATTTACCAGTGCCAACCAAGCAAACAAATGTTAGAAGCTTTCTTGGACATGAAAGATACTACAAGAGTTTCATCAAAGATTTCAATAACCTTGCTACACCATTGTATAACCTACTTAAGAAGCAAGTTGAATTTGAGTGGAAAAAAGACTATGAAGCAACATTCTAGCAATTGATGGATGTTTTGACAACAATACCTATTCTTAAAGGACCTGATTCGAAGCTACCCTTCCACATTCATATTGATGCATCTGACACTACTTTAGGGGTAGTTCTCAGGAAAAAAAAGAAAAGTTACTATTGAGCATGTCATTTATTATATTAGTAAGAATTTGTAGGGTGCTAAGATGAATTATACTATCACTAAAAATGAATTACTTGTTGTTGTGTATGAACTTAATAAATTTTGGCATTATATCACAAGCTATGAGGTTTGTTTCTACACTGATCACTTTGCTATAAAATACTTGATGAATAAACCTACTATCTCTAGTAGATTAGAACGTTGGCTACTCCTCATACATGAGTTTAATGTAAAGATAATAAATAAACTAGGCCAAGCCAATGTAGTAGCATATTTTCTATCACAACTTCAAATACCTAATGATCCTATAGTCATAGATGACAACTTTCTTGATGAGCATCTATTTTCAATAGAAAGTTATAACCCATGGTTCATAGATATAGCAAATTACCTTGCTACAGGAAGAAAACTACCACACTTTTCACCCAAGCAACATTGTCTCTTGGTGAAAAAGAGTTTCAATTTCTCATGGATAGCTAGATTGATGTGCTACACTAGACCAAATTAGTAACTTGCTGATGTGTGAGGAAAGATGAAACTTATGACATCCTATGGGCATGCCATGATGAACCATATGGGGGTAATTTTGTAGCAAAAAGAACAACCTATGAGATTTTAACAACTGGATACTACTGGCTTCTTTCCACAAAGATGCAACAAAGTATACAAGGTGATGTGATCAATGCCAACACATGGGAAGACCCACTAAAACTGATGAAATGCCCCTACAGCCACAATTGGTAGTCACACCTTTTGAAAAATGGGGTATCAATTTTGTTTGTCCAATAGAGCCCTCTTCTCACGCCAAATCATACATCTTAGTATGTACTAATTATGCAACTAAGTGGGTTGAAGCACAAGCTATGACACATGCATGAGATCACAAAGTAGCTAATTTTTTATATGAATTCACATTCACTAGATTTGGAGTAGCTAGGAAAATTATTATAGATCAAGGAGCTAAATTCACATCAAACTTGATTGCAAAACTCATGAAGAAGTACATGATCTATCATGGTACATCTTCCCCATACCATCCTCGGGCTAATGGTCAGGCAGAAATCACAAACAAAGAGATAGAAGAAATCCTCACTAACATAGTTTCTATTCACAAGTGGGACTGGGTTACCAAGCTTCTTGAAGCAATTTGTGCTTACAAGACTACATGGAAGAGCACCACTAGATTCACCCTATTTGAATTACTTTATAGAAAATTTGCTTCCATGCCTATAGAAATTGAACACAAGACTCTAAAAACTATTTTAGAGCTAGATGCTAATCTTTCAAAGGCTCAAGAAGACAGGTTACTAGAGCTGAATTCCCTTGATGAATATTGTAAATTTGACCTGCACAATACATAGATAATTCAATAGCAATGAAAGAAATGGCATGATAAGTTCATCCCTGATAGTAAGTTTTCTGTTGGAGATTGGACCCTCTTGTATGATTCCTGCTATCACAAAAATTTGGGAAAATTACAAACCCATTGGCTTGGAACATACAAAATAACTTATGTGTATAAGAATGGTGTAGTGCAGCTCTCTACGATTGATCTTGTTTACTTCAAACTCCTTGTTAATGGACACTACTTAAAACTCCACTATAAGTCATCTAGTCATGAACCATTCCTGCAACAATTCCAATCATCTACTGATCCTACAATTCTTGTAGCAACTATAGATGATTTTCTCGCTCAGTTTTTGTCTCCTCTCTAAAATCATTTCACTCATCATAATAAACTACTTTCTTTGTGAAAGTATTTTCTCCAAAATAATTCCACCTCACTCAAATTTTTCTCATCTTCCACGTCACCTCACCCTTCATCAACTTGCATGATAGTATCAAATGCCAACACAACTTAATAGGTCCATACACATACTAAAGTTTAATTTTTTTCTTAATGTGTTATTCTATTTTTGGTTACCTTTGTCACTAGCAATTGTAGGAGCTATTGCCTAATTTAGTTGGGGGGAGGGGTTATATTTCTTTTTTCTTTGATATAATTAAATATCTATGCTATTCTTTATGTGCCAAAACATATTGTCTCCTTTCCATAAATCATGATAAGAGAATAATGTGATGTGATAGTCACCTTTATGTCACACAATTTTTGCAAGTTGGTAAGTACAAGCTCCAGCTAAGGTACTTAATGAAGAATTGAGTGATCTTAAATGCTAAAAATGTCAGTTTCTTAAAAAAAGTACAATCACTTGTCTTCTCATCTATTGCAAGTTTTTCCAATTTTCAAATTACTCCTATAATCACTCTAGAGGAACAATGGTGGGTGGTTTGTTAAGAAGAGAATGAGCTAACCATACAACATTATTGGGAGACCCAGTTTCCCTACCTATTATTCAAGTGAGGGGGTGGACGAATTACATGTTCAAACTATCTAAATGGAATGAGGAGCTTGCCTTAGAACTCTTATGAACATTGAGGGATGGTTTTTCTATAGTTAGAGGAGTAAAGGTTCTATTTTCACTAGAAATTGTAGTAGATATAATGCAATTGTTGTTGGTAGGAGAGTAGTCTATAGATGCATTAGAACCAATTTTGGCCAGAGCCTAATTTATAGTGCATACAGATCCATGGCTTTAAATAGACTAGAAACAATGTACAATCCACACATCTTTGTTAGAACCATTTAACAAATGTGCTACTTATAGTGTGAGATATATTACTTGTGAGGGTAGACATTCATATTTTCATGCCACACATTTCAAATTTTTGAGCTGCCTAAGACATGATGACTACCCTTTGAGTGTCCCTCATTTTATGTATCATATTTTGTTAAAAAGAGCCACTACAGTACAAAAAAAAACCACGAAGGATGTTTCACACCACTATTTTACTAAGCCCATCATAGAAAAATCCCTTAGGGAACAACTTGGGATATCTTGGAATGATATTGTTGAAAAAAAAGTACAAAACCCTGTTAGGTAACCTATAGAGCAAGTTGGAGAGGAAAGAAAACCTTAGAAAAATCTTGTAAACCCAATACTAGGCTCTTCCTCAACCAGACCTAGGAGGGCACAAATAACCTCAATTTTCAGTCCTGTAGCTTCTACCTCCAGGTCGAGACCAACATCTGATAAGGGTACAATGAAAGTTAAAATATCCCCAAATATTGGCTCTCCTGTAGTTCCTATGGTTTATAAGAAGAAAAGTGGGAATGTATAGGAAACATCTCCAAAACCTCCTGCAACTTCAAAGGTAGTAGAAGTATCCTTTAGGCATAGAAGTTGAAGGAGCCAATTGTCTATAAGACTCAAAGAGGGTTCTTCTTTTCAATCCCCTATGTCCAAAAATGTAGCTATTGAAAAAGAGAAATCCTCTTCTTTTGATAAATATAAGATCATCATTGAAGAGGGTGAAAGTGCAGAATGTGTACTTACAATAGCAATAACATCCTTTGTCTAGCCACCCATCATTTCTATAGATTCAAACAATGATGATAGTGTATCTATTGGAGTTCTAGATTCTCCTCCACCTCAAAGAGAAAAATTTCATGAAGAAGATGTTAGAATAAATTTTGATGTAGTTAGTACTATTGCTGAATAGATTCTTTCTCACTGACTTGATGTTTTAGCATTTGCAACCTAGCAAAGTGATCCTATTGATCCTTCACCTAAGACAGATGTTACTTTTTGTCTTGGTTTCACTATTTCATTGTTAAGAATTATTTCATAGTTATCTTAAAAGTTAATTTAGGAGAGGGGAGAATGGAAAATAGAGAGAGAGCCTAGAAAAAACCATCTTCAATCAAACTCAACATTTGACTAAGAATGATGAGAAAATTGAGCAATTAAGTGGTAAACTTATAACAGTCACTACCATGGTTCCTAAATTAATGTCTTGTTTCTCTCCTTCTCCTATTTATGGTCTATTTTTGAAATAATAATTTGTCAATTACCAGATGACCTCTGTAATGTAGGGTAAAAGTTTAACATTGAATACTCCTCGTGGATTCTTCCAAGCTTTTCATGCCACATCTATAGCCATCTGAAATTTTCTTAGTGAACTCATTTTACATAATTTAGTTTTCATTGATAACATATATTGGAACCCTCTACCTTATGTGGGTGATTTTAAACTTAGGGCATTGATTTCTTAGATCCAAAAAGAAATTAGCAGGGACAACTAGGCCCATCAATACAGGGAATTAGACTATGAGATGCCACTTTTTCTCAGGCTTGAGGCCAAGGGTGCAAAAAATCTATACTATGAATGCTTGAAAATTGCTTACTCAAAACCCAAATTTTAGATTATTCCTCCTTTAAGGGAAATAGTCTATCAGGAATATAAAGCTATCATAGAAATAGATCTTCCTACAACAAGGTAGGTGAATCAATGGCACTGGATAGGATTAAGTGAAGACTTGCAGAAGAGGAAACTTCATTCTCCACTAAATTTTATCATGGCCACTCAGCAAACACCCTGGCATATCAAGCTGGGGGAAGAAAGAAAAATGATTGGATTCTTTTAAGTTTTAACTTTTCAGCCTTCACTATTGTTGTCCTCATTTCTTGCTAATCAACAATATGTAGAGAAATTTGATATGTCAAAAGAGCTCCGTAGATGGGAAAGGTACAGGGAGAGTAAAGGTTATTATTGGAACATTTCTACAAGGGGTAAAGGACAAAGTATGTCCTCATATTTTAGGATGGCTGCAAGGGTGAGAAAAATTATGTTTTCTTGAGGACAAGTCAAAGTTTTAGTTGGGAGGAATGATGAGACCAGAATATGGTCTATTTTGTCATTTTGTTTTTAGTTTAATTTGCAAAATTTATAAAGACTTTGATGTTCAAGAACATGATGTTTATGATGATTTTAGAAAAATGTGTGCATAATTACTTTTTACGATCAAAAGGAACATGTTGTGAAAAGATATGTCATTTAATTACAAAACAGTGAGAATGATGTTCTTTGTTCCTTAGCTAGGTTAGGTAGTTCTCCTGCAACAATGTAACATAGGGTAAACTAATTTAGATGTCATGTTTTGAATAAGTCTTGGTGTATGTTATTTTTTTTTACGTGCTAATATTTTGAAGATATAAAATCAAAGTCAACTCAACCAAGCGAGAGTCAAAGTGGTTGGTTACATTTATAGACTAGCCCTGAGTAGAGGAAATTTAGGGGTCATGAGCTCCTAAATTACTATTATATTTGGCACTAGAATTAATGTACCTCTTATAATAATCAATCTTTTCATTTGTTTTGGTAGTTTATGAGTCCTAAATAAAGGAATTATGTTATTAGTTTGTGTTTTAAATAACTAGAAGTCCACGTTCTAGAGTTGCTAAGCTTTAATCAATCATTTTTCAATAGAAAGAAGAAGTTGCTAAGTTTTTAAGTATTTTATATAATCTTGTTGTTCATCAGTATGTACATTTTATTGTTATGAATAAAAAGATCATTTCAAGTTTTTATCTCTGAGTTATTTTACTTCACTTCTCTAGGGGGGCCATACAGGGAGTGAACTAATTAATTAATATAGGATTTATATTTAATTTGTAGAACCAAAGTAGACTCTGTTGTTCTTGCAACCACTAATAATAGAATTAGTGAACTATTATTGCGGCATAGGAAGTTGAAGTAATTCTTAGCTATATTTTCATGTTTTATTAAAATAGATTTGGTTCTCAGCTTTAGCATAAATTTCTTGTAGTTTATGTTGGAATTTACAAGTAGAAAGAATACTTAAGAGTGGGGGTAAGTCAGAAGTATGAAACTTTAAGCTATAAAAGTTCTAATTGAAATCAATACATGCATGTAATATTTCTAATTAACATGATAGTAAAGGCATGCATGAAAATAGATAACACAATATTTGATCACCTAGAAACCCTCCAAAATGAGAACGTAAAACTGGGGTGGGGATGACACCCACAACTTATCACTATAGCAATATGGAACTTGTCAAAGTTACAAAGTTTGACCATCATTAATGGTATACCCTATGAGAGGCCCAACCCTATTAAATAATCTAACACTATTAAAAGTGTTCCTATCTAAAGGATTTACAAAACATTCACTTGGAATGTCACCCTATTAAAGGATTTTCAAAAACTGTTGTTTAACCAACCTATCTTCGTAGGATTTTCATTCTCCTAATACAATGGCTAGAAAGTATAGTAGAATGTGTTGACCTAATAACTTAAAATCTTCAATTGCTGATTTTAGATTGATGTGCAGTCCATTCTAATCTATTCCTCTTTGATCTGAGATGATTCTATACAAAGTGCTGATACTCTGTTATGATGTTTACTAATTTGGCAATTCCTCTATTTTTCTAAGTAACCTTGAATGTACTCTTCACCCTTCTATTCTTCGCTCTCTTTCACTTTGTCATTCCTCTCTTCAATTCTCTCCTTGCATACTGTCTCATGCATTACCAAATTTTTGGGTTTAGACCTCCTTAAAAGGGTTTCGTGACTTAGGGTTAGGTATGAATCTATGATTGAGATTCATCCATCTTTCCTACTCAAATCTTTTCATTTTTTTGATTTGTTGCATGCTGATTTCATAGGGAATCAAATAGATTCAATCTTATCTTTAAATCCTTCAAGATTTATCATATGTCAACTAAAAAAAGGTTTACATCTTAGCTTTGAGGGCACAAAATCTTGTGTTGATTTTGTATTACTCGGCACTTACTAATTACTGATGCTTGAAACATAGAAATTTTGTCTTGTTCGACACCTATAGCTTACTTAGCACAGATACTGGCTTGGTATCTATTAGTCACTTGGTATTTGAAACTTTCTCAGCACTATCTATTTACTTAGCAACTGAATGACTAAACACTTGTTGAATTTCTAACTTGGCATCTAAATGACTTGGCACTTGTTGAATTTCTGGCTCAGCACATATTGTAACTCAATATCTATATTATACTCGGAATCAACTTAGGAAATTTCTTAAGAGTTTTGACTCTCAATCATCAAAACCAATCTGAGATCAATAGTTTAAGCACTTGAATTTCTAGAGAGTAGTTCTTAAGTTGAGATAAGTTTGAAGAATATATTTTGCAAACACCATTTCAAGTTTACATCCCTTATTGAAAAATTAAATGAGTCCAAATGAGTTGGTTAAGAACCACATGAGATGTCCAATATTGAGTTAAGAAGCCCATTTCTATAGGATTTTGGTCCCTTTCTTTGGCCAAGCACTTGGCTTGGCAGATCAAAAGTCTCTTGCTGAAATAGATAGTTCTAGTCAAACTAGGTCCCTCTTTTGTTGATCCACTTCTTACTAATGTTAGTTTTGATTTCTCTAAAAAATTCTTTGCCCTACAATCCCCCCTAACACCATCTCCTATAACTAATAAATATTCTAACCCTAGGGGTAGACCATTGAAAGCTAAAATAGAAGTTGATGCAGGGATCTAGTCAACTTTGGATAGTAATTTTCCTACCTCTAAACAATCAACAAGGAGAACCAAGAGTGCTCCTTATTAGTTATGAAGATCCTCTCATGGAATGTTAGGGGCATTAATGCCCCTGAAAAATGTAATAGGATCAAGAAGTGTCTTGATTCTATACAAAGTGATCTAGTCTTGTTTTAGGAGACTAAGCTATTAATAAATAACTTTCAAAAATTTGTTGGATGTTGGTTTACATGGAATTCTTCACATGTTAGTAGCTTAGGTGCTTTTAGGGGCCTTACTATATTATGGAATCCAAAGATTATCAAGGCTCAACACATTCATTAAGGAACTAATTGGAAAATGTTATCCATTCAACATGATGAACTCTCAGTCCATTTGATTAATGTTTATGGCCCCACCCTAGCATCTAATAAATAAATTTTATGGATTACTCTTATAGGTTTTATCCAACAATCATTAGGTGCCAAATTTATTATTGTTGGTGAGTTTAACACCATTCTTCATCCTAGGGATAAGTATGGAAGTATTATTCCCCCACCTATAGCTACCTAGGACTTTAATGACTTTGTTAACAATAATTCTCTATTTGATTTTCCCCAACAACTTGGATATTTCACTTGGACTAATAGAAGAGTTGGGTTCGTCTAGATTGTAGCTAGATTGGATAGGTTTTTGTGTTCACAATGTTGGAAATTTGTGAATTATTCTATCCAATTGGATATACTTCCATATTCAAAATTTGACCACTTCCCTATTCAATTGTCCATTCTTCCATTAGATTCTCCTCTTAATAGTTTTTCTAGGCCATTTTGTATGTTTGAAAGTGTATGGTATCGTCATCCCCGCTTTGATGGCCTCCTAAAATAATGGTGGAAAGATACTCCACTAGAGCTAGGAACAAAAATGTTTTAGTTTCACAAGAAAATGTAGTATGTCAAAGGGCTTATCAAGATTTGGAATAAACATGTTTTAAAAAATATTTTTGAGGAGATAAAGGTCGTAGAAGAAAAACTACCTAAGATTAATGAACATATTTTTTTCCATGGTTTAAATGCTGATATGTATTCAAGACAAAATAATTTGCAAGAGGAGTGAGCTGAATGATGTAAGTTAGAAGAAGAGTAGTAGAGACAAAAGTCTAGAGAATTGTGGTTTCAACAAGGGGACAAGAATACTAAGCTTTTTCATCTAGATACCAAACAATAGAAGGCTAATAACACAATCTTTATAATTCATGACCATCTAGGAAATTTGATTTCTGATGCTAAGGGCATTCAAACTAAGAGTTTAAGGTTCTTCTCTAATCTTCTTTCCCCTTCACTGTAGGATCCCCCCTCTTCCCACCTTGTAGATGAGATCTTGGATTCCATTCCTTCTTTGACTATGCAACAATAAATTTTGATTATTATGGCCCATTTTTCTCTTTTTGAGATTCATGGTGTACTATTTTCTATGCCTGCTGAGAAGGCACCAAGCCCAGATGGATTCATTGCATTATTTTTTCAAAAATGTTCAGATGTAATTTTTTTTGAATTGCTTGATGCTCTTGAAGAATCCAGGAAAAATGTCTTCATTTTGAAGAACTTTAATACCACCAATATCGCTCTCATCCCAAAGGTTAATGATCCCTATTCTTTTGTTGATTTTTGTCGTATTTCTTTATCTAGCACTATCTATAAGATTATCATAAAGGCTATTTATTTGTGTCTTAATCCTGTTATTCCAGAAATTATATCTTTAGAACGAGGGGGTTTTGTTCCTATTCAAGAAACAACTAAGGGAGCTATAATAGCCCATGACACCCTTCATTCCATCAAAGAACATAATATTTTAGCCTCTGTTGTCAAATTAGATATGATGAAGGCTTAGGATAAACTCAATTGGTAGGTTTCTTTGCCTCTTCCCGAGGAGTTCATCAAGGTGACCCTCTTTCTCCATTCTTTTTTATCATTATAGCAAAGGCCCTTAGCAAACATATTAACTCTTATAATCAAAAAAGGGTTTTGGAAAGGTGTCAATATTATAGTTACATCTTTGTCCATAACCCATTCTCTTTGTGCTGACAATACTTTACTTTTTGGATCATCTACATATCAAGAAGTAGAAATTTTGAAGAAATCCATTGACCTATATACACAAGTTTTAGGTCAATGTATCAATGCAAATAAACCTAAAATTTATGTTTTTAATACATCCCAATTGATTTCTCAAAGAATAATTTTTGTTCTTGGTTTTTCTATGATCATTTACCTTCTACTTATCTTGATGTTTCCTTTTCTATGATATTAAACAAACCCTCTTATTGGAAATTTTTGATTGATCATATTGAGAGTAAAATTAGTGCTTGGAAGGTTCACTAGTTATCGCTCTTGGGTAGAATTTTTCTTATCAAAATTTTTTTTTCTACGATTCCTAACTATTAATTCTCCATTCTACAATCCCCCAAAGGTATTGTCTCTCAAATTGGAACTTTAATTTGCACCTTTCTTTGGTTAGATAATATGAATAGTCAAAAGAAAATACTACTAATTTCTATTCATGTCATGTCAACCTCTTATAGAATAGAAGGTGTCAAACTTCCCAACATTAACAATAGGAATAGGGCTTTTGGTGCTAAACTTGTTTGGAAAATGTATGATAAACCCTCTGCCAAATGGTGTCGCTTATTGCAAGAGAAATATTTAGATAACTTGGAACCTTCTAGAGTTCTTACTATGCTAGACCTACCAAAGGGGTTTGTCATTTGGGATTTTATGATGACTTCTTGAGAATTTATTACTTCATTCATATCATGGTAATTAAACAAAGGGGATAGCGTCAATTTTTGGTTTGATTCATGGAATGGGTTCCCCCTTGCCACTATTGACTCTCTAAAGGATTTTTCAAACAAATTGATTCAAGCTTGGGGGAAATCCTTTTCTACTTATGTCTCATATATTCATAGGCTCATAGGGCTAGTAATTTGGTAAGACCCCTCATTTCTTCCTATATTCCATGATCATGATACTTCTTTCAAACAAATACTAGCTCAAAGGAATGTCCCTATGTCTAATCATCCAAATTGCCTGTTTTCGATTTCAACTATATATGGTAAATACTCTATTAAACTAGGATACTTGGCTTTCCAACACAACTAGTATAATCAGACTGGATATCGTGATTTTGAATTCTACTAGAATAGCTTAGTTCTGCCAAATGTAGGATGCTTTACATGGCTTGAACTAAAAAATCAAATTTCGACTAGTGATTGTCTTCATAGATTGAATATATTTTATCCCTTTTACTATGTGCTCTATCTACAAGTTATAGAAATAATAGATCACTTCCTCTTAAACCACCCTTTTTGCCAAGATTATTTACATTTTGTCCTTGATAAGCTTAATTTCCATATGCCATTACCTAATTCTCTATTGGATTTATTCCAAGCATGGCCAATCTTATACTATAAATTAGTTTTTTCATCTTTTTGGAACCGCATCCTTGCATCTGTAGTATGGGCAATTTGGTGGAAAAGAAACAAGAGAATTTTTAGACAGATTTCATCTCCAATACCTCAATTTTTGGAAGGATTGGAGAGATCAATTGTTAAGCTTGATAATGCTTCAATAAATAAATTTAAGGGTAAACATGATTTTCTCCTTGGGATGGCTATGTTATTCAATAGTGGAAGGGTTTACTTGTTCCTCATCTTCCTACTCCATTGTGTCCATCCAAGATTCCTCTTATTTAAGCACAAATCAAGTGGATTCCTCTAGGTGAGGGTTATTTCAAACTCAATTTTGATGGGACCTCTAGATGAAATCCATGAAACTCTGGATATGGCATAGTCATTTGATATTTTAAAGGTTATGTGATTGCAACAAAATCATCTTCTCTCGCTCAATGTACTAATAACAAAGCTAAGGCCTTGGCCTAGCTTTTTGGTTTGGAACTTGTAAAATCACTTTCTATATCTAAGCTACATGTTGAATGGGATTCATCAATTATTATTAATCTGTGTATTAAATGTCATATATATAATTGGTCCATACAATATATATTACATCAAGTATGGTCTCTTCTTGACTCAATCTTTGAATGTTACATCATGCATACTTGTAGACAAGGCAATCTTTTAGCTAATCGTCTAGCTAATTTGGGTACTAATAGGGTTTATATTAACTCTTTACTTTCATCACTTAACCTCTTTGATCTTCCCAACATAGTTAATATTATGACAAAAGAATATGCTTAGAATAAGGTTGAGCCCTTTTGATATTTTATTTGATAGTAAACCATGATTTCTCTATGATTTCACATCTTTTCTCTTTTATGAATATCACTTGTTCTTTTGTGATATTATATGCAAGTCAAGTTCTTGGATTACACTTGCATTAGATTGCTTTCTTATATCATGGTCTTAATTGAAGTTTTAGATGTAGATTATTGATGGTAATGTCTGTGATATTATTCAATGGACTATAGGTCTTGTTTTTGTCACCAATCAATGAATTGTATTCATATGAGTCTTCGGCTCTTTGTAATTACTATATTCATGATTTGAGAATCTATAGGACAAGATTCATTACTGCTAATAGATACTCTCTCTTTATGCAGTATTTCTTCTTCTGCATTCCTCTTTTGTATCAGGCAATGACTGGAGTTTTTCTCTTCTGGTTCTTTTCTCCAGGAGCTTTTTAAAACTAGTTATTATTAATATAAATATAATGTTTCCCCTGAAATTTTTTTAAAAAAAATTGTACATGGCTAAATGTCAATTGGTTTATGCAATAATATGGTGAGAGTTTATAAATGTAGGAATGCATGAATGAGGCTAGGACAATCTAGCCAATAATGTTTCATTTTGAATAACTTGTAAATATACAAATTAAGGAACATTTTGAAGCCTTTAATACATTAAAAAGAAAGTTATCTATTAATCTCTAGAACTCTAAAGTTTTGAGTGGATGCAATAATCCTTGATTGCAAGGGAATATTACTATGATTAATAAATACAAGATTTATGCCTTAATTAGTTATTCATGCACAAAACAAGCACATAGTATGCTATTGTTAGTTGAAAGTCCAATCCAAATATTTGGTATAAAGAATTATAATTATCCTTGAAATACTCTTGTAAAAAGGTGAAGATTGTATATGGAATGCTTCCTTTGATTCAAGTCTCTTTCATCTCTGTTCAAGAGAAAATCCCTTTAGGAAATTTGCAGTCTTACTTACCTATGTACGTTTTAACTTTTTTAGCTCTCTTTCCAATTAATTATCATCTAGGTAAGTAGTGGTATTCTCTATCAATATAAAATGAGATTTAATTTTTGCCTATTTATTTCATACAAAGGTCTATCATCCTAAGTTGGAATTGCTCTTATATATCAACATTATGTCCCATGCTAATAATTCTAATCACCTCCACACTAACATGATTATAATCCCATACATTTCTAATTGGGATGTTCTCCTTATATTTATTTAATGCCCCTCTCCATACTCAGAAGACAATCACTGGAAAAGTTGGACCTCCTTATATTCTTGATCTGAGAATCTCTAGGACAAGATTTATTACTGCTGATAGGTACTCTCTCTTGATGCAGTATTTCTTCTTTTGCATTCCTCTTTTGTATCAAGTAAGGACCAGTGTTTTTATTTTTTGGTTCTTTTCTCTAGGATCTTTTTAAAACTAGTTATTATTAATATAAATATAATGTTTCACCCAAAAAAAATGAAAAAAATTTGCACATGGCTAAATGTCAATTGGTTTATGCAATAATATGGTGAGAGTTTATAGATGTAGGAATGCATGAATGAAGCTAGGAAAATCTAGGCAATAATGTTTCATTTTGAATAACTTGTAGATATACAAATTAAGGAACATTTTGAAGCCTTTAATACATTAAGAGGAAAGTTATCTATTAATCTCTAGAAGTCTAAATTTTTGAGTGGATACAATAATCCTTGATTGCAAGGGAATATTACTATGATAAATAAATACAAGATTTATGCCTTAATTAGTTACTCATGCACAAAACAAGCACATAGTATGCTATTGATACTCTGGAAGTCCAATCCAAATATTTGGTGTAAAGAATTATAATTATCCTTGAAATATTCTTGTAAAAAGGTGAAGATTGTATATGGATTTCTTCCTTTAATTCAAGTCTCTTTCATCTCTGTTCAAGAGAAAATCCCTTTAGGAAATTTGCAATCTTACTTACCAATGTACCTTTTAACTTTTTGAGCTCTCTTTCCAATTCATTATCATCTAGGTAAGTAGTGGTATTCTCTATCAATATGAAATGAGATTTATTTTTTGACTATTTATTTCATACAAAGGTCTATCATCCTAAGTTGGAATTGCTCTTATATATCAACATTATGTGCCATGCTAATAATTCTAATCTCCTCCACACTAAGATGTTACATATTTTCTTTTTCCATCCTTACAAGATTATAATCCCATACATTTCTAATTAGGATGTTCTCCTTATATTTATTTAATGCCCCTCTCCATAGTCAAAAGACAGTCACTAGAAAAGTTGGACCTCTATATATATCATAAAAGTTGTATAAATAGCTTTGATATTCACTTCCTGTTGTAGTCCTATTTTAAGAATTAATAAATCTTGGATATTTCTAGTTTTTTAATTACATTTCCTTTTAAATTAGGTAGAAGATTAATCGCTCATTATGAATTTAGGAGTATATGATTTTATAGAACCAAAGAACACGTGTACAAGTTTTAGTTCTATTGATCCTTTATCAAATATGAAAAATAAAGGCTCAAAATACATAATTGAATCAAATTAAAGAAGTGAATGAAGCTTAAAATTTAACTTTTTATATCTTACAAAAAAATTCTATTTTACTTAAGAAAAAAAAATCTTGGAAAATGCACACATTTCCTTAAACAATATTATTATCTATCATAAAAACTATAATAATATTTATGCACATAGATAAATGATAATTGAGTTAAATTTAGGAACCAATAACATAGTAAGAGCTGCTAAATTTAGACATGTAAGAGTAAAGCTAGCATAGTCTATCAAATAATGTGTAAATTTCAATATTTTACAATAATACAGATTTTAAAACTATTTAAAAACTTTTATATTAATTTCCTACAACATTGGGACACCTCATTTATGTTTGAGAACCTGAGAAACATGATTTGTCATAGAACCACATGAATTTATTTAAAGTTAAGACAATATAACATTTTAAACTAAGTGTATAATAGCTTCACAATATAAACCAATAGCTATGATTGTACTTTAAATTAATCATTTGTTTTTCTACAACCCAAATCTCTAGGATCGTGGAACTTTCTTGACCATTGCAACTATGCAAGAGAATTAAGATTGTTATCTTTCGTGTATCCTATTAGTGGCTTAGTTTTAATTTTCTTCGACTACCAATTATTAAATATTGAGATTTTATGTTATATAAATAAAATAGACATGAATGACCACATGGAAAACGTTAGCCTTGATTTTGTAATAGCTAGAAAACTATGAGACCCTTTAACATGTGGATACTCTCATAAATATGCGGATATCAGATCTTCATATTTTAACACAATAATATAATAAATATTTACCATCCACACTTTTTGTCATGATTTGTGCTAGAATACCACAAAATATTGTGAAGAGATTGAATTAAGGCTCAATAAATTAATTTGTTTCAATAAGAAAATGCTTCAAAATTATAATTATATGCTTAAGATGGGTGGAAACGAGAGAGGAGGTGAAAGTTTGAATGCTATGATGTGTGGGATCCCCGATAGAGCTTTTGGGAAGGATCTACAATAATGATGATTAGGTTGGGGAGGTCCCTAGTGAGTAAATAGTTTGTCTTCTAGTAGTTTGTTTTTCCTTAATATCACACTCGATGGAGTTTTATTCTCATGATTGTTTTTTGCCTAGTTTTCCAATGAGTTGTTTTAGTAGTGAGTCTTTGGTGCTTTTTACCCCTATTGTTTTGGACTATTAGTTGTTCACCACTATTTATTCTTTTCACTAATGTTTAGAGTCTGTCATCACCTTTCACACCATTTGGCATGTGAGTTGGTGCTTTTCATTTTCATTGGATTAGAGAGATCCTCTTATTAAAATTTTCTATAATCTATGTTCATTGATGTCAAAAAATCCATAAAAGAACTCTTGTATGATCTATTGTTTGATGATAAGGTTTAAAAGTTTATATATATATATATATATATATATATATATATATATATATATATATATATATATATATATATATATATATATATATATATATATATATATATATATATATATATATATATATATATATATATATATATATATATATATATATATATATATATAATGTTATCCTAACAAAAGCTTTGGGTCTATACAAGAATATTCTAGACAGAAGAAATTGTATACTTCCTTGTATGATTGAGTTTGTGTATCTAATTCCTTTCTAGTTCCACTTACTAGTATATAGTTGGTAAAAAATGGTTGGCTCCTAAAGATAATTATTTTTTGAAGTATTAGATAGCAGCCAAAAGAAAGTGGGGCTGACCTTGAAGTACAAAAAGGTTAAAGAAATAGCTGATAGTTACCTCCCATCCATTTAACCAATACTAGTGTTACACTTTAAAAAAAATTAAAGAAAAGCTCCAAAACATAGAAATCCTTAGCACCAATACTATTCCTAACAAGCATATAAAATAAAAAAAATTACTAGCAGCAATTAGATATATTGTTGCTATTAGTCTAGTTCCTCATCATATACATAAAAAAGCTATGTAGGGCACCAAGTTGAGTGGGATTCAAAACATAAAATCCAAAAAAAATAAAACCATGGCTAGTTTCCCACTTTCTTTCCCTATTTCTCATTCTCTTTTTCCTTAGGCCCCTCCCTATTTAAGTCCAACCCCTCCTCTTTAATTGGTTTTTCAAGGAGCATCTTTAGAAAATCCTCTACCAAGTACCCATATATGGATGGGGTAGTTTTTCTCTCCTTGCGCATGTCATTCTCATACTTGTTCATCTGTAGGGAATAGAGAGTGGTGAAAAAAAAGATCATGACCTTTGTGCTGAATTGTTCCAAGGTGTCAAATTTTTCACAAATCCTAATTTGGTTATCCACCATCTCCTTCATCCAATCCTCTAGCCTCTCCAGTCGAGCCTTTCTTTGGCTCTATCTGTGGTTATGTTTCCCTTTCTCCCCTATACCTTTGGGAGTTCCTTTTATGGGGGAGGTGATGTGTTCCCCCCCCACTTCTATTTAGGGATGGGATGACTTCTAGGATGTCTGAGATGTATGAGGTGCTAGCTAGGCTAGAAACTACCTTCTTTCCAATGTCCTCATATGGCCTCTTCCTTTTTGTGAGATTTTTCTCCCTCTCGATACACTCGGAACTAAAGTCCTATTTAGGTGGGGACTTGAATTTCAATTTAGATTCATTTACCAGTTGTCCTAGTATTTTGGTTTCTCCTCCTCATGTCCATATCAGACTTAATAAGACTTAGTTTTCCCTCAAAACTATGGATTATTATGGCTTGAGCCAAGGCTAGGGTCCATGGAGATTTGGGGAGTAATAGTAGTCAAAAGGTTGAATAGAAGTGGTGGATTTAAGGCAAGATGATGTCTGTAAACATTTTTCATGAAACATTGATAGATTATATAAAAGGGTTTTTCATTCTCTTTCTTTTTCCTAGCCTTAAAAATAATTTTACATGGAATACAGAATAAGGTATGGAAAATAAATTACATTATGGTTCCTAAAATGGTGAAGAATAGGGAGATGGTAGTAATATAGTACTTGCAACCGATATTCAAGGGTATTATACCTCATAATGGCATAGAAAATCACATCCTAGGGCTTCAAGATATCTTCTATAGAAAACCCACCGCACATGCACACCAACTCCTCATTAGGTTGAAATAACTTCCTTAGACTAGTTTCATCATACACCCTAGCCTTCTTGCACTAGTTCTTGCCCTCCAAGGCAAACCCTCCAACGCTCAAATATCATCCCATTGATGTTTACCTTCCTATCCATTGAAGAGTCGATGAATTGCATCAAGATGTGTTCATCATTCTTTTCCATTCCTTTCATGAATGGTAGTAACCCTCCTTCCCATGGATAAACCCAAGAAGATGTTAGAAATAGGGATTAGTAAGAGGGGGTTGAATCAGTAATCTATAGAATTTAGTTGCCAACTAGATATTATTTCTTCCTTTAAACTATACATAACAAAGAAATAAAGTAATGTTGAATAGTAATAGTAATAATGCACAAAGATAACTCATAACACCATATTTGGTTAACTAGGGAAACCCTGGCCAAGAGAAAACCCTGGTGGGGATGTTACCCACTAGATAATGTACTAATATATAAGTTCCTTATTAGAGGATGGACCCTATTAGGAGTCAATGAGAAAATTTAGTATAAGGAGTACCTATTAGGATACTTTGAATCTCTGTTAGGAGATTCCAACCCTGTTAGGAGTTATGGTATAGAAAATGGAAGATGAGCTCACTGCCCAAACATGCACTTCTAATTACAAGAAGAGCTCACTGCACAAACAAGTAATCAAACTTATGAAATATAAGTACTATATCTTCTTCCTTGACTGATGTCTAATCTTCAGCTCAATCTTAGATCATAAAATAGCTCATAGAAAACTTCACATATATCACTTTCACAAAAGATTACATACAATTTCTCAACATCACAATTACATGATAGCATGCCTCTTAATGCAAAATAATCCTTTGCTTCAATTTTGTTGTCCTATTTTGCGTCAAACATGAGTATCTCTATTTTGTTTAGTCTTTACTAACTTTTGAGGTTATACATATCATCATCAGCATGTATACTATCTCCATATAACTTCATGAGTCATAATATGACATCAACAACATGTTATAAAAATAATAATATACTGTTGTATACCAAATTCTATACTTGGACAATTTTTTAATTACCAAACACTAAGTATCTTTATTTATGAGGTTTTTTGTAAGCATGTACATTATTTGTTTCTATAAATGAAAAAAATTACATATCTCTATTAGTAGATTGTCAACAATCTCCCACTTTGGCATTGATGGGAACCAAATAAGGAAAATTGGCTAAATAACAAAAATTACATAAATAGTATAATAACATTGCATCTATTACATTTTTCCATCTTTACATATGCTCCCCCTTACAATATACTTTACAATATTTATCATCCTAACCTTTAACAATTTAAATAATTTTCATGTGTACTTCTTTCCCCCTTTGACATCAATGAAAAAGGTCAACATTTCACAAATTGTCCAAAACTGTCAAAAGTGGTGTCCTTCCTTAAGCTATTAGTTACATCATGTAACCATCAAAGTTTTCCTTAAGATTATCCATACCCTTAGTCCATGTCTCCTTGGTTGATTTAGCTAAGGTGAGAATTTCAAAAAATACATATGATGCAATCTCAACTACATTAAAATTTGAATATAAAAAGTTAGAAAATGTGTCCTTGGCCTTGACACATTCGTCCAACTATTTCTCAAGAAAAGATATTTTCAGAGCAATAGACTCTCTAAAATCCAATATCCTATTCAAAATTTGTTCCTTCTAAAGTTCTAGTCTCCTAATATCATTGTGGATACTAGCCACTTGCCTTTCAAAATAATCAACTTTGCAAGATGGATGTTGGATCTGGCTGGAAAGAGCCTCTAGCTCACTCATCTTTACTTCTATCTGACTATTAATTTCCTTCGTCAGCCTATATGATAAAGTGCACTTAATGTACAATATTTTCCCATCATATTGACATTTCCAAAGTTCCTTGATACAAGTATCAAGACTAAACAAATCATTCTTAATGTTTTAACAAATAGTGCTAAACAAGTTAGCATCATATGAAATGTGTGCTTTTGCTTCTAGAACATTTGAAAAGTTAGTAAATTCTTCATCAAATGATTGTAGCACTAATTGTGCCCTTTTTTCAGGATCTAATTCCATCTGTTGTATTGCCAAAGTACTCTATAGTCTGTCAGTAACCTCTATCAAGGTCTTTTGCAGGCTCTTTATTGTTCTATTTTCTAAATAAGCTTTGGTAAGGATGAGATCAAAATAGTTTGAGCATCATCATTAGATGCTAAGATGGCAAGTGAAAGTAGAGTAGATGAACTTGAAGGTTTAGTATCATCCTCCCTATGCTTCTTAGCTATATCTTTCATTCTTATCTTTTCTTATTCTTTATTTTCTTTTTCTTTTCTTTTATTTTGTATCTTCTCTTCCTCTGTTTCCTTCCTTATTTCTTCTTTTTCTATTCTTTTCTTTTCCTCCTCTTCCTTTCTTTCCTTCTCATTTTCAAGTAATTTTTTCTTGGCCTCCTCTATTTTCTTCTTCTCTTCTTCAAGTAACCTCTTCTCTTTTTTATTTTGCCTCAATTTATCTTCAATATCCTCAGTATTTGGTACATTAAGTTTGAAACCTTCAAATGGATTAATATCATCGTCAATGTTAATGGTAACATTGGTCTGATCAATTTGGATAGTGTCACCACTTACTAAGACTTCCAAGGTTCTAGGTGCTCAAGGAGATGCTTCCTCTGACTCTATCAACATCTAACTAATAGTTGTCATAGTCTCACTTCTTAATTTATCTTTTCCACCCACCATAAATAGGAATGGTCTTACTTTAATGCTTGAGTAAGGTGTGAGATTATTCAACAATCTCTTAATCTCTTCTTTGTCATCAGTCCTACAAATAGTTCAAACCATAGACTCCTGAAGTTCTACATGATCTTCTCTTGTAGGAGCCTTCTTCTAAATAATTCTATCATAGACTTTTTGATTTACTATTCCTTCAATATCCTTTAATTTAAGATTATTTTCTATGATGTATCTCATAGTACAGATATCAATTAGATCCTTCTCAAAATTGTTACACAAATGATAACAATTTTTTCATCTAAATAAAGTTACCTTCATTAGCAATAGTTGTGTTAATCTTTTCTATCTTTGAAATCTAGGGTTTCCAAGCTTTTCTTGCTGATTGCTTTGACAATGTCACTTTCTCTACTTGCTTGATCTCTTATTCTTCTTCCTCTTCATCACTGGACTCAACAATTGTCAACAATGCCTTTTTCCTTTTGCCTAGTGCGGTGACTTATTGCTTGGCCCTTTTTGTCTTAGTGGTCACAACTTCCACCAATCTCTCAGATTTTCTCTTTGACTCACTAGGCTACACATCTAATACTGCTATATATGGAATGCTTTTCTCTAAAGATGTCTTTGTAATAAATATTAACAAACATTGTACATTCAATATGCCATGTTTCATAGTTTTCTTGATTGTCTCAAACTCACTCTCACTCATACTAGCCTTTGAAAAGGCTTTCTTAATAATAGACTCTATCTTCTTGTGTGATACCTTCTCCAAGGTTGCTTGATGAGCTAACTAGATAATCTCATCATAAGTTTTGAATCTGTATTCCACTTTATCTTTCTCTAATTTCAATAATAAATCAATATAACAGACTGATGTATCATCATTCAATTCATAATCCAAGAGATCAAGAAATGTTTTCCAAGGTAAAACTGCTTGTATATAAATATAGTCTGTATCAACCATAATGAAAATTTCTTCCTTAAATCTATCTACAATTGTAGGTGCAATTCTAAATCCATGTTTTATTGTATTCTAAAATTTTTTCATTATCAGGTTACCACTGTCCAATATCTTATCTGCAGGATGCCTTCTACATACTTCTATAAACTTTTCCATTGTACACCTATCACTGCTCATTATCTCAGTGACTAATACATATGTAATTATTTTAAGTATATGAAAGAATATGTGATTGATCAATGATTGGAATTTAAACACACTATTCTTTTTCATCTTGCTTTTTCTAGGTTCTCTAAGAGTTACAGTCCTAGACTTCCACTAACATTTACTTGTTCCTTCCCTACACATATCTTATATGATGCATAGATGAATTTGGCATATAGTTTGTCAATATTTGAGCTTGCACATATAGAATAGGAAATTATTCTACTCAAAAATCTTACATCATCTTGCTTGATGGTGTTGATCGCCATAGCCTTTCCATTATACACTGCTTTGATATAAATCTCAAATTTCTTGTTGACCATTTTCTCACTTATACGTACACTATCATGTTTCCTAAGACTAGTTACCTCATTCATAAGGTTAGTAGAGATATCAATTACATTATTGTGTATCCATAGTTTTTTCCATGATGTATCCTACCTAATATGATCTGTGTGCACTCTATTGGATACAATTTTCTAATTGTGTGTTGTCTTTGATGTTACACAAATGTCATATTAGTTATTAGTCAGTTCTTACAAGCTCACTTGGTTAGAAAAATAGTTTTCCTTTTCTACTAAGCATTCTTGAAGATTAATCTCCGAAGACAATGTCTATTGAGCATTCCTAAAGATTACTCTATGAAGACAATGTCTATTGAACTCACTCGGGCATCAAAGGAATTCAGGCAGGAAACAATGCTAACTAAGTTCACACCGTTAGTGAAGGAAAGTTAGAAAGAGTTAGTGTTCACCAAGTTCACTCAATTGCAAAAGGATTTTTGCACATTTGCAATATTAACCATGCTTCTATTGGTTAGCATAGGAAATCATCTCAGAATTAGAGTTTACCAAGTAGGGTCAGCTAATGAAGAATTTTACTTTTTTGGCACAAGAAGCTAATTTATTTTTAGTATTATTTCTAGCCAAGTATGGTGATGATTATTGATTATTGTAATTTGAATCTTAGCTGACTTGACAATCTGGATGGTATAAATGAAAGGTCAAGTTTAGTTTTTCAGTGGGTGTGCAAGTGTGTTGATTATATTGAGAAAAAAGAGCGTGAGAAAACTCAAAGGATAAGCAGGTATCCTTGTGGAGCAGAAATGTGTTATTTGATCAATAAGGATCAAGTATGAAGCTCAATAGAGATCTATAATCAGCAATTCAGTTGCATCACAATCAAGTCTTTTCATTTTTACTCTCTCACCATTGTAGCAGCGATCTAAAATCTCTTAGTAGAGTTGGTTTAACAGCTAGTTGTAAATTCTCTAACAAGCTGATAGTTCCATTGAATTGTTTTAAGACCTTTTACAAGGCCACTCCTAATAGGGTGATTGAATCCTCTAAAAAGGTCACACCTAATAGTGTGTTTTGTAACCTTTAACTAGGTTGGCTCCTAATAGGGATCACCTCAGAAGAGTGAAAAATAGTAACTAGTTACATTGGTGGTTTTTCCCATTTTAGGTTTCCACGTTAAATCCTAGTATCTCATGTGTTCATGTTATTTCTCTTATTCTTGTAAATTAATTACTATTAATATTTTAAGATCAACTAAAGTTAATCACAGTCTGCATTTACCGAGTTACAACATTTTCTATGTGTTTATAAAATAATAGCAACAATCAATTTTATTGTTACATCTAAGGGACTAGAATTTATTTTAGTGGTAACTAATTAACCCCTGTCTCAATTACTCCTATATTTCCAACAATTTCTATAAGAGATTCTGGTGCTTACAAGAAAGGTTTCAAGTCCCTAAGCTAATTATCAAGATGTCTTACAAGAGAGAGATTCCTCAGGTTAATAGAGATACTTTTTTAGCATGGCAGGAACTGATGAGGCTTCATCTGGCTTCCATTAGTGATTCAAGCTTGAAATATATTGATAAAGAATACACAACTCCTACCGGTACATTATTTGTTGGATATATTTCTGACAAAAAGAACCATTACACCATGATGATTGATAATGCATTTTCTCGTAGTTATGATGAATTTGATGAGATCAAGGATTGCAAAACTAGTTTTGGTATGTGGAACAAGCTAAAGGAAATATATGGTGGTGATGAAAATGTAAGGAGAGCCAAAGTAGAAAGCCTTCAAGGATAGTTTGATCAAATGAGAATGAGACAAGCTGAAAATATTGCCAAATATAGGGAGAGAATCAAAGCTAGTGTTAGTCCAATCAAAGCTTCTGGAGGAGAAATCAAGGATGAAACTATTATAAGTAAAGTTCTTGGAACATTTCTTCCTATCTATGCAATTAGAGTATCAACTATTCAAGAAAAGAGGTGTGATCCAAATCACAAGATAACTTTGGATACCTTAGTAGGAAGATTGATAGCTTTTGAGCTAGAGAACTATGAAAATTATGTTCTAGCTTCCAAGAATATTGAATTTGCATTTGAAGAAAACTTTCACTCAAAGAAAAAGGAAATAAAATAAAGGACCTTTAGTCGTATAGTGAAGAACAATAAGAAGAAAGTTTTGATAGTGATCCTAAAGTTGTTGAAGCTTTACTTGCAAGGAAATATTCTAGAGGTAGGGGAAATACAAAGGTAAAGTTCCCCTATTTTTTTTCATGTGAAGAAATTGGTCATATTGCTGCTAGATGCACAAACAAAGAAAGAAAGGGTGAGAAAAAATGTTAGGAGTGAAATGACAAGAAGGATTTCAAAAATTACAAATCATTCAAGGAAAAAGGTAAGAATACTTGTTTTATGACTAAAGATTCTGATAATAGTGAAGATGAAATAGTATACATTGTTGTGAAAGATGAATCTAGTGAAGAAGAAGATAAGATGGTGCCTATCTCTCATGCTAGCAAAAATGTTCATGGATCATAGATAGTGGATATTCACATCACATGACTAGAGAAAAAACAAAGTTTGAACACTTTGAAG
The DNA here is from genome assembly GCA_028749045.1 of Cupressus sempervirens. Classification (NCBI taxonomy): domain Eukaryota; kingdom Viridiplantae; phylum Streptophyta; class Pinopsida; order Cupressales; family Cupressaceae; genus Cupressus; species Cupressus sempervirens. The sequence goes on from CM053790.1 coordinate 98,063,758, forward strand.
ACTATGATGGTGGTAGTGTAAGGCTTGGAAACAATGAACCTTGTTGCATAAAAGGAAAAGGTCAAATGTCATTAACCAAAGAACTTGTATGTGACAATTCCTACTGGGTTAGAGTAAAACATAATTTTATAAGTGTGGAACATCTAATCAACATTGGGTTCAAGGTAGAATTCATGCATGGCAAGACAAGACTGCTAGATGACAAAGAAAATTTGATTGGATTAGGCAAACAAACAAGATATAACCTATTTTATCTTCATCTTGGTGATTGTTTATGTTTTATTGCTCATATAGAAGAAAGTTGTTTATGGCACAAAATATTATGTCATGTAAACTTTGATAATATGGTCAAGATAAGAATATTTGAAAAAGTAAGAGGTATTCCTAGTTTGAAGAAACTAAATGTCGGTTTATGCAAAAATTGTTAGATTGGTAAAATGGAAAAGACTAGTTTTAATAGAAAAAACTATTAGTATAAAAATGTCTTATAAATTGTGCATACTGACCTATGTAGATGCATTGGAAAAGAAAACTATAGTGAAGAAAAATTATTTATTCTCTTTTTTGATGACTATTCTAGAATGATGATTGCTATGTATCTTAGAGAAAAGTTAGAAGCATTTGAGAAATTCAAATGGTATCTAGCAAGAATAAAGAAGGAAATAGGGAAAAGACTAAAATGCTTAAGATCAGACAGAGGTGGTGAATTCATCTCCAATGAATTAAATAACTTTTGCATTGAAAGAGGAATTAAATGATAGGTGTTAGCCCCTGGTACTCCTGAGCAGAATGGAATAGCTGAAAGAAGAAACAAATCTATCATGGATTGTGCAAGGACTCTAATGATTTAGAATAATATTGCTATCAAATACTAGAAGGAAGCCATCAGCACTGTAGTTCATACTTTGAACCGAGTACACTGAAGGACTCATATAAAACTCCCTATGAATTATGGTATGGCTACAAACCTAATGTAAGTTACTTGAAAGTATTTGGAAGTAAATGTTATATGTTGAAAGAGTATAGAAAAGGAAATTTTGATGTAAAAGGTGATGAAGGTATGTTTTTAGGATATTCTTGCAGAAGTAAGGCATATAGATGCTTGAATTTTTCTACTCATAAAATCATAGAAAGTACACATGTAAGAATTGATGAGTTTGCAGAAAGGACTGAAGAAGAAAGCAAAAATGAACTAGAAGATTATAGGAGATTTGTTTAATTTGAACTTGATACATTTCTAGACACATCTATCAATAATGAGACTTTTACTCTCGAGTCTTCCTCAGTTACCAAGGTGCAAAAAGTTTAAACTAAGTGAGAAGGACCCGAGTCACATTCTGAAGCTACCAAGCCAATGCCTAACAAGTTTGAGCAACCAAAGCCAAAATTTGAAATCCAAAATGAAGTCAGTGGATATCATTCAAAAGGAAAAGAACCTATATTGGCCAAGTATGTCAGAAGGCATCATCCACCTTATTAGATTATTGGAGATAAATCAGAAGATACTATGACAAGAAGTAAGCTAAAAGTTGCATGTTTACTTGCTGATTTTGAACCTAGAAATGTTAAAGATGCACTAGAAAATGAAATTTGGATTGAGGTCATGAATGAGGAAATAGAAAAAATAGAGAAGAACAAAACTTGGACCCTTGTTCCTAGGCCTAAAGATAAAAATGTGATTGGAACAAAATGGGTATTCAAAATAAAGCTAAATGAAGATGGACAAGTATCAAGAGACAAAGCAAGACTAGTGTGTAAAGGCTACTCTCAAGAAGAAGGAATTTATTATGGTGAGACATTTTATTGTGTTGCAAGATTAGAAGATGCTAGGACTCTACTTGCATATGCTACTCACAGAGGATTCCAAGTATATCAGATGGATGTTAAATCTGCATTTCTCAATGGTATTCTTGAAGAAGAAGTCTACATTGAGCAACTAGAAGGTTTTGTTGATCCAAACAAAAGGGACATGATATGAAAATTACACAAAGCATTGTTTGGTATAAAGCAAGCTCCTAGAGCATGGTATGAAAGGTTGCACAACTAACTTATATAGATTTATTTTTAGAGAAATAATGATAATAGTTGTTTATATATCAAGGAAGGACCAAATAACAAGATTATATTAGAAGATATATTTGTGGATGACACTCTATTTACAAGGAATGATGATCCATGCAAAGAATTTTTAGAATAAATGAACAAAGAGTTTGAAATTTCTATGTTTGGTGTAGTAAATTTTTTTTTCAACTATAGATACAACAAAGAAAGAATGGCATCTACATTACTCAATCTAGGTATATCAAAGAGATACTCAAGAAATTTGTAATGGAAGATTCTAAACTATTTGGAACCCCCATGTGTACTAGACTGAAGCTTAGTAAAGATGATGATTCAAAAGAGGTAGATCAAACCTTATATAGATCAATGATTGGAAAATTATAGTATGTAGTTCATACAAAGCCTGCTCATGCTTTAGCAGTTGGGATAGTGGCAAGATTCTAAACTAAACCCAAAGAAAATCATATGATGGAAATCAAAAGAATTTTGAGATATCTAAAAGGTACTAAAGACTATGATCAATGGTACAAATATGATGATTAAAAAGAGGTAGATTAGACCTTATATAGATCAATGATTGGAAAATTATAGTACACAATTCATATAAGGCTTGATAATGCTTTAGTAATTGGGATAGTGGCAAGATTCTCAACTAAACCCAAATAAAATCATATCATGGCAATTAAAAGAATTTTGAGATATCTAAAAGGTACTAAAGACTATGGTCTATGGTAAAAACTTGGAGGAAACTTAGACCTAAAGGTATTCACTAATGCTGATTGGGTAGGAAATCTTGATGACAAAAAGAGTACAAGTGGTGGAGCATTCTTTCATGGTAAAAGGTTGATATCTTGGGCAAGCATAAAGAAAAACTACACATCCCAGTGTATAGTAGAAGAAAAATATGTTGCAGTAGTAGTGAATTGTTCTAACATTGTTTGGTTTAAATAGTTGTTGGAAGGCATGAAGGTTGAGATCAAAGAACCAGTTGTCATGTATTGTGATAACACCAACTCAATTAACATATCCAAGAACCTAGTGATGCATTCCAAAACTAAGCACATTTCTATAAAATATCATTTTGTCAGAGAATTGGTGCAAGATAAAGAAATCAGATTGGAATATGTTCACAAAAAAGAATAGATTGCAAAAATATTCATGAAGCCATTACCTAATGATGCATTCCTATATCTAAGAGGTACGTTACGGGTCATTCCCCTATTTGAAGCACACTAAATAAAGTTTTAATAATTTATAAATAGGAACCAAGTTGAAGATTAACCAATTGATGTAACATAGCCAAAGAGAATATTGCATATGAATTAGTACTCAAGGTACAATGATACTCATTTGATATGTTTTATTTTTGGCATGTGCTGTCAAAAAGCGAGAAGATTACTATCACATATTTCTAAAATTTGTTTTGAGGAAGAAGTATAGTATAATAGAAGTTATGTAATTCCTTCATAGATGAAGATTACTTCATAAAAGAGCAGAAGCTTTTTGTAAAAATCCAAGAGGGATAAACTTTCTATCAGAGAAAGTCTCATCGAATTTCATTGTGCTATGACATGTTATGTTGCCATCAATGCCAAAGAGGGAGATTGTTCGATATAATTGTCTAATTATGTGTTGTCTTTGATGTTACACAAATGTCATATCAGTTCTTAGTCAATGCTTACCGAGCTCACTTGGTCAGCAAAATAGTTTTCCCTGTCTACCAAGCATTTATGAAGATTACTTTGCAAAGATAGTATCTACCAAGCTCACTTTGGTGTTGAAGGAATTCAACTAGGAAACAACGTTAACTGAGTTCCCATGGTTAGTAAAGGAAAGATGGATAGAGTCAGTGTTCACCAAATTCATTTGGTTGCCAAAGGATTTTTGCAAGTTCATAGTGTTAACGAAGCTTCTGTTGGTTAACACAGGAAATCATCTCTGAACTAGTGTTTATTGAGTAGGGTCAACCAATGAAGAATTTTTTTGTTCTGGCATAAGAAGCTCATTTATTTTTAGTATTTTTTCTAGCTGACTATGGTGATGATTATTGATTATCATAATTTGAATCTAAGCCAACTTGAAAATTTGGATGGTTTAAATGAAAGGTCAAGTTGAGATTTTTAGTGGGTGTACAAGTGTGTTGATTATATTGAGAAAGAAAGAGAGTGCACGAACTTGAAGGACAAGTAGGTATCCTTGTGGAGCAGAAACATGTTATTTGATCAGTAAGGGTAAAGTATGAAGCTGAATAGAGATTTGCAATCAGAAATTTAGTTGCATCACAATCAGGTCATTTCATTATTACTCTCTCACCATTGTAGCACTAATCTAAAATATTTTAACATAGTTTGTTTAACATCACATTGTAAATCCTCTAACAAAGTGATAGTTCCACTGAATTATTTTAAGATCTTTTGCAAGGCCACTCCAAAAAAGGTGATTAAATCCTCTAACAAGCTCACACCTAACAAGGTGTTTTGTAACCTTTAACTAGGTTGGATCTTAATCGGGCTGACATAGTAACTAGTTACATTGTTGTTTTTTTCCATATTGGGTTTCCACATTAAATCTTGGTGTCTCATGTGTTCATGTTATTTTTCTTATACTTGCAAATTAATTAATTTTAATATATTAAGATTGGCTAAAGTAAATCACACTTTTCATTTACCAAGTTACAACATTTTCTATGTGTTTACCAAATAACAGCAGCAATCAATTTTATTGTTGACATCTAAGGGATTTGGGATTTATTTTAGTGGTAATTGATTCATGCCCCCTCTTAGTTACTGCTTTTCTATTTCCAACACACTCATCTATGTCCAATTCATGGTAGAAATGATATTTTAATTGGTCTAATTCCTTTAAATGTTCAAATTCGAGCTTCATATTCATCTCATTATTGAAAACTAATACCATATCCTTGTTCATGAATTCACTACCAATAGACTCAAATTTACTGTTAAGATAACTTCCTACATCTTTAAGATATACTAAATTGTTCAAAGTGATAGATAATGCGAAGTTAGGTTTTCCTTTAGTAGGTTTTATAGAAACAACCTTTAACTTAGGTCTTTCCTCATTCTCAACATTGTGCACTACTGACATATCCATGATTCTATCAAATTATAACTTTTATCGAACAAATTTGTAGAAAAATGGTAAAATACCTCTTTCAAAAAATAAGGTTTTCTTCAAAATCCCCTTGAAAAGTCACATCTAAGTGCTCTTCACTTTAGATGTAATCACAATGAATTGAGAATCAATTATGTACTCCATTTATTCCATCAACTTGAACTTACATTAATTGTGTACTTTGTAAACATGAAAAAACTGTTAATTATGTTTTGTAATCAAATAAATGTTCAAGATAAAAGATGCCACCTGAGGTTTTCCCTAGCTATATTCCATCATGAAAAAACTCTACTAAACTTTTCTATACAAAATTCTTTGCAAAAATATAGTTTTCATCTTTTGCTATAGAATTAACCTTTTTTGTAATACCAATAACTCTAAATTCCTTCATAACTTGTTTAGATAAGCTCCAAATTACAAGTGAGCTTAGGTACCATCTTATCTTAATTGGATACATCTCTTCAAAAATTTTCTACCTCTAATGTGATCTTAGAATGAAGTTATCAAATTTTGATGCTGTGAACAAGCTTAATTAAACTTAGTTGAATCAAACTCAACAACTGACTTTGATCTTCCTGTCTCATCATCATCTAGATTTTCCTTTGAGATATCTACTCCTTTTACAAATGCCTCATTAAGTTCTTCTTAAAGTTCACTAATCATTTTTCTTTGTTCCTCATTGTCCTTTTTAGTTTTAGAGTTCCTTTCATGGTTTCCTCTATCATTTCAATCATTCTTTCCATCATTCCTTCTATTTCTGAAGTTTCTTCCATTGTTCTTCCTATCTCCAAAGTTTCTATTCATTTCGCAGTACTTCACTATATGTTTAAAGTTGTTGCATAACTAACATACTAGTGCTTTGCTTCTAAGATTATATTGATAATCAGGTGAATAAAAATTCTGAGCAATGTATCTTAAGTTGTTACACTTATAAAACACATATGTATTCTATCTTCATAAGTTCTTCCTTCACTTGATGTCCTTTCATTAAATATTCTTTTATCTATAGGTTTGGTATTTATAGACATTCTACTATTCCTTCTATCATTATCATACTTAGGTTTCCTACAATCAATTGCTTTATGACCCATATCATAAAAATTATGACATTAAGTCCTTAACATGATTAAATGACTTATTGTACAATCTCTTTTCATATGATTGGGGAAAATTCCAGTGGGGATGATAACTACTAGATAATATACTGATATATAAGTTCCTTGATAGAGGATGGACCCTATTAGAAGTCAATGAAAAAATTCAATATAAGGAGTCCCTATTAGGAAACTTTGAATCCCTATTAGGAGATTCCAACCCTGTTAGGAGTTGTGGTATGATAAATGCTAGATGTGCTCACTACCCAAGCATGCACTTCTAATTACAACAAGATCTCACTACCCAAACAAGTAATTAGACTTCTAAAATATAAGTATTGTTAGAATCAGAAAAGATTAATAACCCAGAAAACTAGTGCAAAGAGTAAATATCTAAACTATGAATGCAAATGATACAAAATCAAAATAGCATCATAGAGTTAGTCTCCAAGAGAGTAATGCAAATGCTGGAAGAAAAATAGTATTAAGAGGATGCAAAAACAAGAGATGCAAATACAAGCCAGGTAGCATGCTTATATAGGCTAGGAAGAGGGAGGAGGTGGTAACACCAACCAATGAGGAGCAACCATCTATTGGACTAAAGATAGCAAAGTAACATCCCAAGATAGCTAATGGGTGCTCACATGTAGGAAGGTGACACCTCAGAACCATTGACCTAATAAGATATGCTTTATTAACCTAAGCAAGATTATTAAAAGTGTAGGAAAAACCTATAAAAAATAGAAAAAATAAAAAAATACACTAACACCCCCCCATAAGCAAAGCTTAGGTGGATGTAGAAATGGGTCCCGGCAAATCAAGCCTGATGAGGTACCCATGTACATAAAATTCCCCCAAAAGAGAGAGAAAAGAGACCCCCCAAAGAAAATTAGGACTCCAAGTAAGAGGAAGAGGCCCCCCCAAAAGATGAAGCATCCTGCACCTCCAACAAAGCTTACAAAATTTGTCTGGTTGATCCACTTACATCGAACAAGTTTTCTTCCCTTAGGAAAAGGGACAAGATCCCTAGTGTGGTTCCTCTTCAAGGAACTATACTCTTCCTGCATAGCTGTATCCCACTCAGAAATACCAGAAGCCTCATGAAAGGACTGTGGATTTGAGGTAGTAGCAATGAAGATATGTAGAGCATCCTGGAATTCTGAACGAGTCTGCTTGGTGTCTGATGGATCCCCAACCCAATCACCTACAAACTGCAAGGTCTGTCTAGCCCAAAGTGGACCAGAAGATGGAGAATCTAGAGGAGAATCATCAACCTGTAAATGATGATTAGGAGAGGAAGGAGGTGAGTCCTCTGAATCACTCTCTACATCAAAAGTGGAGGTAGAAGACTGCTCAAGTGAATCTAACCCATAAGAAGATCTATCATGTATTCCAAGTGACTCCAATGTCAAAGTAGAAGGCAACACTATGACCATGCTCTGTTGGTTAAGCTGATGCAAGTAGTGGAAGTTAAGATGGCCAAACCGCTCATGCCATAATCTGCTCACATCATTAAAATGAGTGAGTGAAACAGTCAAAGGAGGATCAGGAACAAAGTGAGAAAACATATAGAGTCATGACTGATGATCTGCTCTTCCAACTACAACTGTAGAATCATTGTGCAACTCACATATCACCATTGAATCATGAGTGAACTTAACCTGCTTGCCTAAACCTGTGCGAGTGATCTGGTGTACCGATTGGAGATTAGTTGACAATGAGGGTACATAAGAAACATCATGGAATGTACCATCCCCCACATCAACAGACCCTCTTCCACACACCTCAATAAGAGTGTTATCACCCATCAAAATAGAAGGCATAGTACATGGCGCCAAGGATGCAATTTCTTCCTTAGATGAAGCCATTTGGTGTGAAGCACCTGAATCAAGAACCCAAGTGGATGGTGAGGAAGCAACTGCAAAAAGGGCCTTGCCCTTTCCTTTCCTCTTGTTTTTTTCTTTTTCCTTGTTAGACCCTTCATTAGAACTTTGTTTGATAGACTTAGGAACACTAATATTATTCTTCTCAAGAATATATGTCGAGTGATCAAGTTGTTTCTACAAACATTTATGTTCATCATAACCAGGTCTTTTATAATAAGCACATTTGACCTTTTCTTTCTTAGGCTTATCGCCCTTGGAAGATGGTGTATCAATAGTTGCTTTTGAAGAAACTGGCATCTGATCCTTCTTCTCCTTGCTATTCTTTTGTTTCTTGTCCATACTATTGTTGTTACTACTTTGTCCTTGTTGTTCTTTTGCGCCTTGGTTGGCAGCCAAGGCATGTGACATAGAGGACTTAAGAATGCCCATCTAGATTAGCTTGTCCTATTCTCGAGTGAGATTGACAGCAAAATCATCTAAAGATGACATGGTGAATTGAGTACCAAGTGCACCCTTAGTAGCATAGAAGGTAGAGACAAACACAGATTATTCTGAACTTAGGTTAGAGAGAATACTAAGAATCAGTTGTTCATCTTTCTTTTCAATTCCACATTGTTTTAACTGCAGCCTTAGTGATTTCAATTTGGTGAATAAATCTTGGATTGTGTTGAAATTTCCTAGACTCAAACTTATTAATTCATTTTCCAACATATGACCCCTCATTGAATCTTGTGTGCCAAATAGTGTTTCTAGCATTGTCCATACTTCATTTGGTGTATCCAAAGACTCAATGTGAAATAGCAAGTCAGGAGAAACAGACAAACACAATGTTCCAAATTCCTCATCACATTTGTTAAACCACTTAGGCTTATGTTCATCTTTAGCAGGTTCAGTTTCAAGTCCCATAGTTATCCTATTTAATCTAGCTTTCTTTAAGTGAATTTTCATGTTTGATTTCCACTCAAAGTAATTGTATGGAGTTAGGATGGACATATTTGTTTGATCCATGATGAAGAAATGCAGAGAAGAAATGCTAGAAAGAAGAGAACCCAACCACGACAATGCCCCCCCTTTTTTACTGAATGAAAGAACTCCCCTCCAGAGAAATATGATTTGGCACTTTATTCTAGTGCTTTTAGAACTGCCATTAGAAAGAAATACTTAGTGGTCTTGATTTTAATGCATTACAAACCCTCATGCAGAGCATATGCTAGAAGTGAAACTTGGGCACAATAATCAAGAAAAAAAATAGCACCACTGCGATCTACTTAAAAAATCATGCACTTTCAAAAAAAGAATTTTATGATCCTCTGAAGTTTTCAGAACGAGAACTGTGCACAGTCACGACTGAGAATTTGCAATTTCTGAAGAATTCATGCATGAAAATCAAAAAACAACTCCACTAGTGGATAGAGCATAAAAAAATAGCTAAGTTCATAACAAGAATCATCAAAATCGGAGTCCGCATGAGCAAGAACGAGACATTTGAAAATTGTGTTGAAATCTGTGACTGCCAATGGAGAGGGGTATGGCTGTAGCTTTGCATGCTCGATTCTAAAAAATATATAGCTTGCATGCAAAATCTAAAAGATACCCAGATGGTTTTTCGGGGCTGTAAACAAAACCTAGAAAGCATTTTTCTTGTTGATGTATAAAAGATGTTGTTTTAGTGTAAATCAGATGCCTTTAACAGTAAAAAACGGCTCCAAAAATTAAAAAACGACTCCAGCAACTAGAATATGACATGTAAATGCTGGATCAGCTTCCTAAGTCCATCAATGGCATGCTGGAACCTGCAAAATTAATTGAAAACTCCAAATATGCAAGTTGGTTGTCAGATTTGAGATTGAAACCCCAGAGGAAAACCATTTTTGTCAAAACTTTTCTGATTCTCAAGATCATCCAAGGATGCAAGAGAAGAGCATACTTCGTTTTTCAAAAAACTATAATAAAATTTATTTGCCCCCCCTGAATCTCTCAAATAAGGAAACTAAAATCTACTCTTGCACATTGAAAAGTTCTGATACCGTGTTAGAATCTGGAAAGATTAATAACCCAGAAAACTAGTGCAAAGAGTAAATATCTAAACTATGAATGCAAATGATACAAAATCAAAATAGCATCATAGAGCTAGTCTCCAAGAGAGTAATGCAAATGCTGGAAGCAAAATAACATTAAGAGGATGCAAAAACAAGAGATGCAAATACAAGCCAGGTAGCATGCTTATATAGGCTAGGAAGAGGGAGGAGGTGGTAACACCAACCAATGAGGAGCAACCATCTATTGGACTAAAGATAGCAAAGTATCTTCCCAAGATAGCTAATGGGTGCTCACATGTAGGAAGGTGACACCTCACAACCATTCACCTAATAAGACATGCTTTATTAACCTAAGAAAGATTATTAAAAGTGTAGGAAAAACCTATCAAAATAGAAAAAATAAAAAACTACACTAACAAGTATTGCATCTTCTTCCTTGACCGATCTCTAATCTTTAGCTTGATCTCGGATCACAAAATAGCTCATACAAAACTTTAGATATATCACTTTCACAAAAGTTTGCATACAGTTGCTCAACATATAAATTATATGATAGCATGCCTATTATCATAAAATGTTCTTTGTGTAAATACCATGCCTTTACAAAAATTTCTACTAGGTCTTCTAAGACCACAATCCACTTTTCCAACTTAGAGTAAGCATTTAGGATGTCATCTCTTATTGGACAAGTAATTATCTTGTAAACAAAATAATCCTTTCCTTCAATTTCGTTGTCCTATTTCACTTCAAACATGAGTATCTCTATTTCGTATAGTCTGTAGTGACTTCCAAGGTTATACACATCATAACCAACATTTATATTATCTCCATCTAACTTCACTAGTCATAATATGATGTCAGCAACAAGTTATAAAAAAACAATATACTATTGTATACCAAATTATATACTTAGATAATTTTTTGATTACCAAACACTAAGTATCTTTATTTCTAAGGTTTCTTTTAAGCATGTACATCTTGTGTTGCCATAAATAACAAAAATTACATATCTCTATTATCTAGTTGTCAATAGAAGACACACTAATTAGTATGTAATCCTCAACCTCAACTAGCTCAATGTGGTCACTAACACCCATTTCTTCACCAAGCTCAAGCACCAACTTCTCATAGTTTTCTTATGTCCCCTTGTTATGGAGCAAAATGTGGTAGCCATGACTAGTTAAGTAAATCCCACTCAAGTTTAAATTGTTAATGTAGTAAAATCATATCCTAAGATCACAAGTTTTCAAAGATTTTGAAATCCCTCTCTTAGTGGCAGATGTGATCAGTACCTTGCCTTCGAAAATTAACCGTCACCAACTTTAGTTGGAGTGGGCTTTGGAGAAAATGTCCTTGTCATCCAACCTTGTCATCTTTTTACATCTAAATATATTCATGCCACTCATCCTTTTCCTGAAGTAATTAATACTCATGATGAGATGATTACAAAAAAAAATCATCATGCAATCTTGCCAAAATTTAACTTTATGAAAAAATGTGTTGGTCTCCCCACCCACGTGGATTCATAAAGACATACCACCTTTTGTAATGATTCATACAACATTGTGAGAAGCATGCTCGCATTCCATCATTACTTGAGTTGATGATGGAGATTGGTTGATATCCTCCCACTCAATTATTCATGTGGCATTATGGCCAAATTTTTCCAACTCATCCGCCACTTGATTTCCTTCAAGGTAAATGTGGTCCACGTGGACCTCTTGACACCCCTCCTTCAATGTGAATTTTTTTTCTATTATCATTTTGATCTTCCAACTACTTTGACCCTCTCCTTTTAATACTTTAATAATCAACATCAAATCCCCCTCAATTACCAATCTATTAATTCCTCTAGCTCCCACAATTCTCATTCCCCATAGAAAAGCCTAGGCTTCCACATCATTGTTTGAACTCCCTTCACACTTCCTAGTATAATATACCACCAAAATCTTGTATTATTCCATAAAAAATTCTTTAACACTTGGTTGTAATCACTACAAGCAAGAAGCCTCACTATTTCACAAAGAGTAAAAGTTACCAACTCTCAATTAACAACCATAGTAGAGACCGACCTTGTGGAGAGTTCAACCTTGGTTGTAGGCACTATAGGAAAGAAGCCCCACCATTTCACCAAATGCACAAGCCTAAAAATTTCTTTAACCCTTGGTTGTAAGAACTATAGGAAAGAAGCTCCACTATTTCACCAAAGATCAAAGTTAGCAACTCTCAATTAAGAATGAAAATGGACAACAACCCTATAGAAACTTAAACCTTGGTTGTAGGAATTATAGTTAAGAAACCCACCATTTCAGCAAAGGAAAAAACCTCAAAAAATTCTTTAACTCATGGTTTTAAGCACTACAAGAAAGAAGCCTTAGTATTTCACTAAGGGTCAAAGTTAGCAACTCTGAATTATGAACTACAATATATAGTGATCATGTGGAGACTGAAACCTTGGTTGTAGGCACTATAGAAAAGAAATCTCACCATTTAACAAAAGGTAGAACCCTAAAATTTCATTAACCCTTGATTGTTAGTATTATAGGTAAGAAGCCCTAGTATTTTAGAAAGGGTCAAACTTAGCAACTTTCAATTAAGAACCACAATAAAAAGTGACGCTCTAGAGACTTGAATCTTGGTTGTAAGAACTATAAGAAAGAAGCCCCAAAATTTCACCAAAGGAACAAGCCTTAAAATTTTATTTTACCCTTATTTATAAGCACTATAAGCGACAAGCTCCACTATTTCACCAAGGGTCAAAGTTAGCATCTCTCAATTGAGAACCATTATAGAGGGTGACCCTGTGGAGACTTGAACCTTAATTCTAGGTACTACAGGAAAGAATCCCCACCTTTTCACAAAAGGAACAAGCCTAAAAATTATTTAACTCTTCGTTATAAGAACTACAGGCAAGAAGTCCCACTATTTCACCAAGGGTCAAAGTTAACAACTCTTAGTTAAGAGACATAGTAGAGAGATACCATGTGGAGACTTGAATCTTGCTTGTCGAAACTAGAGGAAAGAAGCCCCACCATTTCACCAAAGGCTCAAGCCTTAAAAATTTCATAAACCCTTTTTTGTAAGCACTATAGGAAAGAAGCCCCACTTTTTCACCAAGGGTAAAATTTAGCAAATATCAATTGAGAACCAAATTAGAGAGTGACCTTGTGTAGTCTTTAACCTTTATCATAGAAACTAGAGCCAAGAAGCCCCACCATTTCACAAAAGGCACAAACCTAAAAAAAATCTTTAACCCTTGGTTTTAAGCACTGCAAGAAAGAAGCCCCACTTTTTCACCAAGGGTAAAAGTTAGCAACTCTAAATTGAGAAGGAAAATAAAAAGCAAACTTGTAGAGATGTAAACCTTTTTTATAGGCACTATAGGCAACAAGCTCCACCATTTCACCAAGGGTCAAAGTTACTGACTCTCAATTAAGAACAACATTAGAGAGTGGCCCTATGGAGAATTGAACCTTAGTTGTGGGCACTATAGGAAAGAAGCCACATAAGCCTAAGTAGTTTATTTAGCCCTTGGTTGTATGCACTACATGAAAGATACCCCATTATTTTACCAAGGTCTAAAGTTAGCAATGCACAATTAAGAACCATAGTAGAGAGTGACCCTATGGAGACTTGAAAATTGGTTGTAGAAACTACAGGAAAGAAGAACCACACTTTCACCAAAGGAATAAGAATTTAAAATTTATTTTACCCTTCGTTGTAAGAACTAGAGGCAAGAAGCCTCACTATTTCACCAAGGAAAAAACTTAGCAATTCTCAATTAAGAACCATAGTAGAGAAAGACCATGTAGAGTCTCAGACCTTGGTTGTAGGCACTACAAGAAAGAAGCCCCACCATCTCACCAAAGGCATAAGCTTTTAAAAATTTATTTAACCCTTGGTTGTAAGTACTACAAGAAAGAAGCCCCACTAATTCACCAATGGTCAAAGTTAGAAACTCTCAATTAAGAACCATTGTAGACAGCCACCCTATGGAGACTTGACCCTTGGTGGTAGGCACTATAAGAAAGAAGCCCCAGTTGCATTTGCATGTGGACATGGGGATGACTTAATATGTCTTATCATATTACATGGATGAGTAAATTTCACCAAAGGCACAAGCCTAAAAATTTCTTTAACCCTTGGTTGTAAGTGCTACAACCAAGAAGCCCCACTATTTCACCAAGGGTCAAAGTTAGCAACTCTCAATTAAGAACCATAGTAGAGAGCGACCCTGTGGAGACTTGAACCTTCGTTGTTAACACACAGACAAGAATTCCCACTATTTCACCAAAGGCACAATCCTAAAAATTTATTTAACCCTTGTTTGGAAGCACTACAGGAAAGAAGCCCCACTATTTCACCAAGTGTCAAAGATAGAAACTCTCAATTAAGAACTACAATAGACAGCGACCTTGTGGAGACATGAACCTTGGTTGTAGGTGTTGGTATAATTTTATGCATGATGAAATTTCCCTAGCATAGGGACAAAAAATTAGATTGAATCCATCATTGGTGAATAGGGTTTCTTGTTTAGTCTTCTAGATTTTGTTTGCCTTCAAAAAATTCTGATTAACCCTACGTCCCGTTCCTTTTAAAATTTTTGGGTTTGAAATCCTTTTGAAGTTTTGCAAAGATTTTTTTTTCATTTTGCAAATGAGATCTATCGTAATCGCTATTTCACTATGGTGAGTTGGATACTTCTTATGTATAGTGAGGTAGTGAATGCTATGAAACTAAAGAACGATGCCATAATATGGAGATGCAGCAGTCAAAAAATGTGTTCTGGCCGAGGTTTTAGACACATGCATTTTGTTGGAGTTGTTAGAGTAGGAAAAGGAACCTAGTAAAAGGGAGACAAAAGATATCACTAGAATCAATATATTTTCTGATGATTCGCTACTTTGCTATTAGAAAAGCTAAGCATCTCACCATTAGCAACATATCAAATAGCCAAGAAATATATTTCACGATGCCCTCCAAACTTCTCAGTGACCATAAAACTTTCCAAGTGGCATGCTATGTAATAATTTTTATTGTCAAAAGCATTTAATAAGAGTGATGGTGACTTGACTTGCCTTTATTCTTCTGGTGCCAAGTTTTGTTTAGACATAGGAGCTCGCTACTTTGCTATCAAAAAATTTAGGCATTTTTCTGTTAGTGACATAGCAAGTTGCCATGGAATGAACATTTGGTGGGACCTCAAGCAATGTGGAAAGGTGACTAGGACTAAAGTATGGTTTTTTTATGCCAATTGTATAGGATTTATCACATCATCAATATCCTAGACCCATGCCCATTCATAAAACACATGAGGTATTCTAATCATTAGATCAAGATGGGATCAATGATTCTCACTATCTTGCTATAACAAGATGTGCTCTATTTATTTTATGCAATATAATGAATATGGGACCCATGACATCTATGGCCATTTCTATCTTGCTGTAAGGAGTTGCACAAAGTTTATGTATAGTGAGGTAACAAAGGAGGGACCCACCACATTTTTCATTTGAGTTGTATCAAATGTTTTCCACAAGATCAAGATTGAATCAACAGTTGTCGCTACTTCACTATGGAAAGGTGCTTGTTCTTTATGTATAGTGAGGTAGCAACATGTTAACACATGTCCTCAGTAAAAAATGGGTCTAGATGGAAATTCCATCAAGAAAGGAGTTGTATACATGGTCAATTCTCATTGGATTGACTAGCCAACTTGTCAAGTGGAACACTAGTCATCTTTTTCTACATCACTTGATCATAGGATTTTTAAAGATCAATGGCTAGATTTAAATGCAAAAGGTGGTGCCACACTCTTTATTAATGAGACATGAAAGCTTCGCATGTGAGAAAAAATAGAGTATAACATACAAGATCTTATTAGTTCCACCTTATGCAAATAAAGATTTTGAGCCTTTTCTAAGTAGAAGCAATTACTGAGAAGATCGTGCTAAATTTGGCAAGATTTTGAAGTAGCTTGTTCATGGAGGAACTGTAGAAATATAGGGAGGAACTAGAATGAAATTCAAGTAAGAAATTACACTATAATCTCTATAAGTGTTTTAGTCCTGCAATGCATAAGTGAAGATGCCTCCAAAGAAGGACTTTTCAGGCCAGGAAAATTATTTGGATAGAAATGTACATGATGATTTGCTTGACTTGCTTCTTGAGTGTATTGTTGAGATAATAAAAGTTGAGAATTTGACCTCATTAAACCCTAGGTTGAGGATAGCAGATGGATTGTTTTTATAAGGGTAATTGGGTCTAGGATGCTCATACCTCGCAAACTAGTTTAAATTTGTTCAAGAAATGGTTTGCAGAGAGGAAACTATTTGCCCCACATGCCAATATATGGAATTTTGACCTAGGAAAGCTATTGATCCCTAGTTTTTTTATGGATTATGATCTCCTTGAGGCCATGGCAACAAACTATAATCGAGCCACTAGGGTAGTAAGTAGAATAGATGATGAAATTCTAATCAACATCAGCCCAGAGGAAATTAGAGAAGTTTTTCATTTGGGACCTCTCACTAGATATCATGTGCACATTAATTTGAAGATTTAGAAAATTAATATATATCTAAGTACGATATAGCTAGACAAGGTGCACTTAAGGCCCATATTGGAAAAATTGGAACCCTACTAGCAATAACATCATCCTCTAAATAACATTTCAAGATAGCATACTTCAATGCCAGGGCAGTAGAGATATACATGACCCTATGTAGAGTTTTTGGAGAGGATGAAGAAGATTTTATTCCTGTAAGTTTCATGTATATGATTACTCAAATCTCCTCTTTCAGTTTCAAAATAACTTTTGATTTTGATTCTTACATAGTTGATGAGATTCATAGTGGATTGGTTTGGATTGCTAAGGGCAAGGTGGAGAAGGCTTGGGCCCATTACTCTTTGTTGATGTACATGTTTCTGTTGAAGGGGGTGACATATTTGGGTAAAGAAATGGCTTTAAATATAGAACAAGAAGGGGAAGCATTGCCAGTTCAATTATGGAGTGCAGATATGACTGGGGAAGTAGAAAATGCTAGTTTTGTTAGATTTGATAGGTACTTTTCCTCCAAGCAAAGATTCCTCATATTAAGTGACAATCCTAAGATCCGTAAGGCACTAATACACCTCGTCAGGCCTATGGATAAACCCCATAATTTGAAATTTTCACATAATTGGGGAGACATCATCCCATATTCAGTTTCAACTATTATCAAAATTTGTGGATTCAAAGGAACACCCCATGTACTACCTTACTAGGTGCCCTTAAATTTAGTAGTTGCTGAATTCTTGTTGCAGCTGGGAGGAGTAGAAGATGCCTTTTTGCACAAAAGTGGAAGGGATTAATTTTTCCCACTTGCATAGTAGCCCACTAGTTTGTAATAACCAAGGAAGGGTGGGTTTTCCTTTACAAATTTTTGGATCAGTATAAGATGTTTGTCTATCACCCTCATTTTTTTGATACAAAGGGTTTCTATCATTTGGCTCTTAGGCATAGGATCAAGCTTGGTCCATTTGAACATGAATTTTATTTCCCTGAAGATGTAATAAGGAATGAATACTGTTTGAAGGAGCAAGAGATAAAGAAAGAAAAATGGAGAGTCTACTCCAAAGTTTTGAATTTTATTAATTATTTTTCGTAATAATTTGCCTAAGGGAAAAATTCACCTAGGAACTAAGAACTCAAACACAAGCACACAATAGACAAAAAATATATATGATCGATTAATCAGAGAATCTCTGAATACATTGCTCTATTTAGAATGTGATGTTGAAACACACTAGGAGTGCTTGTATATAAAGGTCTCTTAAGAAGCACTTAGAATGTCTCTAGAAACAACTAGAAGATAATACAACTAAGCACCCTATCCAACATTCTAGATAAATGGATAAGAATGAGAAAGTGTCATATGTGTGTAGAAGATTACTATGTTGTAAACAACATGTGCTTAAAAGAGGTGTGGACCCATATGATTTTAATATGACAACTCACAAGAGTGCACATACTCGTAGCTGACTAATAAATAATAATGCAAAATTAAATAATGCATTAACCTAAGTAAACTTAAGTAAGTGTAAATAGTGAATACTTATTTACACCAACACCCCTCCTTAAGTGCAACTTAGGGGAATGCTCTTAAGCTTATGAACTAGGATGAAGATTCATAATGGGTCCCAGCTACTGGGCCATATTAGGTACCCATGTACATAATGAAAATGCAATCTCTCATAAAGTAGAGAAAGAGGGAAAACCTTATGGGAAAAACCCTCCCCCAAAAAGAGAGATAAATAAGGATGCATTAATGGATGGAGTAATCAAGAC
This sequence comes from Cupressus sempervirens, assembly GCA_028749045.1. Classification (NCBI taxonomy): domain Eukaryota; kingdom Viridiplantae; phylum Streptophyta; class Pinopsida; order Cupressales; family Cupressaceae; genus Cupressus; species Cupressus sempervirens. The sequence goes on from CM053790.1 coordinate 98,082,299, forward strand.
CCCCCCATTACGACATAGATCTAATATATACAAGAAAGAAATGTAAGAAGGACAAAACTCTGTAAGAGGAAAAAGTTCCACCCAAAAAGGAGAAGAAGGAGACAAGGTAGTCCCCCCCCCCTTAAAAGTAGTGTGTAGATCAGTGAGAAATGCTCTAATGTAGAAGCTAATCCATGACCTCTGTATGATGTTCCTCCCCTTTGGAAGAAACAATGGCAAGGGTACCTATGAGATACATCCCTTTTATGGAGAAGAAATCTCTATGATGACCAGTATCACTGAAACCTATCCAAAAGTCCCTATGTCAATACTAATGATTCCTTCCTCAAAAACTACTAAAGAGAAGTATAGATCAAGAAAAGAGTGTGGTAGAACCTTCTTCAAGAAACCAACAATCTTCTCAAATGTCAAAGAGATGTCCAGCATATGTTGTACATAAGAATCAAAAATCATGCCAACCTGGAAGGATTGATCATGTAGAGAATGTGCAATAACTATAGAAGAATCTGCCTCAGCAAAGAGAAGTGATAAATCATCATGAAAGTCTCCCATATCTACTATGTGTGACTCCAAGAATAGAGCTGACATTTCTAGCAAGAAATCATCACCTAGAACACCACGAGTACCCTATAGTGAAAAGTACATGAATCTTTCACTACAAAAAGGATGGAATATCTGACTCAAAGAGAAGAAAGATGTCATCAAAAATGTCTCCCACATCTTCAATCTGAGACTTGATGAATAGGTGTACAATATTTGAAAGGAAGTCTTTGCATGAATGTAGAGTAAGAAGACATAAAGTATCCTGCTACACTAAGTCTAAAGCATCTGTGGCTATATCATAATCAGTAAGAGCAATAGGAACTAGAGGTGTGATCTCATCTGAAGTTGAAGAAACCATAGCTAGAGTGACTTGATGTAGAAAGTCCTCTATAGATGGAGGATCACATGGATCTCAATATGCTTCCAAAATAGACCACCAACTATCACAACGAAAATGTACCAATCTAAGAGGACAAAAATATTCCCTACTCATACTTTTACGCAAAAATTGATTAAGCTTGATAATATATGTCCAATCAAAATGTGGTGGCATTGAATAGAGATAAGGAAGCAATCCTGGATGTTCTCTTAGATGATCAATTATCAAAGCCTTCCATTTGTAATAGTTCCTTGTTGTCAACTGTGGTCTAATACCAAACTAACAAATCTAACAAGACTCCATGAAATCAATCAATGAACCCCCAAAGAATCAAAGAAAATCAAAGAAACCCCCCCAAATGTATGATTTAGCACTTGGTAGGCACTTTCCAATTTAGGGCCTATTTTTTAAAGTAGTATTTATGTCCATATAACCTATAATGTGATTGTAGATCTGGAAAGTAGACAAAAAAATATGCACTTTCAAAAAAAATAGAACCTGATTTGGAGTCCGGATGAGCCTATACCAAGCATTTTAAGTGGCAAAATTTGAGATTTTGGAGTTGCAAAAAAAATAAAAAATAGAGATCTCAAACCACCTACATCAATGTGTAGATTATGAAATCCTACCCCAAAAAAAAAAAAAATTTTGCTTGCAAAAAGGAGTCTGTATGAGCAAAATATCGCTATTTGAAAATCGTTGCTACTGTTATTTTTTCTGACTCACTACTGCGCCTCCAAAAAAAAATGGCTTTAGATGTTTTCTTAGATGTCTGATTTGGATGAAACAAATTCTGATTTGGGGGTTTTTGAACCTTCTAAATGTGATGCAAATATTAGATTTGCACCAACAAGCTTCAATCTTCACCTAAAAAAAAACTCTCCTATGGCCCTATGGCCAAAAAAATTTCTAGAAAAAAATGCAGGTCAAAAAAAATATAGTAGAGATGTAGATGAAAAAAATGCAGATCTAAAAATTAAATATATAGATCAGAAATGATCATACTAATGCTACAAATTCGTCCTTTAGGGTACCAGTTTGCTAAAAAAATTACCACAATTTTGACTATGCCTAAGGTAGGAAAAATTATAGTGAAAATTCCCCAAATTAGCATTCTAAACACAATGGTGAGGTTAGATCTAATGCTGGACACTCCCAATTTCTATGATACTCTAGAGTCGGGTAGCGGTGATGAACCAAGATTATGGTCTCGAATGGCTATGTGATGAGAAAATCTCCAAATGCTCTAATACCATGTAAGAATTTTTCTAAGGGAAAAATTCACCCAAGAACTAAGAACTCAAACACAAGCACACAGTAGACCAAAATGCATATGATCAATTAATTAGTGTATGTCTAAATACATTGCTCTGTTTAAAATGTGTTGTTAAAACACACTAGGAGTGCCTGTATATAAAGGCCTCTCAAGAAGCACCTAGAATGTCTCTAGAAACAACCAAAAGATAAGAAAACTAAGCACCTTATCCAAAATTCTGGATGAATGGATAAGAATGACAAAGTGTCATATGTGTGTAGAAGATTCTTGTGTTGTAGACAACATGTCCTTAGAAGACGTGCAAACCCCTGTGATGTCAACATGACAACTCACAAGAGTGCACATACTCCTAGGTGACTAATAAATAAAATAATGCATAATTAAATAATGCATTGACCTAAGTAAACTTAAGTAAGTTTAAATAGTGAATACTTACTTACACTGATAGTTTTGATCAAGATTACAACCCTCTAAGTAATGTTGTAACTACTGCAGATAAAATTAATAAGCATATGAATACATTCCCTAAAATAATTGTGGCAATGAATGAGAAGAAGCAATATTTCCTTAATTCTTTTCCTGATAAGGCTAGGGAAATAATGAGGAGATTGGGTTTCACTCCTAATATAGGGTTAGGTCCATTAATTCTTCAAAGGAGGCTAGGATATACTATCATTCAGAATCAAAGGCCCATTATAGATAAAGAAAAATAGATAGATGAATCTACTAGTATTGTTCTTGAAGAAAGGCCTCCTGAACCTTCTCCTGAGAGGAGAAAGATAATAAGGGAAGAGGAACCTCATGTTGAGGGGTACTCACCTTCCCAAACCCCCACGAGAATTGAGCAGGAGTAGCTCACTGAAGAGAAAATTGAGTGAATTGGATCAAAAGGGGGAGTTTTTGTTACCCAAGTAGAGATTGATGAAGGGAACCCCCAGGAGCCTCCTGTGCCAAGTTTTGAGCTGATTGTAGCAGATTATAGGAGAAGGGAATTGGATCCTATTTTGGAACAAGTCAATCAGCAATTTTTGTCTCATGATAGTTTTGTAAAGTCTAGGGCTTTCCACCCGTTTGCTTGGAGGGAAAACATGAACAGTTTTGAGGAAAGATGTAAGAATTTGAAAATAGAGCATCTAGAAATGGGTGAAACCTCCATTCAAAATAAAATTAAGGAATATATGAATAAAGAGTTCCAGAGTATAACTCTTAAATAGGGGGGACAGATGGTAAAAACTACAAATATTTTATTATTTCCCAATTGGGAAATTGCTAGTGCATTAATTTTCAATTTTGTGTCAAATAATTAGGGATTGCAAGATCCAAATAAAAAGGAGTTCTTGGGAACTACATTTACTAATTACCAAGTTACTCTTGTCATGTGTTCACTAAGAAGAGGATCCAAGGATGTTTCATCATAGCCTAATTATTCAGGATTGACAAGGAATATCATTGTAAGGAGAGTTGTTGACACCTCACATGCACAAGTAGCCCATATGAATGTGGATTATTCTCAATTTTCCTTGGCTACTATAGAAAGGGAGGAAAAATAAATGATTGAGTGGCAGAGAGTGTATGAGGAAATTGTGGATGCCTACAATAAAGAGGTAAAGAGGAGAATTGAACTTGAAAAAAAGTTATTGGGGAGATCCACAAGGCCAAGAATAACATACCCTTGCCCCCCAGTTGAACCTTTCAAATCCACCCCTTTATAGAAATACTAGATACAACCCAAAGGCTAGAGTACTACATAAAAAAAGATTTTGAGGAACAAAAAAGCAAGCTGTGGGCATTACATGTCGAGTTAGTGGTGAAATATGAAGATAATTGAGAAAAGCTCTTACATACTTGGCTAATAAAATTTAATGGCCATTAGTTTATGACCAATTGGATATGGTGGTAAACATCTAGAATGAATTGAAAGAAAATGATGAGGCTTTAAATCCTATTGTGAACAAATTGGGAAAGCATCAAAGGAGGAGAGAGGTGACCTTTTTGTGTTACTTTGTTATAAGGTCATCACATGATCAAATTAAGAGAACCTATGACATGGTTGTTGATCTCCCAAATTTTTATGAAAAGAGAATTCATTTATAGAGAATAATTGTTGGCTATTTAGATAAATATCAGAGCCAAAGGTTTAGCTAATTCCCTCATGCCCTAGATAGAAAAAAAAGATTGAAAAGTAAAGATGAATGGATCAAGTAGTTATATGATTTATTTTGTCTCAGAATGAATAAAGTTATGAATGAGAAAGGGCATGCATGGTGGGATACAAGTACTAAAGAAATGGTAAAGGTTCAACTATTCTTTGATTCTTTGAAATAAGAATTTGTTAAGATTGAAAATGAGGTAGAGTTTGTTATCAAGAAGCGATAGGATATTATGCAATTTGATTTGCCAGATGACACACTGTTTGAAGAATGGATGGTAGAAATAGCTCTTCATGAACAATTTGAGGAAGTTGAAACTAATAGTGATGAGGTGTAGGGTGTTGAGATCCAAATCATTGACACTATCACTACACAAGGCCAATAGGAAGAAGAAGACAAAAATGATCAGTTAATTTCAGTTGCAAGCCTAGACCCACAGGATGCTGAAATAACCGAAGAAGAGGGAAATGTAGAAGTTACTCCCATAGTATAGGATGAAGATGGTGAAAACCCATGGGTGGAGATTAACCCATGATCATCATAACAAACTTCATCATTGGCTAGCTTGGTAGTTACATACATGGAGAAATTAGAATAGCAAGCAAATCAACAACATTAGAGGATATAACAAAAGGGGACCCACCAAAAGGAATGTTTGATCTAGAAATCTTTCTATTTCTCACATTTTTGTCATTTTGTGATAGGTGTATGTAAATATCTCTTGTAAAAGACACCTGTCAATTCTCTTAGCTTGAAGCTTCTTGCATCTCACATTATATAAGTGAGATTCCAGGGCTAGAGAAGGGTCCAATTTCTAATGCATTTTAGTATTACACTTAGGATGTGTTTGATCGAGTAATTTGAGTTAGTTTTAAGATGTATCCTCTCTAAAAATGTTCTGAGAATACATTAATATGGAATGATCTCTGTGTTTCTCTCTAAGGTCATTCTAAGTTTACTACAAATGTATACAATTTTGAATGAAAATGAATACAAATTATGAGTTGTCCCCATATTAGTTCTTTCTAAATTTTGTCTCCTTTCAATTACTTAGTTATCTTGATGTTGTATGAGTAAAGCTAGTGCAATTGAATGCAATCCTTATAGGTTGTATGTCTTTTCATCACTGCTATTAGTTTAATGAATTAAGTAAAAGCTTTCATGAGTTTGATGAGGTTTCTATAGTTATAGGAAGGATGTTTTGAATGATAAAGTCCAGTAGGAATTCCTGATGATATTTGTTGCAAGGAAACAAATGAGATATGTAGAATTGTAGTAGACTCTGAACCACAATGGATTAAGCCTTGCTCAAGTTAAATTAGTTGAAATATAGATGGATCATAACATGAGCATCAAATGAAAAATTACAATCTAGTTTACTTTGCTTTCCTGAAGATTTTCAATGTTGGTCAATACTTGTTTTCCTGAAACACTTTAGCCTTAGCTAGCCACTATTGCTCATAGTGTTTGCAAATCTATAGAAGACTTTATGACCAAATCTACTATATGGGATGTATCTTGTTTAAAATGTCAGAACCATGTGTGTATTAGAGGATTTGAGATGAAAATTAGAATGAAACAAAAATAATTCTCATGCAATGTCTTCCAGTCTTGAATTATCCCTGGGTATACCTGCCCTTGTTTTGTAGAGCCTAAAGAGTAGAAAACCACCCTTGATTTTGTTGAAGTTGGGTCTGAATGGTTTACACATGTAATTTCTAATAAGAATTGGCTAATCATTAGGCTATGAGAGTACTATCAATTTAGTATTGAACCTTTGTTGTTCAACAGTTTTAAAATGCCAACAAAATGGCAACTCTATTGGGGAGTTGCCCAACACATATGTAAAATTACTACAATTTCTTTGGTCCTTTTGTGTACGTGGGTGTCAGATTGTTTAGTTTTTCTCATGGTTATAAGGGGATTTTTTAGTGACAAACCTTAAGAATTTAAAAAGAAAAAAAAAAAAAACCCAAATGCCACAAAGATACACTGACGTATGCAGCCTTTCCAAGTGTCTTATCTAACAAAGCAAGAGTTACAATCTTACAATTTTAGTGATTGGTCCATATGTGTTAGATATTTCTATTTCTATCTATGTTTTTCCTCAAAGTTAGGAATAATTGTGTACTTTCCCAAGAAAAGGGTGGCAACTCAGTCAAGGCTTAGAAGCTAGTGCTTATTTAGTATATAGTGAAATGGCTAACAAAAGAAAAAATACGAGAGCTTACATGAGAGCCCATCCCAATGAACCAATGTATACTAATTTACCTAAGGGTGTTAGGAAGAACCTAAATAAGAAAAGGATAGATCCAAATCCCACCTAGAAACCTAGAGCTAGTGTATCAGTCAATTCCCAATATGAACCAGTGATAGGGAGGGAGTCTTCTTCACTTTTCTCTAAATCAAAAACCATAAGACTCCTAGGAGGGATATTTACTACCCTAGCACGAAATGAAAAAATGTATCAAGATAAGGATATGTCACCTTTAGGGAATATATCCCCTAGACTAGGTCTCATAGCTAAAATGCATAAAAGGTTAGGACTCAGGAGTTCTTTTGAAGATCCTTCTAATCTTAAAATAGTACCATATTCTGAACCAAATTTTATATATTTGGATGACCCTGTTGATTCAGTTGCTACTTTTGTACATCCTATAGAAGTACAATCAGAGATAGGATTTCTAAAGAAATGGGTTATTGTGGAAGAGGCTAAGCACATTTCTCTTGAAAAGGAGAAAGAGCAAGCCACCTTAGATGCTATAATAGAAAGAGATAATTTGTTGAGAATGACGGCTTCCTTGAAAGAATAGAATAAAAAGTTAGAAAAGAAAACTACAACTCTCCATACTGATGCTTTTGGAGATGTAGATAGCCTAAGAGCTAAAGTTCAAGAACAAGAAAAATGCCTGAATCAAAAGCAAGAACTAGTAATTTCTCAAGTCCAAGGCTATAAGTGTTAGATTGTGGTGACTGATCAGGAAAGTACTGTACATACTTCATAAATAGTGGCCGACATATGGCTGACATGTTATAACCCTAAAGTGGTTTAATACTTGTATAAAAAGGGCTTAGGGTTGGCTATTTTTTATATGTGGTGATACGAAATTGGTTCTTGCGGCGATATTGAGCTGTAAGGGATTACGGATTGTAATCAGGTTGTAATCACTAGATTGTAATAAGATCAGACTTGCTGTTTGGTGGACATAGCCCAGGGATTGGGTGAACCACTTTAAATCTTGGTGCCTTGTGTTCATTTCTGTGTGTTCTATTATTTTCTGTTATTGGTTATATTTGCATGTAGTTTTTATTTATGTCTGTGGTTTATCCTAACAAGGGGTATCAGAGCAAGGTTGTCTTTCAGTTATCCTCTGCAGGAAAGTCTCATGGTTAAGTGGGTTCTGTGAAAGTTGTGTGTATGGAAAACAAAAGAGAGTGAGTTTTGTAAAGACAGGGAAGGAAAACAAAAAGAAGAAATTAGAGCTTGTGCATACAGATGTATGGGGACTGGCTCAGGTATCTTCCCTTGGTGGCTCTCATTATTATGTTACATTTATTGATGACACAACTAGAAAAGTATGGGTTTATTTCCTTAGACAGAAATATGATGTATTTCAAACTTTTAAGAAATGGAAATGCTTGGTTGAAAATGAGACTGGTAAGAAATTAAAATGTCTCAGATCTGATAATGGTGGTGAGTATTGCAGTCATAAATTTGAAGATTATTGCTCCAATAATGGTATTCATAGACAAAAAACTGTTCCAAGGACTCCACAGGAAAATGGAGTGGCTAAACGCATGAACAGGACTATAATGGAGCATGCAAGGAGCATGAGGTTGCATGCTGGGTTGCCCTTACACATGTGGGTGGAGGCTGTCAATACTGCAGTATATTTGATTAATAGAGGACCCTCTACTCCTTTGGGCTATGGTATTCCAGAGGAAGCATGGATTGGTAAGAAGGTGAGTTATTCTTTTCTCAAGACCTTCGGTTGTGAAGCTTTTGCTCATATAGACTCTGAAAATAGAACCAAGCTAGAAGCTAAATCAAAGAAATGTGTCTTTGTTGGATATGACATTAATGAATTTGGCTATAGGCTTTGGGATTTTGAAAATCATAAAATTATAAGAAGCCGGGATGTCATATTCAATGAAAAAGTGTTGTACAAAGATCTTTTGCAGCAACATGAGAAGAAAGAAGATGATTATGTAGTGCTGGATGATACTCCAAAAGCTGATGTTCTAGCCATTCCTCATGATGTGCAACAACTGCAACAACAAATACCACACACACCAGTGAATGCTAGATGGTCAACAAGGCTAATTAGACCTCCACAAAGGTTTTCTCCCTCTTTGTATTCTATTTTACTTACTGATGCTGGTGAACCTGAAAGTTATGATGAAGTTGTGCAGGTGGATACTAAGATTCAGTGGGAGTCTGAAATGAAAGATGAAATGGACTCTTTGCTGAAAAATAAGACATGGGATTTGTGCAAGTTGCCTGCAGGTAAAAAGGCTTTACAGAATAAATGGGTTTACAGGTTGAAAGAAGAGGAAGGAGGTAAGAAAAGATTTAAGGCCAGGTTAGTTGTAAAAGGATTTGCATAGAAAAAGGGAATTGATTTTGATGAGATATTTTCTCCTGTTGTTAAAATGACTTCTATTCGTACTGTTTTAAGTCTCGTGGCTATTGAAGATTTGCATTTAGAGCAGATGGATGTTAAAACAGCCTTTCTTCATGGTGATTTGGATGAAGAAATATATATGGCTCAGCCACAGGGTTTTGAGGTCAAAGGTAAGGAGAACTTAGTGTGCAAATTGAAGAAAAGTTTATATGGTTTGAAGCAAGCACCTCGGCAATGGTATCTGAAATTTGACAGTTTTATGCATGAGCATGGATATAATAGGTGTCATTCATATTACTGTGTTTATTTTAAGAGGTTGGATGATGATAGCTACATTATTTTATGTTTATATGTTGATGATATGCTTATAGCTGGGTCTAACATGGATCATATTAAGGGGCTGAAATGCCAATTAGCACATGCATTTGCTATAAAGGATTTGGGGGCAGCAAAACAAATCCTTGGTATGAAGATTTGCAGAGACAGGAAGAACAAAACATTGACGCTATCTCAAGCTGATTATGTTGAGAAGGTGTTGCAACGTTTCTCTATGGAGAATGCTAAAGTTGTCAGCACACCTTTACCTGGTCATTTGAAATTGACTAAGGAGATGTGTCCCAAGACACAGGAAGAGGAGGATAAGATGTCCAAGGTACCCTATGCTTCAGCTGTAGGAAGTTTGATGTATGCTATGGTATGCACTAGGCTAGATATTGCACATGCAGTGGGACTCGTTAGCAGGTATATGATTCATCCAAGATTTGAGCATTGGAATGCTGTCAAGTGGATTCTCAGATATTTGAGAGGAACATCCAATAAGTGTTTACACTTTGGGGGCTCTACTACTGATTTACAGGAGTATGTTGACTCAGATTTGGCTGGGGATATTGATACCAGGTGGAGTACTATAGGTTATGTCTTTATTGTTGGTGGGGCAGCCGTGAGCTGGGTTTCTAGGCTACAGAAGATTAATGCTCTCTCCACTACAGAGGCAGAGTATGTTGCTGCTACAGAGGCAGCCAAAGAGATGATATGGCTTTAGTTCTTCTTGGAAGAATTGGGACATCCTCAGAAGGATAATTATTTGTTCACAGATAGTCAGAGTGCCATTCATCTTGCTAAGAATTCAGCTCTGCATTCTAAGACCAAACACATACAGTTGCGGTACCATTTCATTCGGTCAGTTTTGGAGGATGGATAGTTAAAGCTGGAGAAGATACATACCAATGAAAATCCAGCAGATATGTTGACAAAGGTTGTAACAAGGGAGAAGCTAAACTCCTCTTTAGCTTCAGTTGGTCTTTTAGACTAAATGTGAATAAAAGAACAACAGAGTCCAGGTTGGTTTGATCCAGTGGGAGCCCCATGCAGTAGTTGTATTGTTACATGATCAGTCTCCAAGTGGGAGATTGTTGTTTAGTGTGGAGCTTGATCAGTCCCCAAGTGGGAGATTGTTAGATTGTGGTGACTGACATGGTAGCCGATATATTATGGCCGACATATGGCCGACATGTTATAACCCTAAAGCGGTTTAATACTCGTATTAAAAGGGCTTAGGGTTGGGTATTTTTTATATGTGGTGATACAAAATTGGTTCTTGTGGCGGTATTGAGCTGTAAGGGATTACGGATTGTAATCAGGTTGTAATCACTGGATTGTAATAAGATCAAACTTGCTATTTGGTGGATGTAGCCCAGGGATTGGGTGAACCACGTTAAATCTTGGTACCTTGTGTTCATTTCTGTGTGTTCTATTATTTTTTGTTATTGGTTATATTTGCATGTAGTTTTTATTTCTGTCCGTGGTTTATCCTAACAATAAGCCTGTACAAGTAAATCCTATAGAACACATTGTGAAAGTTGTAGACAAAGGAAAGGGTAAAGCTATAGGAGTCCAAATAAATGAATCTCAAGCTCAACCAAGCAAACCCATAAAACCTTCTATGTCAAAATTAGATCTAGATTTGGAGAAGGCTAGAAAAGAGAAGGAAGATATTGCAAAAGAGCTTGAGAAGGTGGAGAATGAAGGTCAAGCTACAGAAACTAGGAGAAAGATTTAGTTTATTAAGTCTAATTCTACATTAGCCTCATAGCCAAATTTATCCATCCCACCTTCAATTTCTATACCTCCTTATGGACTAGTAATTTTAGTTCAAGGAATATCTCAGTCTACTCTTGCCTCATCATCCAACACTTTTACTCAAACCCCTATTGTTCAACCTCAACAATCCCAAAATGTTCCTATTAACCAAGCCAACATAGCAAGTACCTCAAATGTTCCTAGTTTTTAGAAGAAACCTATATACATGGAAAAGTATAGACAAATATCGTTTGCAGGTATTCTTGGTGCTCCACATCCCATATCTTTTGGTTTAAGAGATAAAGTGGTTAAGCTTTCTAGAAATAATGTTGTTACTCATGAAGAACATTTGAGAGTTTTCATAAACATGTTAAATGATTATGAAGTTGAATATGAGGATGTGGTCATGAAGTTGTTTGTTCATTCACTAATTGAGGATGCAAGGGATTGGTTGAAAAGGTTACCTGATGAAAGTATTACCTCTTGGATTGACTTAGAAAACTTGTTCAAGGAGCAATATGGAGACAAAACTAATGCAGGATTAATGTTAAATGAATTTAATAACCATAATAATAATCCTAATGAGTCCACATTTGACTTCAATGTAAGATTCTAGAAAGGTATGTACAAACTATTTCAAGTTATGAGGCTAAATGAGGATGTTTGTCTCACAACATATTTTAATGCTTTTGATAACAAAATGGCTTATTAGTTAAAGGACAAGGATCGAAAAACTTTAAGGGATGCCTATAAGGTTGTAGTAAATATAGAGAATAATAGGAAGGCATCTGGAAAATTGGGTAGGAGAGATGATCCAAAGCTTTTCAATCCCAATAATAACAAAAAAAGGAAGGGTGATAAAACTCTTGTAGGAAAGAAGGCAAAAGAACCTACAATAGGCCAAGTGTTGGAACTGCTAAAAAAGATGAATCCTACTAGTTTCAATAAGCCAAATGTTGTTGAGAAAACCCCTATGAATAATAGCAATTTCAATAGACAACCTAGAATGTAGAATTACCCTTATACCACCCAATGGAAGGATGGAAAGCCAATCCCTAACTAGACTCAAAATGTCAATGATAAGGTTACACCAGATCCTCCACAAAGGAGTTTAGTAAATATGAATGATAATCTACCATGGTGCATTATTTGTCAATCACCCCACTTTATAGAATATTGTGTAGTTGCCCAGTCATTTTCTTCTAATCATAGTTTACAAACTAAGGAGGAAGAAGAGAAGAGTCATGATGACGTAAGTTTTAATATGGTATGCATGTGTAGTGACTATGTTGATTCTAATTTCGAAGAAATATAAATTAATTTGGAGAATAAGAAAATTGCTTATCAATTACATCGTCAACATTTTTTTTCAGATAATGAAATATATGATGAAGTCAAGTGTGTGTCACATCTTCTAAAGTGGGTCATGTAAGTTTAAGAATGCCTTCCAAAGAAGAAATTGATATAATCACTACAGAAATGGTCTCCCAAGTACATAGAAATTATAATTTGAGAAACATAATAGTTAACAATGAAATTTTGAAGCCTTCTGGTATATTCATAAAAGATATCACTCATAAGATGAAAGATAAAGACAAGAAGGCTAGTATAGAGATAGTCAAGGTTAATGATGTTAAAGCTAAGTACTGGGAACCTAAGAAGAAAGTGTAATTCTAAGCTAATGATATAGAAAAAGAAATTGTGTAAGAGAAGGGATCAGGGCCTAATAATTCCAAGCAAATAATAATCTTTGCTGCTTAGAAGGCTCCTACTCTAGGTACAATTTTTAAACCCACTATGTTTGAGCCAATTAATATGATATCCATGTTGTCCCGAATCATTGTTAAGGTACCTCTATCTAAACTCTTTAGAATTGAAGAGCATAAGTGTAAAGCCTTGTAATGGTTGGAAGGGATAGGAAAAAGTAATAACAATTTAGAACAAAATGTTACCCAAAAAATCCCCTTAGTAATAGAAGATAGTGGTATTATGTCCCAAATTCCCCAAATGTTTTTGTATGACTCATGAGTAGCATACATAGAAGATATTGACCCATTCTTTCTCAGTCTAATTATAAAAGGGAAGACCCTTAAAAATTGCATGATAGACTCAGGAGCCTCTAACACCATAATGCCTTACAAAGTAATGGAAGCCTTAGGGTTGAAAGTAGACAGTACACAAGAAAGATGCAAAGGTATGGATGCTAGGGAAGTTCCAGTCGTAGGTACTATAAATTATTTTCCATCTAAGCTAGCTGCATATCCTAAGGTAGAATTGACCATGTCAGTCCTTATGGTTGACATACCTTCACAATATGGAATGTTGCTTTCTAGAAAGTGGAGTGCTGCTATGGGAGGTAGCCTATAGTGTGACTTAACTTATGCAACATTTCACATAGGTGATAAGACTATTAAAGTAAATAGACAGCCAAGGGTTAGTCATATCTTGGGTGAAGAAATTGACAAAGATGCTACTTGGTTTTTAGATACTAGTGTGAATGCATTTATAGATGAATTGATTATCCAAGAAGTTGAGAATTTTCTTGTTGTTATTGGACATGAAGTTGAGTGTTGTACGAACTCACCAATATTAGGAACAATGTTATTTGATGGGGCTAGTTCTAAAGAAGGTGCAGGGGCCGGGAAATTTTTTGTTTCTCCAGAGAAAAACACTTTCAGATATTCTTTTACTTTGAATTTTTCATGTACTAATAATATAGTTGAGTATGAAGCCTTGTTGTTAGGGTTGAAAGTTGCTACCCATCACTAGATCAAGAAGTCACATGTCATAGGTGATTATGAATTGATTATCTCACAAATGAAGGGAACATATGCTTCTAAGAACAAAAGATTGAAACAATATAGAAATTTTGTTTGGGATTAGATTGAATTTTTTGATGCATTTGGTATATCATGGACATATAGGATTCAAAATAAGATGGCTGACTTGTTAGAAAATGTAGTAATTAAGCCTTAGGAGATATCATTTGTAGGGATATCACAAATTGAAGTTCAAAATTGGCCATCAATACCTGACAACATTGAGCGTTGACAAGTTTTCTAAGATGACAAAGACATTGTGAATTTTTTGCTAAATGAGGATAAATACCATGGCCAATAGATGGATTGTAGTGATTTGGTTCAAAACATAAATGGGAAGGAAACAATTTTTTGTCAAGAGTTTATATAGTTAAAAATTAATAAAGTACCTAAAGGTTTGGTTGTTTTGGAGAACATGTTTGATAACAAAGATAGGGTAAGCCCTGGTGGTAAAGACTGTAAATCTCAAGAACTAGAAGTGATAAATTGGGGTACTACTAAAGCCCTTAAGACAGTTTACATAGGCTAGAACTTGTCAACTAAAAATAGAAAGCCTCTGATTAACCTATTAAGAAAGGATAGACATGTCTTTTCTTGGTCATATGATGATTTAAAGGCTTATAGAGAGGACCTTTTTCAATATGTCATACCTCTGAAGGATAATGTCAAACCCTTTAGGCAGAAATAGAGACCAGTTAATCCTTCTCTGGCCCTTAATGAAAGAGGAACTAATGAAGTTAAGGGATGGGGGAAATAATTAAGCCTATCAGACATTCCACTTGGGTCTCTAATTTAGTACCTATCAGAAAGAAGAATGGAGATATCAAACTCTGTGTAGATTTCAAAAATCTAAACATTGCCTTCCTGAATGATAATTATGGGTTACCCAATATGGAAGCCATGTTACAATAGGTAATAGGGTCTAAAATTATCTCAATGATCAATTGATTTTCAAAATATAACAAGGTCTTGGTGAAAAAGGAAGAATAGTTCAAGACAACATTTACAACTCCTTGGGGGACTTATGTATATGTGAGGATGCCTTTTGGATTGATTAATGTTCGTGCCACTTTTCAAAGAGCCATGGATGTTTCCTTCTATGAGTACATAAATAAATTTATGGTTGTATATTAGTATGACCTCACGACTTATTCCAAAAAGGCTGAGGACCATTGTAGGCATTTGGAAAAGGTTTTTATCAAAGCATTGGAATATGGAGTGTCATTAAGCACTAAGAAATGTGCATTTGGGTTAACTAAATGTAATTTATTGGGGCATATAGTATCAAAAGATGGAGGAAAGATAGATCCTGAGAGAGTAGTAGCTATTGATAAGGTCCCTAAGCCAAAGAATGTAAAAGGAATTCAATCCTTCTTTGGGAAAATTAATATTCTAATAAGGTTTGTTACTAACTTTTCTGAAATTAGTAGACCTATTTCAAAGATGCTCAAAAAAGGAGCTACTATAGATTGGAATCATGAGCCTTCACAAATATTCTAGGATATTAAAGCTACAATAAAAAAGGCTCTAGTGGTAAGAACTCTTGATTACACAAAGACCATGCACATATTTTCTTTTTCTTGTTTTCATACTGTAGCTACAGTCTTGTTGCAGAAAAATAATGAAGGATATGAGCAACCAATTGCATTATTTATTAAGTCATTGTAGCCAACTGAGTTAAAATATGAAATAAATGAAAAGCAAGCATATGCTTTAATAAATGATGTAAAGGCTTTTACATGCTACTTGGTAGGAGCTATTGTCATTGCATTTGTGCCTAGTGCTACTATGAAATATATATTTTCTGAACAAGAAGTGTCAAGGAGAAGATGTAGGTGGATCAATAGGATCTAGGAGTTCAACATTGAGATATAGATAACATAGTTGGTAAGAGGTCAAGGTTTAGCTAAACTCATGGCTCAATCTAATTTGGATGCTAATTAGATAAATATGGCTATAGATGATCTTAGATCTAATTTATGTGACATGGATCACTATGATTGGTACACTAATGTTATCCACAATCTACAACACATGGAAGCCCCACTTCATTTGACTGAAAATGAGAAGAGGAGCACTAAATTACAAGCTATTAGGTACATAATTATCCAAGGCAGCTTGTGGTGGAGAAATTTTGAAGGGATATTGCTTAAATGTGTTGATCAAGAAAAGACTAAAGAAATTTTGAATGAGATGCATACTGGAGTGTGTAGCAGACATTATATGCCTAAAAGCACTGCACACAAGGTAATAAGAGTTGGCTTCTAGCGGCCATTTCTTTTTAAAGATGCTCAAATCATGGTTAGGAAGTGTGACACTTGTCAAAGGTTTGTTGGAAAACTAAAATTTTCAAGTAATACTCCTTCAAAGTCAATTGTGGTGTAAGAAACATTTCAACAGTGGGGTATGGATTTCATAGGTGAAATTTCTACTAAATCTAGTACTGGCTATTCATGGATTTTAGTTGCTACTGACTACTTTAAAAAATGGGTTGAAGCTATCCCTACAAGAAATGCAACAAGAAAAGTTGTCAACAATTTCTTACTTAGTAATGTTATTTCTAGATTTGGTTGCCCTCAGAGAATTGTGACAAATAATGCCATGTGCTTTAGGTTTGAGGAATTTATAAAGTTCTATGAAAAATATGTAATAACCGAATTAAATTCCTCCCCATATCATCCACAAGGAAATGGACAGGCTCAATCCACAAATAAGAGCTTGTTAAAGGTCATTAAGAGGACCCTGGATGATAACAAGAAGGCATGGGACTCTAAGCTACAACTTGCAATATGGGTTGACAGAGTGACTGTGACAAAATTCATTGGAGTAGCTCCATTTGATCTAGTATATGGAATTCAAGCTAGGATCCCTCAAAATAACTTAGTAGGACTCTATAATTACATCCAGTTGTATGATGGAGATATTACAGATGATATGCAAGAAAGGTTGGATGAGCTTATGGTGTTAGTAGAAACCAGAAAAAAAGCATCCCTTAGGAATAAAAAGCTACAACTACAAGTTAAGACACTATATGATAAAAGGATAGTGAGTAAAAGGTTTGAAAATGGAGATTTAGTCCTAATGTGGAATGCCAAAATTGAGAATAAAGGAAAACATGGTAAGTTTGATGCCATATTATTAAGTTTCTATTTGATTGAAAATACATGGGGAGAAGATTCATATGTTCTCAAGGATTTATCAGACAACATTCTAGAATTGCTAGTTCATGGATAGTTCTTGAAGAGATACATTTCCTAAAAGTATCTATTTTTCCATGAACAGTAGATTTAGGGTTTCTTGTTCCCTTATATATTTTGTGTATTTTGTAAACTCGTGTAAATATCCTTGTATAGTAGTTTTCCCTATTCCTATGTTTTTTCCCTATGCTCTCTAATGAAGTTATCATTTTAAAGTCTGCTTGGTCTACTTCTCCTAGAAATTCTCAGCCCTCATTTGAATCTGTATAATTCAATGTCCCCAAATAGCACAATTTTTTGCATGATGAAATTTCCCTAGCCTAGGTACAAAAAATAAAATTGAATCCATATTGGTGAATAGGGTTTCTTGTTTAGTCTTCCAAATTTTGTTTGCCTTTGAAAAATCCTAAATAACCCTACATCTCATTCCTTTTAAAAGTTTTGGGTGCAAAATACTTTTGAACTTTTGCAAATATTCTATTTTCATTTTAAATTTTTGGTAGCCCCAAGCAATCTTGTTCCCTTATTTCTCTCACCATCCAATTCTAATGAGATCTATGACAATCGCTACTTTACTATGGTGAGTTGCATGCTTCTTATGTATAGTGAGGTAGTGAATGTCACAAAACTAAAGAACGGTGCTGTAAAATGGAGATGTAGTAGTCAAAAAATCTATTGTGGTTGAGGTTTCAGTCACATGCATTTAGTCAAAGTTGTTAGAGTAGGAAAAGGAACCCAATAAAAGGTGGGCAGAAGATATCACCAGAATAAATATATTTTTTGATGATTAGCTACTTTGCTATTAGAAAAGCTAAGCATCTCACCATTAGCAACATAGTGAATAGCCAGGAAATATATTTCACGATGCCCTCCAAACATCCTGGTGACCATAGAATTTTCCAAGTGGCATGGTGCATAATAACTATTATTTTTAGAAGCATTTAATAAGAGCGATGGTGACTTGACTTTCCTTTATTCTTCTAGCACCGAGTTTTGTTAAGAGACTAGAGCTCACTACTTTGCTATCAAAAAATTTAGGCATCTCATCATTAACAACATAGCGAGTTGCTATGGAATGAACATTTGGTGGGACCTCAAGCAACATGGAAAGGTGAATATGATTAAAGTACAGTTTTTTTATGCTAGTTGTGTAGGATTTCTCACATCATTAGTATCGTAGACCCAAACCCCATTCATAAAACACGTGAGGTATTCTGATCGTCAGATCAAGATGGGATCAATGATTCTCTCTATCTCACTATAGAAAGATGTGCATTGTTTACTTTATGCGACATAACAAATATGGGACCAACCACATCTTAAGAAGTTAATGTAGTTTCCACACCATTAGATCAAGTTCAAATCTATGGCCATCTCTATCTTGCTATAAGGAGTTGCTAGAAGTTTATGTATAGTGAGATAGTCAATGAGGGAGCCACAACATTTTCTTATCAAATGAGTATCAAATTTTTTCCACAAGATCAAGATCAAATCAATGAATGTCACTACTTCACTATGGAAAGGTTCTCATTCTTTATGTATAGCAAGGTAGTGACTTTTCGACATGTGTCCTCAATGGCTAGTGGGTGTACACAAAAATGCCATCAAGGAAGGAGCTGTATACATGGTTAGTTCTCATTGGATTGACTAGCCAACTTGTCAAGTGGAACCTTAGTCGTCTTTTTTCACATCCCTTGATCATACGATTTTTAAAGATCAACAGAGTAGATTTAAATGTAGAAGGTGGTACCACTCTGTGTATTACTAAGACATGAAAGCTTCATGTGTGAGAAAAAATAGAGTATAACAAATATTTCAAGCCTTTTCTAAGCAAAAGAAATTAATCAGAAGATTGTGCTAAATTTGGCAAGATTGTGAAGTAGCTTGTTCACAAAGAATTTGTTGAAATATAGAGACAAATGAGAATTGAATTCATGTAAGTAATTACATGATGATTTTCTTGAGTTTCTCCCTGAGTCTACTACTAAGACAGTACAATTTAAGAAGTTGGCCTCATTAAACCCTAGGTTGAGGATAGTAGATGGATTTTTTGATAAGGGTAATTGGGTCTAGGATGCTCATACCTCACAAACTAGTTTAAATTTGTTCAAGAAATGGTTTGTAAAGAGCAAACTATTTGCCCCACATGCCAATAAATGGAATTTTGACCTAGGAAAGCTAGTAATCCCTTGTATTTTTACGTATTATGATCTCCTTGAGGTTGTGGAAAAAAAATGATCAAGCCACTAGTGTAGTAAGAAGAATAGATGGAAAAATTTTAATCACCATCAGCCCAGAGGAAATTAGAGAAGTTTTTCATTTGGGACCTCTCACTAGGTATCATGTGCACATTAAGTTGAAAGATTTAGAAAAAGAATATATATCTAAGAAGAATATAGTTAGACAAGGTGCACTGAAGGCCCATATTGGCAAAATTGGAACCCTACCAGCAATAAGATCATCCTCTAAAGAACCTTTGAAGAAAGCATACTTCAATGCTAGGGCAATAGAGATATACAAGACCCTGTGCAAAGTTTTTGGAGAGGATGAAGAAGATTTTATGCCTATGAGTTTCATGTATATGATTACTCAAATATCCTCTTTTGGTGTGGAAACAATTTTTGATTTTGCTTCTTACTTAGCTGATGAGATTCACAATGGATTGGTTGGGATTGCTAAGGGCAAGGTGCAGAAGGATTGGGGCCATTACTCTCTATTGATGCACATGTTTCTATTTAGGGGGGTGACATATTTTGGTAAAGAAATGGTTTTAAATAGAGAACAAGAAGGGGAAGCACATCTAGTTCAATTATGGAGTACAGATATAACTGGGGAAGCAGAAAATGCTAGTTTTGTTAGATTTGATAGGTACTTTTTTTCAAAGCTAAGATGCCTCATATTAAGTTACAATCCCAGGATCCCTAAGGCACTAATACACTTTGGTATGCCTATGGATTAACCTGATAATTTGAAAGTTTCACATAATTAGGGAGACATCATCCCATATTCAGTTTCAACTATTATCAGAATTTATGGATTCAAAGGAACACGCTATGTACTACCTTACCAAGTGCTCTTAAAGGTAGGAGTAGCTGAATTCTTCTAGTAGTTAGGAGGAGTAGAAGAAGATTTTTTGCACAAGAGAGTGATAGGATCAATTTTTCCCACTTGCATAGTAGCCCACCAGTTTGTAATAACCAAGGAAGGGTCGATTTTCTTTTACAAATTTTTGGATCAATATAATATGGTTGTCTCTCACCCTCATTTTTGTGATATAGAGGGTTTCTATCATTTGGGACATAGGCATAGGATCAAGCTTGGTCTAGTTAAACATGAATTTTATTTCCCTGAAGATGTAATAACGAATGAGTACTCTCTCTAGGAGCAAGAGACAACAAAATAAAAATGGAGAGTCTACTCAAGAGATTTCAATTTTATTAATTGTTTTGATGAAGATTACAGCCCTCTAAGTAATGTTGTAACTATTGTAGATACAATTAATAAGCTTATGAATACATTCAGTGAAATAATGGAGGCAATGAATGAGAAGAAGCAATATTTCATTAATTCTTTTCCAGATAAGGCTAGGGAAATAATGAGGAGATTGGGTTTCACTCCCAATATAGGGGCATGTCCATTAATTGTTCAAAGGAGGCTAGGATATACTATCATTAAGAATCAAAGGCCCATTATAGATAAAGGAAAATAGATAGTTGAATCTACTAGTGTTGTTCTTGAAGAAAGACCTTTTCAACCTTCTCCTAAGAGGAGAAAGATAATAAGGAAAGAGGAACCTCATGTTGAGGGGTACTCACCTTCCCAAACCACCATGAGAATTGAGTAAGAGCAGCTTACTAATGAGAAAATTGAGAAAATTGGATCACAAGGGGGAGCTTTTGTTACCCAAGCAGAGATTGATGAAGGGAACCCCCAGGAGCCTCCTGTGCCAAGTTTTGAGTTGAATATAAGAGATTATAGGGGAAGAGAATTGGATTCTATTTTGGAACAAGGAAGTCAACAATTTTTGTTTGATGATAGTTTTGTAAAGTCTAGGGCTTTCTACTAGTTTTCTTGGAGGGCAAACATGAACAGTTTTGAGGAAAGATGTAAGAATTTGAAAATAGAGCATCTAGAAATGGGTGAAGCCTCCATTCAAAATCAAATAAAGGAATAGATGATTCAAGAATTCAAAAGTATAACCCCTAAAGAGGGGACATAGATGGTAAAAGCTAGAAATATTTTATTATTTCCTAATTTAGACATTGTTGATTCATTAGTTTTCAATTCTATGTGAAATAATTTGGGAATGTAAGATCCAAATAAAAATGAGTTCTTGGGAACTACATTTAGTAATGACAAAGCTGGTTTTGTGATGTGGTCACTCAAAACAAGATCTAGGGATATTTCATCACAGGGTTATGATTTAGGACTGACAAGGAATATCATTGAAAGGAGAGTTGTTGACACTTGACATGTACAAGCTGCCCTTATCAATGTGGATTATTCTCATTTTTCCTTGGATACTATAGAAAGGGAGTAAAAAGAAATGATTGAGTTGTAGAGAAAGTATGAGGCAATTGTGGATGCCTACAATAAAGAGGTAAAGAGGATAATTGAACTTGAAAACAACTTATTGGGGAGGTCCACAAGGCCAAGAGTAACATACTCTCACCCCCAATTGAACCTTTCAAATCCACCCCCCTCATAGAAATACCAGATACAACCCAAAGGCCAGAGTACTACACAATAGAAGATTTTGAGGAAGAAAAAAACAAGCTTTGGGCATTACATGTGGAGCTGGAGGCAAAATATGAAGATAAATTGAGAAAAGCTCTTACATACTTGGCTAATAAAATTGAATGGCCATTAGTTTATGACCAATTGGCTAGGGTGGTAAACATCTAGAATGAATTGAAAGAAAATGATGAGGCTTTAAAGCCTATTGTGAACAAATGAGGAAAGAAATAGAGGAGGAAAGAGGTGGCCTATTTGTGTTACTCTATTATAAGGTCATCACATGATCAAATTGAGAGAACCTATGACATGGTTGTTGATCTCGAATAGTTTGATGAAAAAAGAATTCATCTATAGAGAATAATTTTTGGCTACTTAGATAAATATAAGAGCCAAACGTATAGCTTATTCCCTTATGCCCTAGATAGAAAAAATAGATTGAAAAGTAAAGATGAATGGAGAAAGTAGTTAGATGATTTATTTTGTCTTAGAATGAATAAAGTTATCAACGAGAAAGGGAATGCATGGTGGGCTACAAGTATTGAATAAATGGTAAAGCTTCCACTATTCTTTGATTCTTTGAAAGAGGAATTCACTAATATTGACAATAAGGTAGAGTTTTCTATCAAGAAGCAACATGATATTCTACAATTTGATTGGCCAGATGGCACACTGTTTGACAAGTGGATGACAGAAATAGCTCCTAATGAATGGTTTGAGGAAGTTGAAACTAACAGTGATGAGATGTAGGGTGATGAGATCCAAATCATTGACACTGTCAGTACACAAGGCCAATAGGAAGAAGAAGATAAGAATGATCAATCAATTTCAGTTTCAGGCCCAGACCCAGAAGATGTTGACAAAACTAAAGAAGAGGGAAAGGTAGAAGTTACTCCCATAGTACACGATGAAGATGGTGAAAACTCACGGGTGGAGATTAACCCACAATCATCAAAACAAATAGCATTAGAGGATGTAATAGAAGGGGACCCACAAAAAGGAATCTGTGATCTAGAAATCTTTCTATTACTCACATTTTTTTCATTTTGTGATAGGTGTATGTAAATATCTCTTGTAAAAGACACCTGTCAATTCTCTTAGCCTTAAGCTTGTTGCATCTCACATTATATTAGTGAGATTCAAGGGCTAGAGAAGCATCTGAGTTCTAATGCATTTTAGTATTACACGTAGGATGTGTTCAGTCCAGTAATTTGAGCAAGATTTATGATGTATCTTCTCTAAAAGTGTTCTGAGAATACATTAATATGAAATGATCTCTGTGTTTGTTTCTAAGTTCATTCTAAGTTTATTGCAAATGTATTCAATTTTCAAGGAAAATGAATACAAATTATGAGATGTCCCCATATTATTTCTTTCTAAATTTTTTCTGCTTTCAATTACTTAGTTATCTTGATATTGTATGAGTAAAGCTTGTGCAATTGAATGCAATCCTTATAGGTTGTATGTCTTTTCATCGCCATTGTTAGTTCAACAAATTAAGTAAAAGATAGATGGATCATAACATGAGCATCGAATGCAAAATTAAAATCAAGTTTACTTTTCTTTCTTGAAGATTTTTTAAGTTTGTCAATACTTGTTTTCCTAGAACACTTTAGCCTTAGCTAGCAACTATTGCTAATAGTGCCTACAACTTTACAAAAGAATTTATGACCAAATCTACTATATGGGATGTATCTTGTTTAAAATGATAGAACCATGCATGTATTTGAGGATTTGAGATGAAAATCATAATGAAACTAATATAATTCTCATATAGTATCTTCTAGTCTTGAATTATCCCTAAGTATACCCACCCTGGTTATGCGGAGCCTAAAGAGTAGAAAACCAGCCTTGATTTTGTTGAAGTTGGGTTTGAATGGTTTACACATGTAATTTCTAATAGGAATTGGCTAATCCTTAGGTTATGTGAGTACTGTCAATTTGGTATTGAACCTTTGTTGTTCAGTAGTTTTAAAATACCAATAGTAGGCACTACAAGAATAAAGTCCCACCATTTCACCAAAGGCACAAGCCTAAAAATTTCTTTATCCCTGGGTTGTAAGGATTACAGGAAAGAAGCCCCACTATTTCACTAAGGGTAGAAGTTAGTAACTCTTAATTAAGAACCATAGTAGAGTGTGGCCCTATGGAGACTTGAAACCTTGCTCGAGGAACTAGAGGTAAGAAGCCCCAGCATTTCACTAAAGGCACAATCCTCCTAATGATCTTTGTTGCTATAAAGTGCTCATTTTGATTTTTTCAATATCTAGACACTATTATGTAGATAATCAAATTTGAATGGAGTTTTCTCTATAACATGTTTTGGTACTTGGATTCATCACAAGTTCTATACATTATATTTAAGTTATTAAGTTTTGGGCTTGGTTGTTACATTTCATTGACAATGGAATTTTAATAGAAATTATAATATCTTGTGGGTGACCTATATTTAATAATGCAATATGGTGGTTATGTCATTCCTAATTTTGGTATGATTTTTGAAACTAAATTTAATATTATAGTGGGTGCATCAAAGTTAGATCACACATTTTTTATGAAAACAACATATGTATACTGGGATACCAATATAAATAAAGAAGTTTTTGTATCTAGGGAAGACAATGAATGATGAAGGGTGCTACTCTTAATACTAGAAGCACATAAAAAAAAGCAAAAAGAACAAAAATTTGAAAGAAAAAATTAAGGGCTTCCTATTATCTTCACATCAATAGAATTATAGAGTCCAAAAATACAATATCAAAACCCACATGGGTGCCTTCCTTATAGTATTTAGTGAAACAAACCTCCAAATCACTAGTTAGAACCACCCTAGCCATCCTACGTGCCTTATGTAGATATTTTCCACTACCCAAGTTGGTTCTAGATACTTATCCCTAACTTTTGAGGCTAACCAACTTATCATTATATTATTTTAACAAACTTTATTTCCTATAACCAGTTCAAGATAATTTAAAAATTACATTTTCATGTAACCCAAATTTTGGAGACCATAACTTACAAACGATTGACCTAATTTGGTATTATAAACCCCTTTTGGAATTGACAACAACTATTATACAATACTTGATTGTGGAGGCATCTATGAGTGGAGGTTTGACCTTTCTTAGGAGCTATTTATGCCTTTAAAACTTGTCCTAATTATTTTATACCAAAAATCTGCAACAACTTTACTAATACATATAATAGGCAAATGAAAGTCATATAGCAGAATGATATATCAGTGATGAACCTCTACCAATGCAATTAGAACATTCCAAGCTCACATGATCAACATGCTATAAAGAGTAAGCTTCCATAATTAGTAACTCTACACTAAAATAATCCTTATTTAAAAGACAAAAAATGGAACTATTTTTAGGTGATGCAAGATTTCCCTTATACCTAGGATGCTCTTGTATCAATGGCACATGGTAATTTCTAGAAGTAAAAATGTCATGTCTTAGATGTTCAAAGGAAAACCATGATCTCCAACTTCCTCCCTTACTAGCAATGATGAATCTTCTAAAGTCGTCCCTTTCGTTTTGACCAGATAATCACCATATGTTACATTCCTTGTACTTCTACCAACATGATTGTCCAATATCTCCTCAATCTCCTTTGTAGCTGAAGTAATTATCTTAATCGTAATACTCCATTATAATTTTTTGACCACATTTTCATTTCCTTCTTTATGATTTTCAAATTTAAAAGTTTAAATATTACTAAAATATTCAATTCACTAGGAAACTCTACATCATGGGCATTTCCAAAATCAAGTATTTTTAGTGTCTTGCATGGTCCAAACTTCTCTATTTTTATCTTGTTATATGTACCTACTAGATATTTATACTTCCTCAAAAGAACAATGACATCACCCTCAACTTGAAACTCTATATGGCTCATTATCTCATATTGCTTAGCCTTACATTTTGTATTCATCTTGGTAATATGCTTCCTTACCTCCTCACAGACATTCTTTAAATGTTTTTGGGAAATCTGTAGCATCAACACTACTAATCATTCCTTTACTCAAATTCCCTACTCCCATATATAATCTACAATTGTGATTTTCCAGTGT
Source organism: Cupressus sempervirens (assembly GCA_028749045.1). Classification (NCBI taxonomy): domain Eukaryota; kingdom Viridiplantae; phylum Streptophyta; class Pinopsida; order Cupressales; family Cupressaceae; genus Cupressus; species Cupressus sempervirens. Next base: position 98,108,179 of record CM053790.1, read on the forward strand.
TCCAGTCGACATAATTACAACGTATGAATTTTGCCTATGATAAACTCAAATTCCATACTTTTGGCTTATCTCAAAATAAACATCTCTATGAATTCTCCAAACTCCTATTCAAAGTATATCCATGTCCATCAGTTTGTGAATGATGTGATGAGTTGAATTTCAAATCTATATTCAATTTCTACTATAGTGTACACTAGAAATATCCAACAAACTTGGTATCTGGATCTAAAATTATGCCCTTTGGTAGAACATGTAGTCTGACCACTCCTCTAAAAATGTTTTTTTACATGTGAACAACATCACTACTCTTCTTGTATGGAATCAAATGTATCATCTTTGAAAAAATATCAAATACTAAAAAAATTGAATTATGCCCTTGCTGAGTCCTTGGTAAACCAAGAGCAAAATTCATGCTAACATCCTACCATGGCTTCTCTAGTATAGATAATGGATGATACACCTCTTAAATTTGATTCACTCCTTTTTCCATCAGATATAATTTTCAACTCTATTAAAATTTCTTAACATCTTGTTGTAACTATGGTTAGTAGTAATTCTCATTAACTAAAGAGATAGTTTTTTCTTGACTTAAATGTCCAAGAAATCCTTGACTATGCTTCTCCTTGATGAGATTTTACCTTATAGAGCTTCTTAGAATGTGCCAAAAAATCCTTTGAATAGCATAACATCCTAGATTATGAAATCTAACTACTTTTCCTATCAAATGTATCAACTTATATACAATCTTCCCAAGCTTTACTATAGGTTGTATGCACAAAGTTACGGTACCAAAAGGTCCCAAATTTTTTTTAATCTAAGGTATAGTACAATAACACTATAGTGTGAATGAACTATAGTGTAAATATGCTATAGTTCAGGTGTAAAGAGCCTTAGGCTCATGAAATTAAAAAGCTAGTGTTATCGCACTATAGTACAATTGAACTGTAGTACAATCATGTTGGTGAAAAAAGTTATAAATAAAAAACCTAATGGTTTTCCCACATTTATCTCTACTTTATGGAATTTCAACATCTTGCTTCCTATCCAAGTACTATAATCATGTTATTCAAAGTTAAAAAATAGCACAAAATTGCATCAAAATGGCTCTGCATCATCAGAATTCACAAACTAATGGAAGCATTATGAATCTTAGCTCTTATTTTTGCTAAATTTTTTTTTTTCTAATCATTTCTTTCAATTTTTATTTTGAATTTTTTTAATTCAAAATATTATTTTTTAATGATTAGGATCACCTAATTCTCGTATGGATAATGCACTGCACAATCGACCATGAAATGCACCAAACCCTCCACATAATCAACCTAAAAATCCTCAAAATAAAGAACAACCACTTCCACATGGATGATGATAGATGACTTCCTTAATGCCACATTTGATATTGATACATAGGAATAATGGAACATTTGGCATTGATACACAAGTATAATGCCACAATTGCCATTGATACATAGGTAAGTAAAAATAATTATATGTTAAGATTTTTTAAACACATCTCATATGCACACAAAATGATTAATTAATTAGTATGTCTTAACATTGTTCATAATTTAGGGCCAGAGCATTACTAGCAATAATACTAATCCCTTGACCTCCTTTTACACTGCATCACTGACTCCACATGTATCTATTAATGTTTTTATTTAAGTTAATACATCTATGTATCATGTAGTAATTTGAAATGTTAACTCAAAAATTTTATCCATAAAAATTAGTTCTATGGTGGACCATTGACTTTCACATTGGACTTTGAGCATGGGTGTGATACCACTCATGTAGAGGTATATTTGTTTTCATGTTAATCTGATTTGATTGAATATATTTATTCAATTAATCAATGAATAATTAGCTGAATTATCTTATTACATGATCATATGCAAAGTTAGAGTGCTCATAGTGATGTTGATTTGGGTTCACATGGCTTTTAGAAGACTTCATTTTCCCCAAAGTTATAATACATTTACTAATGCATTTTAGTTGGTATGTCTATTGTACATTATTCTGCACATGCATGTGATGAATGGGATGTCTCATAGAATACATGTGCAATAGGAAAATGTTGCACCTTATGCATTGCACCAATATATATGATAGGGAAATGAAACTCATCTAGCAGGGTGATATATCTAAAATGAACTTTTTACCAAAGAAATTAGAACATTTTGAGCTCACATGACCAACTTACTATAAAAAGTAAGCTTCCACAAATAGTAACTTTGTAGTAAAACAATAGGACCACCTTTAATAGTGGTCTATATGATAAGAACAATTAGCACAATATAGGCATCAAAACATAGAGAAGCATCAACAATTGGGCGACAAGAATGTGCAAGTTGTGTGAAAACTCAACTTCAAATCAAGCAATTGAAACATAGGTGACAATAAGTAAAATGTTGGTGTAATCTTAATATGAAGACTAATCCATAATGTAAGACAAAAAAATTGTACTCACTCTAATAAAATAATTAACTCATCTATCACTAATAATATATTGACTATATATATTTAAACTAGAGCTACGAAAATTATTTGCTATAATTGAAATATATAATTGAAGGAATCATGGTTTAATAAAAAATAGCTAGAGCTAGTAAGGATCATCCTTTCTCTCTATCATCTGTATGATGGATACTGGACTAAAATAAAAACATGTTTATTAAGAAAAAACAAACACACAAAATTCAATTGAAAAGAAACATACTAATAGAAGGTTAAAAGAAGAAAGGAAAAGAGAATGGAATGAAACATATAGCTTACTAAGATTGAATCTAGAGGGATCATAATACAAGGACTAAAAAGATAAAATAATGTATTGAAATATTTAAGATATCATTCTCAATATGGGAGAGGTGGAAAAACTAAGAACTCAATTGTAAATTAGAAAGACTACAAAATTATGGTATATTGATTACCATGTTATTATTGATGCCTAAAAGAATTGATTTTTTTAATGATGATGTCATTATTATTACTTTTTAAAGGAGAAAATACACATTCTGTTACATTTTATTTCCCTAAAGAGTGTTTGTTATAGTTAGTGAAAGTGAATTAAAAGAGAAAGTATGTCATCTACTAATATGTAACCAATATGTTTCAAGGAATGACCCTTGACCTCTTCTGGATATATGTATATTTTTTTTTCTAGTGAGTTTAGAGATATTAATATGAGATTTAGCTTATTATTATATGCAAGAGTTTATCGAAACTCATATGTTCTTCATTTAAATATAGTCTATTACTATTAATTACTATGATGCATGTTGAATAAATTCATAGATGTTACCAATTTGATAAGGTTATATAGAAGATTATTAAGATTTCTTAGCCAAATGTTATTTTTCATGAAAGACAATATACTCTAGATATGTTTCTACATAAGAACTTTTAAACATTAATATTTACTTTTCTCCAATTTACAAGTTAGGTGTTTGATAATTTATTCATAGAGTTTTCATTCAATGGGTGGTCATTTTGTATTTTCTAATTTGAGGAATTTTCAATAGAATCTTAACCAAAGCTATCTCTCTTTGAAATTTTTTGACTTTCTTATTACTCTCTCTCTCTCTCTCTCTCTCTCTCTCTCTCTCTCTCTCTCTCTCTCTCTCTCTCTCTCTCTCTCTCTCTCTCTCTCTCTCTCTCTCTCTCTAATTTCAATTTCCAAGATGCATAGTTTGAATAAAAAGACAAAAAGAAAAAATAAAATTTGTCATTAATGACTGATGGAAGTATAAAAAAGATAACAAGATATTGAGAAGGTGGGGGGGGAGGTGAATCATAATATTAAGCACTTTTATTTTTCATCAATTCATTCACACATTCACTAGTTCACTTATAGATGTAAAACGTGTAATATATAAATTTGATCTATCACATGAATGAAAATAAATATGTAACACAATATTTTTTACCTAGAAACCCTCCAAGGTGAAGATAAAACTAGGGTGGGGATGACACCCACAAATCTTCACTACTATAGTAATACAATTAACAAGTTAGGGTTACAATGTTTAATCACAATATATGATCTACCCTATTAAAAAGGGATCTTCTGTGTGAGGGGTTTGTGTTATTAAAGGGGACTAGTAGGTCTCACTTTGTTAGAGGATTTAACACTTACAATAAAGTAAGGACTCTATCACGAGATTTACAAGGATTTTTTTAGAACCACTCTATTAAGAGATTTACTACAGTTCAAGTTGGTTAGAACTAATTCAGTGCCTGACTCTCACTATCTTTGTAAGTTGTTTATGAGTCTTCTCCTTGCTAAAAAATCCTCTCTTCTAATTTGATAATACTTTTCTTCCCCTTCACTACTCTAATCTATGGTCACTTTCTCTGTTACGAGATAACAAAACACATTTACTGACTTTTGATCTTATCTCAATCTTTCACTTCACTATTTGCATGTTACTCCTAGGTTGCATACACACTCTTCTTCTCTTATTTTATCACCATAAAAGTCATCACCACATGATCTAGGTTAAGATATTGTCTATTTAAATACTTATATAAAGATTTTTCTAGATACTTCCATAATTTACCTCTTCATCTAAATCATCAATGACAAGACATAGGGATTTATGATCCGCATCATTAATGTGTAAAACTCTCTATAATAACCTCTGCATATATGATATATTCCATTTGTGACAGCTTAAAAATGATTTACCTCAAAATTTATTCTATTGTATTGCTCAACCTTTACTATTTTTTAATACTAAACATTGATTTTACTTGGTCTAAATCATGATCAACATGTCTTATCTAACTCGACACTTGTATGTTTTGTAATGCTTGGTCAATTTTGAGCTCAAGTTGTATGGAAAATAACTAATGACCATACACTTACTTGGCTCCTATAGAGCTTAGTACATACTTACTCAAGTACATGACTCGGCTTGCATAGAGTAGCTTAGTCATACTGATGACTATCTAACTCTACCTAGTAAATGACTATGTGTTTACTCCTAATAGACAATAATGGTTAGTGATACCAACAAATTCATTTCGCTATTGTTTTTGAACACTTATGTCATAGCTTCTTGGGTTGAATAGGTGGGAGAAAACCATATTGATCAATAAATTTTGTTTGAAATTGGGTGATCATGGACAATGCATGATTTGGGAATGTAGTTCTTTTTGCCTAAAAAATGTAATTTTGCAACTATAATCTTGTAGGTAAGTCAATTAAGTTGTCAGCCACTCAAATATTTTGATCTTTTTTTATAATATCTTAAGCTAATTGCATCTCCCTTTGCATGACCTCCAAATAAGGTATCAACATTTCTTGAATAAAAATCAATTTAGATTTGATATTGCTATCATTTGTCTGAAGCTTGACCAATGTTCCTTGAATATTTAGTAAATTATTGTGATCATCAATACTAGATCCTACTGGTTGTGAAATAATATTTTTGGATCTGTTCATCTCATTTTCAAACTAGTGTATTTGTGTTTGAATATTATTTGTGAATCTTGGCACATCTAACAAAATATTCTATATAGATGTTGTACTTTCTATATAAGTTCTGCCATAACCTATACATGGTCTTACAATTGTACTTTTTGCTCAGCAATGGTTATGGAAACTTTATAGAAAACCTTATTCTTGAATCTTCTAGTTGACCAATCCATAAATTTTCCATTCGAGTCCATACTACAAGCATTTAAATGTTAAACAATATTTATAGGATGGGTGATCATTGAGACTCCTTCGTCAAGATTTTGAATATCAAAAGCATCAAATAAAAAAATTTACATCATAAAGTACTTTCTTTTTTTTATGTTCTCTTCTTAACTATTCTTGTTGTTTCTTTTTTCACCAAAACCTCTTGTAACGAATTTATTTGTTCCTAGATGAGATTTTCCATATGTAATTGTGGCATCTCAATTATTTCATTCATGATTGACTTCAATATCTAGTGAAGTATCATTTATTGCATTTCTTTTGCTTGGTGAAGGAGTGCTACTACTCAACATACTTTGGGAGTTGGTGAGGTAGTTTCACCACTCAGTCATGCTTGTGCTTTAGTGATTGAGAAAAAAATGATCACACTCAGTTCAACTCCACTTACCTATTTATTTTACTCAAAGTGAGGTGCTAAAATAGTTTGACTATCTATATTTGTGTCTTTCAGCTTGGTTCCTACCTCTGTACTTGTTAGCCTTGATTTCTTGGCCTCTAGAATGTTAGGGGTGTTAGCAGATACTAGTGACATGCTACTTTATGGACTCCAAACATCTAAACTTCCTCCACTACTATAATAATATTTGACGGTCATAGTTTCAATCCCTTTCTCTATCTCTTCTTGCTTCATTGATAGCCCAAAAATACTTTACCAAAGATAAGCATCCTATTGTGCTACAACCAAGGATAAATTTAAGAAACCTCGCCCATGAAAAATATGCAAAATGGTAGAAAACTCAAAATTTAATGTGTAGGAAAAAAATTAATTGGGGACAACTTTTTTTGTTCAAGGCAAGGGAGAAAGTTATTTTCTATTAGAAATTTTTTCCTTTGTGTATCAAAATTTAATAATAATTGTCAAGAATTATTATTATTTTTTGCATGCAAGAAAATCTAGGTAATTTTTTTTATTGGTCATGGGTATGTGCAGGATCATGGTGTACCAAACTATGGCCTTAAGTGGCAATGAAAAACCAGCAAATCAGGGTTATGTCAACTTGACACAAAATTTTAAAGTGGTTCTGGACTTTATATCAAAAATTTGTAAGAAAATAATATGTAGGAAATTGAATCTAGCTTCTAAACTACAAGGCCTTATCTAGAGAAAAATTATTTGATTGGTCAAAAGTTTGGATTTTAATGTAGTACTACAAAAATTTCAGGGTGAAAATAAAAAGTAGGTGTATGTATGACCACCTTAATCATAATCAAATGATTATATTTTTAAATATAATTTTATATATAAAAATTAGACTCATGCTTGGATGTGACACATATTTTTGGCAATTTTTATTCCAAATAAATAATTAATTATGAAATTTCTACTATACTATTTGAAGAATTTAAAAACTCCCATGTCTAACCGCCTTAACTAGTTGAAAAAAAATCAAAATTAAGTTTTTTTTTTTTTTCTTATACTAGTCAAAGCATAGAATGTGACGCATCTTTTGGATTTCACAAATCTTATACGGTTTGAAAGTTATAGCTATTTTTCAACTAGTATGTCAATCAACACTTTGTAGCTAACTCCATTGGAAAATAAGTAATAATTACTCACTGAACTCGTAATTTGACAAAAATTACATTTATGAAAAGCTAAGAACATTCTTAAGAAACCCTTTTCATTACACAAAATTTTGGTTTAAAAAAAGTCATCAGCTACATGCTTGAAGTAAAAAGCACATAAGAACATGCCAAAAACACATTTTTGGGATGTTTTAAAGATGACCATATAAGGTTGGTATTGAAAGATATAGTAGGAATTATAAAGGTATTAATTGTTTTCATTTAGTATCAGGATGGGTGGGAAAAAAGTGGGAATAGATTTTGAAATTCTTTGAGGCATTTCAGAACTACATATTTTTCAGATCACCACTTTTTGGCACACCATGATCCTGCACATACCCTCATAAAAGATTTTGTAATGTAAGAAAAGAGTTAATTGTTTTATATAGCACAAAATATTAATATAGTTGCCTAATTTGTTAGTAGCTACAGAAAGATTATTTAAATTTTTGTTTATAGAGTCACGCGTAGGGCATGACCCATATTCCAAGTGTACAATGTAAAGTGTACTTGTAGTTTTCCAATTCATTAATATTTAATTATTAATGTGTCCTTTTGTGTTGCCAACTTTGTCATCATCACTTTTAATGTTATTGTTGTTATCATGAAAAAAATTGATGTAGACCTTCGATGTTATATGGATCAGTGGCCCTAACATTATTTTGAGACTAATTTTAAATGTTATAACATAAACTTTAATGCTTCCCTAAATCAAGAAATATATCCCAATGTCCTAAAATAGTGGACTAAACGAGGGTAGTCAAAGACACGCATCAATAAAATGATAGGCGATGCTTGGCCCAAGGAAAAATAGTTTTGGATTCTATGGGTGGAATGACATTGTCTAATAAAAAGGCATTAGTTAAATGGAAAAAAATATTTTAAGATAATTGTGTCATATGTATAGATTATGTTGGTGATTGGACTGAGATTTGGGACCAATAATGTGTAAAGTAATTGGGGATTACCCTCAATTTTGGAGCCAAATTATTTAATATCTTGGTGACCTATTTGACCTTGTATATAGGTTTTATTCACCAAATTGTGATTTCATGAAGAGATAGAATCACCAATTGGCAAATATTTGCCACTAAAAAAATTACTACCTACTACTTCCATTTATTCCATAAAATCAAAAACATTCTATACTTAGGGACAAAACTGCTCCTATACTTCACCAAAAAAAATCCTATTGATCTTGGGATAGATCAGGCATGACTTTGACTAAAGTGTTAGTCCTTATCATTTTCTCTTCTTCCTTTGCATACTGCCATCTTCTTTCTAGTCTTTCAAATAAGTCCTTGGGTTCTTCTTCTGAATATCACTAGGAGATAGCTTATGATTAGCAATCATATCTACCATAGCCTCCTCAATTTTGATTCTATGAGTATTATCTAGTCTATCATATTTTACATATATAAAGAAGCATAATCCTGAAGATGTTCTTAGATCTACACACACCTCATCAATAGAATTTGAATTTCCTTTGGGTGGTCCTCTAACCAATCTCCTTCTCTTAGGTTTAGGGGCACTAGACTTTTTAGTCTCTACTACTCTCTATTTTGCATTCTACTTAGCACAAGTAGTTTTCCTAGTTCTTGGCTTAGTTGGTTGTGGAGGAGAGAGGGGCATCACTAATGGCTTATTCTTAGTTCTTTGAGCCTTCTTACTCAGTGGAGTGACAAAAACTATGGCTTTATCATTGTTATGTTCTTCTTTCCCTCATCAATACTTTCTTTTTCTTCATCCTTTATAAGACCTTGCATTATCTTTAATGGTTCCTTTATCTTGCCTAGGGTGCTTAATTTTTCTTCTATCTATTCAGTCATTGTTTTCCTTTTCTTCTCCTTGGAAACTATCTTGATATTTATAGTTATTCACACCTTAGCTTCCTCATATCTTCCAAAACATTTAGCCTCAATTTCTATTTCTTCTTTCAAAAGTGCAATAGTGTTTACACTCACTAAATTACTATCAATTTCATAGCAAAAAATTTGTAGCCAAGCCTTCCTTGACTTTACTGCCTACACAAATGTATTTTAGATATCTAGAAGAAAACATATGCCATTGTAATATCATGTAACCAATTCTTTAGGTATCCTCATCCTTGTCTTCATTCTTTTCCTAAATTCCTTAAATTAAGCATCCATGACATTCTCAAAGTTTTCTCCTAATTGAGTAATGTATTCACTTATATGTCTTGTCACTAGTTTGTTTTGTTCTTAAACAATGTGACTGATACTAGGAAAATAGTTCTCAATATAAAAGAAGATAAATACAATGAGGGATCCAAACTTACATGTTGAATTATTTTCTTTCCTAATAGATGACAAATTATTTGCTAGTTGTAATCTTTGGAGCTTGGAATGATTATATTCATGATCTTTCATCACTATCTTCTATGCGTGATCCACTGCCATACACGGTGCATTGTTGAATCTTCTTGATTGGTAAATTTTGTGATGTATAACTCTCATGAAATTTTTTATTAGTGGATCAAAAATGATTATAATAGACAAACCTCATCCATTCCACTTGGCACCTATATTTTCCTTAATTTCCTCTTGACTTAGGCATCAGATGGTTTTCTTCTGATCTAGGGTAGGATATGATGTAACTCTATGAATCATTTTCTTTGTGATCTCCATGAGTCCATTCTACAAACAATACTTCATATCATGGATTCTACTCAAAACTATTTTAATCCATTTGATCATGAAATTTCTTGGAAATTCTATGGCATGAGTTAACCCTTTCATTTTAAGAACTTTAAACTCATCCTTCAATATTCCTTCATTACATAACTTCTCATATGCTTCTCTTATCTCATAGTCTCCTAGTTCTTTGATCTTATACACGTAAAAAATCCTAACATCATGAATCATAATAACATTGGGTAGTATCAAGGATAGCACATCCATTGAATCTCCTTTCATTGTAATTTCCTGAACATCATGAAACTTTGGTGTACAACAAGTGTCATTTATCACCAATTGAATTTTAGTAAGATCTTGTCTAATTCAAGTATTAGATGAAGCTATCATATTCACCATTATGATTTGAAGTCTTTAATTTCTCCTCTAAATTACTCAACAGGGTCTAGATATTTACTTGCTCCAGCTTCTTGTCCAAATTGCTCTTGAAATATTTGCTAGTCAAATTGCCAAATCACTCTATGCTCTTGAAATATATGTACAAGGTGTGATATATACCTTCTTTTGATAAATTAGGGTCTCCATTAATGTTATTTACTTAGGTAGGTGGAATCCAGCTACCTTGGTTGACTTTGGTTTCTCTGAACTAGGTCTTTTCTTTATAGCTTGGTCTCTTCCATATCACTAGGTCTCTACAATTTTACTTGGTCTCTACAATTTGATTCAGTCTCTACTATTTCATTTGGTCTCTACCATTTCACTTCTTAAGTGCTTGGTCCACGTTACACTGCTTAGTCAACATAGATAATTTTACTAATGTGCAACAACCCTCCACATATATGTTCTTATGCATCTCTATATATGCAAATATGAACTTTGGCACATTTCTTGTAGGGAACTGATGTATAATATATCAATTAAATATAAACTTCCATAGATATCTTTCTTTCTTAGTTTGAGATGACATGATCACTTTCTCCATTGGATTGGGTGACCTCTACTCCATTTGCTCCACTATTTCCATCTTCTATTTTATTTTTCCATTTTTTATTCATCTCCTAAGTTATTTTCTCAATGACTTGTTTTCCTTTACCTTTTTCTTTTGTTTGATTTTTTGGATGTACTTGAGTCTTGCAATGATTTCTTACATGTGCACATAGAATTATGTGGACCTATTCGAATAGATAGCTATAGTGGAGATACATTTTTCATTCTTTTTGTTGATGATTATTTTAGAATGGTGATTCTAATGTATCTAAAAGAAAAGTCTAAAGCATTTCAAAAATTCAAATGGTATCTAGAAAGAGTAGAAAAATAAACTAGAATGAAGCTAAAATGTTTGAGATCACAGAAACGTGGTAAATTTATTTCCAATGAGCTCAATGAATTCTTCATTAAAAATGGAATTAAGAGATAGGTATCATCCCTTGCCACACCTCAATAGAATGGTATAGCTAAAAGAAGGAACAAATACATCATATATTTGCAGGAACATTGATGATAGAAAATAATGTTGCAATCAAATACCAGAAAGAAGCAATCAGTATTGTAGTGCATAACTTAAACTAAGTATAGTTGAAGAAAGACTCAAATCAATTTCCTTATGAACTATGGTATTCTTACAAACCGAATGTAAGTTACTTGAAAGTATTTGGTAGAAAATGTTATATCATCAAAGAATCTAGGAAAGGTAAATTTGATATTAAACATGATGAAGGTATATTCCTAGGATACTCCTGAAGAAGTAAAGCATACAAATGTTTGAATTTTTCTACAAATAAAATCATAGAAAGTACACATGTGAGAATTGATGAGTTTATAGAAAAGAGTGAAGAGGAAAGTAGAAAAATCCTGAGGATTATAGAAGGTTTGTGTATTGCGAACCTAATACTAACCCAATCTATTTGGAAGTTAGAAAGTTTCATATCGTGAGTCCTGAAAATCTCCAAAATATACAAAGTTGCATCCAATGTAACTTGAGTCACAGTTTGAAGGATCTAAGTCATAGTTAGAAGCTACTGAGTTTTTGCTAGAGAAAACCAAGTCTGAGGGACTCGAGTCTCAAGAAATGAGACCTAAGCTTAATATACAAGACCATGAAGAGGTTAGTGGAATAGACTCCAAATCCAAAGAATATATATTAGTAAGATATGTCAGAAGGCATCATGTACCTAATCAAATCATTGGAAATAAGTCAAATGGAACAACAACAAGAAACAAATTGAAAGGTACATGTTTTCTTGCTAAATTTGAACCTAGAAATATTAAAGACGATTTGACTAATGAAAGTTTGATTGAAACTATGAATGAAGAAATATAATAGATAGAGAAGAATAAGACTTGGACTCTTGTTCTGAGACCAAAAGATAAAAATCTAATTGGCAATAAGTAGGTTTTTAGAAATAAGCTGAATGAAGGAGAAGTTTCAAGAAACAAAGAAAGGTTAGTTTGTAAAGGTTATTCTCAAGAAGAAGGTATTAATTATGGTGTAACTTTTGCTCCTTATGCAAGATTAGAAGGTGTTAGAAATTTACAAGCATATGCAACATTTAGAGGTTTTAAAGTTTATGAAATGTATATAAAATTTGCATTCTTGAATGAAATTATTGATGAGGAAGTCTACATAGAATAACCTGAAGGTTTTTTAGATCCTAGAAAAAGAGATATGGTCTAAAAATTACACAAAGCATTGTATGGTCTCAAGAAAGCTCCAAGAGCTTGGTATGAAAGACATCATAACTACTTGATAAAGATTGGTTTTCAAAGAAAAAATGATAACAATAGTTTGAATATCAAAAAAGAACCAGACACGAAGATTTTTTTGGTAGAAATATTTTTAAATGGCACTTTATTTATAGGAAATGATGACTTGTACAAAGCATTGTTAGAAGAAATTAATAATTGATTTGACATATCTATGTTCGGAGAGATAAAATTCTTTGTTGAATTGTAAATCTAGTAGAAGAAAGATGGTATCTACATTACACAATCAGAATATATCAAGGAGATACTGAATAAGTTTGGAATGGAAGATTCAAGATCAGTTGGAACTCCTATGTCTACAGGACATAAGCTTTCTAAAAATGATGATTCCAAGGAGGTAGTTTAGACCACATATAGATCAATAATTGGAAAATTGTAGTATATACAGTATGTACAGTACTTTCCTGATTAGTCACCACAATCTAACAATCTCCCACTTGGGGACTGATCAGGCTCCACACTAAACAAAAATCTCCCACTTGGAGACTGATCCTGTAGCAATACAACTACCACATGGGGCTCCCACGGGATCAAACCATCCTGGACTTTACTGTTCTTTTATTCATGTTCAGTCTAAAAGACCAACCAAATCTGAAGGGGATTTCAGCTTCTCCCTTGTTACAACCTTTGTCAACATATCTACTAGATTGTCATTGGTATGTATCTTCTCTAGCTTTAACTATCCATCCCCAAAAATTGATCGAATAAAATGGTACCGCAACTGTATGTGTTTGGTCTTAGAATGCAGAGCTGAATTCTTAGCAAGATGAATGGCACTCTGACTATCTGTGAACAAATAATTATCCTTCTGAGGATGTCCCAATTCTTCCAAGAAGAACTGACGCCATATCATCTCCTTGGTTGCCTCTGTAGCAGCAACATACTCTGCCTCTGTAGTGGATAAAGCATTAATCTTCTGTAACCTAGAAACCTAGCTCACGGCTGCCCCACCAACAGTAAACACATAACCTGTAGTACTCCGCCTGGTATCAATATCCCCTGCCAAATTTGAGTCAACTTAGCCCTGTAAATCAGTAGTAGAGCCCCCAAAGTGTAAACACTTATTGGATGTTCCTCTCAAATATCTGAGAATCCACTTGACAGCATTCCAATGCTCAAATCTTGGATGACTCATATACCTGCTAACGACTCCCACTACATGTGCAATATCTGGCCTAGTACATACCATAGCATATATCAAACTTCCTACAGCTAAAGCATAGGGTACCTTGGACATCTTATCCTCCTCTTCCCATGTCTTGGGACACATCTCCTTAGTCAATTTCAAATGACTAGGTAAAGGTGTGCCGACAGATTTAGCATTCTCCATACAGAAACGTTGCAACACCTTCTCAACATAATTAGCCTGAGATACCATCAAGGTTCTGTTCTTCCTATCTCTGCAAATCTTCATACCAAGGATTTGTTTTTCTACCCCCAAATCCTTCATAGAAAATGCATGTGCTAATTGACATTTCAGCCCCTTAATATGATCCATGTTAGACCCAGCTACAAGCATATCATCAACATATAAACATAAAATAATGTAGCTATCATCATCCAACCTCTTAAAATAAACACAGTAATCTGAATGACACCTATTATATCCATGCTCATGCATAAAACTATCAAATTTCAGATACCATTGACGAGCGGCTTGCTTCAAGCCATATAAACTTTTCTTCAATTTGCACACTAAGTTCTCCTTACCTTTGACCTCAAAACCCTGTGGCTGAGCCATATATATTTATTCATCAAAATCACCATGAAGAAAGGCTATTTTAACATCCATCTTCTCTAAATGCAAATCTTTAGTAGCCACAAGACTTAAAATCGTACGAATAGAAGTCATATTAACAACAGGAGAAAATATCTCATCAAAATCAATTCCTTTTTTCTGTGCAAATCCTTTTACAACTAACCTGGCCTTAAATCTTTTCTTACCTCCTTCCTCTTCTTTCAACTTGTAAACCCACTTATTCTGTAAATCATTTTTACCTACAGGCAACTTGCACAAATCCCATGTCTTATTTTTCAGCAAAGAGTCCATTTCATCTTTCATTGTAGAGTTCCACTGAATCTTAGTATCCACCTGCATAGCTTCATCATAACTTTCAGGTTCACCAGCATCAATAAGTAAAATAGAATACAAAGACAGAGAAACCTTTGTGGAGGTCTAATTTGCCTTGTTGACTGTCTAACATTTACTGGTGTGTGTTGTATTTTTTGTTGTAGTTGTTGCACATCACAAGGAATGGCTGGAACATCAGCTTTTGGAGTATCATCCAGCACTACATAATCATCTTCTTTCTTCTCATGTTGCTGCAACAGATCTTTGTACAATACTTTCTCATTGAATATGACATCGCGACTTCTAATAATTTTAAGATTTTCAAAATCCCAAAGCCTATAACCAAATTCATTAATGCCATATCCAAAAAAGAAAAATTTCTTTGATTTAGCTTCTAGCTTGGTTCTATTTTCAGAGTCTATATGAGCAAAAGCTTCACAACTGAAGATCTTGAGAAAATAATAACTTACCTTCTTACCAGTCCATGCTTCCTCTAGAATACCACAGCCCAAAGGGGTAGAGGGACCTCTATTAATCAAATATACTATAGTATTGATAGCCTTCACCCACATGTGTAAGGGCAACCCAGCATGCAACCTCATGCTCCTTGCGCACTCCATTATAGTCCTGTTCATGCATTCAGCCACTCCATTTTCCTCTGGAGTCCTTGGAATAGTTTTTTGTCTACAAATACCATTAGTGGAGCAATAATCTTCAAATTCATGACTACAATACTCACCACCATTATCAGATTTGAGACATTTTAATTTCTTACCAGTCTCATTTTCAACCAAGCATTTCCATTTCTTAAAAGTTTGAAATACATGAGATTTTTGTCTAAGGAAATAAACCCATACTTTTCTATTTGCATCATCAATAAATGTAACATAATAATGAGAGCCACCAAGGGAAGATACTTGACCCGGTCCCCATACATCTGTATGGACAAGCTCTAATTTCTCCTTTTTGTTTTCCTTCCTTGTCTTTACACAACTCACTCTCTTTTGTTTTCCATACACACAACTTTCATAGAAATCTATATTCACACATTTTAGACCCAGTAAAAATTTCCTTGAATGAAGTACTTTCATACCTTTCTCACTCATGTGCCCAAGTCTATTGTGCCACAACACTGTATTAGAATCTACAGCAGCTATTTATTCTCCCTGCTCAACTACAGTAATTGTTCCTGAATATTCATTTTTCTCTGAAACAATCAAAGTAGAAGGAACAATTTGACCTGTACAAAGATATAAGGTGCCTACTTTCACACCTTTTGCTACTACAAGGGAACCTTTTGAAACCTTCCAATATTTATCATTAAAAGTAACTACACAACCCTCATCACTGAGTTGCCCTGCTGAAATTAAATTCCTACTCAGCTTTGGAACATGTCTTACCTCATGTAGTAGCCAATGATTCCCATTCTGCAACTTAATCTTAATTTTTCCCTTTCTAACAATCTGACAGGGTTCATTATCCCCCAAATAAAAAAGCCCAAAATCCCCTTGGACATAATCAATGAAATAACCTCTATGAGGTGTAGCATGAAATGAAGCACCAGAATCTCAAACCCATGAATCATCAACACTCTCTAAAGAAAGAAGCAAAGAATCCTCTTCGGATTTGTTACTTACCACATTTGCCTCCTTGTCTCCATCTGATTTATCTCCTTCATTT
This sequence comes from Cupressus sempervirens, assembly GCA_028749045.1. Lineage (NCBI taxonomy): Eukaryota > Viridiplantae > Streptophyta > Pinopsida > Cupressales > Cupressaceae > Cupressus > Cupressus sempervirens. The sequence continues at coordinate 98,124,617 of CM053790.1, forward strand.
TTCTTTCGATTCCAGCAATCTTTCTTTCTATGCCCTGGTTTCCCACAGTACCAGCAATCATTTGGTCCTCTCGATTGAGACCTCCTCCCCTTTGACTTTCCTCTTGATTTCCCACAATTTCCAGAGTTACTTCCTCTTTCAGTCGTTCTTCCCCTGCTTTGTGCATTTAAACCACTTCCTGATGTAGATCCACCTGAGGATTTTCTACGAGTTTCCTCACTTAAAATAACATCGATCACATCATCATATTTTAGGGTACTAGATCCAGGAACAAAATTACTCACCGTCATTACCAAGCCATTCCAGCTTTCAAGCAAAGAACACAAAATCAAGATAGCCCTAATTTCTTCATCAAAATTGATACCCACAGAAGATAATTGACTAGTAATAGTATTAAACTCATTTAAATGATCTGCAATAGATCCACCTTCTGCCATTTTCATATTAAATAAACACTTCATGAGAAATACCTTATTTGAAGTGGAGGGCTTTTCATATAGTGTCGCTAGGGTTTTCATCAAATCTTCTATCGTCTTTGCTTTTGTAATATTAAATGCCACTGATGGTGCCAAGCATAACTAAATGCTTTTGAGTGCCTTTCTATCCAAAAGATCCCATTTAGCCTCTGACATAGTTCCCTGATTCTTGGCTTTGCCTTCCAACGGCTTCCATAAATCCTTCTGATATAAATAGTCTTCCATTTGCATCTTCCATAACGGGAAGTTCTACCCATTAAACCTGTCAACCCTCAACTTACCCTCATCTGCCATCACTCCCACTCAACCGTGAGACTCCCACTTAACCTTGAGACTTTCCTATAGAGGATAACTAAAAAAAAACCTCGCTCTAATACCACTTGTTAGGATAAACCACAGATAGAAATAAAAACTACATGCAAATATAACCAATAACAGAAAATAATAGAACACACAAAAAATGAACACAAGGCACCAAGAGTTAACATGGTTCACCCAATCCCTGGGCTACGTCCACCAAAAAGAAAGTCTGATCTTATTACAATCTAGTGATTACAACCTGATTACAATCTGTAATCCCTTACAGCTCAATACTGCCACAAGAACCAATTTTGCATCACAACATTATGAAAAATACCCAACCCTAAGCCCTTTTATACAAGTATTAAACCATTTTAGGGTTATAACATGTTGGCCAAATGTCGGCCATAATATGTCATCTACCATGTCGGCCACTGCCTGAACCCCACTATTTATGAAGTATGTACAGTACTTTCCTGATCAGTCACCACAATCTAATAGTTGAATCGCTATAAATCACAGGTTGAAAGCTTCAAAATCACTCAATTGTCCTCCTAGTAATCACTCTTTTGTTGAATGGCTCAAAAATGAATCAATTTTTACTTTTAAGTGACAAAAACCTTTCATTTAATGCACTTTTGTACCTACACCTATCACTTGGCTTCCAAAGGTTTTTCAACTCGACATCCACTTTGCAGTTATACTTACTCAACATCTACTCACTTTGTTAATAACTTGGCCTTCTTTTAACTTCTTAACTCGACATCCAAAGCAATTTCAGTGAGCATCCAAAGACAGCTCAACATTATCATTCAAGTTTAGTCTTAGCATATTATCTCATGCGAATTTATACTTTGCAGTGCTTCTTCATGGTTTACGACTGATGTATGATACATCCTTATATGTATCAGCCCTATAGGCTTATCTTGTGATTAGTTGGATGAGAAATGATCACTTAACTTCATAGGTGAAGTGACCCTTTCATTGGATGTACTTGATCCATCCTTTCTCCGCCATGTCTTCATCATGTTTGTTCTGATGTGTTCCACATCAATATTTTCTTTTCCCTTAGTCTTGGGAGCCTTGGCCTTTGTAGAAAAATTCTTGCTGACATGTCCAGTTTTCAAGCAACTAAAGCAAGTAGTTTGGTTCAACCATCTTTTATAGTTCCCCTTGAAATGTGTTCTTATGTAGTTCTAGGGTATATGTCCATACTCTTGACAATAGTGACAACTTTGCCTTGTATTGTAGTCCCAGGTGTAATGGAGTTCATAATTGTCCCTTCTTACATGCTGATTTGGTATCCACATAGGCTTTGATCTACATTCAGAGGCTCTATGTTATGGCAATGTCCATCAAATTTTTATGTCCTTGTGACTTTGGACTTGCAATCTTGTGTCATATGTCCTTGCATGTTGAACTTGTGATAGTAACCCTTGCTTTTGGGTGTGTTAGGTTGATTGATCCTTCTACTCCTGGAAACATTAGCAGTATGCCCCCTTTTATTATAGTAATGACAAGTGGATTTGGAATCATTATCTTTGTCACTTCTTTGCTCAGCACTCTTTGATGATTCAACAACTTCAGTGCTATTGTATCCAAGTCCTCATGTATCATGGGCTAATCTTGGGGATTTCAGCAACTATTCAAAGTACTTGATGGCTTCACTTGACTTGTTGAGATTCTTTTCTATTTCTTTTTCTTTTTTTAATTCATTCTGCATCCTCAAAGTAGAGATCTCAATATCTTTCATATTGAGTTCATGATGAAGGTTCATCATTTGGGCGAGTGTATCCATCTGCATGTTTGAGATCCTTATTAATTCAGTACACTTTCCTTCAAGTATTTTTTCAAGATTTCTTTTGTCATCTTCTATCATAACTCTATCCTTAACTACTCTTTTCTTTTGTTCAGTGATTTCACATAGCATCATGGCTTGTGATTCATGCTCTATCTTAAGAGTTAACTCTTCTAGTTGAGCTCTATTTTTCTCCATAAGTTCTGCTATTGCTGCATCAAATTCTTTGGAATCTCCTTTGGAAAATACTTGTGTGATGTCAATCTCCTTATAGTGAATATCATTTTTGGCTATAGCTATTTCCTTCCTTCTTTTTAAGGATTTACTTAATTCCTTTCTAGCTTCCTCTACCTTGTGTAGAGTGAGATACACATCTATCACCTGGTTCTCAATGATCTTCTCAAGTTTGAAGACTTCCATCTTCAGATCTTTTCCTCCAAGCTGTTAGGATTCTCCTTAAGAGAACTAAGCTCTGATTCCAATTGTTTGAATGTCTTAAAGAGAAGAAATCTTCTAAGAGGGCAGGGGAGGGGGTGTGAATTAGAAGCACTAGCCTTTTAACCACTTTTCATACCCTTAATAACATATCACTAAAATTAACATGCATGCATATAAACATTAAACAATGTTGTGAAACAAACATGAATCACCACATAACACTTGAGATTTTGGTGACCCAAAGACCCTCTAGGAATAAGAAGGTAAAACTAGGGTGGGGATGATACCCACAAAATTACTACAGAAATTAATTTCAACCACTTCTAATGGTTTGCCCTATTAAAGGCCTACCCTATTAAAGGCTTTAGACTGTGTCAATACTAACTTGGTTAAAGGATTTACAAACACTTTACATGAAGTGTTACCCTATTAAAGCATTTAATCACCTTTTTAAAGGATCTACAAGATAGTTGTTAAGCTAACCTATCAACATAGAGTTTCCTTTCTAATATAATGGCTAAAGAGTATTAGGTATAATAAATGTGATAGCTTATAATCCTTGATTTTTGAATACAAGTGCTTAATCTAATTTCTCTATTCTTGATCTCCTGAGATTTGATATTCATTTGTATCCCTTGCTTTGTTTTGATCAACTAAATGTCTAACTGTTGTCCTTTCCACTTAATGTTTGACACCAAATCTCTACATCAACTTCAATAAAAGCCTCTTTTTTTTTTCTTTTTTTTTAGCTCATTCTTTCAATGGCGTTAGGACTCCCTTAAAAAGAGTAGTGGATCCTTATGCATCCTTTGATAAAATGTTCCTACTCAAAACCTAGAAATTCACCCATTGGTTGCATGCTATTCCAATTTTCTGATTGGCTACATGAGGATCACATAGCTAAATGAAAGGATCAGATCTTATCTCCTTATCTTGTCATGAGTCATGCATAACCATTTTACATCTAAGTTTGTATTGGCACAGAATCTTATGCTAATCCTCCATTGCTCGGCACATGAAGTAATACTGATGCTCAGGACCATCTATTTTGGATTTCTCGGCATCCACTGTGTTTTCTGCATTACTCGGCTCCTATAGAATTCTTGTGTTGCTCAACTTCTACTAATTTCACAATGCTCAGCACACACTTTCTTCTGATCTACTTGGCACATGTTGAATCCTATATAGCTTGGCATATACTAAAATGTGTTCTACTTGGCATCAACTATAGTTTACTTGGTACTATCTGTGACTTGACACATAAAGAAATTCTAGCTCGGCTCCCATTGTGTACTCCGCATGTATGGTGAAAATAGTTAAGTGTGTTGATACTCATTTGTCAATCTTGTTTATTTGATCAACATAAAATTGTATTTCTCAGTCCACAAAAGAGGTAGAATATGAGGCAACAGTAGTTAATTATTAAAATATTATTTGGGTCAAGCAACTATTGGTAGTTATGAAGATGGAAATCAAGGATCTAGTGGTTATATTCTATGATAACACTAGTGCAATTTATATATCAAAGAATCCTATGACACATAACAAAACAAAATATATTGCTATAAAAAATGATTTTTTGGAAGAATTGGTACAAAATCAAGAAGTAAGATTAGAATATGTAAATATTAAAGAGGAAATTGTAGATATATTGACCAAGTCATCACCCAAGGATTCATTTATTTATATAAGAGGTAATTTAGGTTTCATTCCTCTATCTAGAGCTCACTAATTTAAGTTTTGTGATGCATTAACTAGAGCATGTTGAAGATCATTCAATCGATGTAGTATTGATAAAGGCACATTGCAAATAAATGAGTACATAAGGTAGATTGATATTCACCAAGTATTCTCTTTGGCATGAGATGTCAAAGAGGGAGAAGCTATATCTCATATAAATTTTATAAATATAAGAGAAAGAGATGTCAAAAGGGGAGAATGAACTTGGTCTAATATCAAAGACAAAATTTTCTATTAGAAGAAGTTGTTGAAGACAAAGTTTTGCTGATAGTGGGAGAAACTGAAGTCAAAGGGAGTTCACATTGATAGAGAGAGTTCTCATAGATGACAATCAAAATAAAACTAAGGATATGTTACTTACTTTATTCTTTCTCTAAAATTTCATTGCACTATGACATGTTGTGTTGCCATTAATGCCAAAGAGGGAGATTGTTTGGAATGATTGATTAATTGTGTCTTGTCTTTGATCTTACACAAAATGTCAAATAATTGTTAGTTAGTGTATGATGAGCTCACTTGGGCATTGAAGATAGTTTCATGTGTCTTCTAAAAATTCAAGAGTTTTCCTAGTTCAAAAGTCAGTATCAACCAAGTTCACTCGGATGACAAAGGAAAGTTTACAGAAATTGAGTGTTAACTAAGAGCACTCCATTAATGAAAGAAAAGTTGGATGGAACTAGTGTTAACCAGGTTCACTTTCTTATCAAAGGAAATTTTTGAAGATTCAATGTTGATCAAGTTCACTTTGTTAATACAAGAAAATCACTTTGAGTTAGTATCTACCGAACATAGTCAGTTAATGAAGGATTTTTTTGTTTTGTCATATTAAGTTCAAATGAAATATTTGTTGGTTCTAGCCAACTGAGGAGATGAATATTATTTATTCTAATTTATATTCAAGACTACTTCACAATGTATAAGATATAAATACAAGGTCAAGTTGAGGATTGAATGTGTGAAATATAATTGAAGATTTTGATGATGCATAAAGGAAGCAAATTAGAATGATAAGTAGAATATCCTTGGTGAGTAGAAAATATACATTCAATCAAGAAGGATCAAGTATACAAGCCATAATTCAGATCTATAATCAACAATTTAGTTGCATAAAAAATAAGGTCATCTCATTGTTACTCTCTAACCATTGTAGTAGTGATCTAGATCTCTTAATAGAGTTGGCTTAATTACTATTTGTAAATCCTCTAACAAGGTGGCATTTCTTTTGAAGTGTCTAAAAACCTCTAACAAGGTCATTCCTAATAGGGCTACTAAATCCTCTAATAGGGTCACACCTAATATTGTGTTGTGTAACCTTTAATAGGGTTGGATCCTAATAGGGCTCACTTCAAAAGAGTGAAAAATAGTAACTAGTTGCAATTGGTGGTTTTTCCCAAATTGGATTTCCACATTAAATCTTGGTGTCTCTTATATTTATACTATTTCTTTTATGTGTATAAAACTAAGTTAAAGTAAGAACAATCACAATTAATATCTTAAGATTTTTATGTTAAGCATTCAATAAGTTATTTTAGTGTTTATTGAGTTAGAATAGTTGTTAATGTAAACTAAGTGCTTGTGTATTTATTGAGTTACATCAAAGTTCAGAGTTTGATTTGCACGAACATCTAAGGGATCAATGATTTATTTTTGTGGTAACTGATTCACCCATCCACTCTTAGTTATTTTCTTATATTTCCAACAATATCTCCTATATTCAATGTTGATGATTTGTATAAGTATAATGAGTCAAATGATGAATTTGTTGTATCAAATGGTTATTCTAAAAAGCAGACTGAAGAGGTTGAACATGTATTAGATCAGAGAGTAGGTAAGAGTACAAGAAAAAAACATTGTTAGTATTAATGATGATGATACTAATTTGGAGAATTATCCTAAGCATTGGAGAGTATTGACATGTTTTATTCATGACTATGTTTTTCATTGATGTTAACATAGAAGTAAGTCTATGAAGAGTGCTAGAGTAGTAGATAGAGATCTTAATGGTTGAGAGAATGGTTTGACTTTTTAGTGATGTGCAATCAAGGAAATGTTCTAGACTATGTCCTAATGACATGGTTAAGTGCAAAAAGTCTAATTCAAAGACATTCAGTAGTCATACCTAATTTACTGAGAACAGTACAAAAATAGAGTATTGGAGAATAACATTCTAATGTTTGACTTCTATATTAAATCTAAGATGCAATATCGAGTTACAGTCAACCACTGATAGAGGATAGTTGTGTTAGGATAAACCACGGACAGAAATAAAAACTACATGCAAATATAACCAATAACAGAAAATAATAGAACACACAGAAATGAACATGAGGCACCAAGATTTAACGTGGTTCACCCAATCCCTGGGCTACATCCACCAAATAGCAAGTCCGATCTTATTACAATCCAGTGATTACAACCTGATTACAATCCGTAATCCCTTACAGCTCAATACCGCCACAAGAACCAATTTTGTATCACCACATATAAAAAAACACCCAACCCTAAGCCCTTTTAATAAAAGAATTAAACTGCTTTAGGGTTATAACATGTCGGCCATAATATGTTGGCTACTTCCCAAAAAAAAAATTCGGGGCGATGCCCTGAACCCCACTATTTATTAAGTATGTACAATACTTTACTGATCAATCACCACAATCTAACAATCTCCCACTTGGGGACTGATTAGGCTCCACACTAAACAACAATCTCCCACTTGGAGACTGATCCTATAGCAATACAACTACCGCATGGGGCTCCCACTGGATCAAACCACCCTGGACTCTGCTGTTCTTTTATTCACATTTAGTCTAAAAGACCAACTGAAGCTGAAGAGGAGTTCAACTTCTCCCTTGTTACAACCTTTGTCAACATATCTGCTGGATTTTCATTGGTATGTATCTTCTCCAGCTTTAACTGTCCATCCTCCAAAACTGACCGAATGAAATGGTACTGCAACTGTATGTGTTTGGTCTTAGAATGCAGAGCTGAATTCTTAGCAAGATGAATGCCACTCTGACTATATGTGAACAAATAATTATCCTTCTGATGATGTCCCAATTCTTCCAAGAAGAACTAAAGCCATATCATCTCTTTGGCTGCCTCTGTAGTAGCAACATACTCTGCCTCTGTAGTGGAGAGAGCATTAATCTTCTGTAGCCTAGAAACCCAGCTCACGGCTGCCCCACCAATAGTAAAGACATAACCTGTAGTACTCCACCTGGTATCAATATCCCCAGCCAAATCTGAGTCAACATAGCCCTGTAAAACAGTAGTAGAGCCCCCAAAGTGTAAACACTTATTGGATGTTCCTCTCAAATATCTGAGAATCCACTTGACATCATTCCAATGCTCAAATCCTAGATGACTAATATACCTGCTAATGACTCCCACTGCATGTGCAATATCTGGCCTAGTGCATACCATAGCATACATCAAACTTCCTATAGCTAAAGCATAGGGTACCTTGGACATCTTATCCTCCTCTTCCTGTGTCTTGGGACACATCTCCTTAGTCAATTTCAAATGACCAGGTAAAGGTGTGCTGACAGCTTTAGCATTCTCCATAGAGAAACGTTGCAACACCTTCTCAACATAATCAGCTTGAGATAGCGTCAGTGTTCTGTTCTTCCTATCTCTGCAAATCTTCATACCAAGGATTTGTTTTGCTGCCCCCAAATCCTTCATAGCAAATGCATGTGCTAATAGGCGTTTCAGCCCCTTAATATGATCCATGTTAGACCCAGCTATAAGCATATCATCAACATATAAACATAAAATAATGTAGCTATCATCATCCAACCTCTTAAAATAAACACAGTAATCTGAATGACACCTATTATATCCATGCTCATGCATAAAACTGTCAAATTTCAGATACCATTGTCGAGGTGCTTGCTTCAAACCATATAACCTTTTCTTCAATTTGCACACTAAGTTCTCCTTACCTTTGACCTCAAAACCCTGTGGCTGAGCCATATATATTTCTTCATCAAAATTGATACCCACAGAAGATAATTGACTAGTAATAGTATTAAACTCATTTAAATGATCTGCAACAGATCCACCTTTTGCCATTTTCATATTAAATAAACGCTTCATGAGAAATATCTTATTTGAAGCGGAGGGCTTTTCATACAGTGTCGCTAGGGTTTTCATCAAATCTTCTGTCATCTTTGCTTTTGTAATATTAAATGCCACCGATGGGGCCAAGCATAACCAAACGCTTCCGAGTGCCTTTCTATCCAAAAGATCCCATTCAGCCTCTGACATAGTTCCCTGATTCTTGGCTTTTCCTTCCAACGGCTTCCATAAATCCTTCTGATATAAATAGTCTTCCATTTGCATCTTCCATAACTTGAAGTTCTGCCCATTAAACCTGTCAACCCTCAACTTACTCGCATTTGCCATTGCTCCCACTCAACTGTGAGACTCCCACTTAACCGTGAGACTTTCCTGCAGAGGATAACTGAAAGACAACCTTGCTCTGATACCAATTGTTGGGCCCACTTGCCATTGCACGAAAAGCCATGATTGTTAGTGAACATGGAACACCACATAATTAACCACCTATGGGTAGGGAAGCATGTCGCATCACCCAACAATCTCCCCCTCGACGCGCATACCAGGTGCTTACGCGGGTCAGGAAGGCAACGGGGAGATTTGAACCCATGACCAAGCCAAAGGTTTTCTCCCTCTTTGTATTCTATTTTACTTACTGATGCTGGTGAACCTGAAAGTTATGATGAAGCTATGCAGGTGGATACTAAGATTCAGTGGGAGTCTGCAATGAAAGATGAAATGGACTCTTTGCTGAAAAGTACTGACTGATCAGGAAAGTACTGTACATACTTCATTTCTGTGTGTTCTATTATTTTTTGTTATTGGTTATATTTGCATGTATTTTTTATTTCCGTTGGTGGTTTATCCTAACAATTGGTATCAGAGCCTGGTTTTGGCCTGGTCATAGGTTCAAATCTCCCCGGTGCCTTCCTGACCCGCGTAAGCACCTGGTATGCGTGTCGAGGGGTAGATTGTTGGGTGATGCGATGCGCTTCCCTACCCACATGTGGTTAATTATGTGGTGTTCCATGTTCACTAACAGTCATGGCTTTTGGTGCAATGACAAGTGGGCCCAACAAGTTGGGTACTGACAATAGTGAGTGCAAAAGCCCTGAAGTTGTATGTGCAAAGTTCTCTATAGTTTGTGAGATAACGGTGCTATTATAATGGCACTTAATTAATTATCTTATTATAATTAATTGAGAAAGCCCCAAGGCCAACTCAAAAAATTATTTCGAAGATATGGTACCAAGGAAATATGTTTTCATTGTAAAGTGCAAGAAGGAGAAGAGTTTTTGGTAAATGCATTTAAGTGATCTAATGCATTATTGAATGTGAGTTTGGTGATCTATTATTCTACAAGGAATATTATAGGGATCCTTTTGATAGTGGGTTCATTGGTCTTTCCTTGAAGATGCTTTGATAGTGGGTCCATCTATCTTCCAAAAATCCTAATAGTGTTAGAATCTCCTAATAGGGATTCAAAGTCTCCTAACAAGGAATCATATGTATTGAATGTATTCATAAACTCCTAACAAGGTCCATCCTTTAACAAGGAACATTTATATTAGTACATTATCTTGTGGGTATCATCCCCACTAGGGTTTTCCCTCTAATCAAGGGTTTCTATAGTTAAGATATCTAGTGTTATTGTGCATGAGTTTATTGTTATACTTTCTATTTATGCTGAGCACATGGTTAAGATTATTAAGGTTGATAATTGAGATAATAGTTAGATAATGGATTCACCCAGTCTCCCCACCCCACCCCCCCCTCCCTTTCTAATTTATATTGTTGGACTATATATTCTAACAATCAGTATCAAAGCTTTAGGTTGTTATAGAGAACTCTTAATAGCTTTGAAGATTGATAGCAAATCTTTTTAGAAAGGATAGTCCTATATTTGATGGGGCCAACTATGATAGTTTAAAGGAGAAAATGAAGATTCATCTTCTGTACATGGGTCCAATATAAGAGCCAAAGAATCATTACTATTAGCTCTTCATAAGAATAAATATAGTTAGGTAAAGGCACTTCAAACATCTCATCAAATTAGGAAATCATTAGAAGCCACTTTTGAAGGTGATAAATATGAAAAAAGAGTAATATTGCTGAATTGGATATGTAAAGGATGAGATACTAAGATGATGGAAGATGAATCTATAAGAAATTATATTGGTAGGATATTAGAAATTATTTCAGGAATCAACACTTATGGTGGAACAAAGGAAGAAGATGAAGTTATATGGAAGATCTTGAAAAGTTTGACACCACCATTCAAGAAAGTGGCTTAGATGATTCAGCTAGTTATACGTTGTACTAAGGAATTCACCAAGGAAACATTGCTAGATTGGAAGTAGAAAAATTTGATCTAAGATTGTCTGGAGATCTAGCAAGAGTAGAGACAACCTTCAATGCACTTAATGTTTGCTCAAGTCTATCAAGAAGTGCGAGTACACACAGATATTTTTCTTGTAGTAGTAGATAAGATGAAGACAAGAATATTTAGGAACATATAGCCCTTTTTTTTAGAAGGGAAAGAAATGGTAAGAAAATATTTAAATGTTGGGCTTGTGATGAATTTGATCATTATGCATCTGAAAGTTCCAAATGAGAAAAAATGTATAAGGGAAAGTTCAAGAGTAAAAGAGTTAGAAATTGTTTGTATGGAAATGAAGATGGGGAATCTAATGAAAAAGGTTAGAGTGAAATTGATGATGAATTATGATTTGAAACTATTAAATAAGATGATCTTGATAGAGAAATTAGAGAAGGAAAGAGCTCTAGTTAGTCAGGTTGAGAAGGAATTTGCTTAGATAATTGATAGTAGATGGTCACATCACATGACTCGTGATATAAATAAGTTTATTAAGTTCAAAAATCATGATGGAGGTATTGTTAGATTTGGTAACAATGCAACCTATCATATAACATGAATTGGATCCATTACTCTTGAAGGTAAAACAAAAACTAATGATGTTAATTTTGTTAATGGTTTAAAGAATAACTTGTTGAGTGTTGGAAATTTGGTAAACAAGTGATATCAGTCGTAATTCATAGAGAAGTCTTGCATTATTGGACACAAAGATGGAAAACTGATTGGAACTCGAAGTATATCTAAAGGTAATGTATTTTAGTTGAATCCTACTAAAATAACATGTTTTGTAGCTAAATTTGACAATAGTTAGTTGTGGCATAGAATATTTTATCATATAAACTTTGATAATATTGTTAGTTTGTGGTGATTAATTAGGAAAGTAATGTACATACTTCATAAATTCTTTGGGACTAAGATGTAATTATTAATTATAACCCTAAAGTGGTAAAAATTATTGTATAAAATGGCTTAGAGTTAGGGATTGTTCCATAGTTGTAATGTGAAATTGGTTCTTGCAGTGATATTGAGCTATAAGGGATTATGGATTGTAATTAGGTTATAATCACTGAATCATAATAATATCAGACTTGCTATTTGGTAGACATAGCCTAGGGATTGGGTGAACCATGTTAAATCTTGGTGTCTTGTGTTCTTTTTTGTGTAATCTATTATTTTCTAATATTGGTTATGTTTGCATGTAATTGTTATTTCTACTTGTGGATTAATCCTAACAAATTTGTAGTACAAGATATGCCTAAGATTAAAAAACCCCACTAATATTGTTTGAAAAGAATGTATTTTGGCTAAGTAGAACAGAGTATCACTTCCCAGCAAGAAGTTCACTACCACAGAGAAGATAAAGATCATTTGCATAGATTTGAGTGGTCCCTCAAGAAAAAGAGGATTCTATGGTGAGAGATATTTTATGATTTTTGTTGATGATTTAACTAGAATGACACCTTATGAACTATGGTTTGTTTATTCACCATAATTTTAGCATTTCAAGATATTTGGAAGCAATTTTTACATTAAGAGAAGATGATATTGGTAAGTGTAATCCAAGAAGTGATGAAGGTATGTTTCTTGGTTATTCTTTGATGAGTAAGGAATATAGTCTTTTTAACTATAGAACTAAGAAAATAGTTGAATGAAAAAATGTAAGGATTGATGAAAACTTTGGATCTAAAGAAAAGATGATGGATTTTGATTTTGATGAAGAAGATGATAAAATTGAATTTTTTAGACGGAATATTCCTCCTATACTAGGGACTAACAATGATTTGCAAAATGATGTACAAAATATTTAACAAAGAGGAGAACAAAGTTCAAAACCAAGAGAGGAGATAAGAATTGAGGTAGCAACTCCTACATCTAATAGAAATATGACAAAGAATCACCTACTAGAGAAGATAATTGGAAGTAAAGATAGAGGTGCGATTACAAGGTACAAAGTTAATAAAGAATTATGTTTGATTTTTCAAGTTGAATCTAAGAGCATAAATGAAACATGTAAAGATGATTATTGTATTAAAGAAATGAAGGAAGAACTAGATTGGATTGTTAAGAATGATACATGGGAGTTAGTACCTATACCAAAAGACTAGAATGCTACAAGAACCAAATGGGTATTCAAAAATAAGATGGATGAATAAGGAGAAGTTGTAAGAAACAAGGCCAAACTTGTGTGTAAATGATATTCACAATAAGAAGGGATGCATTATGAGGAGACACACATATATAGCAATAATGGAGGTAGTTGTTAGAATTTAAAGATAGATAGTACTTCCTTTTAGATCAATCACCAGAAACTAACAATCTCCTGGTTGGGGATTGATCAAACTTTTCACTAAACAATAATCTCCCACATGGAGACTAAACCTATAAAAATATGTTATGCCCTTAATATTATTTTATATAGGGTTATGAATATTCAACTTGTGGCTATCTTAATCCTTAATTAAATCATCTTATCATTACTATATTATAATTCAAGTAGTTAGGTCAGCCTAGGTGTTATGATGGGTTGTGTCTATTCAACCTGAGCATAATTAGGTATATAGGAGGTTGTGAGTCTTATTTCGTGATAATATTGTGAAGTGTGTTCTCATTGGAGATATTTTGAGGTTTCCTCCTCAAAGTGGCCTATTACTCTTAGCTATTATCAAATATCTATATAATATTCCATATTATTTCTTCTATTATATAGGTTATTTCATTACAAGTGGTATCAGAGCATGATCTTGGCACCATAGAGGCAAGATTTTTTCTCAACATTGGGTAGATTGGCTACCTCTTGTAGAATGGTGGTACAATACTTCCTTTCATAGCTCATCAAAGATGTCTCCATTTTTGGCACTTTATGGATATCAAACTCCTTCCATCACATCAACATTAAAGATATCACCAAGAGTTCAAGTAGTATAGGATCACTTTCTTCATGAACAATAGGTACCTTCAAGACTCAAGGGGAATTTAGATATGGTACAAAATCAAATGAAACAACAAGCGGACCAACATGATAGTGAAAGAAATTTTTAAGTTGGGGATTGGGTCTACTTGAGATCAAGCCTTATAAACAAATCTCAATGAAGCAACAAAAAAGGAATAATAAGTTGTCCCTAAGATGTTATGGACCATACCAATTCACACAAAAGATTGGTAGTGTTGCCTACAATCTTGAGTTGCCACCAACAACAAAGATACATCCAATTTTTCATGTTTCTTTTTTGAAGAAGGTAATTGGGTAGAATATTCCTACTCAAAAAATACTACAAGAACTTGATGAAGAAGGAAGAATAATTTTGGAACCAGAGTACATTCTTCAAAAATGTATGAAGAAGCTGAGGAACAAAACCATGACTTAGTATCTCATCCAATGGAAGAATTTACTAATTGAAGAGGCCACATGGGAGGATGAGGATTTCATTCAAAAGAATCCACACTTGGTTAGCATTAAGGACAATGCTTCTTTGAAGAGAGGGGTCATGATATGCCCTTAATATTATTGTATATATGGTTATGAATAGTAAGCTTATGGCTATGTTAATCCTTAATTAAGTCATGTTATCATTATTATATTATAATTTAGGTAGGTAGGTTGGCCTAGGTGTTATGAAGGGTTGTTTCTATTCAACCTAAGCATAACTAGGTATACATAGGAGGTTGTGACTTTTATTTCGTGTTCATATTGTTAAGTGTGTTCTCATTGGAGATATTTGGAGGTTTCCCCCTTGAAGTGGCTTAATACTCTCAGCTATTATCACGTATTTATATAATATTTCATATTATTTCTTCTATTGTACAAGTAATTTCATTACACAATACTACTACCTCATGGGGTTCCCACTAGATCAAACCACCCTAGATTTTGATGTTCTTTTATTCTTGTTCAATCTAGAAGACTAGCCAAAGATGAAGAGAAATTTAGCTTCTTGCTTGTCACTACTACCTTTGTAAACATATCCACTTGATTGTCATATGTATGTATCTTGTCCAGCTTTAAGTGTCCATCATCCAAATATAACTAAATAAAATGGTATCACAATTGTATGTGTTTTGTCTTTGAATTTAGAGCTGAATTACTTGCAAGATGAATGGCACTTGGGAAATCTATAAAAAAATAATTATCCCTTTCAGGGTGTCCCAATTCTTCTAGGAAGAACTAAAGCAATATCATCTCCTTGGCTACCTCTGTAGTGGATAAAGCATTAACCTTTTGCAAATGAGAAACCCAACTCATTGTTGCCCCACCAACAATAAATACAAAACTTATAGTACTCCACCTAGTATCAATATCCCCTGCAAAATATGAGTCAACATATCCTTGTAAATTAGTAGTAGAGCCCCCAAAGTGTAAACACTTACTAGATATTCTTCTTAAATATCTAAGAAACCATTTAACTACATTCCAATGCTTAATTCTTGGATGACTCATATACCTACTAATAACTCCAACTACATGTGCAATATCTAGCCTTGTACATACCATAGCTATCATCAAGCTTCCTATAGCTAAAGCATAAGGCACCTTGGACATCTTATCCTCATCTTCTTGTATCTTGGGACACATCTCCTTAGTCAACTTCAAATGACCAGGTAAAGGTGTTCTAACAACTTTAACATTGTCCATAGAGAAACATTACAACACCTTCTCAATATGATTAGCCTAAGATAAAGTCAATTTTTTTTTCTTCCTATCTTGAAAAGTCTTCATACCAAGGATTTGTTTTACCACCCGCAAATCCTTCATAGCAAATACATGTGTTAACTCATATTTCAGCCCCATAATGTAATCCATATTAAACCCAACTACAAGCATATCATCAACATATAAATATAAAATAATGTAGCCAACATCATCTGACCTCTTAAAGTAAACAAAATAATCTAAATGACACCTACTATATCTGTGCTCATGCATAAAACTATCAAATTTTAGATACGATTATCGAGGTCCTTCTTTAAGCCATATAAAATTTTCTACAATTTGCACACTAAGTTCTCCTTACCTTTGAATTCAAATCCCTACTGGTGAGCAATATATGTCTTCATCAAAATCACCATGAAGGAAGCTTGTTTTAACATGAAGCTGGTCCAAATGCAAATATTTAGAAGCCACAATACTTAAAATAGTGTGAATAGAAGTAATTTTAATAATAGGAGAGAATATCTCATCAAAACCAATGCCTTTATTCTATGTAAATTCTTTTACAACTAACCTAGCTTTAAATATTTTCTTACCTCCATCCTCTTCTTTCATCCTATAAACCTACTTATTCTGTAAAGCCCTTTTACCTACTAAAAACTTCCATAAATCCTACATCTTATTTTTCAGCAAAGACTCCATTTCATCTTTCATTGTAGACTCACACTAAATGTTACTATCCATCTATATAGCTTCATCATAAAATTCAAGCTCACCAACATTGGTTAGTAAAATATAATACAAAGAGGGAGAAAATCTTTCTGGAGGTCTACTTAGCCTTGTTGACTATCTAACATTCACTGGTGTCTATGGTATTTGTTGTTACGATTTTCACACATTATGAGGAATTGGTAGAACATCATATTTTTGAGTATCATCCAACACTATGTAATCATCTTCTTTCTTCTCATGTTACTATAATAGATCTTTTAACAACACCTTCTCATTGAATATGACATCCCTACTTCTTAAAATTTTATGATTTTCAAAATCCCAAAGCCTATAACAAAATTCATCAATGCCATATCCAAAAAATACACACTTCTTTGACTTAACTTCCATCTTGGTTCTATTTTTAGAATCTATATGAGAAAAAGCTTCACAACTAAAGGTTTTGAGAAAAGAATAACTCACCTTCTTACCAGTCCATGCTTCCTCTAGAATACCATAGCCCAAAAAAGTAGAGGACCTTTATTAATCAAATATATAGTATAACTGACACCTTCCACCTACATGTTTAAGGGAAACCCAACATGTAATGTCATCTTCCTTACATGCTCCATTATTTTTATGTTCATGCATTCAACCACTCCATTTTCTTGTAGAGTCCTTCGAAGAGTTCTATATCTATGAATACCATTAGTGGAGCAATAACCTTCAAATTCATGACTACAATACTCACCACCATTATAAAATCTAGGATATTTTAATTTCTTAATAGTCTCATTTTCAATCAAGTATTTCCATTTCTTAAAAGTTTGGAATGCATCAGATTTATTTCTAAAGAAATAAACCCATACTTTTCTAGTTGCATCATCAATAAATTTAACATAATAATGAGAGACACCAAGGGAAGATACCTAAGCTGGTCCCATACATTTGTATGCACAAGCTTTAATTTCTCACCTTTGTTTTCCTTCCCAATCTTCACAAAACTCACTCTGTTTTCTTCTCTATACACACAACTTCCATAGAAATTCATATTAACAAATTTTAGACTTGTTAAAACTTTCTTTGAATTAATTACTTTTTTACCTTTCTCACTCATGTGTCCAATTCTATTGTGCCATAGTGTTTCATCAAAATCTACAACAAGTATTTGTTCTCCCTACCTAACAGTAATAGTTGTTCCTAAACATTCATTTTTCTCTGAAATAATCAAAGTAGAAGAATGATATGACCTATACAAAGATATAAGGTGCCTACTTTCACACCTTTTTCTACTACAAGGGAACCTTTTGAAACCTTCCAATTTTTATTTTAAAAAGTAACTACACAACTCTCATCACTAAGTTGTCCTACTAAAATAAAATTTCTACTCAACCTTGGAACATGTCTACCCCATGTAGTAGCCAATGATTCACATTCTACAACTTAATGTTAACTTTTTCCTTTCCAAAAATTTGGTAGGGTTCATTATCCCTCAAATAAACAAGCCCAAAATCCCATTAGACATAACCAATGAAATAACCCCTATGAGGTATAGTATTAAATGAAGCACCAAAATCTAAAACCCATGAATCATCAACAATTTCTAAAGAAAAAAGCAAAGCATCCTCTTCAGATTTGTTACTTACCATATTTTCCTCCTTGCTCCCTTTTGGTTTATCTCCTTCCTTGTTCTTTTGAGTCCAACATTTTTTTTTCTTATGCCCTAATTTTTCATAGTACCAACAATCTTTCAGTCCTTTGGATTGAGACCTCTTCTCCTTTGAATTTCCTCTTGATTTCCCATGATTGGAGGATTACAATATTTCACTCACACTAGACTAGATATAGAAAATGCAATTAGGATTGTAGCTAGATTTGAAGCTAATCCTAAGGAGTATCACTATGCAACAATAAAGAGGATATTCAAATATTTGATGGAATTTAGTATGACACATCAAGTGATTTCATTTTACATGCATTTACTAATGCAAATTGGGCTAGTATTATGGATGATAGAAAGAGCATGATTGGCAGAGCATTATTTCTTTAAGGAAGATTCATTTCTTGGTTGAGCAAGAAAAAAGATTGCATTTCTCAAAAATTAGCTAAGATAGAGTATGTTGTAGAAGAAAGCACTTGTATTCAAGTTATATGGATGAAGAAAATGGTGAAGGATATCAAAATTGTGTTTTCATAACTTGTTATCATTTACTGTGATAGCACAAGTATAGTGAGTATTTCTAAGAATCTTGTATTGCATTCTAAGACTAAGCATCTATAGATTAAGTATCATGTTTTGGGAGAGAAGAAAATAGAGAAGGAAATAATATTAGAATATGTGAGTACTAAAGATTAGATTGTTGATATATTTACAAAGCCTTTTCTTAAGGATACATTTGAGTACTTGAGAGGTATGCTACGGGTTATGCACCTACCTTCTTTAGAGTAGATGATGTAGAAAGTACATTAGTCAAGTGGTACAAACCACTATTGTTAGACTAGACTGAATGTTGATGCTTCTTGAATGGGGGAGTATTTGTAATCTGCTGAGTCATTAAGGACTCTTGGTACTTGGTATTTGGTATTGAACTGTATCTTTGGATAGTTGAGCTAGTTGAAGAATTAGAGTATTAGATTGACATAATGAGGTCTTTGACATTGATGTCAACGAGGGAGAGAAGTATCCATGGAAAAAACATTAAGTATGCATGGAGAAATTATTCCTCACTTTGTATGGGGAGAATTAACCTTTAATGCAAGATTAGTGTGCATGAGAATCTCTATCCTATTTGGAAGATTAGAAAGATTCATGTATGAAAGAAGGATAAATATCTCTATGGGGGAGATATGTAGCAAAAAGAGCTCTAAGGTACTGTGAGTTGTTTACTATGAACAACTATTGCCAATCCTAGAGTAGGTGAGAACAACAAAAGAAACAACAAAATACTAGTTGGTATTCTTCGGACTTAGATGCTTTTTGTCTATGTTTCCATCAATAGAAAAGGGGGAGATTGTTAGCACGAATTTTGATGATACTACTTTGGGGGAGTATTGACATGTTGCATTCATTATTGTATTTGTCATTGATGTCAACATAGCAATAAGTCTGTGAAGAGTGCTAGAGTAGAAGATAGAGATCTTGATAGCACAAACAATGGTTTGTGCTAGAAATTTGATTGAAAAGATCATTATTGAAGAAGGAAGATTGTTTGCAAAGAGGGATATTGTTGATAAAGAATATTTTCAATCATTTTTTTGTCACTGATGTCAAACCTACTATTTGCTAGAATGATGATTTCTTATACGATCCAAGTACTATCACTTAGTTGATTGATGAAGAGGATTTAATTAGTAAGGTCTAATAAAAGATCCTAAGGGAAAGGTTGAGTTATGGATTTGTAATGAAGTACAAGGATTAGTTAAGACAATGGTAAAATGATATATTGATAGTATACTTGAAGATACAAAGGCTGGCCACACTTAGAACTTTTAGAAGGATAAGTTGTAACATAGCTATCTAGAAAGCTTGACTAAATTCATTAGTGTGTGCCAAGAAAGCTAGTTCATGCTAATTAAATTTTTAGTTAGTTTTGAGCAAAAGTAAGAACTAGTGTGTGCCAAGTGATATAGAAGGACATGAGAAAGTTTAGGTGTCAAGTAAAGTAATAGGTGCAAAGCATTAGAAAACATAGTTGATGTTGAGTAGGAAAGTTTAAGCTTGGATGAATGATTAGTTTAATGAGCTAAGTTTACTAAAGTTTTATTAGGACATTTGAATCTCAAATAATTGATTCACCCCCCCTCCCAGTTATTCTAAATTATTTCTAAAAATTGGTATCAGAGCCATCTACTAATTTAGTTTATAGGTACTAGAAGTAGGAAGATCAAGATGTCCAAGAGAGAAGTCCCCAAGCTTAATAGAGACAACTTCACTGCATGGGAAAGGTTGATGAAGCTACACCTTAGATCAATAAGTGAGCATACACAAACCTCAATTGAAGTAGAACATTTTGATCTAGTTGTACCCACTACAAAAGATATGAAGAAAAAGAAGGAGCACAATCAGGCAATGCTGGAAATTTCCTATGCCCTCAACTATGATGAATTTCATGACATCAAGGGATGTGACTCTTCTTTCAAGATGTGGAAAGCCTTGAATGATATTTATGGAGGAGATCAGAATGTTCAAAGAGACAAAAGAGAAAGCCTCAGAGAAAAGTTTGATGACATGAAAATGGAGGAAGGTGAGAATGATGCTCAATATGCCTCCAGAATGAAAGAAGTAGTAAGTGCAATAAGAATTTTGGGTGCTCATTCAGAAGATGATAGTATTAATAGAGAATTCTTAAGAACCCTGCTCCCCATCTATGCTATTAGAGTTTCAACCATACAAGAACTAAGATGTGTTCCAAGAAACACACTAACTTTTGAAGGTATAGTAGGAAGACTCATTACATTTGAGTTATCAAACTTTGATAATTACATGCCTAAGAATCTTGAATCTTCTTTCAAGGAAAAGATATCATTGAAAGACACTGAAGAGGTGAGACCAAAGAAGAAGAAGAAAAAGGTAAAATATGCATTTAGTGACAATAGCATAGATGAAGAAGATGTGGAACAATTGTAAGCATTGTTGGCTAGAAGATTTCATAGAGGAAAAGGTAAATTCAAAGGTAAGCTACCTATCACATGTTTTAATTGTAATGAAGTAGGACATATTACTTCAAGATGTACTCAAAAGAAGAACTGCATATAAGGCAACAAGAACAAGAACAAAAGACAAGATGATAGCAAAGATAACAAAGACAAAGGAAAAAAGTGCTAAATTATTAAAGAAGAGGATTCTGACAAAAATGATGATGAGGTAGTCTATGTAGCCATGAAGGATAAGTCAGATAAAGATGATACAACAACACTAGTAACCTATG
The DNA here is from genome assembly GCA_028749045.1 of Cupressus sempervirens. Classification (NCBI taxonomy): domain Eukaryota; kingdom Viridiplantae; phylum Streptophyta; class Pinopsida; order Cupressales; family Cupressaceae; genus Cupressus; species Cupressus sempervirens. Next base: position 98,146,089 of record CM053790.1, read on the forward strand.
TGAACAAAAAATGATAGGTGGATCATAGATAGTTGACGCTCACATCAAATGATAAGAGACAAAAGTAAGTTTGTTACCTTTACTCGGTATGATGAAAATAGTGTTAGATTTTGAAATGATGCTCCATGTCTAATCAATGGAAAATGTTCTATTAAACTTATAGAGAAAATTTCATGTGATAATGGATACTATGTTGAAGGTTTAAACTACAATCTGTTGAGTGTATCACAATTGGGCAATATAGGTTGAAAAGTAGAATTTGGAAACAAATCTACCAAAATCTATGACACTGATGGAAAATAGATAGGAAAAGATGAAAAAACTAGGAGTAATCTATTTTCCATAGATATGGAAGATGCAACCTATCTTATTGTAAAACTTGATGATGTGTGGCTATGGCATGAATGGCTATGTCATGTCAACTTTGATAATCTAATTAGCATTATCAAAAGAAAGAAACTTAGAGGTCTACCTAAGCTAAAGAAGCCTGAAAATACAATGTGAAAACAATATTAGCTAGGAAAGATGACTAAGTCAAGTTTCAATGAAAAACCTACACTTCCAAAGAAGTACTAGAGCTTGTCAATACTAATTTATGTGGCCCAATAGAAGTGCAAAGCTACCAAGGAGATAGATACATAATGTTGTTTTTCGATGACTATTCCAAGATGATGGATACCATGCTCGTAAAGAAAAAGAGTTTGAAGTTCCTAAGATCAAATAGAGGAGGAGAGTTTATATCAAAAGAATTTGAGACATTTTGAAATGACAAAGGGATTAAAAGACAAACATCAGCACCAAGGAATACCCCACAAAATGGCATTACAGAGAGGAGAAATAGATCAGTGATAGATTGTGCTAGAACATTAATGATGGAGAAAAACATTGCTCTAAAGTACTAGAAAGAAGTTGTAGGTGCTGTTGTGTACACCTTGAATCAAGTACAAGTCAAGAAAGCTACAAATGCAACACCTTTTGAACTATGGTATGGTCACTCACCCAATGTAAAACATTTCAAAGTGTTTGGTTGTAAATGATATATTGTTAAAGATTCTAGGAATGGAAAGTTTGATTCAAAGAGTGATGAAGGCATATTTCTTGGATACTCCACTAGAAGTAAATCAAATAAGTGTTTGAATACTAACACTAAGAAGATTGTGGAGAGTGCAAATGTAAATTTTGATGAGCATGTAGAAGCTCAAATTAATGAAACCAAAAGACCAGAAGATTATAGATCCTTTGTATATTTCTATGAAGGAATGCCTATTAAAGAAGAACCTGCTAATCAAGTTGAGAATTAGCAACAAGTTTTAGTATTAACTAAGTCACAACTAGTGAATGCCAAGCTGCATTTAGAAGTTGAGTTGGAGACTAAAGAAAATACACATTCTGATTTTAAAATTAGTACACATGGAAGGGATAATGATATACCAGAAAGAGATGTGCATAGTGACTCTGAAGCTGAGGGGTTAAACATGGAAAGAAGGATAGAACCAAGAATATCTAAATATGTGAGAAGACATCACCCTATAGAACAAATCATTGGTGACAAGGAAGCAAGAAAAATGATGAGAAACAAAATAAGAAATGAATTATGTCTACTAAGAAACAAGATTATAATTGGCATAAAGCTGTGGAAGAAGAAATGGATCAAATAGAGAAGAAAAAAACCTGGACTTTAGTTCCAAGACTAGCTAATAAAAATGTGATTGGTACCAAATGGGTATTTAGAAATAAGCTAGATGAGAATGGTGAGATTACAACAAGTAAGGCCAAAATAGTCTGCAAAGGTTATGCACAAGAAAAAGGATTGGATTATGGGGAAACATTTTCCCCTATTGCGTGGATGGAAGGAGTAAGAAAACTGCTTGCATATGTTTCCTAGAAAGATTTCAAAGTATACCAAATGGATGTAAAGTCTTCTTTTCTAAATGGAAAACTAGAAGAGGAAGTCTACATAGAAAAACTAGAGGGATTTATTTATGAGAACAACAAGGATATGGTCTGCAAACTACATAAAGCACTCTATGGTCTAAAGCAAGCACCTAGAGCATGGTATGAGGGACTGCACAAATATCTTGTGAAGATAAGATTTGAGAGAATAGATGACAACAACAACCTGTATGTAAAGGTAGAAAAAGGTAAAGACATTTTGATATTTGAAATCTTTGTTGATGATATAATATTTGGAGGAAAAGATGCCGTATGCAAAGATTTTTCTAATTAGATGAAACATGAGTTTGAAATGTCAATGTTTGGAGAAATCAAATTCTTTGGTAGATTGCAAGTACATCAACTGAAGCATGGCATATTTTTGACTCAATCAAAATATATCAAAGATATACTCAAGAAATTTGGTCTAGAAGATTCAAAACTAGTCAGTACACCAATGGTAATAGGGCATGAGTTATCCAAGAATGATGAGTGAGCTAAAGTGAATTAGACAATGTATAGATTAATGATTGAAAAGTTGCTATATGTTGTGCATAGTAGATTAGACATTGCATTAGCTATTGGAATAGTGGCAAAATTTTCTACAAATATAAGAGAAAATCATCTTATGGCAATAAAGAGAATACTGAGGTACCTAAAAGGAATTGATGACTTTGGTTTATACTACAAAAATAGTGAAAATTTTGAGTTGAAAGCCTACATTGATATAGACTGGGGAGGTAATATTGATGATAGAAAAAGTACCAGTGGAGGACCACTTTTTTAAAGTAAAAGGTTAGTCACTTGGACTAGAAAAAAGCAAAGTTGTACCTCACAATCCACAGTAGAAGTTGAGTATGTTGATGTTGCTATTAACTACACTAATATTGTATCGATCAAAGATTTTTTGTAAAGTATGAAGAAAGAGATGATTGAACCTGTGATACTCTATTGTGATATCACTAGTGCCATCAACATATAAAAGAATCATATGATGCATGCCAAAACAAAGCATATTGCAATTAAGTTTCACTATGTTAAAGAATTGGTGGAAGACAAACAAGTGAGGATGGAATATATCAGCTCAAAGGAACAAATTGCTAACATCTTGACAAAAGCACTACCTAAAGATGCATTTAAGTATCTTAGAGGTAAGTTAGGGATGATACCCCTATCTAAGGCTATTTGAGAAATACTAAGACAACCCTGCATAAAATGAGTTAATTGTTGAAATCTTATAAATTGATGTAGAAGATACTTACTTTAGGTTTTTTCCTAAAGTAGTCAAAGTACTAAAATTCCAAACAAGTCACAAGCAAGGTGATAGAGGGAGAAAATTGGAGTTCCTAAAAATTCTACACTTGCATGATAAGATGTTGAAATAGTATGTCTTTGGCATTGTTGTCAAAGACGAAGAAGTAGCAAAAATTGATCAAATCTATAGAATCAAATGAACAAAGGGAGAAGTAGCTGATACCAATATAGCAGAGATTGATCAATGTAAGAGGGAGAAATAGAAATTAAGAAGAGTAGAATTGATTAGAGTGGTAAGCTATAGAAAAGAAGGGGACATAAATGTACAAGGAAAAGATAGTAGAAAAAAAATAGTAACTCAAAGGGAGACAATAGTGTAGACAAGAATCAATCATAGAAATAGTAGAATAAAAAGGAGAAGAAAGTTTATTGGAAAAGAATTTAGAGGGAGTCATAAGCTAGTTTATGTTGGTGATAGAATGAATAGTCTTCAATAAATTTTTCTCTTTGGCATTTGATTTACTATTTTAACTTAGTTAGCATTTTGATAACTTAGTTGATCAATTTGGGTTTCCATCAATGCCAAAGAGGGAGATTGTTGGAAATCTAATTGAAAATATCATTTTTAAAGAAGGAAGATTGTTTGCAAAGAGGGAGATTTTTGATAAAGAATTCTTTTAATCATTGTTTTGTCACTAATGCCAAAGCTTCTATTTGCTGGAATGATAATTTCTTATAATATCCAAGTACTATCACTTAGTTGATTGATGAAGAGGATTTAATCGATAAGGTGTACCAAAACCACACAAGGGAAAGGTTGATTTATTGTTTTGTAATTAAATGCAAGGATTAGTTAAGACAATGGTAAAATGATGTATTCATAGTATACTTGAAGATACAAAGGTTGGCCACACTTAGAAATTCTAGAAGGATAAGTTGTAACAAGGCTATCTGAAAAGCTTGACTAAGTTCATTAGTGACTATCAAGCAAGCTAGTTTATGCTAAGTAGATTTTCAGTTAGTACTAAGGAAAAGTAGGAACTAGTGTGTGCCAAGTGATACACAATGAGTCGAGAAAGTCTAGGTGCTGAGTAAAGTAAGAGGTGTTGAGCATCAAAAAACTTAGTTGATGCTGAGTGAATTCACAGTAGGTGCCAAGCATTAGGATACTTAATTGTTGCCGAGTTAATTCATAGTAGGTGTTGAGCATTAGTAAAACATAGTTGTTGTCAAGTAACATAGTATGTATCGAGCACTAGAATTTCAATGATGTTGAGCTATTGCATTATGTGAAAATTAAAAGATTTGTTACCTTGAATTTTGTAAACTAGATGGAGGATAAGGATAATGAGTTGGAGGCATAGAATTTTTGGTAAACCATTTTTGGGAAAATTTAAGAGGATTCTTCATGATGTTTCTAAAAGGAACAAGATGTGGGCTAGATTCATTGAATCTTACCTAATACATTCAAACTGAAATCAAAGGAGGGAAGAATCAACTAGGAAAAGCATTCGTAGACTTTTATTTAAGGAGTCATAGGTCAAGAAGCAAGATTTTTTGGGTTGAAGTGGTTGAAGGCTGTCAAGGAGAAGGCATCAAGAGAAGGAAGAATAGAGCACATAGACTCTACCTCGATAAGTGGTCATATAGGAGGTTGCATGGTCAAATACCATAAGCAAGGAAAATTGTGAGAGCTTAATTGAGATCTAAAATCTACAAGTTAAGTTGTGAGTTGTATAAAGTTAAAAGCCCTTGTTGTTACTTTCTAACAATTGTATCAGTTAGGGTTAAATCCTATGGACTTAGGTTGGTTTAACAACCATTTTAAAATCCTTTAATAGGGTGGCATTCCAAGTGAATGTTCTAAAGTCCTCTAACCAGGCCCACTTCTAATAAGATGGTTAAATCCTTTAACCAGATCACATTTAATAGAGTGTTGCAACATTTAATAGGGTAGAGCTTTCACTAGGCATCACTTTAGAAGAGTGAGAATTAAGTAGCATGTTACTGGTGGTTTTTCCCAAATAGGGTTTCCATGTAAATCACTATGTTATGTGTTGATTCTTCATGTGTTATTCTTGCATGTTGACTTTCAATAACTTGCTAAGTAGGAAACTTTAAGCTTGGATGAATGAATAGTTTAATGGGATCACATTACTTGATGAATAAGTTTTGTTGGGACATTTGGATGTTGAATAACTAATTCACACCCACTCTTAGTTATTTTAAAGTATTTCTAACAATTCGATTGTTTGGTGATGCATAGTCAAGGGCATGTCCCCAACTATGTCATGATGATGTGGTTAAGTGCACATAGTCTAAGTCAAATACATACAATAGTTGTACCCGATTTACAAAGAGTAGTAAAGAAATAGAGTATTGGAGAAAATCTTTCTAATGTTTGATTGCTATCTTGCATCTATGATGCAATAAAGAGTTGTGCATTCAACTAGTAATAGAGGATAGTTGGGTGGTGACATCAACAAGTATGTAAGCTCTAAAGTTGCACATCTAAAGTTTTGTATAGATTGTGATCCAATAATGGTATTGTAATTGTAATTAATTAATTATCTTATTATAATTATTTGAATAAGACTAAAGCTTGACTGAAGGAATTATTTTAAAGATATGGTATATAGGAAAGATATTTTCCTTGTTTGTAATAAGTATCATAATTAAGTATGTGAAGTACGAGAATGAGAAAAGTGTTTAGTAAATGTGTGTAACCAATCCAAGGGATTATTTAATGTGAGTTTGGTGATCTGTTTACAAGATTAGAAGTAGAAAATTTCTAGTTGATAGGACAGAGATAGAGGAAGGAAGTAGAATTCAGATCTATTATTTTGCAATGAATAATACAGAGATCATTTCGACATTGGTCCATCTATTTTCAACAACTCCTATTAGGGTTGGAATCTCCTAACATGGTTTCAAAGTCTCCTAATAGGGAGCCATATGTACCAAATGTATTTATAGACTCCTAACAGGCTTCATCCTCTAATAGGGAACATTTATATTAGTACATCATTTTGTGGGTATCATACCCAACAAGATTTTCTTTTGGTCAAGGGTTTTCTTAATTAACAGTTCTAGAGTTATAATGCATAGTTTATTGTTATGGTTTCTTGTTTATGTCGATCTCATGGTTAAGAATTATTGATTCACACCCCCCACCCCCCTCCCCAAGTTATTTTTTTGGAATATATATTCTAACAAAGATTACTACGATTATTTTGGGAAGTGGAAGAATAGTCCAATTGAAGATGCTAAATGGATTTCTCAATCTGAATTGGATTTAGCTTAGGTTGTGACACTTGCATGATTCAGGAGAATCATTTCTTTCAACCATAGTTGTTTGATGCAAGAGCATCCTAGGTTGCCTTGTAATCCTACTCTCTTTTCATTCTAGTAGAATTTTCTCCAAGTTTTCAGTGTTAACTGAGTACACACAATGTCAGCTAAGTACTCAAAGTGGTAGCCAAGTACACACAATGTTAGCCAAGTACAAGCAGTGTTAGCCAACTATGAAATGTTAGTTGAGTACATGTAGTGTTGGTCGTGCTATCTAATATTGATTGAGTACTCCTTGTGCTTATTGAACTTGATATTTACTAATGCTTGGTTCCTTCTTTGACCAAGTTTTTCTTTAATTGGTTCTTAATTTGAGCTAGCCTTTCTATTTAACTTGCATGGTAAATTTAATGATTGGATATTGTCTTGGGATGAGCATAGACCATTTTGAGGTTGACCTTTATATTATGTAATGATCTAGAATCCTCTATAAGCTATTTTGGCAAGTATAAGTAGAGTTATTTGGTTTAGTTTGAGAAAAATTTAGAAAGTTAGAGAAGATGTTTCTGGAATTGCAAATTTGAAGCTAGATTATATATCTTAAAGTTGTATTTTGTATCTGGTCATAACCCATAAGGCCTTATAGCTAGGAATTTATGTTGATAATTTGATGAATCAATAATATTTTTTCTCTCTCTCCCTCATTAGTGTTGTTGTGTGTGTGTTTTCTTCTGTTGTGTTTACATAGCAAGGTGGTTGGATAGTTAGGCATGCCTTTAGCCCTAGCTATTCAATTCCCTCCTTGTACCAATTTACATGCATGTATACTTCTTCAATGTGTCCACACATGGAGTCAAAGCCACATATATCATTTGTTTCTATTTTTCCACACAAGGAGTCAAAGCTTGATATGTGGTTAGTAGAATAGTTATAATCAAGCACATTAGATGTGGAAGCTCAGTTGATATTTTTTGTATTATTATTTCCATTTTCATTTTCATTATTGTGGCCAAGGAACAACTTTTGAGAGATCTTTATTTTAGCATTTTCATAGGTTGGTCCTCCCTCAACTTCAATTTCCCAATCATGGACAAGTTTTTAAATGAAGACTTTGAGCTTGATACACTTCTTGATGTCATGTCATTTGATGTGGTGATAATTGTAGTATTCATTATCTCTATACCACTTGGGTTTGGTTTGGTTTTCATCAAAAATTTGTGTGTTGGGAAAAACCATCAAATTATGCTCTACTAGTTTCTAGAATATGGAATATAAGTTTTCATTAAAGCTAGTGAAATTTCTATTTCATATACAGTCATGATTGTAGTTTTTATTAGTATTGGTGTTGTTGTGAGGAAATAACTGTACTTGTAGCAAGGTGGTTGGTTGTCCTGATTATTATTTAAATTTTGATTCTGAGTGTCATGATTTGGATTATTGTTGTCTTGATGATGATATTTATTGTTGTTATTATTTCTACCATGAATATTTTGCACACTTTTGACATCAATAAAACCATTATGAGTAATGCCTTTTTTTTTGGACCACAATTTCAGCTTTCGATTATGGTTCATTTCACTAGTTGATGATGAAGAGCTATAATGTTTAATGTAACCCTTTTCTAATAGTCCATATCTAATGTTCTTTCCTTTCTTGAATAATGTATGAAAGTCTTTAAGACTAGACATCTTCATTTGGAAAGACATCTATGGAATCATTTTTTTTATGAATATGTCTACAATGTGTGAATCTTCAATTTTTTAGGGCATGTGATTTGTAAGGTGTCACCATCTTTGTATAGAATGAGCAAATATTTCACCATTTCTTTTTTTTGTGTTGCACAAATCACTCAAGGAGGCATGATGTTCAATATTATATGACTATTGTGCTATGAATTTTCATGTCAAGTCATTGAAGGAGGTTATATATCCTTTGGGTAAGTTCATTAGACATTCAAATGTAGGGCCTCCAAGACTTAGTGTGAAAAGCCTCTTAAGATAATCCTCATTGTAGGCAACTTCTTGACATTAGAAAAAAAAATTGAGATGTGCAATGGGACATGTTTCTCCTATGTATTTCTCAAATTTTGGGATCTCAAAGTTTGGTAGAAATGGTATCATGTTGATAGATCATTCAAATAGAGAAGGATAAATTTCCGTAGAAGATAAATCTTTTATCCCTTTTTTATTCATATTCTAGATAAAACTCTAGAGTTCATGTAATTATTGGGCTAGATCCTATTTGGTTGTATCTTTTATGGTTTTAAATTGATGTTGAATCCACCTCCAAAGTTGAATGAGTTTCCAAATAGATTCTTGGGTGGTGATGGATTATAAGGTGGTGGAGGTGATGGTTTGCCACTTTGACCAATGTTTTGGTAGGTGAGTACCAGAATTGGAATAGATGTTTTCAACATATTTTTTGGCATGTGTAGATAAGAGGAATCTACTGGCTATGTCATGATTTCCATTTTCTAGATAGTACTTGCCTAATGTTTAAGCATCCTATAGAAGGGCATGTCAAGGTTGAGTATGGAATATTGGCATGTGTAGTTGTGTTGTACATCATACTTATGATTTGTTAAATGTGTTGTACACATAATTAGAATGTGGGTTTTTTTGGAGTTGATATAGGTGTAGAATTAGTTCCACCATAGGTTCCTTTCCTTTGCTTGATTTTTTTCTATGGTGGAATTTGGTAACATTGGAGCACCATCTTCGGTGATTTTTCTTAAAAAAGTGCTCTCATCAAAATTTGTAGGAAAATTAACACCATCCTGATAAGATTTAGGAAGATGTTGGTTTTTCTTGCCATAATAGATTTTTCCAATATTTCCAAGTTGTATGCGTCTAAAAGAAATGTCTAAACATCATTAGGAATATTTTCATTCTAAATTAGATCTTCATCTCAGTGAGCTTCTTTTGGATTATGTGTCTTACTGACTATAATAGGTGTTTTGAAAGGGATTCTTAGGTTCCTACATGGGTGTTGAGCTAGGAATATAAAGTTTTGTACCAAGGGTAAATTTCTTCCCCGATGAGGTTGATCAAGGAGGGAAAGGATTCTCCATCTCTTGTTGTCTTATTTATTCCAATAAATGAGACATGGGATTAAAGATGAATCTTTCATATCATGTATGTACTATACAATTGTGACGAAAATTATAGGTTGAAATTTTGTAGAAGAAGAAAATGTGAGAGATAAATTGAACATTATATGAAAAAAGGGGAAATACTTCAAGGGTTGCATGATCTATTATGGTGTTGAAGATGACTAGAGCATAAGATAACCTAGGTGTGAACAAGAGACCTTGATAATTTTACAAACCAAGTTTGATATACAATAATAGTATCTCTCTCTTACTAAAGATGGAAAAATGTATCTTTAGGTAAGATAGGACACCAAAGAGAGGACTCAATATTTGGAGATGAACTTGTGATCCTAAACGAGTGAGCACAACTATTAAAAATGTTTTTTGTGGATAAAGGTATAGCATTGTAATATTTGAAATATTTCTAGCTAGGTTTGAATTTAAAAATTGTTGGTTCCTAATGTTTGATTTTTGAATAGAGGATTGGGACTTGGATTTTCTAGGACTTAAGGATTAAGGTTCAAATAATAATTCTCTCTAGAGGAAACTTTGCAAATTGAAGACTAGAATCTTTGAGAAAAGATGAGGTGGGAATATATTGATGTGGAAAATGAGGGTGTTGTGGTCACTATGTGGGTATCTAATCTCCTCTCTCTGGAAATAGAAATCATGGCTTTACTCTTGGGAAAGTGGACCATTCTCAAAGTTTGGCATTGTAAAAAATTCAGTCATCACAATTTTTTCTATCCTCTTCATTTTTGATGTTTTTGATGGCATATAACAATTGTTTATCACTATGTGCTAGGTTTTCTGTTTCATTATGGGAAAATAGTTTGGATAACGTCACCTTCTTAAGTTTTACTTTTTTGGACATGACATGAAAAAGATAAACCCCAACTATAAGACCAAGCTTAAGAATTCTGCAAAAACTATTATGAAGATAAGAAAGGACAAGACCTAATGAATATCAAATGGTATACCAAGTACAAGGACTTGTGCAAATAAAATTGTAGGTCTAGAGGACCTACTTATAGTCACATTTCTCATTGAATGTTGATCTAAACATTTCATTCATTAGGACATGTTTGATGTTTGTAATGGTTTTGGATTTTAAACACTTAAGCATGCCACACATATCTACAATCTTATTAGGGCTTCAACTAGGATGTAGAAAGATCAACTAGAGGGTGTCCACAATATACAAAATTTATGTGAGGCCTAAACATGTAGATGAAAGAAAATAGTGCTACACACTCAAGAGGAGATGATAATGCAAATATCCACCTTTGCTTCCCAAAGGTATAAAGTTGCTTGGGGCTTATCCAAGAGTGCTAAATTTTCATTTCCAAGAGAGGTGGACCTTTGGATTCACCTCCTACTATTTATACTCTAGTAGAACATAGGTGTTGAGGTCATCCCAAGGGGTGATGAAATCCCCAAGCATGCCACCTAAAAATTAATAAAAAGACCAATTATTTCATGTACTCTCAAGATCACCTAAAGGTGCGAGAGGAGAGAATATGTAAGTTTCCTTAGGGTTTAAAATCTACACATTTTCTTTTCCAATTGAACCATTAGGATTCTATGTACTCTTGAAGATACTCGTGTTTAAGCATGCAAAGTTCTTTCCAACTTGATAGCTTCATCAACATAAGAAGTTGATTTTTGGTCAACATAATAAAATTGATAGGGATATGAATGAGATCCTTTAAGTCATTTAGGATTGAGTATATTCATTTTAAGCTTCAAGTCCAAATATTTCATAGAAATATTATTTGTCCCTTAGGAATTCAAGATTTTATGAGATGTTTTAAGCCCAAATCAAAATATTTAATCACATTCTTCTTTAATCTTTAGGTATTAAAGAGTGTGTTTTTTTATGTAAGCATCCATTGCAATGAAAATCTTGTCAATTCCTTTAAGGAATTCAAGATTGTGTTCAAACACACATTCTAGTGAAAGGTGTGTAACTTCCTTTAATGCATTCAAGATTGTGTTCAAACATTCATTCCAATGAGAGATGTGTAAATTCCCTTAAGGAATTAAAGATTGTGTGAGTAATATTACTCTTAAGTTCATTCAAAAGTTTGTTTAGATTTTGGAGGTTATTTGCAACATTCATTCAAAGGGCAAATGGTTAAATAATACAAGTTCTTCCATTCCCTAATTCTAGGGTCCTCCAAGGATTATCTCTTGGGATAAAATATTATTAGTAATCCTTGTATATCAAGTAAATAATGAGGTGAGTATTATGAATCCTTCAAATGTAAATAAATTTACAAAATAATAGAGGTGATAGAATACAATCATAGATGTCAAAATACCAAAGATGATTAAACAAAAATGATAGAACGAAACCTTGAACAAGTTATCACTAATAATTACCCTTGTAGATCGTAGATGATAGGCAAGAATCATAGACAACAGTACTTGCAAACACAAAAAACTTGCAGCTACAAAAATGCATAGATGCTAAAAAAGTAATAGATGGTAGAGACCAAGTTAGAAAAGATGGTAAAACACAAAGATGACAAAACTTGTGACAATTAAAACTTGCATCCACCAAAATTATAGATGCTAGAGACCAAATTGGTGGAGATGACATAACTCAAAGATTACAAAACAATTTTTCTGTCATGTCCCCTAATTATTGTACTATAGGTGAATGAAATAAAATAGTTTAATTATTTTAAATAAATATATATTAAACTATTATAGTAAATGACTATATAGAAACATATTATAATTTCATGATGAATAAAAATACATTTAATAATGTAGTATATTATTAAAGAATAAAATTATATATTATTGATATATTATTAAAATAATATATGTTACAATATAAATATTAATTTAATATATGATAAGATATTAATTATTATAACTAAACTTATTAATATAGATATATATTTTATATAATTATATTATTATTAATATAATATAATAATTATTATGAAAGGACAAGACTTTTTGAAATACACATATTTATATACAATATCAAACTTATACAAATTAAAAGGTAAATATATAATATCCTGAAGTGGGATATTATAGTGGTATTAGAGCCTTATTCTTGTCATCCTATTCGATATTATCAAATATTATATCAAGTCATTTTGTGAAAGATTATTCTGAAATTTTATTTTAAAAATAAAATAAAATTCAAAAAATTTAATAAAAAAGATTCATCAAAAATAATCAAAGCACAAATATATAAATTCTAGCATCCATTATTTGCGATGGAAGTCTACCTAATAAAAGAGTCCATTACTATGAGAGAATATGGTGATCCATTATAATTTTGTTAAGCTAGGGTGATAATATTAAATGCTTATCACATATGTTCAATAGCTATTCATCCTGAAGTAGTAAAATATAAGTAGCGAAGAAATCAAATATATCTCAGTGCTATCGCATGGAAGTAATGTGATTTGAATGGTTCTAGCAAAGAATAAAATAGTAATAGAAAAGATCAATATGAATAGAGATACTACCAGTGAGTATTGTTGTATATAAAATATGAATCATTGAGAGATATATACTTCTAGTATCATTGAACATTGACATGTAATAATATCAATTGATACATAAAAGGAAATGCCATATACATATATATATATATATGAAAATCACAGAAGTGATTGTATCAAACATCCTTAGGACCAAAAAAAAGTGATTGAATATTGAAGACGATTATCTTCAAACCCAAAAATGATTCAATTTATGAATATCTTTTCAAGAGAAGAATGGAAATAGTTAAAGGAATAGAGGATAGTGTGTTGGAGTTTTAAGACTACTAGGCAACAAAATGCTCAATACCAAAATGACATCACTCATATAATCTAAGGACTAGCCAATTCTTATTAACAACTATATGTGCAAACCATTTTGACCCAACTTCAACAAAACCAAGGGTGGTTTTCTGCTCTTTAGGCTCAAAAAATCTAGGGTGGGTATACCTAGGGATGATTCAAGACTAGGAAACACTATATGAGAATTATTTTAGTTTCATTCTGATTCTCATCTCACATCTTCAAATACGTGCATAATTCTTGACAATTTGATAAACACATCCCATATAATAGATCCGGCCAAAATTCATCTCTAGATCTGCACAAGTTCTCAATAATAATGGCTAACTGAAGCTAAAACATTCCATGTAAACAACTATAGGCCAACTTTGAAAATCTTCAGGCAATAAAAGTAAAATTGATTATAATTTTGCATTTGAAAACCATTTATGATACATTACTCTTCCAGTTGAATCAATTTTATTAGTGCCTAATCCATTGGGGTTTAGAGTCTACTGCAAATCCTTAGATCTAATTTGTTGCCTTACAACAAATATTATCAGCAATTCTTAGCACAATTCATCTTTCAAAAATCCTTTCCACTACTATAGCAACCTTATCAAATTCATCAAATCTTTTACTTAATCCATCGAACTAATAGCAGTGATGAACATATATACAACCTAACTAGATTGCATTTAATTGCACAAGCCTCTACTCATAAATTATCAAGATAACCAAGTAATCAAAAGGTGAAAAAATTCAAAAAGAACTGATATGGGGATAGCTCATAATTTTTATTCATTTTCTTTGAAAATTCTATACATTTATAGTAAACTTAGAATGACCTTAGGAAGAAACATAGAAATTGTTCTATATTCATGTATTCTTAGGAACTAACAGAGAGAATACATCATAAACTTGCTCCAAATATTGGACATAAAATAGACTAAGTATCTCACCTAGAAACAATAGAAAGCAGACCTTAGTTGCAGCTCATGGTCTGCGTTCATCCCTACTCCTACCTTTAGGAAGGGTGTTAGACATTAGTACATCAGTTGCAACTTTGCTCAAGGCTAGCTCCCAGTCTTAGTGTGGAGTATGGCTTCTTTTTTTATATCTTCTATTTTAAGTTGTTGATTTCCTCCTTACGTGGGTTGTTTTTTATGTTTACAAAAAAAAAATTGATTTGATGCATGTGTGTATTTGTTGAAAAAACTTCTAGTTGTCTTGTATGCCATGGGCACTTTATTTGAAGACACTTTATTTCTCATGCATTTTTCTTTGCTTCTTGCATGAATTTTTCCTACACCCATTGGCATTTTTGTTCAAAGCATTGACTTTGCTTCTTACTCGATCTATCTTCTTACGTCTTCCCTAATGTGTAGTCTTCCTCTTCATTTGACTACCCATCATACGTGCTCAAATAATGGATACCCTTATCTCCAGACTGAACTCCATGAATTTTGCAAAGTTTATACTTGGCTTCCTTATCCTTGATTGACTGCAGGAAGAAATGATCTTTAGCATGATAGAGAAGCCTAAACTTTTCATTGATCTTTGCAATAGAGACATCAATAAAATAATTTGATTATAAACCATTTCATTTGCTTAGAAAATTCCATAATGCTTTATCAATCAAATGGAATTTAGTTGGGCCCCAAGGCAGGTCTGGCTAAAAAAAAAATTGTTTTTGAATGATTGAACTGCAAAATTGATCCATTGGCCACCTCAAACTGATTAGAATCAAATTTGATTACTGATTGATCATTAAAAACTCATTTTATCACTTTCTGCTAATTATCAAATTGGTGCCAGAAGGTTCATTGACTGGCCTTAAAAATGAACCAAATCACTTCATTAGGCTCTAAAAACTAGCACACTGACTCTTTGTTCTGCATTCTTGCACTCTGTCAGATCTTGTCTAATGAAAAATTCATGGTCAAAATATATTGACCATCAAGATTTCCTTTTAGAATCACCTGCATGAAAACATGTCAGAAATCAATAAATTGGGTTCAAATTTGGCTTTTAAAAATGGGCAAATGAAAACTGGGGCATTGGTTCTCTATCACAAGGTGAGAATGGATCTGTGATTTGGGCTCATGACAAATAACTGGGTGCAAATGACAAGTGGTCAAAGTGGGCTATGTTGGTGTTTTAAAACTACTAAGCAACAAAATGCTCAATACCAAGATGACATTACTCACACAATCTAAAGACTGGCCAATTCTTATTAACAATTGTATGTGCAAACCATTTTGGCCCAACTTTAACAAAACCAAGGGTGGTTTACTACTGTTTAGGCTCTGCAAAACTAGGGTGGGTATACCCAAGGATGATTCAAGACTTGAAAACACTATATGAGGATTGTTTTAGTTTCATTCTGATTTTCACCTCAAATCCTCAAATACATGCATAATTCAAGACAATTTTTGAAACACATCCTATATAACAGATCTCGCAATAATTCTTCTATATATCTAAAGGTGTTCTAAGCAATAGTGGCTAACTAAAGCTATAACATTCCATGCAAACAAGTACAGGCCAACTTTGAAAATCTTCATAAAATAAAAGTAAAATTGATTATAATTCTACATCTGAAAACCATTTATGACACATTTCTCTTCTAACTGAATCAATTTGACCAGTGCCTAATCAATTGGGGTTCAGAGTCTACTACAAATCCTTAGATCTAATTTGTTGCCTTACAAAAAATGTTATCAGCAATTCTTATTAGAATTCATCATTCAAAAATACTTTCCACTACTACAAAAACCTTATCAAATTCATTAGAGCTTTTACTTAATCCATTGAACTAATAGCAGTGATGAACATATATACAAACTAACTAGATTGCATTCAATTGCATAAGCCTTTACTCATACAATATCAAGATAACTAAGTAATCAAAAGGAGACAAAATTTAGAAAGAACTGATATGGGGACAGCTCATAATTTGTATTCATTTTCTTTGAAAATTGTATACATTTAGAGTAAACTCAGAATGACCTTAGGAAGAAACACAGGGATCACTCTATTATTCATGTATTCTTAGAAACTAACAAAGAAAATACATCACAAACTTGCTCCAAACAATGGACCAAAAACAAACTAAGTATATCACTTAGAAAAAATAGAATTCAAACTCTTTCTCTAGCCCTAGAATCTCACTTATATAGTGTGAGATGCAACAAGCTTCAGGCTAAGAGAAAATGATAGGTGTCCTTTACAAGGAATATTTACATACACCTATCACAAAATGACAAAATTTTTCTTAATAGAAGATATCTAAATCAAAACATTATTTTTGGTGGATTAGCTTCTATCACATCTTCTAATGTTGCTAAGTTGGCTATTAATCTGATTCCTCTTCGTATGCAACTACCAAATTAGCCCACGATGAGGTTTGTTTTGATGATGGCACATTAACCTCCACATGTAGTTTTTCACCATCTTTATCCTATATGGTAGGAGCAACATCTACCTTTTCCCTTTCTTTAGATGTATCGGCATCCTGTGGTCTTTGCTTGCAACTAAAAGTGACTGATTATTTTTGTCTTCTTCTTCTAGTTGGACCTAAGTAGTGATGGTGTTAATGATTTGGATTTCCTCACCTTGCACCTCATCACTGTCTGTTTCATCTTCATCAAATTGTTCACCAGGAACCATTTTTGCCATCCACTTGTCAAATAATGTGTCATTTGGCCAATTGAATTGCAAAATATCCCTCTGTCTTTTTTGATATACTAAACCTCATTATCAATATCAATGAATTCTTGTTTTAAAGAATCAAAGAATATTTTAGCTTTCACCTTTTCTTCTATTGTGGTAGCCCACCATGCATGCCCTATTTCATTTATAATTTTGTTCATCCTTAAATAAAAAATATCATCAAGCTCTTTTTCCCATTCATCTTATTTTTTCAAATTATTGGTTTTATCTAGGGCACAAGGAAAAAAACTAAATATTTGGCTCTTATATTTGTTTCAGTAGCCTATTATTATCTTTGGTAAATGTGTCCTTTGATTGTCAAAATTAGCAAGATCAGAAACAATGCCAAAGGTTTTTTCAATTTGATCATGAGAATCATTTATAATAGATAAACACAAAAATTTCATTGCTTTCTCCCTTCTTACCCATTTATTCACAATAGGCTTTAGAGCCTCATCATTAGCTTTCAAATCCTCCCAGATACTGATCACCCTGGCCAAATGATCATGAATTAGTGGCCATTCAACTTTGTATCCTAAATATGTGAGAGCTTTTCTTAGTTTATCTTCATATTTGGACTCCAATTCTACATGTAAGGCCCACAGTTTACTCTTTTCTTCTTCAAAATCCTCAGTAGTGTAGTACCGTGGCCTTAGGGGTGTATTTGGAATTTCTTTGAGGGGGGTGGATTTGAAGGGTTCAATTGGGGGGTGAGGGTATGTTCTTCTTGGCCTAGTGGATTTTCCCAATAGCTTGTTCTCAACCTCAATTCTCTTTTTTACCTCTTTATTGTAGGCATCCACCACTATTTCATACTTATTCTATAATTCAAACATAGCCTATTCCTCCTTCTTAGTAGTGGCCAAAAGAAACTTGGAAGAATCCACATTCTTGTGTGTTGCCTACACATGTGAGGTATCAACAACTCTTCTCACAATTATGCTTCCCATCAATCTAGACTCATCTGGTTGTGATGATGGGGCTCTAGATCCTCTTCTCAATGATCAGCTGACTAATGCAGCTTGATCTTCAATGAATGCGGTGCCTTCAAAATCCCCTTTATTTGGCTCTTGCAACTCCAATTTATTAGAAACAAAATTGAAAATCAATGAATCTGAAATATCCCAATTGGGCAATAATAGAATGCTAGATGTCTTTACCATTTGCCTTCCCTCTTCAGGGGTAATGTTCTAGAATTCTTGCATCATTTGTTCCTTCTTTTTTTTTGGATGGAGGCTTCATCCATTTCTAGATGCTCTGTTTTTAACTTTTTACATTTCTACTCAAAAATATTCATGTTTGCCCTCCATGCAAACTACTGAAAAGCCCTTTATTTCACAAAACTGTCATCCACCAAGAAATTGATGACTTGCCTATTCTAATACAGGGTCCAATTCCCTACCTCTATAGTCAGCTATTGTTAGGTCTATAGTTGGGAGGGGAGGTTCTAGAGGGTTACCATCATCCAATTCTACTTGAGTAACAAAAATACCTCCTTGTGATCTCATTTTCTCAAGTTTCTCACCTATTAGATGTTCTTCTCCAATCCTCAAAGGGGATTGAGTGGGCGAATATTCCTCAACTTGAGCCCTCTCTTCTCTCATTACCTTCTGCCTCTTGGGAATAGGCTCATTAGGTCTCTCCTCTAGGGTTGTACTATTGGATTTCATTATTTGTTTGCCCTTATCCAAAGGAGTCATTTTATTTGGAATTATAGTGTAACCAGGCTTCTTCTGTACAATTATTTGACCAGATCCTATATTAGGAGTGAAATCCAACCTCCTCATGACTTCTCTGACCTTATCAGGATAAGAATCAATAAAAAATTGTTTCTTCTCATTCATAGCTTCCATTATTTCAGGGAAGTTACTCATGAGCTTATTTATTTCATTAGCCTCTGTATTAGCATTATCTAAAGGACTATTTTTTTAATCAAAACAATGAATGTATTCTAGGACCCGGGAGTAAACTCTCAATTTTTCCTTTTTAGTGTCTTGTTCCTGCAATGAGAATTCATTTCCTATATAATGTTCTCTGGATAATATGAATCAAGTTTGACCAGTCCTAGCTTAATCCTATGCGTCAAAGTCTGATTGAAAAATCCCTCAGAATCACAAAATGGGGGATGGGAGATAGCCATCATATACTGATCCAAAATTTGATGAAAAGAGAGCCAAGCCCCTTTGGTAATCACGAACTGATGGGCCACTATACAGGTAGGGAAAATTGACCCTAGTTGCCTCTTCAATAGAAACATTTCTTCTACTCCTCCTGATTTCCACAAGACTTCTGCCATTCATATCTTCAAAGGCACTTGGTAAGGCAAGACACGAGGACTCCCTTTAAAACTATACATTCTAAAAACTATAGAAATAGGGTAAGGAATGATATCTCCTAACTTGTGTGAAACTTTCAAGTTATTGGGTTCATCCATAGGTTTAAGGAGGTCCATTAATACCTTAGGGATTCGAGGATTGTCTCTTAATATGAGACATCTCAACTTAGAAGCAAAATATCTATCAAATCTGACAAAATTGGCATTGTTTGCATCCCAGGTAATATCTGTGCTCCACAATTGGACTGGCAGTATTTCCCCATTTTCCTCTCTATTCAATTCCATCTTGTTATTGAAATATGTCACCCCCTTGTACACGAACATATGCATTAAGAGAGAATAGTGGCCAAAAGTTTTCTCCACTTTGCCCTTTGCAATTCCAACTAATCCAATGTGAATTTCTTTAGCCAAAAAGGAAGAAAAATGAAAGATAACATCTACACCGAAAGAAGAAATTTGAACCATCATATACATAAGGCCAATGGGCATCAAATCCTGCTCATCTTCACCAAAAACATGGCACAGGGTTCTATATATCTCTATAGCCTGGGAAATGAAAAGGCTCTTCTTGAAAGGCTCTTTAGAGGTTGGAGTAATTACTGGTAGAGTTCCTATAGCACCAATGTGTGCCCTTAGTGCACCTCCCCTAATTACATCTTTCTTTGCTTTGTATTCATTCTCTAATTCTAGCAAATTGATTGGCACATGGTAATCTGACAATGGTTCTAAGTGAAAAACTTGTCTAAATTCTTTAGGACTAATTGAGACCAAAGGGACACCATCATTTCTTCTCACAACCCTACTAGCCTAGTCATAATTCTTGGAAATGTCTTCTAGCAAATCATAATCCATGAAAACACTTGGAACAACTAGCTTTCACAAATCAAAATTCTAGATATTAGCATGAAGGGCAAACAACTTCCTCTCTGAAAAACACTTTTTAAACAAAACAAGGCTAGTTTGAGTAGTTATTGCATCCCTAACCTAGTTCCTCTTATCATATAAACCATCAAAAATTTTAATCCTACAGTTTAATGAAATTAACCTTATTAGCATGCTGGTAGTCAAACCAATAAAATTCCTCCATCTATACCTTTCCTTCAAAGCTGGTGTTTCAAACTAGGCCAATAGATGACCAAGGACATGTCTCATCAACTTGCTAACTTGCTATACATAACTTTCGAGCACCTTTCCATAGTGAGCTAGCGATAACCACTAATCTTGCATTGATTGCATGGTAGATATTTGAAATGTCCTTTGAAGGAAACAATGGTGGGTCCCTTGCTCGTTAACTCGCTATACTTATTCTTCGCACATCTCTTCATAGCATGTTAATGAGCATAGTTGATCCATACTTGATCTTGTCGACAACATTTTGTTTTGCAATAGTGGTGGGCCATCACTCACTAACTCACTAGACTTAACTTCTAAGTACTTTTCCATAGCAAGTTAACAATGGCCTTTGATCCCGGTTTGATCTCACAATCAAAAATCTTTGTATGCTTTATACATGGGGAGTGGGTCC
Organism: Cupressus sempervirens; assembly: GCA_028749045.1. Taxonomy (NCBI): domain Eukaryota; kingdom Viridiplantae; phylum Streptophyta; class Pinopsida; order Cupressales; family Cupressaceae; genus Cupressus; species Cupressus sempervirens. The sequence goes on from CM053790.1 coordinate 98,167,025, forward strand.
AAGTACTACTGTCTCTGAGTTGGCTCAGCACACTAGCACACATATGTACCCTTTTTTATCTTTTAATGACATCACATGTTCTTGGCCTTGCTGCATTCATGACTTTCAAGCAGGTTGTTACATTGGTACTAAGAAAAACACTAAATACCCAGTTAGTGATATGGTGAGTTTTGACGAATCCAAATTTTTTGACTTACAGATGCTCAGTAGGATGCCACCATGTAATTTGATCTACACAATTAAGCTTTTATCATGTCACTCATTCGGGGCCCACCTTTGAGGGATTTTTGTTACATCACCACTTTCTAACTAGTCACTACATTGCTACCAGAAAAATTACCAACTATCCAACTAGCGATATAGGGACCTCCTAGTAAACATCAAAACTGATGCCTAGAAATAAAGCACAACTTGAGCAGAAATACAAGCAAAGTCTACATAAGATATTCTTTAGGATCCTAAAAATCATTCCTTGTTATAAAAGAATGTCATCTTTTACAATGATTGGGCCCTCGCTATGTCCCTACAGGAAAGGTGGTATTATTCTGGCTAGCGATATAGCAACCTTTGACAGATTCTCAATTCTAGTGACGGAGAACAAAACACACATTGATTGAAAACCTACAAATGAATGTTGGAGTAAGAGAAGGTGGTCATACACATTTATAATAGTGCGTGGGAATTTCTATGGTCAAATCAACTTTAAAAGAACACTGGCCTTTTGCAAAATCTAGGCATTCACTGCATCATCATCGACAAGTTGCATGGATTTTCCAATAGCGACTTAGCGAATTGCGGGAGAAACTTGGATGCCACTGACACCATTCACAGGTTTCTTCATGTGCATGTATTCTCAAAACTAACAAGTCTAGGATATAGCATGTGCCATAATTTATTCATGTTACACAATTCTCAGCACCGGACTTAACTTTTTAGTATCACAGACACAGTTATCTGATGGTCGCTACCTTGCTAGGCATAACAATTGAGCATCTTTCCATAGCGAGTATATGACAACCATAGATTAAAATAAGATTTGACGGTGGGGTAAAACTTCTTTCACTAGGACTAAACAATGATCAAAAGGTGGGCAGGAAAAGAATATTTTCTTATTCTTTTCTCAAAACTTTTGCACTAGGGAAATTTTAAATGGAATGAGACATAGGGTTTGAACAAAAATTTTCAAAGGCTGACAAATGGAAGGTTTAGCTAGAAACCCAATTCACCATCAATGTATTCCAATCTAAATTTTTATACCTAGAGAAAGGAATTTTACCATTGAAAAATTTAGACCAACAGGCTACTTAGATTTTGTAGATTAAAACAATGGTAGAAAGGCATTTTTTGCAAATGGATTCATCGTGACTTAAAAAGTGACACACTTAAAGTATTTTCAAAGGAAAAATTTTTTCCAAATGCTCAAAATGGGACTTCACGAAATGATTCAAAATGAAAATTTAACTTCATGGAACATTTGGACAAGCTAAATGGAAGGTGCTAGAAACATTAAACAACTTAGGGGCCTCAAATGTAAAGTTGGGTACAATCTCACCAAAAAGCATATATAGGGCTCAATTTTCTCAACAGTGCTAAAAATTGTAGCCCAAATTTTGAGCACGAACAGTGGCTCTGTCTTGGGATGCATGCACCTTGTGGGCATGGCAAGATTTCAAATCTCTGGAAGAAGCATACCATTCCAAAAAACTTCAAAACTCTCTTGAACAACTTTATTGAAAACATGAAACAACTACAACTATTATGTACACATGATGACCTCGAGGCACCAAACTTCAAAAAAAATGTTTACCTCTATCATATACCTTATTTTCATTCCTTTCCTCCTAAGGTAAACTAAAATTCTCATTTCCATTTGTTTAACCCAGCACATCAACATTTGTAATCTGCTCATTAGGCAAAAGAAAACTATCATCATCATCATAGTGCATATAAAAATCAAACATACTTTCTTCATCTTGCTCGCTATGAAAATATGAATTAGCATGATCATATCAACTGACAACAAACTAAAACTAATCACTACTAATTGAATCATGGATTCCTTCAATCGGAAACACAAAAGCTTGGTACTCTATTTCATTCAACAAGTTACATGAATCAATTTGTAACTCACCTTGTGCCTCCAGGTATGTAGAGTGTATAGAATCTGATTTCTACCTACTTGCAACCATGTTACTCATCGAATTAGATTTATCATTTGCTAAAACCTCTTCACATTCTTCAAACAACTGATTGGTTACCAAACATGAAAACTCATTCTGAAAGTGTTGATCTAAACTATGCTGATCACTATCATTTTCTTCATCTAACGAAATGTTAGAATAAACCTTGAACTTATCTTTACGAGACTTATCAGTATATAAAAAAAATCTATAGTCTGATTGACAATATTCACTATTCTCCTCATCATCATATGAAACATCAAAACAATGTTCAGCAAAATCAACATAAAAAGAATTTGAAATAGCATTAACCTTCCTTTCAATAAAATGCTCCACATCCAACAAATCGTCATGTGCAGATACATTCGAGGTACTTTCATCTACACCTCCAAAGTCTAACAAAGGTTGTTCAGATTCTACCTCGCTTTCCACATCAAACTTTGGGGAAGTAACTTGACTGAATGAAGAAACATTATGATGAAAAATATGAAGATCCTTAGAAACACTTACATGCTTTTCAAAATCATGAGCCAAAAAATATGAGATTTCATCAGAACTTAAGAAGACTACCTTACAAATCTTCTCCTGGTTGTGATTATCATCTGAATAACATAAAGAACTAACAACAGCAAGATCATTAGTATAACAATATGGAAAATCAGAATTGTTACAACATTCATTCTTATCATAGAAATCACTACCCCTACTATTTTCATAACTTTCTTCAACTTCATATTTATTGTAACCAAGTTTATTTTCACTTTCATATACATCTTCATTATGCTAATTGCAAGTACCCGATTCACTTGCATTTGAATCCTTCTTTTCACATTTAGAAGACAGATTATCTTTCTCCATGGACTCATTGTATTCATTACTACCTTGACTTTCAGCACACTCATTATCATTAGAAGACATAACATGTAATCTATAATCATCATTTTCCATCTCCTCAATGAATCTTTCAATTTGCAAAAACCTTTGTAATCTTACAGGTGCTAGCCAATTGACTGAATCAGGTACTAGAACATCAAGGAAAACACTAGGTAGGGAAGATTCCTTAGGTCTATAATGAAAAGGCATCTTGATGATTACTAATTTAATCTTTATATAACATTTTTCAGCATAAACCTTGAGTATTTCCTACCTCAATTCTTATAAGATTGACAATCCTTTTATAGACCATTGTATTCAACATAGCAATGTTGTTACTCACAGTTTCTAAACTCTTAGAATTTGGTAAACTAATCTCAGATTTGAGATCTGATTCCATTATAGAACAAAATTTCTACCTCTTCCTTCTAGTGCTGAAAATAACTGATTCTAACAATTGACTTCCATGGATAGAAAACATGAAAACCAAAATACCTCAAGTGCTGATGCTGAGCTTCGATCTGTTGATTTGGCACAGGTGCAAGACTAAAAATACTTTACCCCACTAATCAAACTTTGTAGAGTTTCCACCTCCCTTCAAGAGGAATAAAGAAATCACAACTGTGATCTACTTTTACACTTCAATTCTTTATAATAGTAGATTGCAAACAACACTTTAAAACTTCCTTTCCAAGATCTTTCAATAGTTTCAGATCTACCCATACAACTAAAAGTCCTTCAAAATTTTGCAATAAGAATCAAGCTAGGAACATACTAGTATAGAGATTTGAGAGTAACCACTCACTTATGTGAGAAATAAAACATAATTTGTCACCTAAAAATTTGAACTAGGCGCTCAATGTAAGAGAAACTTGCAAATCATTACCATCTTGAAAAGAAACTATGCTTTCTAAATCAATTCTTGACTCGAAACTTTCTCAATAGCATTTTCAAACTGAATTGATTGAAGATAGACCTATAATAGTCATAGCACACAATTTTCATCTAATTTTACAACTTACTGTTGTCCATGAATAAAGCTCAACTAGGGTACATGATATTTTGAGTAAGAAGACTGGAAAACACATTATACAATCCTACTACTACAACCTTTATTATGCACTTCTTATGTTGTATTTAATCTCCTTTTTCAAATTCTCAAGGTTTCTCTACTATTTAGATTCAATACATTCCCTGGCAGAGTTGCCATTTTGTTGGAGTTTTAAAACTACTAAGCAACAAAATTCTCAATACCAAAATGAAATCACTCATACAATCTAAGGACTAGCCAATTCTTATTAACAACTATATGTGAAAACCATTTGGGCCCAACTTCAACAAAACCAAGGGTGGTTTTCTGCTCTTTAGGCTCTACAAAACTAGGGTGGGTACACCTAGGGATGGTTCAAGACTAGGAAACACTGTATGAGAATTATTTTAGTTTCATTCTGATTCTCATCTCATATCTTCAAATACATGCATAATTCTTGAAAATTTGATAAACACATCCCATATAACAGATCCGGCCAAAATTCTTCTATAGATCTGCATGAGTTCTCAGTAACAGTCACTAACTAAAGCTAAAACATTCCATGCAAAAAAGTACAGGCCAACTTTGAAAATATTTACGCAATAAAAATAAAACTAATTATAATTTTGCATTTGAAAACCATTTATGAAACATTTCTCTTCCACCTGAATCAATTTGATGAGTGCTTAATCCATTGGGGTTCAGAGTCTACTACAAATCCTTAGATCTAATTTGTTGCCTTACAACAAATATTATCATTAATTCTTATCAAAATTTGTCATTCAAAAATCCTTTCCACTACTATAACAACCTTATCAAATTCATCAAAGATTTTACTTAATCCATTGAACTAATAGCCGTGATGAACAAATATACAACCTAACTGGATTGCATTCAATTGCAGAAGCCTTTACTCATACAATATCAAGATAACCAAGTAATCAAAAGGAGACAAAATTTAGAGGGAACTGATATGGCGACAACTCATAATTTGTATTCATTGTCTTTGAAAATTGTATACATTTACGGTAAACTCAGAATGACCTTAGGAAGAAACACAAAGATCATTCTATAGTCATGTATTCTCAGGAACTAATAAAGAGAATACATCATAAACTTTCTTGAAATATTGGACCAAAAATAGACTAAGTATCTTGCCTAGAAATAATAGAAATCAGAACTTAGTTGCAGATCATGCTCTGTGTTCATCCCTACTCCTACCTCTAGGAAGGGTGTCACACATTAGTACATCAGTTGTAGCTTTGCTCAAGGACGTTGCGACCAGCTCCTAGTCTTAGCTTAGAGTATGGCTTCTTTTTTGATATCTTCTATTTTAAGTTGTTGATGTTCCTCCTCTCATGGGTTGTTTGCTATGTTTTACAAAAAAAATTGATTTGATGCATGTGTGTATTGTTTGAAAACACTTCCCTTTGTCCTATATACCATGGGAACTTTATTTAAAGACACATTCTTTCTCACGCATTTCACTTTGCTTCTTGCGCAAATTTTGCCTTCACCCATTGGCATCTTCCTTCAAAGAATTGACTTTGATTCTTACTTGATCTATCTTCTTATTTCTTTCCTAATGTATAGCCTTCCTCTTCATTTGATTGCCCTTCATAAGTGCTCGAATAATGGATACCCTTATCTCTAGACTGAACTCAATGAGTTTTGCAAAGTTTATAGTTGGCTTCCTTATCCTTGATTGAGTGCAGGTAGAAATGATCTTTAGCATCATAGAGAAGCCTAAAATTTTCACTGATCTTTGCAATAGAGACATCAATCAAATAATTTGATTATAAACCATTTCAGTTACTTAGAAAATTCCATAATGCTTTATCAATCAAATGGAATTTAGTCGAGCCCCACAGCGGGTCTCGCTAAAAAAATATTTCATTTTCGAATGACTTAACTACAAAATTGATCCATTGGCCACCTCAAACTGATTAGAATCAAATTTGATCACTAACTGATCATTAAAAACTCATTTTATTACTTTCTTCTAATTGTCAAATTTGTGCGAGAAGGTCCATTAACTAGCCTTAAAAACCTACCAAATCACATGATCAGGCTCTAAAAACTAGCACACTGACTATTTGTTGTGCATTCTTGCACCCTATCAGATCTCGTCTCATGAAGAATTCATGGTCAAAAGATATTGACCATCAAAGTTTCCTTTTAGAATTACCTGCATCAAAACATGTCAGAAAACAATAAACTGGGTTCAGATTTGGCTTTGAAAACTGGGGCATTGCTTCTCTATCATGAGGTGAGAATGAATCTATGATTTGGGTCATGATGAATAACTAGGCACTAATGGTGAGTTGTCAAAGTGGGCTGCTTGAATTGTGCAGATTAAAACAACGACAGAAAGATATTTTTTGCAAATAGAATTGACCTGGGAAAGTGTGCAAATGGATTCGTCATGACTTAAAAATTGACACACTTAAAGTATTTTCAAAGGAAAGAATAGTTTTATAATCCATTCAATATCACCTATCATGAAATAGGAGATATAACATCACGAACAGGTGTCCTAACAAATTTGCAAATGCTGACACCAGTAAAAAGATATAAATTGTGTTTGGAATCACATTTGAAAATTGATCAAATGGATTCTTCATAATCTGAAACTAGAAACATGACAAGTATATAACATCTAAAATATAATACAAAAGGAAATTTAGCATTTTGGTTAACTGGTCAAAAGTTATAGCGCGTCAAATAGGGCTTCCTAGAATTGTGTAAATTACAAAAGCATGAAAATAGTAATTAACCAACTCTGAGGGATGTAAAATCTAGTCAAAAGGACTCAAAAATACTTGCAATCTAAAACATAGGTTCTTGGATATGGACACTAGACACTCCCAAAGTAGTGAATCACAAAACATTACTGGATGCAAGATATTCAATGACAAATATAGCCTCCTATTGCTATTTGACATAAGTGAAAATGCAAATTTTGACAAATGCTCAAAATGGGACTTCATGAAATGACTCAGAATGGAAATTTGACTTCAGGGATCATGTGGAAAGGCTAAATGGAAGGTCCTAGAAACATCAAACACCTTAGGGGCATCAAAGGTAAAGCCGGGTACAATCTCACCAAAAAGCATTTATAGGGCTCAATTTTCTCAACAGTGCTCAAAATTGTAGCCCGAATTTTGAGCGCCAACATAGTGGATGCATCAATTGAAAGAGGTGTTCTCATGGAGATATCCTCCTCATAATTAATGGTGTCTCAAATAATTGATGCTTTGTCCGTTTGTATCAACACATAAAAATATCATAAATCTTAAACAAAATCTGTAAATGGTTGTGGCTTCAAGTGCTATGATGTTCTTGCATTTGGTTTTGTGTATAAATTTATTTGATGTTTGTTTATAGTTTTTCAATCGTCAATTATGTTTTAAAATTGATTGAATTCACTAGTTTTTCAGTCATCCATTTCTTCACTTAGACAATTTTCAAGCCCTCAAAAGCATTGACTTTTATCTAGCTAATGATCTTTCTATGTTTTCAATTTTGAGTTGTTTTATATTTTCCTTTTTTCTCATAGGAATACTCCTTTTTATATATTTTTCACATATTTACATATCTAATCTTGTGAAAAATTAGTATTCCAAAGATGTCTTTAACAATTCATGCTATTATGATAGCTTTTTAACTATCCATGTTGATAGATAGAGTCTAGGGGTGTAAACCATACACCATTAGATTTGATGCAGGAGCATCTAGTGGTGTAAGGGCAATCCTGTATCACCCAAAAATATGCTTATTTTTAGTTTCTATTTAAAGTGTTTTCATTTCTACATACCCATTTTGTTCAAATAAAGATTCCAATTCTCATAGTTCCACTATTGATTTTCTAGGTTAGAGTTTTTGAGCACCATGGGATACATGTCAATGTAGAAAATGGGTTATTTTGTAATTGAGCCATAATTATGATAATTTAGAGGGTGTAAGTTGGAGGGATGATTATATTTGTAATTTAAAGCAGTCCTAAAAAAGAATCAGGTCAAAATGCTTTACGATTTGAAAGTTATTATAGTTTTAAGTTGCTTGGAGACCTCCTAAGAGCACTTAAAAGTCTAATTTGAGGCACTAAACAGCTTTGTACAGGACCAAAAATTAGGGGACAAGAAAAGGTGGTGCATAGAGCTATAGAGAACTTTGAGAGCTTTCCAAAAATGTAAGCAGTTTGTTAATCAAAGTCTTAGATCAAAAGTTATCCTTCCTAGAAGTTGGACTACCATTTCTGGATTCTTCTAATTTTACATTGACTTCTAACGTGATTTCTAGAACCTTCTTTTTTTCTGATGGATACCAAATGGCATATTCTAAAATTTATTCCTAACCCTAAACGTAATTAGGTTTTATTTAAAAACATTTTTGACATTGTAAAGGTAGCTCTAGGTGGAGTGTGAGAGAGCGTACTATGAGGAGGATTTTTCTCTAAGATCAGAGCATTGTAAGCCCATAGGAAAAGTCTTACAGTGAACTTTAAGTGTACTAAATGTAGTAGTAGATTATTATTGATAATAATATTTCCCTTTCCTATTGTGTCAATTTTGGTCTTTGACTTGCATCCCCATCAAGTGGTCTCAGAGAAGGTTTTTCTTAGTGTGTAGACAAAGCACTAACTATGAAGTTGTTTGCACCAAGACTATGTGGTTGTGGGTTTGAGACAAGAAGATGCCTCCATGAAGGGAGCATGGTGGAAGGTCTAGAATTGTTACTCCTAAGGTTAGAGCCCTCTAGAGACAAGTCTAAGTATTGCAGGAGGAGATTCGTAGAGGGATGAATGTTGTTGTAGGTGATGAAAGTGATCAAGAAAATGATTAAGGAAATATTGGACTGAAAGGGGAAGGAAATGGAGAAGTCCTAAACCAGGTAGAGGAGAGGATTTTTAGGGCCATTTATAATCTTGGAAAAAGACCTAAAATGGATGTGGGTATGTGTTTGGGAAATCCAAACTTGGATGAGTTGATCGATTGGATCAATGAACTAGAGGAATATTTTGAGTATGAGGATATCAGGGACCCAGATAGGGGTAAGTTTATGAAGGAAAAAATGAAAGTCCATACCAAAATCTAGTGGCAAGAGATTCATCTAGAAATAAATAGAAGAGGAAAGGAGAAAATCACAAGATGGGATCGCATGGTGGACAAACTAAAGAAGCAGTTCATTCATGTTGATTATGAGCTTGATTTCTTTAAGAAAATGCAAGGGTTAAAGAAAGCAAGAAAATACATACTCTCTAACAAAGGATGGAGCTAGCCACAAATTGAAGCCCTTGATAAAGAAAGGTAAAAATGTATGCAGTCTTGCTAGGATATGTGTTGTTGATGGAAGAAATTTTTTGGATGGCATGAAACATCAACGTATGTGTTATGCTTTGATTCCTACAAAAGATAAGGAATGTAGTAGTGAAATATTTCTTGAAGTTTTAGGCCTATTAAATGAGTATGGAGATGTCATCTCTGGTAATGTTCTAGAAGGGTTTCCACTAGTGAGACAAATTACTCATCAAATATATTTAATCCCTTGAGCTAGCATGCCTAACATGGCTGCCCATAGGATGAATCCTATTGAAACTAAGGTGCTAAATAGACAAGTTCACAAGCCCTTGAGGAAAGGTTTTATTTGAGAGAGCCTAAGTCCATCTGCAGTACCTATAGTGCTGGCACCAAAGAAGGGTGGAGAATGCAGAATGTATATAGAATCTCAAGCTATAAATAGAGTAACCATCAAGTGTCAATTCCCTTTACCAAGAATGGATGATCTTATGGACTGTTTGAGTAGAGGTCAATACTTCACAAAGATATATCTCAAGAGTGGTTGTCACCAGATACTGATACAAGAGGGAGATGAGTGGAAGACTACATTCAAGACCAAGGAGGTCTATATGAGTGGTTAGTCATGCCCTTTGGACTAACCAATGCGCCAAGAACCTTCACACGACTTATGAATGAGGTACTAAAGAAATTATTGGGAAATTTTTTTATTGTCTATCTAGATGATATTTTAATTTTCAGCAAGTATTTAAATGAAAAATTATTGCACATTCATAGTGTCCTTGAAAGTTTGAGGGAAGAGAAACTGTTGATTAATCTAAAAAAGTGTAGCTTCATCAAAAAGGAGTTAGTCTATTTGGGGTTTGTTGTATTAGCTTAGGGTCTCAAAATGGATTTAGAGAAGGTAAAGCCATCTTGGAATGGACTACTCCAAGGTCTGCTACTGAGGTGAGGACATTCGATGGTCTAGTTAGTTCTTATAGGAAGTTCATTAGGAATTTCAGCAGCATATGTGCACCCCTGACTAAAACAATGAGGGGGGATAGAAAAGAGTTCAATTGGACTATAGGAGTTGCAAGGAGTTTTGAATTGTTGAGGAAGAAGGTGATAGAGCAACCTATGTTGTCACTTCCTAATTTCAATAAAGTGTTCCATGTTGATAGCAATGTTAGTTGCAGTGATATTAGGGCTGTATTGAGCCAAGAAGGTAAGCCTACTACCTATTTTAGTGAAAAATTGAATGATGCAAAAAAGTATTATATTTATGATCATGAGTTCTATGCAATCATTCATGCCTTAAAGAAATGGAGGCATTATTTTTTGCCAAAATAATTTGTCTTGGATATTGATCACTAGGCATTCTAGTTGCTAAATAGCCAAGGTAAATTGAATCAAAGATATTTGAAATGGGTAGAGTTCATGCAAAGCTATACATTTTTATTGAAACACAGAAGTGGAAGGTGTAATAGGGTTGAAAATGTATTAACTAGGAGAGAATTGTTGTTGACAATAATGTAGGTTGAATTGGTTGGGTTTGATGAACTCAAGAATTTGTACCTTGAGGGTCCTATTTTTTTTGAAGCATGGAAGTCTTGTAAAGAACCTATTACTCTATGAGGGAGAACTTGATCAAGGAGAAACACGGTGGAGAAATGGTAGGACACTTTGGTCAAGATAAGACCATTTCCATTATTACAGAACATTATTTTTGGCCTTGATTGTCATAGGATGTGAAAAAAATTTTGTAGAGTTGTCATGTATGTCAAGTACACAAAGGATTTAATCAAAATACTAGACTCTATAAGCCATTGCTTGTTCCATCAAATCCTTGGGAGGACATAAGCATGGGTTTTGTTATTGGATTTCTGGGCCACAAAGAGGTAATGACTCAATATTTGTGGTAGTTGATATGTTTTCTAGGATGGTACATTTCATTGCATGCCACAAGACTCATGATGTAGTACATATTGCAGATATTTTTTCAGAGAGGTGGTGAGACTATGTGGTCTCCCAAAGAGTATTTTTTTTTACAGAGATACTAAATTTGTGTGGTATTTCTGGAGGACTTTGTGGAAGATGTTGTGGATGGAATTGAAGTTTAGTTCTACACATCATCTGTAGACTGACAGACAAATAGAAGTGGTAAATAGAAGTCTAGGCAATTTTTTGCGGTGTTTAGTGGGAGATAAGCCCAAGGGATGGGATTTGATTCTACCACAAGTAGAATTTTCTTACAATAATCCTATAAATACGAGTGCTAGTAGATAACCATTCCAAATTGTGTATGGGAGTAGTCCAAGGACTCCACTAGAATTGAGGAAGATGGAGCAAGGGAAAAGGACAAATTGCCAAGGCAAAAGAATTTGTTGAACATGTAAAGAATCTACACGAGGAGTTACATGCACATATTACCAAGATGAACCAATAGTATAAGGCTAGAGTAGATGAAAAGAGGAGACATAAGGAGTTCCAAGTAGGGGATTTGGTTATGGTATACTTAAGGAATGAGTGATTTCTAGTGGGTACCTACAACAAGCTAAAGATGAAGAAATTTGGCCCCTACAAAATTATGAAGAAAGAAGACTCAAGAAATGCATATGTGGTAAAGTTACTAGATGGGATTCACATTTCTCCTATCTTTAATATTACAGAATTAATAGAATATCATGATGATGGTGCAGATGAGGGGTTGATGCTGGAGCCATGTCTATGTCCTACTTCAATAAAGGAAGAGATTGAAGAAATTCTAGATAGTCATGTAGGTCGGAGTACCAGAAATATGTAGAATGAAGAATACTTGCTGAAGTGGAAAGGAAAAAAAATAAAAGACTCAACTTGTATATCTTCAATGGAGGTTGCCCACTTGGGTTTCCCTCTACTAGCTATAAAGTGATAAGGTCACTTTTTCAATTTACCCTTGGTGTCTGATGTAGGAGCATCCACTAGTGTAAGGTCAATCCTGTATCACCCAAAAATATTCTTCGTTTTAGTTTCTATTTAAGTGTTTTCATTTTCGCATACCCATTTCAGTCAAATAAAGATTCCAACTCTCATAGTTCCACTATTGGTTTTTTGGGTTAGAGTTTTGGGCACCTTGGGATATGTGCCAATGTAGAAAATGGGTTGTTTTGTAATTAAGCCATACTTATGATGAGTTAGAAGCTGTAAGTTGGAGGGATGATATATTTTTAATTTACAGCACTTCAAAAAAAGAATCAAGTCAAAAAGGGTTTGAAAGTTATTGTAATTTTAAGTTGCCTAGAGACCTCCTAAGGGCACTTCAAAGTCAAATTTGAGGCACTAATCGGCTTCGTATAGGACCAAAAATGGGGGAAAAGAAAAGCTGGTACGTAGGGCTATAGATCACTTTGAGAGCTTTCTAGAAATGTAAACAATTTGTCAATCAGAGTCTCAGATCAAAAGTTATGCCTCCTAGAAGTTGGACTACCATTTCTAGATTCTCCTAATTTTACACCAACTTCTAACATGATTTCTAGAAGCTTCTATTTTTGCAGCATATGCCCAATGGAATATTCTAAAATGAATTCCTAACCCTAAACCTGATTGTGGTTTATTTAAGAATATTTTTGGCATTGTAAATGCAATTCTAGGTGGAGTTTGAGAAAGGGTATTGTGAGGAGGACTTTTCTCTAAGAGCAGACCATTATAAGCCCATAGGGAAAGTCTTAGAGTCTATTTTTATTGTACTGAATGTTGTAGTAGATTATAACTGATAATAATATTTCCCTTTCCTTTCATGTCCATTTTGATCTTTAGGTTGCATCCCCATCAAGATTGCTTACTTTGATCAATCTTCAAGATTTCATGGCCTTAAATACTTTTCATACATTAGCCTAACTCATTCAAAGAAGAAGATCACGGAGTATCTCTGGAGTTCAAATTTGAATGTACTAAACACATCAATAAACTTTTTCCCTGAGATCAAGATACCCCATCTCAATGGGAAAGATAAAAAGGATATATTTATTTATTTTTTAATGTTTTTGTTCCTTCATTTTATTATGCTTGCAGGAAATATGTTTCTTGTTCAATTCCAATTTCTATTTTATACAACTAAACAAAGACAAAAAAATTGTGTTCTAGAATAGAAATTCCCAATTCTCAATTCCTATTCTTGCAACCAAATGGGCCCTAAGAGTCAAGGACAAGGAGGCTAAGATTCAAGAAGTAGGGGTATTCGTTCTATCAAAATTTGTCGAAATCCTTATCCCTTAGGGTCCATTTGGCTGTTTTAATTTTCTCTTTTAGATTTTTTATTCTTAATTTGGTACTCTAAATTTTGATACATTTTGGATTTGATATTTTGGATTTCTTATTTTACACCCTTTTGGCTCACCTAGATATGCTAATTAGAACTATATAGATTGAATGTCATCATGGACGAAAAATAGAGGAAGACCATAAGATGAAAATTGTGATGCACTTCTCTCAAAAAATGTAAAAGATAGAACAACAATATGCAAATAATTTCATCATGGAGGGAGAAATAGAAGAAGATTGACAATAAAATGACATGGTAGAAAATGTGTAGAATAAAGGTGATAAAAATGGAATAGAAAAAACATGCAATTAGAAGGCAATGAAAATGAAAGATAAGAAATTTCATAGAAAGAAGACATTGAAATCAATAGAGATGAAAATATGCATATTGATTAAAATTGAATTTCTAGTACCAAAGGCACTACATTGCAATTGAATATGTTACATGATTATTTATTTATTATTTATTCATAATGAAAATTACAACTAGGTAGATTTATTTTAATTACAAAGCATCATAGAAATGTCTTTTTTCATTGGCATAATAATAATGATAGTAATAGTAATATTAATTAATAATAACAATGATGATGATCTAATTTAATTAAAAAGCATCATTGAATGGAACACTCAATGACTTGTCATCAATGAAAATAAAAATAATTAAAATAGTAAGGAGAGCTTCAAAACTACTTACAATTCATTTTATTCTCCAATTGTAGCTTTTTTGAAATTAGAATTATAATGGGAATTTGTTGAATATTTTTTTTTTTAATGGAAGATTGAATTCCATTATTTGGGGTAAATAGGAATAAGAAATCCAAATTTGATACATTAAAATTCTAGTTTGGCACATTAAAACTATGGATTATAATTTTTTTCAAAATTGGAAACGTCAATTCTTGTTGAATTTTGCTAACCAAATAAATCCTTATGGTATTGGAACTTGTTGCAGTCATCAAGACTTGATCCTTTACAAGATCATTAGAGGTATTGAAATTTTTTAATTAGAGAAAGGCCCCTCTAAAAGTAATCCACTATTATATTAATGATATGTGATTTCTAAAATCCATAATTTATCATATTATATATAATTAATGTAATAGTTATGGATTTTCTTTATAATTTATGATGTTGGTAATATAAATGGGAAAGTGAGTCCTTTCTTGGATATTAGCATCCTCGCTCTTGTCTTTGACTCTTCCACTATATGGTGTACCTTGAAAAGGTTTGCATAAACTAGGTTCATTTGAGAGTCACCATCTCATAGCTCTTGTACATCATAAATAAGAAGCTATAAGAATTCTCTTGAGATGCCCTCGTTCATGGGTATTCTTGAGAATTATTGTTTTTAGAAGCATGTGCACATTTTTAGCACAAAATTCCCTCTCCATTAAAAACAAAATATGAAATACTCTCTCTCTGTCTACACACACACACACACACAAACACACACACACACACACACACAAACACACACACACACACACACACACACATAGAGAGAGAGAGAGAGAGAGAGAGAGAGAGAGAGAGAGAGAAGGTTTCACTCCCACAAGTTGTTTGTCTTAGATACAAGAAGAGATGAGTCTAACAGGACATTAACCAATTATAAAAAATCTGATAAGGGATATAGGGTCACCTTATCAAAGGAAAATAGATCATTTAAAGAAGAAATAAGAAGAGCTATAAATGATAGGAAAAGGAAAAGATGAAGAGACCAACTAAAGAATAGTTTGGTAAAATTTCCCATCAAATCTAAAAGAAAAGAGAAATTTAGTAAGTAGGACTAGTCCACGTGATCATAAACTTTGGAAACATATTTTTCATAAGGAATCATCTAGAAAATGAATAATTTTATGAACTAAAACAAGAGAGTTTAAGATTTGGCACTATATTAGATCTTCAGATATTATTTTGTAAAAGGAATTACAAAGGCTTACAGGTTATAACTAGTCTGTAGAATCCTCCAAAACAAATTTCTAGACAAGAATGATGAAGGTAGTATTGATCTCCACAATGATGTATTTGGGACCAAATATTTTTTGAACAACCCTAACAAAATCAAATTTGACACTGTTAGGATGTTTATAATAAATATTTACTAACTGAAATCCCTATTATAGTCTCTATAATTAAAATTAGAATTAAGTACAAGAAAATTCCACTCCACTACATAAAACTTATTCTAATAAAGTTTTTAATTCAATCATTCTCCTCTTTTTTGTTTGAATGCATTATTATCAAAATTTATTGGAATCAAATTTACTTTAATATTTCAAAGAATAGTTGTGGGTTTTCAAATAGTTCTTTCTTTATCTTTAGCATTTACCTTAAATAGAGCATCACATTCAATTTGTCCAATTTGAAAAATAGTTTGATATTCAATGAATGATGAAAAGTAATTGATGTTGTCCTAAAATATTTTTCTTCTTCACACGAATTCAAAAATTTGTTAAATTTACATCAAATTCTTATGCTAAGAATTTTTTTGAAATCATGAAATATAGAAAATAAAACCTATAAAATACATCTAAATAATAACAATATGCTCTAGATTTTTAAATAAAGAGTTGTGACCTAACCTTTTTGTCCTTCTTTCGTATCTAATTTTTATGTTGTAATTACATGATTGGACAGATTTTTTAATTCTTTAAAAGCAACATCCCTCTTTAATTTTCTCTAGTATGTTTGCAATCTAACTAGTATGAATACCAATATTGTTTGTAATTTGACTATTATAAAAATATATGTAAAATCTATGTAAGTTGTTGTCAATCATTCTTAATTTCTAGGGCCAAAAGTGGTGCAAGGGCACTTCAAGGAAACAAGTACAACTAGAAGACTCCAAGCATGAAGAAAAACCAATTATATCATGTTGGAATCAATAGGGAAGTTTTAAAGCTTATTATGGCATAAAGCTACAAAATATGTAAATCCTAGGTCTTAAAGGTTGAAAAAGAGACTAAATGGACATAATGATGTAAAATGGATCATAATAGGATAGACTAGTTTTTAGGAATGCTCAATAAGACTATATAAGTCATTTCGCAAGGTTAGATTAGTTTACATGCTTCAAAAATAAAAAATTTGTAATGTTGTAAATTCAAATTTTTGAATTAAAATGGTTAGTTGGATTTAGGAGGGAGAGTTGTTTTCTTTATGTTTAGGCCCTAATCATTCCTAAAATGACCAAGGGTGGTTAGGAAGGTTATAAGGAATATTATATATTATAGAGAAGTCATTTTGTACGGCAGAAAAACAAAAAAAAAAACCATTGTACAGACACATAGATTTGAAAGGAAATCTCCATTTCCATGAGTTATTTCATGATTTTGTGTGCTATTTGATGTCTATTTAACGTTGCATGAATCATGGATTTTTTTATGTTACTACACTATATTACACACTTGGTTTGAATGTTTTTAATTATTCTTGCATATTCCTTGCTCTTGTTTTTTGGACCTTGTAACCCACCATCATCCATTGCAACAAGTGGTATCAAAGCACCAGTTAGTAGGTCCTTGAGTAGGGAGAAAAACTAGTTTCAAACATGCCTCGTAAGGGAAAAATTGCTAGGGAGATGGAAGAGTTGAGATAAAAATTGGAGAAGGAAAGAAGAGAGAAGTGAGAACTTGAAGCCTCTAAAGAGAGGGAAGAGAGACAATTAAGAAGAGAAAGATTGCAACTAATTTCAAGAATTGAAGCCTTGGAGAAGGATAGGCATGAACCTAGAAGGGAATTGATCCATGAGGAAGATCTTGGAGAGAAAAATAATGAATAAGGGAATCATGATGCAGGACAAGAATTAGAGGATCATGAAGCAATAGATGATCCTGATGACAGAAGAATTTTAAAGTTAATAAAGGTAGTACAAGGCACTAGATTGAATATAGGAGTGGATTTACCCATCTATCAAGGCAACATGGAAAGTGGAGATGTGCTTGAATGGATAGAGGCACTTGAAAACTATTTTGATCTTGAGGACATAGAAGAGGACAAGAAAGTGAAACTAGTAAAGGAAAAGTTAAGGGGAACAACCCTTACTTCATGGACAAGTTTATAGAATGAAAGAATTCGTAGAGGCCTAGATTAAATTTAAAATTGGGATAGGATGAAGACAATGGAAAGAAGTCAAGTTTTACCATCAAACTTGGCTATACAAATGAAGATGAGAAGGAATAACTTGAAGTAGAGAGACATAGATGTCATGTCCCACACTAAGTAGTTTCAGATCCTAAGCATAAGGGGAGGAGTTGAAAAGAAATTGTGAGAGGCAAAACAATAGAGTTGGATCATTCATGTGAGGAAGAGGAGGAAGAAATAAAGTTGATAATTTAAGCAATCAAGATAAAGATAAAGGGTCTCTATTTGAGAGAAGAGGAGGTTATAAAGGATGAAGATTTGGAGGTAGAAGAGGAAGTGAAGGCTTCAGAGGAAGATGTTTCCATTGTAATGAAGTGGGCCATCAATCTTTTAAGTTTCCTAAATGGATTGTTCCAGATAAAGGCAAAGAAAGGAGAGTAAACCTATCAAAGGAGGAAGAAGAAGATGAATCTGTTGGCATTATGATACATTTTTGTCATTAGTTACAACACTTATTGGATTCTGAATGCTTACCGAGCTCTCACCGGACATTCCTTTGTAAGCCAAGCTTTACCTAGTTCTCAGTGTTTATCGAGTGTTCGAGGTAAAGAAAGGAATCAGTTTTGACCGAGTGAAGATGTACTTATTATTGATCGAGAACTTCATGATAACCGAGCTCCTAAGGTTATCAAGGAAATTAATTTTACCGATCTCAGACGGTTATCAAGGAAACTAACTATCACCGAGTCACAAGGTTCTATCGAGTGTTTCCTTTGATCACCGAGCTACAATTCAGATAGAAGTGTTCACTGAGTGACATCTCTTCTATCGAGTCTCCAGTGGTTACCAAGTTTAGAACTACTCAAAGTGTTTAGTATGGACCGTGCCTTCACTTCTATCGAGTGCATGACGATGCCGAGTAATGCAGTGGACGCCGAGTATCAGAAGGACACCGAGTCAGTTCAGTGAACCCGAGTTTTTACCTTGGGCCGACTTTGTATAGAGATTTGCACTTGTTGTTTTGGCCGACCTTGCATGTATTGTTTATTTGGATGGTATATATATGCAATGTATTGTATCATTCAAATGTAATGGTAATGAATGAAAATGTGAAAGTGTGAAAGAAATACATGTGTGCGAAAGTATGTGTGCTGAGTTGTGAAGGTATTCAACAAGGTCAAGTTTTGGAGCAGAAAAGTTTTATCTATCACATCAAGGTGAATCAGAGCATAGTGGATCTTATCAGCAATCAGTTGTAATCAGATCCACTGTTTTATTCTAACAGGTGAATCAGTTTTTGTAAATCCTTTAACAAGGTAGACTTAATAGTCTTTTGTAAATCTCTTAACAGAGTGCATACTTTATTGTATGTTTGTAAATCCTCTAACAAGGTGGATCTAGCAATCCTTTGTGCTCCTAACAGGGCAGATCACCAGAAGTGGTCATTGTAAGCCTTAACCGGCCAACTTCATACTGCAGTAACGAAGCTTTGTGGGTTTCATCCCCACCCCAGTTTTACTTTCTATTTGGAAGGTTTCAGGGTCACCAAATCTGTGTGTTCAAGTTTTGCAAATCATTTTGTTTCATGCTTACAGTAGGTTACTTGGATGAATGGTGAATATATCAGTATGCAATTTTAATTGTTGGAAATATTCAAGATATAAAAGTTACTGATTGACCCCTCCCCTCTCAGTAACTTGTCATATCTTGAATATTTCCAACAATTGGTATCAGAGCAATAAGGTTCTCAAGATAAAAGTTTCATAGCTTGAGCAAAGATCAAGGACAATGGAGATATTCAGACTTGACAAATCTATTGAGAATGAAAAGCTAGATCTAAAAATGGCCATGGCTCAACTCAATCAAGCAAAAGAGCATCTTTCACAATCCTTGAAAAGAAGAAAAGAACTTGCAAGGCAAATGAATGACGATCAGTATGTTGAAGAAAAGATTGAAGATCTCTCACCATCAAGTAGTTCAGATGAAGCTGACAAAGCAATCAAAGAACTTTTAGAAAAGAATGGATCTCTGCAGGAAGAAGTAAGAAAGCTCAAAAGGGAACAAGAAATCCAGTCCATCATGCTATGTGAAATCTTGGAGCAAAGGAACAAGGCAGCTGAAGACTTAGAGGTAAGGAATAATCAATCCTCTCAGCTTGAAAATCTTGTAACTCAATTATCTAATGCAAATGAAGAAATTATGAATCTAAGATCTGAGAATGAGAATTTGAGAAATGACTTAATTACTAAAAGGCAAATCAATGCAAGCTTACAAAGTGATCTAATCTCTGAAAAACAAGTCAATGAGAGAATGGTAAAATCTCAAAATGACATGGATCAATTGAATCTGCAAAATGAAGAAAACTTTCATAAACAAAATGGTAAAGCAGGCCTTGGATACAAGGAAGAAGGTGAATCCTCCAAACAGGGTACTCAAAAGAATCAAAGACCTACTTGCAGCCACTGTGGTAAGTTAGGTCATACATCTAATAGATGTTGGAGCAATGGAAAAGGAAAATTTAATGGAAAGTGCTACAATTGCAATCAGCATGGACACAAAGCCAATGAATGCAAAGAGAAACCGAAATTTGAAGGTAAATGTCACAAATACCAAAAGCAAGGTCATAAGGCATCATAAGGCAAATCCAAATCATTTAATCTAGCTGAACAACTTGTCAAAGCAATATTTGGTTGGGACTACAACACTTGGTGCAGATGTCATTATTGTGGAGAATATGGTCATACTGGCATAAACTGTGCAAGGCATCACCTAAGAAAAAGGGATACCACTGTAAGATGTTATACATGTACAGAACTTGGTCATATATCTAAAAACTGCATGAACATAAAGAAAGTCGAGGATGAGAAGAAAATCAAAGTAGACAATATTCGGAAGCAAATGAAGCAGCAATGGATTCCTAAGTCTACCGAGCCAGATAATTCAAGTGATGGAATGGTCACTCAAGAAGTGAGTGACTCTACCATTTCCAATTAAGACTCATCAGGATAAGACCAGGACTGTATCTACAAAGGAATATCCTAAGCAGTCCTAGAATGAGAATATGATCAAATCAGTATTTCAGATATATCAGGATCATGGTCGGTACATGACCTTACCGAGCTCAGTCGGGTGCAATAAGGCTTCTTTCACCAAGTTGCACTTACCAAGCATGGTTGGTTCTTCTCTTACTGAGTTAAGGTCGGTTTAACCTATTTTCTTTTGGTCACCGAGTTGTGAAGTTTAAGCCGAGCTAGTGGATGACAGTCTATCGATCGCAGCTACCTCCGTACTGAACATTAATGGAAAATTTTTTCATCAAAAGGGCAAATTTTGACCTCATTTTTCACCGCAAATTCAAGATTTACACAGAAAAAAAAGCTTTCAAGCGAGTTCAAGCGATTTGAAGAGATTTTCCAGCGAAGTATTCTTACGAAACCTTTTCACTCACCGAGCAGCAATGGCATCCGCAAGCACCAGTAGCAGCAAGGCGAAGAAGGAGAAAAAGAATCAGAAGAAGAGCAACCGGCAAAGAAGAAAGGCAAGGTAATCATTACCGAGCCCAAGAAGCAGCCTACTGCAGTATTTACTCGGAGGACAAGAAAAGGTATTCAGGAACCTGTATTGGTCAAGCCTGCACCTACATTCGAGCGAAGGCTCAAATCATTGGTAGAAGGAGCTGGCATCACAAATTTCAAGGCATTGAAATTTGAGACAAGGACTGATGCAGAGAAAATGCAGATTGAGGAACTGGTACTTAACAAAATGGGAAAATGGAAATACTCCCCGGACCAGATTGCTCCTCATATCTCTAAAGAACTACTGGAGAGAGTACAGTCAAGATGGGAGTTAGCCACCAAGACGGTAAAAGATATATATGAGAAATCCCTGAAGAATCTTTGGCCTAGTCTCACTGGAGCAAAGGTAAAATCTGAATTGAAAACCTATGAAGGTAAAATGATGATCAGATTCCACACTTGTTTGATTTTGATCAAAGATATAGAGCATGTTGTAAATGATGCTACAAACATGTGGAAAAACATCTATCATCTACATAAGCCCAGTGTAGACCCAATAAAAATAAATGATGATGATAGCAGCAGCAGCAGTGATGAATCAGATAGCGCTCCATCCATCACAGTTACACCAGGAGAGTTGCAAGAAATGATGGAAGAGAAAGAGGAAGAAGACAAAGAGGAAGAAGCTGAAGAGGAAGATAAGGAGGATGATCCGGTAAAAATTGCAGCAGCAGTTATTGCATCCATTCCTCACTCCTCAGCTAAACCTGTGACATCATCAAGGTTGGAGTCAGCTTCAGCAGGTTCATCTACACCAGATTTACCATCTACACTTGCCATATCTTAGCTCCAGGTATCATCAGTGGAAGTGACTACCACTTCATCTACCGAGCTGCATCCCTCTTCGTCTACCGAGCTGCACCCCTCTTCATCTACCGAGTTGGCCTCCTCGACTCCATCATCATCAGTTGGTATTGTTGTGAGTTCTCCAATTTTGACTACTCCAATTTGTTCTACAATTTTGTTGCCATCTACTTCAGGCACAGTGAGCTTAGATACTATATTACCAAGTGTATCACCATTTTTGGCCAGTACTCAAATTTTTGACCCTGTACATACTCCTATTTGCACTCAACCCTCAAGCATCCCAGTTTTTACTGCTAGTCCTTCTATCTCTACTATTGTGTCTATTCCAAAGGTCAAACCAGTCATCTCAAAAGTCAAACAAAAGAAACCATTAAGACTTATGATCACTGGAAAGGAAATTCCTGAAGACATTGACTTGGACACAGAGATAGTAATTCCAAAGATTGACTTTGATAATGCTACCATTGAAGAAATGAGGTATGCTAGTCAACTTATTGAGAAAAAGGCTACTCAGATGCAGTTAAGATCGGAAAGGGATAAGGAATATAGGATAATTGAGGATGCCCAGAACATAATTACTGAGGCTATAGGTGTTGATGTTGATACTTCTCAACACATTTTGATTCAATTGGAAGAGGCAGTTAATAAATTCAATGAAGATGCCTCCGGACAAGAAAAGTTGATTGAGCGTGCAACAAAGAAATTTGATAATAAGGTGTTGGGGCACATTGCCCAGAACATTGCAATAAATTAGGTTGCAATAACCTCAGTTTTGGCAGATATGGAAAATTCTTTTAATAATGTAACATCTCTTTTTGCTAAGCTTTGTGATGTTACCGAGTACACTAAGGGAATAAGAGAGAAACTAAATAAAATTGATGAGGATCAGAAGGTGAGTGCATAGAACTTGAAGCTTGACCCCAGTTCAAGCTCATCTCATCACCTCAGGATCAAATTTTTGTCAGAGAAGCAGGCAGAGCTGTTGAGAGAAGAGGCAAGGATCTGATCTACATTGATAGATATCCAAAACATGATCCTTCCCATCATGGATTCAATGCAGAAGCACATTGCACATTCAAAGACATTAATCCATGATAATAACTTCTCCATTGCAGACCATGTGATTGAACTTTCGGCTGAAGTTCAAGTAGCTCTTTCCACCTGCAAAATTTTGCAAGAGAATTGGGATAAGACTCTCCAGCTTATTCTTCAGGTACATTCAGAGTTCATCTCTCATTTTGGTGTTTCTATATAAGTATATATATTCTTTTATTCTTTGGCATTATTGTCAAAAAGGGGGAGATTATTGTTGGATATGTATACTATGGGTGAATAAGTGTTTTCGGAAAAATTGTACAAAGGAAGAGATATACAGCTCATGTAAATACTGTATGTACATTCTATGGGGGAGTTGTATATAATGAAGCTATGTATATTCAGAATTAGTCATCAGCATGTCAGATAAATTTTGTCTCATAAGTGTTTTTGTCACTAATGCCAAAGGGGGAGATTGTTGGCATTATGATACATTTTTGTCATTAGTTACAACACTTATTGGATTTTGAATGCTTACCGAGCTCTCACCGGACATTCCTTTGTAAGCCAAGCTTTACCTAGTTCTCAGTGTTTACCGAGTGTTCGAGGTAAAGAAAGGAATCAGTTTTGACCGAGTGAAGATGTACTTAGTATTGACTGAGAACTTCATGATAACCGAGCTCCTGAGGTTATCAAAGAAATTAATTTTATCGAGCTCAGACGGTTATCAAGGAAACTAACTATCACCGAGTCACAAGGTTCTATCGAGTGTTTCCTTTGATCACCGAGCTACAGTTCAGATAGAAGTGTTCACCGAGTGACATCTCTTCTACTGAGTCTCCAGTGGTTACCGAGTTCAGAACTACTCGAAGTGTTTAGTATGGACCGTGCCTTCACTTCTACCGAGTGCACGATGATGCCAAGTAACGCAGTGGACGCCGAGTATCAGAAGGACACCGAGTCAGTTCAGTGAACCCGAGTTTTTTACCTTGGGCCGACTTTGTATAGAGATTTGCACTTGTTGTTTTGGCTGACCTTGCATGTATTGTTTATTTGGATGGTATATATATGCAATGTATTGTATCATTCAAATGTAATGCTAATGAATGAAAATGTGAAAGTGTGAAAGAAATACATGTGTGCGAAAGTATGTGTGCTGAGTTGTGAAGGTATTCAGCAAGGTCAATTTTTGGAGCAGAAAAGTTTTATCTATCACATAAAGGTGAATCAGAGCATAGCGGATCTTATCAGCAATCAGTTGTAATCAGATCCACTGTTTCATTCTAACAGGTGAATCAGTTTTTGTAAATCCTTTATCAAGGTAGACTTAACAGTCTTTGGTAAATCTCCTAATAGAGTGCATACTTTATTGTATGTTTGTAAATCCTCTAACAAGGTGGATCTAGCAATCCTTTGTGCTCCTAACAGGGCAGATCACCAGAAGTGGTCATTGTAAGCCTTAACCGGCCAACTTCATAGTGCAGTAACGAAGCTTTGTGGGTTTCATCCCCACCCCAGTTTTACTTTCTATTTGGAAGGTTTCTGGGTCACCAAATCTGTGTGTTCAAGTGTTGCAAATGATTTTGTTTCATGCTTACAGTAGGTTACTTGGATGAATGGTGAATATATCAGTATGCAGTTTTATTGATTGAAATTTTAAAAGTTACTAATTCACCCCTCCCCTCTCAGTAACTTGTCATATCTTGAATATTTCCAACAGAATCTAACATAATACTACCTAAAGAAGGAGAATGTCTTCTTATAAGGAATGGATGGTCAACATTGCCACCAACGCAAGAAGGTATCTTCAAATCTAGATGCTTGGTAAAAGGTAAGGTATGTACTTTCATTATTGATTCAGGGGCTCATTGTAATCTAGTTTCAGTTGATATGATTTCTAAATTGGTTTTGGCATTAGTAAAGCATCCTAATCCTTATAATTCCACTTGGGTAAACCAAGAGTTGAATGTAAAGGTTAATCAAAGGGATCTTGTAAATTTCTAAATTAGTCCATACCAAGATCACATTTGGTGTAATGTCATATCAATGAATTGTGGACATATGATATCAGGAAGGCCTTGGCAAATTTCCTAGAGAACCTTACATGATGGATATTCTAACACTTACATTGTGCGTAACAGAAAGGAGAAATATAAGTTACAACTTAAAAAAGTCAGGAACCCATCACTATGTGTTTCTTTGAAGAGATACCATTGCAAGGTCAGCATAGAGATAAGAAGGACACTAGTTTGAGGATAAATCGAAATCTTGGGGCATATTATCCTAGAAATCAGCACACCTTGGGAATGCTGAAAAAAAATTTGAAGAGAAGAAGTACATAAAGATAGGTACTATATATTGTCCAATCTTGGTGCATAGAGATATTGGTCAAGGGAAAAAGTTGCAAATGTTTGGAGGGTAGAAGAAATGGCACACAAATCAGGCAAGTACATAAACAACAAAGGTAGTAGTTACACACTCCATTGGTTTGAGGGTGAAGAAAAAACATAACCATGTTGATTATTATTCTAATAAGTTGTGTGAAGGTTAGAGGAAGAGGCCTATGACTTTGGGAGATTTCATGCAACCATCAAAACAATGGTACCATGGAAAACAACACCATTTTGGAAAATCTCATTCTTGGGGCAAGAATCTTTTTAAAGGTGGCGAATATGGTGCAGGGGCACTTTGGAGAAACAAGTACAACCAGAAGACTCCAAGCATGAAGAAAAACCAATTATATCATGGTGGAATCAACTGGGAAGTTTTAAATCCTATTATGGCATAAAATTGCAAAAAATGTAAATCCAAGGTCCTAAAGGCTCAAAAAGAGACTAAATAGACATAAGGATATAAAATGGATCATAATAGGATAGATTAGTATTGAGGAATGCTCAAAAAGACTATATATGACATTTGACAAGGTTAGAATAGTTTAAATGCTTGAAAAAATCAAAATTTGTAATGTTGTAAATTCAAATTTTTAAATTACAATAGTTAGTTGGATTTAGGAGGGAAAGTTGTTTTCTTTATGTTTAGGATCATAATCATTCCTAAAATGACCAAGGGTAGTTAGGAAAGTTATAAGGAATAATATATATTATAGAGAAGTCATTTTGTATGGCAAAAAAAAAAAAGCCATTGTACGGACTATCACATATTTGAAAGGAAATCTCCATTTTCATGAGTTATTTCTTGGTTTTGTGTGTTGTTTGAAGTCTATTGAACCTTGCATGAATCATGGATATTGTTTTATGTTACTACACTACATTACACACTTGTTTTGGAATCTTTTCATTATTCTTGCATTCCTTGCTGCTCATTGCAAAAAACATTTTCAAATTTTCTTAAGGAAACTTGACAAAACCCTTACTAGCCCTATGAGATGTAGTTTAAAAGGAAGGAGATAGAGTTTAATGGTGATCATAATGCTGATTTGAAGCATTTTGCATTGAAATTTCTTGGTTTATTGTAGCAGTAGGAGTTTGGCCTTAAGGAGGGGCTATTTTTATGTTGGAATTCATCTATTTATGTCAAAGACAAGGTGTTCCAACCTTTTGTTCCTAAAGAAAGTGTTGGATGAGCAGAGATTGACAAAGTCCTAGATTTTGAGGGTTTGAGCACATGATTTGGGGCTTTTTTTTTACTAAGATAATACTTTGAAATTGGATCCATTTTATGAGACTATAGAAGGTTCTAAATGTTGGGGATGAGTTTATCATATACTTCCTTTCTAAAGTGGCCTCTTTTGTGTGTTTAAAGACAAGGCTATTATGAAGAACAACCATATTGATATAAAATAACCACCCTTAAGTTTTATATATGTTATGTATCTCTAAAAAGGTTATCCAAATCTAGTTTTTATTTTCCAAGTCCTTTGAAAACAATTTGTGTTAAGGGCTAAAAACCATTGTTGCTATTATGATTTAAGGTTTAAGGCTTAGAAAGGCTAGTTTTGGGTTTGGAGCGTTAGGATTTTTTGATGGACCTAAAACCTATTGAATCATCTTGTATTTGATGTCTTAAGACCATTTCAATCACCTTGGAATACGGCATAAGTTCTGGTTAAGCATTTTAGGTGTTGGAGGCTTTGTAGGTCATTCCATTCCATTGAAAATATTGTGAAACTTGCATATTCCTTGCTCTTTCTTTTTGGACCTTGTAACCCACCACCATCCATTGCATCAAAAAAAATTCATTATAAATGTGAAACATTATAATTCTAATAGAGTGATGATCATCCAAAGTCATAACATTTTTTTTACCAAGAATCTTCATGGGCAACGTTATCTATTTGATAAGGCACCAACTTTTTAATAGTAAAATTTCTCATTTCTTATTTTTCAAACAATCCCTAAAGTTTTGAGAATTTAAAATTTAAAATATATTTATATTAACATCCATAATTCTAATATAAGTTCTTTATATCTCATGTTGATTATCCAAAGATGATACCCTTGAAATATTTAATGTAAATAGAAATGACATGTTTACATCTAAAAAGATATTATCAAAATTCTCAATACATATACAAGTTGAACAAATAGTAGACTAAAGATGAAAGACAAGAAATATAGTTAGAAAAAAGGTCATACAAAATAATATATCTTGTCTTTTCAATATTTCAAATTTAGCAAACCAAAAGAACAAGTGAACCAACCCTTCAAGTTGAGATCCCCTTCTAATTAACATAATTATATATACGATGGGAATCATTTATCAAGTTTCATTTCTAGTTAATAATTTTAACTTCCAGTCATTAGTTAAGGTTAACTCATGAATTCTCAAATCAATAAGCCCTAAATGACATATTATTTCACCTAAAGAACACTGTTCTAACTTATTTCCATTATTTTTTACTATTAAATTTTCCAACATAAAAAAAAAATTTGATAATCAAATTTTAAAAATGATTTATTTGGTACACTTATTTACTCTAGAGACACAAAACACACATTCTTGGAGTTGTGTTTATACTAATTTTACTGCTCATATTACATTAAAAAAAAATTTAACACAAAATTTTATGCTTAGTCTATATTATAATTAACATAATCATCTATTTCCTTCTTCCCTACAGTCGACTAGCTTGTCCCATTCATTTTTTAACCTAAGGCTTGCACATTTCTACCCCAACTACTAATGATTCCTTTGTTTTTTATGTATCTAGATAGGAGTAAAAAATGGGGAGTGGGGGGTTGGGGTGGGGGGTTTACATCATGGTGGAGAGGGACGCAGACTAGTCAGAAGTAACACACTACTATCCTATCAACCATACTACCCCTAAGATACATACTATACCAAATAATAATCTACTATGAGAGATTGCAAGCACTACTATTAAAATGATTACTATCCAAATTATCCAAAATTTCCAAAAAATGCATAGATTTCATATTACCCATAACATTATAAAAGAAAAATAAAAGAAAGCACATGGCTAGTTTGCCTCCTTCTCCTCTAGGTGCTCCTCCTCCTTTTCATCAGGATCCTCCATGGCCAATTTCTCCACATCCTCCTTGATGGGTTTCTATAGGAGAGCTTTAAGCCTATCATCCACTAGGAAGCTATAGAGGGAGTGGGTGGCATCACCCTCTTTTCCCTTATCCTACTCATCCTTTTTCACCTATGGGGAATATTGAGTAGAGGGTGTTGAATGCATGACATGAGTAGAGAACTCCACAAGTGTTTCAACCTTTTGGTATCTAGGGCTTCCTAATTGTTGGCTAGGTCATGCATCAATTTCTCTAGTCTATCCAATTGGGTTTTACTTTGATCCTACCTATGGATATGATGCCCCTTCTTCCCCCTTTCCTTAGCAACATCTTTCATTGGGGAGGTGATATCTTCCCTCAAGCATTTATGTTGAGATAGGTTGGCTTCCAATGTATCTAAAATGTGGGAAGGGCTTGGAACATCCTTACCACTATATCTAGGGTGAATAACTTTCCTCTCCCTTTTGGAAAATCTCCTTTAACTCTTGATGGACTCAGAAATCACATCCTATATGAGGGTGTCTTAATTTTTGGCATTTGACAACTTTTTCTAGACCTCTTGCAACTCTATTACTCTAGCCAGTGTCAGTATTAGAGTGAATTAAACCAATGTTTTCCTATTACTCAAGGGGTTTTCTCCACCTTTTTTGATGCAAAACTAGTCATAGGGTTTGCGGAGACCTAGGGAGTAATAGTTAAAAGGGGGTTAAAAAGAAGAGGCTAGTTGAGGGTTAACTGGAACTTGTAATGTTTAAACATGAAGGCCTAGTGTATGATATAAAAGGGTCTTCCTTTGTCCCTCTTTTTCATAACATTAAACATACTATCATCCATTGAATGAAAAATAAGGTGCACGAAGGAAATTAGGATATGGTTCCTAAAATGGTTTAAAATAGGAAAGGGATAATAATAAAACACCTACAACTAATCTTCCAGAGTTATGTAGCTCATAATGGCATAGCACATAATGTGCTAAGGTTTGGGTAGGTCCTCCATTAACAAACCACCCCACATGCGAGCAAGATCTTCCTTAGTGTGGAAGAGTTTCCTCAAACCTTTTTCATCAAAAACCCTAGCCTTCTTATATAAAATTCTTCCCTTCAGATACAACCAAAAACCATTGCAGTGACCTACATCATTATTTTGAACACCACCCCATTAACGTTCAACTTCCTATTATTCTAGGTGTTTATTAATTGTGAAAAAAACATGCTAATCATAATCTTCAGTGCCTTCCATGAATGACAAAAAACCACATTTCCATAGATAAACCCATGCCACCTTACTATCCTTGATACAATCCTCAATCTTATATGATTAAATTCAGTTGTTGGCACCCATGTTTCTTCATGAAGTTCAATCACCAAATCCTTAGTTTGTAACAACGTGCCCTAACTATAAGACAAAACTTTAAAGCCTAGGAAGATTATAGATATAATGCTAGCAATGAACCTGAGAAAGAAATTTATTCTAATCATAAAATCACAAGGATTCACATTTTCCAATCAGCCTCTTGCTAAAACATGTATGAGTAGTACCTTTCCTCTCAAATTTAATATTTTCTATTTGTGCATTGAGTGAGGCATAAAGGAATTACTATTATTATTATTCATAGATCTTGTTGTTTGCAGATTTATCTTTCTGAGTAAAACTGGGTGGATTTTCCTCTCACCATAGTAATGAATGCTCAAACTGAGGGAACCCCAAGTATAAATTAATTAATTTTTTTCCAAATATTCTTGAGTTTATGATTTTTAACTCATGGGTTCTCCCTATTGTACTTCATTGAATTGCATTGTAAAGAGCATGTTCACTTTCTACCATAATTTTTGTAGATAGTGGGGTTTGGTTGACATCATCCAATTCCTTTATTCATTCCACGTTATGACCACATTTAGCCAAGTCATCCATGACTCCATTGCCTAGTCTATAGATGTGGTCCACATAGACTTCAAGTAGCCAATGCAAAAAGCTAGGGATTTCTTCTATTCTCAATTTTATTTTCCAGCTACACCTACATTTACCCTTCACACTATTGACAATTAGCATCTTATCTCCCTCAATATCATGTCTATTAATTATTCTAGCTCTTTCTATCCCCATTCTCCATAGTAGCCTAGCCAAAGATATTGCTTCATTATTTGACCCCCTCCATAGATCCCAACATTTGTAAACTTTATAACATGGAATATTGTTAAGTAGTGCCAAAACACTCATTCATTATGAGAAATTAGTAATAACCAAGCTACTAGACAAAACTATTAACCAATCTCATCAATGAGCCATGCTAATCATGTTATCCACCTTGAAGAAAGCAATATCAACCGAGTTGAAACTACCCACTGATTTGATAGTATCTACCAAGCTCAAGTGTAAATTGAGTTAGTAAAGTATTATTGTTTCATAATGATAACCAAGTAGGTAGAGTAGTGTGAACCAAGAAAATAGTGTTTATTGAGTGATTGGTATGAACTGAACATTAGGTATCAACTGAATGAAAAAGTTAAACAAGGTGACAGTGTCTCTCGAGTGTTTATAATACCACTTGAATATGCTATTGAACCTATGTTATAGCACTGAGCCAACTTGGTAATTATTTTTGGAACTAATGGAGTTTTAGCTGGCCTATAAAGTAATTATTTAGATGAATATAAGTATAAGGTGTTTATATTATCCAAAAATAAAGTACCATGAATTAGAGAAAGTTGTACACAAGAGAATATGAAAGGGTAGAATATTTAGAAGGCTACAAGAAGCATAAGGAAGAGAGTCATCTATCATAGATAGGTAATCCATTTACTTTAAAGGATCTTCATTAGAAAAAAAAAATTTCATATTTGAGATCAATCCAATGATTCATCCTAATAGGTGCATTTGTCCTAAATCTTTTAACAAGATAGACCTAACAAGGTGGACCTAATAGTCCTTCTTAATCTTAACTGAGTAGATCACTATAAGTGATCAATTATAAGCCTTAACAAGGCAACTTTATTATTGCAATAGTGCAGCATTGTGGGTGTCATCCTCACATTAGTTTTCCTCTACTTGGAGGGTTTTTGAGTTACCAAAGACAGTGTTATGATTTTTTTACATTATTTCTTTATGGTCAATGCATGAAAGCATATTAAATAACATAGAAAAGTGGATTAAGTGAATGAAATTTTAATTGTTTCATAATTTAAGGCCCCCTCCACAAAAATAAATAAATTAGTCATTACGAGAACTTAATAATAACTGAACTACCAAAAAGAAGTGTTAGCCAATCTCATGAATGAGCCAAGCTAATAGTGTTAAGAAGGCTTGAAGAAAGTACTATCAACTAAGTTGAAAGAACCCACCAAATTGAAAATATCTACTAAACTCCAATCTAAACTAAGTCAATAAAGCATTCTTATTTCATAATGATAACCAAGCAGGTAGAGTAGTGTCAACTAATTCAATAGTGTTTGTTGAGTGATCAGTATGAACCAAGCATCAAGTATCAACCAAGTGCCAAAGTTAGCCAAGGTGACAGTGTTGCCCAAGTGTCTACAATATCACTTGAGTAAGCTATTGGACCCATGTTACAATACTGAGCTGAATTGGTAATTATTTTTGGAACTAATGAAGTTGTAGCCAACTTGTAAAGTAATCATTTGGATGGATATAAGTATAGGGTACTTTTAGTTTCCTAAAACAAAGTACCACGAGTTGAAGAAAACTATATACAAGTAACTATGAAAGGGTAAACTATTTAGAAGGCTACAAGAAGCATAAGGAAAAGAAGAGAATCATCTATTACAGATAGCTGATCAATTTACTTCAAAGGATCTTCATTAGAAAAAAGGGTTGCATATTAGATATCAGTCCATTGATTATTCGTAATAGGTGCGTTAGTCCTAAATCCTTTAGCAAGGTAAACCTAACAATCCTCTATAGAAACTCCTAATAGAGTACATACTTAATTATATTGTGTAAATCTTTTCACAAGGTAGACCTAATAGTCCTTCTTACTCTTAACTAAGTAGATAACTTGAAGTGATCAATTAAAAGCCTTAAAAGGACAACATTATTACTATAGTAGCACCAGCAACTTGAAGCATTATGGGTTTCATCACCACCTATGTTCTACCTTCTAAACTAGCATAACAAAGTGGATTAATTGAATGAATTTTTAATTATTTAATGATTTAACCATGCCCCAAACACTTAGTCATTATGAGAAGTTACTAATAATTGAGCTACATACAAAAGTGAACCAATCTCATGAATGATCCAAGCTAATAGTGTTAACCAAGCATGAAGAAATAAATATCAATTAAGTTGAAAGAACCCATCGAGTTGACTATATCTACTAAACTCTAGTCTAAACCGAGTTACAAAAGCATTCTTTTTTCATAATGATAACCAAAAAGGTAGTGTAGTGTGAATTGAGCCAATAGTGTTTGTTGAGTAATCAAAATAAACCAACCATCAAGTATCAAATGACTACCAAATTTAGCTAAGGTGATAATGTTTCCCAAGTGTCTATAGTATCACTTGAGTAAGCTATTGGGCCCATGTTACAATACTAAGTTGGAACTAATGAATTTGCAGCTAGCCTATAAATAGTATAAATGAAGAAGCCATCAATTGAAGGATAGAAAATGAAAGACTCATGAATGATCATCAAGAAAAAAAAGAAACTAATGACACAATGACGAGATCATAAGAAATCATGGATCCTTTGGCTAATCTATCTTAGAATAGACACAAAGAGAAAGTAGGATTAGGCTACATAGAATGAGGAGAATCATCAGAAAAATTAACTGAAAAAAATGAAAGACCTAGATGCAATTATTGTGGAAAGTCAAGGCATACATCAAACACATTTTGGAGTAATGGAAAGTTCAATTTTAATGGTGAATTATACAATTTTAACAAACATAGAAATAGATCAAGTGAATGTGTAGAGAAAAAAAATTTTGAAGGAAAATGTTTCACATGTAACAAACAAGGTCATATATTCTCAAAGTGGAAAACCAAGGATTGGAATCCTACTAAACAACTTGCTAGAGCTATCTTTGGTTGGGATTACAAAACATTGTGTAGATGTTATCTATGTGGTGAGTATAGATACATTGGAGGTAACTAAATAAGGACTCATTTCAAAAAGAAGAATCCAACCAAAGATGCTATGTATCTAAAGAACTTTTTCATCTATCAAAGAATTGTATGAATAGATATATAGTTGAAGATGAAAATAAAACAAAGGTTGATAAGATTAGAACTCAAATGAACTAAAAATGGGTGAGGAAATCTCCTGATCATTGAAATCATAACACAGAAGTTATAGACACCAAAGGTCATCAATTTAGTGATTCAATCATCTCTACAAAAGCATGCAAGGAGACCACTAGAGCTATGAACAAAATCATATTCTAAATCTATTCCATTCATTCAAGAAATAAATTCCAAATTAGTATATTAGGTGGACTATGATAGATGAAAGTCTCAGGCTTAACTAAGTTGTTAGTCCTAACTAGGTCACTCCTTAGGCTTAATTGTACTATTAGTCCTAACCAATATACTTCTTAGAGATAACCAAGCAAGGTCAGACTTGACTGAGTTATTGACTCAATTAAATGTGGTTAGTTAGTACTAGCTAAGATTTAAAGTAAAATCAAGGCTTGAAGACCTAATTGAGCCTATCTAAGCTACCTAGGTATGAAGCATTAATGAGGCCCAAAAATTGAAAGTCTAATAAAAAGGAAAAATCAAAGAATCATTTCTTCACCATGAATTTAGAGTTTCCATAGAGCACAACATTCCTCAAACCCCCAAGCAAATTAGTGTGAATTTCTATTGAAGGAATTTTTTATGAAAAGTTGGCATCTACAATCCTTCAACAACTGAGTGTTATGGAAGTAGCTTCGAGTGCCAAGGTTTAGAAGGGTTCTAAAAAGTTAGTGAAAAGTTCACATTGCATTCTACCCAAGTTTAAGCCATAGCCCATGTTTGTTGAAGATAATGATCTACAAGGGGAAAACTTATCAATTCCTCCCAATGTCCTTTCATTCAGGATGTAAGATCATTCTATCATTTTTGTATTCAAGAACTAGGTCATTTTGAGTTGGATCAAGTATATGGTGAATTGTGTGAAAATGATAATTTGAAACTAGAACACAAGCATCTAGAAGATAAGGGTTTGACACACCTCATTCATATGCCAAGAAAGTTTTGAATCAATTGAATTAGGTGTATACTAAGTTGTGTCTATGACATGAAATTCTAGCTAAAGAAATTTGTTCCCATCACAAAGAAGATGATCCATTGTATAACTTGGCATCCAATGTTTGAGAAGTCAAAGGCTACCAAAATTGTGGGGTGGGTAGAACTGGCAAAGCTAACCCTAGTTGAATGGGGTGATAGAGGCATAAAATTGAACAACTTGACAAACATAGAAATAAGGTTTGGCATACATGTCATAGCTCACAAACTTTATAGTTCAAGCTGACCTAATAATGTTTAGTGTGAAGTAGTCAACCTGGCATACAAGGTTTTGAAGAATAATTTGTTCTTTGACCTTGTTGAGCTTCAACATATTCAGCTAAGAAGGACCTTGAAGAGAATTCGAGCCTTGAAGAAAAACTTATGTAAGATCAGTTTAGTCTTGGTCTATTTATTCTTATATATAAAAAATAATTTCCATGAAAAGGAATTGTTGTTTTGAAGAAGCATACTCCACTACTTTATCAGATAAATGAGTTGATATACAAAATGGATGAGAATTTTGAAGGTGTCATCGATGAAAAGTAGGTTTAGGATCGCAAAAAAATTGGTAGATGATTATGAGTAGGAAATATGCTTCCTAGTGGAGTGTGAAAAATTTCATATTCAGTTAGTCAGATCCAAGATAGCATGGGTGAAACCTTTGGCATATGAGGTAAATATTGATAAAATCAGATATATTATAGAGGCTCTCATCAATGAGAATTTATATCCTAAGGCTACATACTTTGGAACATATGAGGAAGCCAACACTAGAAACTCACTTGAGATTTAGATTCCTCAAATATTGAAGAGAGGAAATAAAAGGTTGAAAAATACTAAGGAGAAACCTGCCAAAACAGATTCACTACTCATGCTCACTAAGGGAAAAAGAAGGATATAGAAAAGGAAGATTAAGAGGAAGGTGATCAAGAAGAAGAATAAGTAGAGGAACCTCCTAAGAAGAAGGTGGAGACTTCATCAAAGGAACCAAAAAAAAAAAAAATAAGGTCCTCTACCCCTATGATCATTTCCACCAATCCTAAAAGGCTAAGAAATAAATTGAGGTTTGAGGATGATGAAAAAGATGAAGACAACACCCCAATCATCTCTTAAAAAAAGCCACCTCCTACCTTTCAAAAAGTATTTAAGGCATTAAGGGAGGGTAGTGGGATGGTAGATATTAGATATCTAAAATATGAAACAAGTAAGGATGAGAAAAAGAAAATTAAAGATGCAATGATTCATAAGATTGAAAAGTGGAAGTGTGACCCTTTTGAAGTGAAAGGGAAGGATTCTGAAGCCGTATTGAAAGAATTCTCTCAGCATTGGGCTAATGTAGTAAAAAATGAGAAGGATATTAGAGAGAAAACTCTAAGGAACCGTGTGTCAAAATTCTTTGAAAATGATATCAAGGAAGCTATGTCCAAGTATGAAAACAAGAAAAATCAATGAGTTAAAGCTTTTCATATTTTGTCAAATAAGATAGAAGATTTTGTGCAGTCCACAAAAAAATATGTGGAAAACCATTTTTGACATCAAAGAACATGGAGACCTACCAAAGGTTTAGACAATTCAAGACTCTAATCTTGAGAAGATTGTTGAAGAGGTCATGTCATCTCTCCCAACCTATCCTCCCAAGGAGGTAACTAAGTTACAGTCCTTTGAGTTGAATTTAGTTCAACCACAAAGTTAAGTGGAGACTATTACATCTTCACCGAGATCTCTTTCAATGGTAACCAAGCAACTATAGAAGTTGATGAAATCCAACTCCACAACTCACCAAGATCACATGCATGCAAATAGCTTGCTAAATAGAAATCAAAGGAGAAAGAACTTGAGGCAAACAATGCAAGAGAAAATATTTCACAATAGGAAAATAAAATTGCTATGTGAATGAATGAATTTACAATGAGAGAGGGAACAAATATAAAGGCCTCAAGGAATCTTGTAGAACAAGCTAGAAAGTGGTAGAAGATAAGGTTGACAACTAAGCATATGTGCACAAAAAGGTGGAACATGCTAGAAGAGAACAAACTCCCATGTTGCCAACAACTCCTAGCTATAGCTATTAACTACATGCATTAACCTAAGTAAGCTTAACTAAAAGAATAAATAATTATTTACTCTACCACCCCCCCTTAAGTGCAACTTAGGGGAATATCTTAAGCTCACAAAACTAAGAGAAAATGTAGAATGGGTCCCAACAAGAAGGCCATGTTAGTTAACCATATACAATGCAAAGAAATGAAACCTCTAAAATTGGGGAAGGAGGGAAAACCTCATGGGGAAAACCCTCTCCCAAAAAGAGGTTAAAAAAATGCTAAAAAAATGAAGGAAGGAAGGAAGGCCTCAACAAGACCCCCCAAGGACAACTTCCACTAGAAATGTTTCAAGAGACTCTCTCAAAACCATAAGTACAACCAACCAACCCCCCCCCCCCCCATCCCCCCTGATTGAGAGATAGAAAAGTTTCCAAAGCCCCCCAAGAATAATGGAGCCATCAAAGAAAGAATCAAACCAATGAAACTCCAATGTAGAGTAAAAAAGCGAACAAAAAAAGGGAACCCTTGAATGAGAGGGAAAAATGGAAGGCCTATCTGATGCCCAAAGAAAAAAATATGAGGATCCTAAAAGGGAATCCCCAAGGCAAGTGTGATGATACTATCATGAATGTCCATTGTAGAGTCCACAATTGGTCCACCTAGAGGCTTGATGAATGGAGCTAGAGGATTAGCAAAACTAGAAGAAGAAGAATCCCATTGAAGAGAAAATTCCTCAACTAGATGTGGTGTGGTAGTCAAAATAGGGATCTTAGGAATAATAAAAAGGTTTAATTATCCTAACCATACCACATGGTGCTCCTATGAAAGAGAAGTAGTGTGCTTCAACAATGGAGATGGTGGACCAAAGTGTGAGAAGGTGTAGAGAAGAGTGGAAGGATGAACTACCCTTGTAGTAATAAAATCTCCTATTACATGATCCCAAATGAAGACTGAATCAATAGTGATCTCAACTATATTCCCTAATCCACTACATGTAATCTAAGAAATCGAGAGAAGGTTGGCAGATAAAGATGGAACATAAAATATATCATTGAATATATCATCCTGGATGTGAATTGAACCTTTCCTATAGACTAGTAGGGTAGTGTTATTTTCCATGAGAATATGAGGAATAAGAGAAGCCTCAAGAGTAGAGAAGACACCTTGAAAAGATTTCATATGGTGAGAAGCACCTGAATCTAGTATCCAAGGAATCTGTGAAGGAGATGCAATGCAAGCTTTTAATGCATGACCCTTTCCAAGATTCGATGTAGATGGTGAAGATGTAGAAGAAGACTAAAAGGAAGACCCCTGTGAGGTTGAAGAGGATGGCAAAGAAATATTTTTCTTCTGAAGAAGAGCCTGCAAATCTGTAATTTGTTTCTCATAGGCATCAAATCTCTTTTGAAAACAATGTGCCTCATTATGAGATCCTTTCTGACAATAAGAACAAGTAGGAGTCTCAGTCTTCTTTTTCTCCTTCCTCTTAGAAGATGATGAACTAGTAGAAGAGGGATCTAATATCTGCTTCAACTTCTACTCCCATGTATCCTTGATAAGCAATGCCTGGGACTGTGAACTTGAAAGTGAATCCTTCTGATTGATTTTAGACTATTCATTAGTTAACCGATCACAAAATATCTCAAATGAAGGAATCTTGTGTATTTCACCTAAGGCATCCATAGTGGATTAGAAAGTGGAAGAGAAGATTTTATATTGGCCTCTCAACTTTGAGAGTATCAAAAAGATAGACTGGTCATCTATCTTATATTTCCCACATCCCTACAGAAGTGTACATAGAGTTTTGAACTTCATCAAGAGGACCTCAATGGTGGAGAAATCTGTAGGTGTCAAAGATTTCAATTTTGCATCAAGCTAAAGTACCCAAAACTCATTCACTGTGCCAAACAAAGACTAGAATTTCATCTAAGTATCCCACAGAGTGGTCAAACCATCCAAGTGAAATAGAAGACTATCTGAGATGTTTAGTGCACTCAATCCCATGGCATCATCCATTTTATTCTTGTACTAAATAATATCAAAAGGGCATGTTAGAGTAGCATGGTTCTCATCCAAACATGACCATAAGCTTCTTGACATGAGAACTCTAGTCATCTGTGCCTTCTAGGTGTGATAGTTGTGCGGTAGGAGCTGGGACATAGATGGATCTGACATTGAGAGAAGAAGATAGAAGTAGAAGGGTCTTACTCTAAAGTAAATTATAGAAAAGAAAATACCCCGCAACAACTAATAAAGATATCCCTCAAATACCAAAATAAACAACTATAGAAAGCACACAATTTGAGAAAAAAACTTGGATTTCGAATGTAGAGAGGGAGGAAATTGAAGCCTCTACTTCAACACCAAAAATACGAGCTCAATATTACTCCAAACTAATTCTAGATCTCTATAGTTTTTTTTTTTGAATCATTGCCATTGTAGATCCAAAAAATAAATAAAAAATACCAAAAAAATTTAGATCTGTTTTGTCAAACCCTCTATCTCCTTTTTCTCCAAATACTAAAAAAATGCTCTTCCTCTTGATTGAAGAAAAAATCACAAAAAAACTAGGGTTTGTGTCTCTAAATTATGGCTTCATAAATCCTAAAGCTAAGAAGTTGGAGGGAGGCTCTGATACCATGTAGGAGTTGATAAAATCCAACTCCATAGCTCACAAAGATCACTAGCATGCAATTAGCTTGCTAAAGAGAAACCAAAGGAGTAAGAGCTTGAAGCAAACAATGCAAGAGAAAATATTCAATAGTAGGAAAATGAAATTTCTATGTGAATGAATGAATTTACAATGAGAGAGTGACCAAATATAAAGGCCTCAAGGAATCTTATAGAACAAGCTAGATATTGGTAGAAGATAAGGTTGACAAATAAGCATATGTCCACAAAAAGGTAAAACATGCTAGAAGCGAAAAAAACTCTTGTGTTGTCAACAATTCATCACTACAACTATTAACTACATGCAATAACCTAAGTAAGGTTAAGCAAAAGAATAAATAATTAAGAAATAATTATTAACTCTAATAGTAATAGGATCTAATAGTTGTGACCAAGATGTAGTTGAGGAAGGACTCAGTTGACAAAGGCAAAGAGAGCATTCCTTCATTGTATCTTAACAGAAAAAAGTAAAATGGAAAAATTTTGATGCAATCGATCTGGATGAAGAGATTGTGATCCAAAATTGGGAACAATTAAAACTATCTACTAGGAAAATGTACATTTTAGAAGAATCATAAAAGAAAAGGGCCAAGTAGTCGATGCCTAGGGTAGAGAAAGATAGAAGAAAAGTTTTGAAGGAAATCAAAGAAATAGTTATTGATGCTCTATATATTGAGGTAAATGAAAAAAAAAAACTATCATTGAACAATTGATTGAAATTTTAAATAAGTTCAATGAGGAAATAGATGGATAGGAAAAAATCCTTGGGAAAGATGAAAGGAAGTTTGAAAATAAAGTGCTCGAGAATGTAGCACATAAAGTCAAGTAGAACTATCTACTTTAAGTTTTGCATTAGAAAATATTGTCAATAATGTTGTGCCTCTATTTGTAAAGTTGAGTGATACAACTAACTATACCAAGGAAATCAAAGATAATTTGTCCTAGATTGATATGGACTTGAAGGATTGTGTAAATCATATGGCACTCCATTGAATTTCTAGTTTCAATATTATGAAAATAGTCAGACTTTTTAAAGTTCTCTAGGTAGAGCTATTAAGAGAAGAGGCCAAAATAAGGAAAACATTAGTAGATACACAAAGTATGATAATTTTGCACATAGACATTATATAGAAGAGAATGGATCATGTAAGCACACTGGTAAAGGATATAAACCTATTAATTGTAGATCACCTGTTAGAGTTATCATTAGAGCTTTAGATTGATCTACACACTCTAAAAGTGCTATAAGATAACTAGGATAAGACTATGTCTATAGTTTTGAAGGTACACTATGATTTTCTCCCTCATTTTAGCATAAACTTGTAAAATCTTTTAAATTTGTAACAAGAAAAGGGGATAGTATAAATTAAAAGAAGAAAATATATAGAAATGAAGAAAATATGTACAATAGAAAATATGTAAACAAAAGATAAAAACAAACAATTTTGAGAAATCAAAAATTGAGTTTTTAGTTCAAACCACATTCTAGAGTCTTAATTGCAAACTAAGCTACATAATAGAGTACACTCAAAAGGGGAGCTTGATAGAAGAATTTTTATTTCAAATTTTTTGTATGATAAATATTTTTGTCACTAATATCAAAGTGGTAGATTATAGACCTTATGGCATGAAATATTGTCAATTAGTGCCAAAACACTTAGTCATTATGGGAAGTCAATAATGACCAAGATACCAGACACTTCAATGTTAATCAAGATCATGAATGACCCAAGCTAATAGTGTTAACCAAGCTTGAAGGAAGCAATGTCAATTGAGCTGATAGTATCTACCAAGGTCTAGTGTAAACCAAGTTAGTAAAGCATTCTTGTTTCAAAATAATAACCAAGCACAAAGAGTAGTATGAACTAAGCCAATAGTGTTGGTCAAGTGATTTGTATCAACTACGCATCCAGTATCAACCAAGTAAGCCATTAGACCCATGTTACAACATTAAGCTAACTCAATAATTTTTTTTGGAACTAATGAAGTTGTAATTGCCCTATAAAGTAAGTATTTGGATGGATATAAGTATAAAGTACTTGTATTGTCCAAAAAAAATGTATCATGGGTTAAATAACATTGTATACAAGTGAATATGAATGGGCTTAATATTTAGAAGGCTACAAGAAGCATAAGTAAAGATAGAGAGTCATCTATAATAGTCAGGTGATCAATTTACTTTAAAGGATTTTCATCTAAAAAAAACTACATATCAGAGATGAGTACACTATTTTTTCCTAATAGGTACATTAGTCCTAAATCCTTTAATAGGGTAGACCTAAGGCTCTTGTGTAGAAACTCCTAATAGAGTATACATTTAATTGTATTCTATAAATAAATTCATAAGTTGGACCTAACAATCCTTCTTACTCTAAATTGAGTAGATCACTAGAAGTGATCAATTATAAGCCTTAATAGGCCAACTTTATTACTACAATAGTGAAGCATTGTGGGTGTCATCCCCATTCTAGTTTTACCTTATAATTGGAGGGTTTCTAGGTTATAAAATATTGTTTCATGGTGTTGCTAGTTTAATTCATTATGTTCCATGCATTAAAGTATATTAGATGACATAACAAAGTTGGTTAAGTGAATGAAGTTTTAAGTGGTTCTTGGTTCACCCCCTGCCCCCCTTTGAGTCACCTAGTTTGGATTAGATCTCTAATGGTATTATCCTTGACAACACCTCCTATCACAGTGCTTCCAACAAAGGTTCAACCATTGAAATTGAATTCCATCCAATCTTCTAGGGGCAGAGAAGAGTGGAAAACTATTTTGCATTCAGCGATAACTGTAGAGTTGTCAAATCTTACCATCTTTAGACTTAATTCCTAAGAATTAGCCAATCTCATATCATAGTCCCTCGAGAAAGGTTTTGATGGGTAATTAAAGGGAGTATCCTAGTTATCGAACTAATAGAGGTTTTTTTTGAAGCACCAGCGAATCTCC
Source organism: Cupressus sempervirens (assembly GCA_028749045.1). Classification (NCBI taxonomy): domain Eukaryota; kingdom Viridiplantae; phylum Streptophyta; class Pinopsida; order Cupressales; family Cupressaceae; genus Cupressus; species Cupressus sempervirens. Next base: position 98,209,576 of record CM053790.1, read on the forward strand.
CACATGCAAAAAATCACCCTCTAACCCTCCATATCAAAGGGACAATATATGAAAAGGTGTTGAATGGATTTCTCCTTGTTATAACATAACACAAAATAGTTAGCCAACTAAAATGGTCTCCTTTATAGAATATCAATGGTGAGGAATTTCCTATGTAGAACCATCCACCAAAATAAATTTATCTTTAGTAGGATCCATTGGTGCCAAATATTTTTCCATTCCCCCGAGTCTTCACCACCCTCAAGACAAAAAATATAAGTAGATTTCACCATGAAGTCTATAGAAGGGGTAAGTTTACATATCAAAGAATTGTCCAATGGGATGGAAAGGATATAAAAACCCTACAAAATCTCCTAAAGCTCCATAAGTAGCTTCATTCTAGGATTTCCTTAATTGTAAATTCTAAATTCCATTTTCTATCAAGGGTAATGTAGTTGTAAACCAGGAAGCATGAATGATAATGATATTGCTATGGAGAAATATTGTATAAACATGATTAGATCATTATTTTGATGATATGTTACATTCATGAATGAGTTTGTCATTGATGTCAACATAGTAGTTTTCTGTGGCATCTAATAGAAGAACAACAATAAAGATCAAGTTGGTATAGATAGATCATGGAGTATTTTCACTATCAAGGTTAATGGGAGATACTACTAAGTATTAAGTATATATAGCTAAGCTCAAGAGCTAAAGATATTAAGTTTTGATGAAGTTATGCAAGTTTTGGTGAAAAAATATTTTGAGATAGATTTTATAGAAGCATGATGTGGTAAACTTATTATAACTCTTACTAGAGTTTTTATTCTGAGAAGCAAGGTTAAAGGCATGTAGAATAAATGTTGGTGATGATGTGGCTAAGCTCACTTGTCATAATATTATATGTACAAAAAAATTATTCAAGTTACAAGGAGATTGATTGATGTTATTGCTAAGTATAACATGTTCCTAATGAGGTCCTATAATAATTAATTGAGAATGTATAATAGCTGAGTCAGAGAATTATTTAATGGATTTGGTATAAAGGACAGCCATTTTCCTTTTTTATGTATGAACAATTGCGTAAAGAATGAAGAGAGGAATATAAGAGAAACAAGTTGATATGCAAGGGTAAGTAGAGTTGAGTGAAGTTGGAGAGAACTTTGTTACCAAGGTTTTATTAATAGATCTGAGGTTTGATATTTGGATATGAGGTTCATGACCTAGTCTACAAGGTTTGAGAGTGATTGGTTTGGTTGAAACAATAGAGGAAAGAGGTTAAAGAATAATACAATCAATTATAATGCAAGGAATCTTCGTTGACTATTATTTCTAACAATTGGTATCTTAGCAGTAGGTTCTTGAAGAATAAGCTTGAAAACTTTGGGAGATCAGTGATGAGTAATTTTAGAAAGAGTAGTCCTAAGTCTAATGGATGAAATTTTGACACCAAGCAGATAGAGCTTCTTAGTGAGAGATCAGAATTGTGTAAACAATTGAACATTGAGCTTCAAGATAGAGGCACAAGTAAAGATAGATTTAGATCCAAAGAACACATGAAGATAAAGGAAGATACGGATTTCCTTATGAAAAGGGAGCCTAAAGGTATAAAAGATTTTACTTGTTGGACATGTAATGAGCTTGGTAATTTTTCATCTACATGCTCTAAGAGAGTAAGAAAAACTAGAAAGAGTTCACCTTCTGATGAAGATAAAGAATTTAAACAAAGTATGGAAATATTCTTAAATGATTGTGATAATGAGCTTGAATTGGTTAAGGAAAAAAAAGTAGCAGAAGAGATTTAACTTTAGTAACTATTATTGGTGATGATGATGAAGAGCATAATTCTGAAATTGATAGATAGAATGTTGAAGTATTCTTTGAGAGTAACAATGATTTGCAGAATGAAAGTGAGAAAAGGTAGGAACAAAGTTTGAAATCTAGAACTGAGCTAAGAGTTGAGATAACAACTCCTAATTATCGTAAGAAAATGACAAAGAATCCTCCACCATAGCATATCATTAGCAGCAAAGATAAAGGTATGATGGAAAGGAGTAGAATTAATGAAGAATTATGTCTAATATTTGAATTAGAACCAAAGAATGTAGATGAGGCATGTAAAGATGACTATTGGAAGCAAGCTATGAAAGAGGAATTGGATTGGATAGTAAAGAATGAAATATAGGAATTGGTCCTTAGACTAGCAGATAAGAATGTGATAGGAATAGAATGGATATTTAGGAACAAGATGAATTAACAAGGTGAAGTTGTAATGAATAAAGCAAGATTTGTATGCAAAGGTTAATTTTAGAAAGAAGAAGTAGACAATGAAAATACCTATGCTCATATGGAAAGAATTAAAGTACTAAGGTTATTCTTAGCCTATGCAACACATGAAAAATTTAAAGTGCATTAGATGGATATCAAGTTAGCATTTCAAAATGAAGAACTTGAACAAGATGTATACAAAGAAGAACTTGGAGTTTTTCCTTTAATAGATGATAAGGACATGGTATTGAAATTAAAGAAAGCATTGTATGGCTTAAAATAAGCACCAAAAACTCGGTATGCAAGGTTGGACAAGAATTTGAAAAAACTTGGACTTAGCAAATGTATGAAAGACAATAATCTATGCTAGAAAGATATAATAATCTATATTGGAAAGAAATAGATGATGGGTTGATGATTTTGGTAATATTGGTTGAGGATATCATATTTAGAGGAAATGATGATGAAAGTGAAAAATTTGGTGAAGCAACGAAAATGGAATTTGAAATGAGGATTATAGGAGAGATGAAATACTTCCTAGGATTACAGATTGTATAGGATAAAGAAGGAAACTTTATTTCTCAAAATACATATTTGAAAGATATATTGAAAAAGTTTGGTTTTGAAATATTTAAATTAGTTGGAACACCTATGATAACTAGACACAAGTTATCTACAAAGGATGAGACACCTACTGTTGAGCAAAAAAACCATAGATCTAAGATTGGAGGATTGCAATATCTGACTCACACAAGGCTGGATATAGCGAATGTAGTTGGAATTGTTGAAAGATTTCAAGATGATCCAAGAGAAGCACATTATGAAGTAGTTAAAATGATATATAGATATCTAAAGGGGAACACCAGAGTTCAAATTGTGGTATGATGGATCTAATGATTTCACTTTATATGCTTATACTAATGTTGATATTGACGTAGTCTGCATATCAAAAAGAGCACCAGTGGTGGAGCATTCTTTCTTGGGGGAGGATTGATTTCTTGGTTAGACAATAAGTATGAGTGTGTCTCATAGTTTATAGTAGAGGCATAATATGTTGCAATCAAGTTGTTTAAATGAAGCAGATGCTTAAGGATATAAGGATAGAATTCAATGAACCTATTGTCATTTATTGTGATAATGCAAGCACAATGAATATGCCTAAGAGAAGATTGCAAATATTTTTAAAAAGGCTCTTCCCAAAGAGACTTTTGAGTGTTTGCAAGGTATGTTAGGGATTATGCTGCTACCTACATCAAAGTCGATGATGCAAGTGTGCATTAGTCTGGTGATAGAGAGCACTATTATTTGTCTATAGACTAAATACTAATGCTTCCTATATGGAGGAGTATCTGTGATGGAAAAATTCATTTAGGACTCTTGATAGATGTTATTTTAAACAATGTCTTTGGATAATTGAGCAAGTCAAAGACAATTATTATAGAGATAGATGGTTGTTGAAACCTTTAACATTGATATTAATGGGGGAGAGATTAAAACATGAAAAATAGATTGATATAGAGCACATTTAGGTATATCAATGGGGTAGAATGATTGATGAAGAGGATTTAAAAAGAACAGATAATAGTCTTTTACATTTGGTATTCTTGGAACTAGATGTTTTTCATCTATGTTTCCATCAATGCCAAAGGGGGAGATTGTTGGAAGCATAAATGCTAATGATATATCTATGGGGGAGTATTGTAGAAACATGATGAGATCATTATTTTAATTATATGAACTACATTCACAACTGAGTTTGTCATTCATGTCAACATAGCAATTTTCTGTGCAATCTAATAGTAGAACAATGATAAATACCAAGTTGGTAAAGACATATCATTGAGTATTTTCACTAGTAAGGTTAATGGGAGATACTACTAAGTATCTAGTATATGTAGCTAACCTCAAGAGCTAAAGATATTAAGTCTGGAAGAAGTTATGAAAGTTTTGGTAAAAATTATTCTGAGATAGAGTCTATAGAAGCATGTTCTAGTAAACTTATTATATTTCTTAGCAAAGTTTTTAATCTAAGATGCAAGGTTAAAGGCATGTAAAAGACATGTTGGTGATGATATTTCTAAGCTCGCTCATCGCAATATTACATGTAGAAAAAATTATTCAAGTTACAAGGTGATTGATTGATGTTATCGTTAAGTATAACATATTCTTAATGAGGTCCTATAATAATTAATTGAGAAGGTGTAATAGCCAACTCAAGGAATTGTTTTATAGATTTTGTATAAAGGAAGGATATTTTCCTTTGTTATGTTTGAATGATTACATGAAGCAAGAAGAGTAGTATAGAAGAGAAAAAATTTGATATGCGAGGATAAGTAGAGTTGAATGAAGTTGGAGAGAACTTCATTGTTGTGGTTTTATTTCTAGATCCAAGGTTTAATATTTGGATCCAAGGATCTAGAGCTTGTCCACAAGGTCTAATATTGATTGGTCTAGTTGACAAGACAAATGAAAGAGGTTAAAGCATAGTAAAAACAATTATTTTGTGAGTAATTGAGAGATCAGTTGGATAGTGAAGTCCAGTGGTCATGCCCCAGAAGCTATTTGGACAGTGGGTACTTTTTTCCTTCTATAACTCCTAAAAGGGTTAGCACAACTCCTAATAGGGACTCATATGTACTAAATGAGTTTATAGCCTCCTAACAAGGTCCATCTTCGAACAAGGAATATATATCAGTATATCTTTGTGGGCATTATTCCATCAAGGTTTTCCCTCTAATCAAGGGTTTCCGTAGTTAAAAAATTTGGTGGAATTGTATATGTGCATCTTGTTATGGTTGTTGACTTTGATTGAATCATTACTATTAATGAAGGTTGCTAAATGTTTTAATTGGATAACTGGTTCAAATCCCCCCCCCCCCCCCTAGTTATCTTGGTGGACTAATATTTCTAACACCATATTGACTAGTACACAAATATATTAGAGGTTGAAACATGGCATACATGAGGGGGCCATCTTAGAGCCAATGATCCTTGCAAAAGTTGACATTGTTCCCATTCCCCAACACCCAGTCAATACCTTCTTAATAATTCTATGGGTTTGCACAAAAGTTTTCCAAATTTTGTATCCCTCTAATACGAAAAATATTTCTTATTTGAGATCCTACATAGTTTTTTTTTCTACAGGCTTGCACATTGTTGTTCTCATAACTAATGATCTCTCTCTCTCTCTCTCTCTCTCTCTCTCTCTCTCTCTCTCTCTCTCTCTCTCTCTCTCTCTCTCTCTCTCTCTCTCTCTCTCTCTCTATCACTCTCTCACACACACACACAAGAAATTTTTAATATCTAACATCGTCCTTACAAAAAATGTGATTGATTGTTTAGAAATATTGAAGGACTATGTCAACTCTATCTAAAATATAGGAAATCCTTTATCTATTTGATATGTCATTTTACCTTATTTTAGAATTAGTTAATTTTAGTTTTCACTGATTTAATTAATTTTCTATTTTTTTGGAAATAACATATAATATGAATTTCTTGTGTCAAATTCCTAAGTATTATATTTTTTATTTATCACTAATATTTTATGATCATAATAGTTTTCGAATAAAAATTTGTCTATGAATTTAGATTTAGCCTCCCCTACCCATGTTGGCCCCTATTTGTATTAATTACGTTGATAGCGTTCTCTTCCTTAAATAAATTTGATAATATTATTTGGATTTCCCATTAGTCTTATGCTAGGAAGTGGTAGAAAATAAAACTTGACAATGAAAAATATTAGGCACACTTATTCATTGGTGTTGGATGTGCTAGAAAATAAAAATGGTGCCCTACAATATAATGTAAACAAAGATAAAATTGGTGCTCAAAAAGATGACACGGTAGCTGTTGAATTTAGCTCAATGTTCATAAAAATTTCTTTCATATTTAGATCCCCTATTCAGTCACTTGGTTTCCTTAAAATACTCATTATGGTATTAGGTGTACTTAGCATGCATGCTGAAAAATTAAAAGAAAAAAATAGATAAAAAATAGAATGAACATATGAACTTTTAACATATGAACTAGTAAGATTTTATTCTTCTATACATAAGGGTACAACTTCATTTAAATTGTAAATATCACAATATTATCAATGCTAAGTTTTTGATTTGCATTTTTTCAATAAGATCCACAACCGAAAAATAATTTGAATGAACAAAAATGAGAGAATCATAGTCATCAAATGATGACAAAAACCATAGGGATTAGAATAATATGATATAAATTGATAAACTCAAACAAGACAATGTGTCATTAGGGTAAAAACCATGGATCTTTCACCAAGAAAAATATTAGTTCTTACAAATAATAGATCTTAAAAATATTTTTGAACTAACAAAAGGAAGGATTTTCTCTAGTACAGTTTGTATGATTTTTGTCTAAGCCCTTACCACCACATTGCTTGTCATTCCACATTAAGTGCAGGAACTCCTTTTAGGTTATAATGGCCTTAGCTCTGTCTAGCCTAGTAGTTGCTATTGGTGCTAGAGTTTTTTCTACCTACAAGAATGGCCCAATGAAACAAATGCCTACAAAAGTTTGTCCCCAAGGTGTTCCATGACGTAATTCCTCCCCCGACCTAGTTTTGAATATCTCTGCTTTTGAAATTAGTTGCCATTAGCTAGAGACCCAAAACCTTATTGGGCATTTTTTGGGTCACAGTCCATCTAAAAGAATGCTATGTGAATGGGTTACCAAGGCTTGGAACCCCCAATGGATTTTCCTTGAAGGGATTCAAAGCCTCACTAAGGGCTTTTTTCTATTTCATTTTGGTAACCCCTCCCAGGCTGAGGGAATTTTCACCCATGGGCCATGGGCTATTCGCTCATCTTTTTTAGTCTTTTAGAGATGGTCTCGAGACTTTTGTGTCTCAAATGACCACAAACTTAGGGTTCCAATTTGGATGGAGTTCCCTGGGTTGCCCATTCCTTGCTAGTCTTTCCTCCTAGAAATTTCCCAAACTATGCCTAAACTGATTTGTGTGGAGCTGGACAAATTTTTTAATGCCCACCCTCAGTGTAGGGTTTGTGTTGAGATAAATCTATCTAGGGACCTTAAATAATTAGTTGAAATCTAGATTGGTGCTACCACCTCTAACCAGAAGGTGCTTTATCTAAACCTCCTGAATGCTTGTTATTGCTGCCAATTTGCTAGCCATAAGATAAAGGATTGTCCTCTACTTGAGTACAATTGCTCTCTAGTCAAAGAAACCAAGTTGGCTTTGGCTACTAAAAGAGATGAATGGATAATAGTCATTAAGAAAGGCAAGGGCATTGCTAAGTTAGGCCATAATGTGGCTTCTCCTGCTCCTACAGCTCCCAACGTTCCCATGGTCATGTCATCACCTATTTTAAACCTTGCTTCATAGGGGACAAAATAGGTCAAGGTTCAAACTTCTTGGGTCCATGTGCCTCAAGAAGCTTTTATGATTTCCTCTTAGTCATTCTATCACTCTCACAACCCTAAAGGCTAGAATGTTGTCTATATTAATGGGGATAAATGAAGAGTCATCTCTTTGGGTGACCCTTTGTTTGAATCCTCTATTTTCTTGCATAACATCTTCTCCTCTCTTGGGATGAGGATGACATGCAGGCTGGTTTACAATGAATTTCCTCTCATGGAATGTGTGGGGGAAAATATTCATCCCTAGAAAATATTTTGTTTGTGATACCAAGCATAGGCTTGGCAATATAGATGTGTTGTGCCTGAGAGAAGTCAAAGTTTCTAGGTTTCTTCTTGACTTAGCTTGCTATGTTATATGGCTGGATCATGTTAGTTTTTCTTCTCAACATGAAGTCAGTCAAGGTGTTTTAGTCACTCTTCTCTCCCCTTGACCTATTCCTTTTTTATTTCTCATGGTTCTAACCCCATGCAGAGAATCATTTGTATTTTTCTATCTTTTTAAAATTATTCCTTTTGCATTGTCAATGTTTATGCTCCTAATGATGTGATTGAGCATTCAAACCTATAGAGGTGGCTAGCTAATGATGTGGAACCTACCACCTAGATATTCTATGGAGATTTCCATATGGTTGAGTTGGCTATTGATAAAGTGGGTCTTCTATCTATTCGATGGTTAGTTGGAGATAGAGAAGCCTAGTTCCACATACAGAACAAGATGAGTCTTTTTTGATACCAATGTTAACTGCCATCAACTTGAATGCATTTGGTACACTTGGTCCAACTTTTGAGAAGGATCTAATAGAGTCCTCAAAAGGGTGGACTATTCTATGATTTATGCTCAGTCCTTTTTCTCCTTTTCTCACTTGAACATGCTACCTCTCAATCTTCTTTTTGCTGTGACTCTTTCTAAACATTTTCCCATTCATTTCTCCATTAGGTACTAATTCGCCCCTCCTTGAAATTATAAAAATTAGATTTACCTTAATACCTCCTTGTCGTCACATATGTCCACAACCTCTCATATTTTACAAACTTGGAATCTTGAGCCTAGGCCCTAGTCCCCTTCTAGGTGGATTCAGTGCTGGAATAATGTCATTGCCCATACTATGAGGTTTCTTTGCATTTACGAGAGATAGTTGGCCACTTACCACAAGAGATCATATGAGGCCACTACCAAAAATCTTTGTATGGCCACTGAAGCTCTTGCCATGAATCTGTTTGGCATGGATCTCTAGGTTCAACTTGCTAACCTCTATCACCAAAAGTAGGTTGTAGATAACTATACTTCCCAAAAGAGCTTAGCTCAACACCTCCCTACACTAGTTGGAGGTTGGAGGTCAAGCTTCAAAGGAATTTTTTAATGCACTAATGGCTCACCATTCAGCACTTGGTATCAAACACATTTAGAAGGGTCAACACTCCTTCTATAAGCTTCCTAACATCCTGCATGCTTTCATACACCACTATGAAAATGTTTTCACTACACAAGGCCATTTAGAAGCTCAAAATCAAGCCTTGTAGGCTTGATTATATGTCACTCCTAAAAGGCTCACTTGGGAATAATATTCTTTTTATGAGAAGAAGCTCACTTTAGAAAACCTCAAGGAGACTATTTTCTCCATGGCTAATGATAAGGCCCCTAGTTGTGATAATTTCTATTATGAATTTTACAAGGCCTTTTGGGAAGACATCGGACAAGACCTGTATAAGGTCTAGCTTAAAGCCTACAATTCCTATTCTTTGGTTAATATTATCAATAAGGGAAATATCAATTTCATACCTAAGGTGGGAAACCTTGAAGATATATGTAATTGGAGTCCCATCATCTTGTTAAATTTCTCTTACAAGATCATTGCCAAGGCTCTCTCTCTCTCTCTTAAAATCTATGATCTTCTTCCTCTAATTATTTGCCCTGTGAAAATGGGTTTTATCAAATCTTGGTATATTCTAGATAATATAGTCATTGTGTGGCAAGGGATGGAATAGGCTTGGCACTCCAACCAATAGGTCATCTTTGCTAAGATTGTTTTTCCCAATACCCATGACTAGATAGAGTGGTCCTTCATTCTTGCAATGCTTCAAGCACTTGCGTTTGGCCCTACTTTTCTACAATCAGTCCAGATTGTTTTTGGGGATGCCTTTGCTTGCATATCTATCAATGGTTGATAGTCTCAAGCCTTTGGGATTTATTGTTCCATTCAACAAGGCTGTCCTCTAGCACCCTCACTATATGTGTTGGTTGTTGAAGGCTTTGGGTACTTGCTTGCCATTGCCATCTCACAAGGTAGGGTACATGGTATTTACCTTTTGGACACCCTTGATCAGCCTATGAATGGTCATTTCATGGATGAATCCTTCCTCACTCTCATTGAGGATGAGGATAATATTTCTAATTCTCTACAGTGTCTTGACATCTTTTGTCTTGCCTCTGAGTCTACTATACAATGGCACAAAACCCTTTTGTTATAGGTAGTCTTCCCTTCCCAAACCTACTTGGTTTAGGCAATATGAATAGAAATGGGTCAAACATGGCAAGATTTTTCATTTTTAGGGCATACCTTTTTCCTTTCAAGATTTGGTTATTGAGCTCTAGAATGTGGTCCTTGCACGGATAGAAAAGAAGATGGAGTATTGGATCACCGACCCTCTCTCCCTTACGATAAAATTCTAGATTTGTTCCAAGGTATTGGTTTCCACCCATGTTTACTATTCTTCCTATTGGGCTCCTTCGAAGGCCTCTTATCTCAAACTTGAGTGTCTGCTATGTGACTTCCTCTAGGCTTCAGATGCATCTCACCAAGGTTTTCATAGAGTTTCCTAGAATTTTTGTTGTCTTCCCAAAGAGTCTAGTGGCCTTGGCTTTATTTCTACCCAAAAGAAAGGTCCTACTCTCTATGCCAATGGGTTATCTATGCTCTCACTAGTAATGAAGCTTGGAAAAAAAATTGTGTCATTGCATCTCTGTAGGATTTCCAATCCACCAGCCAACCTATAAGAGGATTTGTTTTTAAACCCTTCTTGAGACCACTAAACTTGTTTAGATTTAGGAAAATTTTGTTTCCAAAAGAATTTGGAAATCCTAGGAAGTTGTTACGCCTTGGCTTCATTGGGCTAGTGATGGGTTCAAAGATGGGCTCTCTCTAAAATAATACAATCTTTGGTGGTCGCCATTATTTGCTATCCAAGGTATTCCCTTGGCCAAAGTGCATGGGGCTAGTGCTCTGCATTTTTTCAAAAAAGGCATAAGAACCTCTAAAGATATTTTCTCCAGAGTTACTATGAGTTTATGGTCATGGGAGGACATGAAAGTTCAATTTTGGCTCATCCATCCAAATCGTCAGACATTTGATCTTCTAGTTTCTATGGTGCCTCGCCATATGTTGCATAAAATTTTCACTAAGTCTTCTTTCCCTTGGTGGAAAGAATTGAAGTTGTATATAGCCACTTTAGTAACCAGCTACAAGCCTAGGGTTGTTTGCTAGTGGCTAGTTCTTCACTTTCCCATGGTGAAAGTTCTCAACCAAAGATGGCATCAGCAATATTTTCAACATACTTTGAGCCATAGGTTTGCCACTATGTGGTGAACTATTACTAAGCCTAAAATTGTGCACTTCTCTTGGTGTATTATTTTCCAAGGCTTTCCTCTAGGCCCCTAGCTATGGCACCTGGGAGTTCCTAACCCTCGTTGTCATTTTTGTGGTCAACTAGAGACTTTTTTGAACATTTTTTGGTTCTATAGATAGGCTCAGTGTTACTGGTGATGGATCCATGATCTCTTTTTCCCTTTTTCTTAGAACCTTTGTCTTAGCATATTGTTATTAGGGGACACAACACTTAGCTTCCCTTCAAGTACTCTCAAATTTGGAATGCTTTTAGATTCGAGATCTTATTTACCATTTGGAAAGATCACAATGTTGTTATCTTTGCTCATAACACTCTTAACATTAATGTTCCTATCTATGCTAAAGCATGTATTTATAGCAATGTCATGATCCTGATTCAAGTAGGAGCTATCGTCACATTGGGGAAATGCCCCTTGTATGGTTACTTTTGTTCTATCATATTCTACCTCTAACATTGTACTCCTCCTTACAGTCATCATCAAGGTTGTAGCTGCTCTCTTAGAGGCTCTAGTGGTTGGCACCGCTCTACCTTGCCTTCGTAGAGGTTTTGATCAGGGTGGTCCCCTATGGCTCCTCCTACTACTCTTGTTATTATTTGGCCCTTAGCTCACTCAGACCCAAAGTGGGTGTTCTCTGCACTAAATTTAGCCATTTCTCCTCCTAAACTTGAGGGAGAGAAGGAAGATGATAGTGTTGCTACTGCTAATGGATGGGCTCCCCTTCATCCATCCACTCACCTGACCTCTGGGTGTGGATCTAATAATAAGGATCCTCCTACCTCTGTTGCCACTACGTTGGTAGGCTTGAGGCTTTTTGTTTTGTGGTTTTTTTATGAATAGTTGATCTCTGGTCTTCGGTTGTGTGTACTCATGGGGTGATCTAATTTCCCCTAGCCCCTTTTTTTGTGAATATGAAACTTTATTCTATTATTTTAATATAGGAAAGGGACTATTCATAAAAAAAAAAAACAATTATGTAAGAGCTTGAAAATTGTTGGTGTTGGTATCTATAATTTTATTAGTTTTTTATATAGGAATTTGATGTATCTATACGGGCCTAATATTATGTTTATCTCCTTTGTATTTCATTATAGTAATTAATTAGTTTATAAATGAAACTATTATTTACATGGGCCTAAAATCTTTTACATAAAAATGTTATGTTGAGGTGATATTTGAAATCTTGATTTGTCATTCTAAGTTTTGTTTCTAGCCTAACACTTGCAATATTAAATGTTTTCCAAAATATAATCTATTCGTTGTTTTACCAAATTTCAATTATACATAATTCAATTGTTATGTTATTATATTGATAGGTATTAATAATTATAAAACATGTAGAAATCATTTGATAAATTAAGTATAGAGAAACACTCTTAATAATTCAATATAGATGATGTGTACAGCTATCTTTCACTTTTGACAAATACTATAAAATGTTTTAAACTTAATATTTATTTTTAAAAAATATAGCATTTTTTTCTATGTGGTATCTCAATGTTCAATCCATTAAACAAAAAAGTACACATTTTGGAAAATAAATAAGGATTACTATTTGTTTTACTTTCTCTAATGTCTTAATATTTTTATGCTTTAAAACTAGTATGTAAAGACATTTAAAATTGGTATTTGTAACATTAAAACTCATATTGATGTATTGAGGTCTTACCAATAACATATATTGTTAAATGTTAAGCAATAAAAGTATCATTAAATTATTTTCCAATATCCAATTAAAAAAAGAAAATATAAATCTAATTATTATACTAATTTCTATTTATCTTTTGAATATATCAATTTCATTATGTGTTTCTGTGCATGTGAGAGGGAAATGTTATATAGAGTAATGCTTTGTATGTATGTTTGCATGCACGCATGCATATAGAAGTTATATAGACAAAGGGGTGGATAGGGGTGTTATATAAGAGTTTAGAGAGTCAAAGAAATATCTAAATATTGACAACATGATACATAAAAGAAAAATAAGGATAAGTAGAAAAAGTTGTATGCATACAAGTAAATATACAAACTATGTAGGAGTTAAATATACATAGAATTTGTTTTAGCATAATTAGGTGATTATTTTAATATTAGTATGTATAACCTATGAATAAGACTTCTTAAATTTGTGTTTTAAAAAAAAAATAAAAGAAAAATGTGTGTGTGTGTGTGTGTGTGTGTTTGAGAGAGAGAGAGAGAGAGAGAGAGAGAGAGAGAGAGAGGTATGTATGCAGGGTAAAAGCACTGATTTGTGTCACCATTTATTATACCAAAACATGTTTTGTTCAAATCTCATTTCTTTGTCAAAACTCTATTTTTTTCAAAAACTAAAAATACCCTTTTATAGATCTCAAATTCAATATCATCATTAGATAATGTTTTGAGTGTTTTGATTAGTTATAATATGTTATAATCTCAAAACATTATAAGTCAATATTTCAACATTTTGAAAGATGTTGCCTCATAAAAGGAAAAAAGAATAGTAAATCATATCAAAAAAATTAACAAATTATATTTATCTCTAGAGGAGAGAATCCTCTTCACAAATATGTAATTTTTTTTCAAGAAGGTATAAATTTGATAGGGAAGTTTTGACAAGCAAAAAAAAAATGTTGGATTCTAATAAGGTCGAACTTGAGTACTTATAAAAAAGAAAATATACATCAAAAATAATTATTTCTTTTTTTGTTCACTAGCTATACATGTCATCTATAAGATATTTTCAAATCAGAACAAAAAAAGATAATTTGCATAAACTTGTTTGATAGGAACTACACCCTATATTTTTTATGGTTAAAAAATGGACTTCAAAATAAAATAAAATGAATAAATTCTTACTCAAAAAAATTATAAAAAATTATATGCATTAAAATTCATCCAATTCTACACATTTCATCATTAATGTTGATCTGTCACATTCTAATATCTCATTTTATTATAAAAGGTGACACAGGTTTGTGCTTTTACCCTGCATAGATACATGCCTATAAGGATGAAGATGGGGTTAGAAAGAGGCAGTAGAAATAGGGAGATGGGGATAAAAAAAAATTGATAAATAGGGGTAAATTGATAAAGAGATATGCATATAAAAAATGGAAGATACAAAAGAAGACGTACAAAGTTATAATAATATTAAAGGATGGAGAGAAGAAGATAGAGATGTTAAGAAGTAGGGGCTTCATATAGGAAATAGTAGTAGGAGGAATGAGAAGAAGTAGGGGGGGGGAAGGGGAGGGTAGAAATTAAAATGAATAAGGGAGATGTAGAAGAGAGATATAAATATTAGAATAAGATAGACACTACAATTGAAAGAATTATGTAAAAAATATGGAAGGATGCCAATGAATTCCCTTTTTGCTTGAAGAAATTCTCACAATAAGATAATCATATTGTTTTACCTTGATCAGGTTGATTTATAGTCTCAATTGGTATATATATGCATCTATGCATATTATTAGTAAAAAATAATTCTTTCTTTTCAATACCTCTCATTTTTAACTATAGGTTGTTTGCATTGCTTTGTGTTTCCATTTAGTTTGCTTCATTTAAGTATAAAGTAATTGTTCATATTCTTTCAGCTTTAGGGATGAGTTCATGATTAAATTAAGTGGCGGTCTTCTTAAGGATGTACTAAATGGCTCCATATTTATTATACACACTACAAAAATGAATTATAATGTTTTCTAAACATTGTTGGAGAAGGCTAAGTACGAGTAGTGATTCAATCAACAAATGGACTATGTTGGTGTTTGAAAACACTGGAGGGTTTCAATTATCCCTATGAGAATATGACACATCTAGGGGCAGCTAACTCCCATTATCAACATATCATTTCAAACATTGGGCAAACTATAAGGAATGACCCTTCTTCTACTTCAGAGTCTGCTAAACCTAGGCGGGTAGACCTCAGATTCAATTGATACTGTACCAGTGCAAAAACATATCCCTAAATCTATTAACTAGATGAAACCCTTATATCTCCTAGTAACTCATGAAATGACATAGATTTGTAGTAGCTAAATGCAAGTCTAGAATATTCACAAGCTGAGTGAGGGTAAAACATTTAGGTCCTTCAACATAAAATGTAAAGAACATTTTATTAAAGTCGTTGAATTCAACAAAACCCTCAGATATGCAGTAGTAAGACTTAATGATCCTATAACTGATCAGTGCCTTAACCATTGGTAAAATCCATGAATCAAATGCATACATATGGATATTTAATACTTATACATATATTCAGATATACAATCTATCTATTTAACTTGCAAGTAGACATCTGTGCTCAATCTGAACCTCATTCTTACCTCATATCCCCCTTAATAAACTTGCAACCTTGTTGATTTACTGAAGAATTTACACAACCCCTTGAGTTATAAGAAACAATAAAACATCATATAACCTTAAGGGACTGTAACTATGACCTAGGCTCTTTGTTCAACGATCGTAAAACATTGAAGCTTACTAAGAAAGGAGACAAGATTAAAGATGAAACTGATGAAATCCTACTGTTCTTTGTATTAATTTCTTTGAAAACAATACAACAATATGCATGAAATGAAAACACAGAGAAACCTAACTTATCAAAACTTGCTATATTAACCTTCCTACTACTGTTCATACAAGAGAATATTGCTAAAGAATGTGGTATCACAGTAAGACATTGGAACCCTATTGGTATTACCCAGAGAAAACTGCCTACCAATTGGTTTCTCAGTAACAAAAATTGGAACCCTTACAATGGATCAGAGAAAGAAATATATAGACAAGAAAGAATTCTCGGACCTGATTTTAGAATCACAGGTGTCCACTTGGAATTTCAACTTGTTTAGTTGCAAAACCTCTTTCCTCCCTCTACCCATCTGATCTGATTTGTTTTCATCATCACACTTTAACTGATTTGAAAATATCCTTTGCTCAATCATGAAAACCTATTTGCCAAAATATTTGATTTGCCTCATGAAATGCCAGTGAAATTTTAGTTTTTACAGAGTGAATGTGTTCAAATTTTGACCCATACTACATTTCAACTATGTTAAAACCATATTCAAATCAATATCATGTAAAAAAATCAAATCTGATCTTTTCGGTTTGAATACAGTTGCAATTTAGGTACCTGAGACAAATCCTCCTATAGCTCGAATAGATAGCTTCTTGTCTACAAACTAACTCTAGAATCAATATATTTAGATTCTCACAATTCCGGCGATATATGATAATGCATACTTTTGTTTCCAGAAACCCATTGAAAGCCAATTTGAAAACTACTCCTCTAGTAGAGAACTCAATCTGTAGCTTTGATATTTTCAATTTGAAAAAATTTAAAACTTTCTAAAGTTTTAACTTTAGATTTAAGCACTTTTAAATTTAAAATGACACGACCCCTATTTGATTTGAAAAAAAAATTGAACATGAATTCCTTTTGAGAAAATAATAAAAATTATTATTTTTAATCACTTTCAATTTTTTTCATTTCTTTTTGAATTTGATGTCAAACCTAGTTTGACCAAGTGCCACATGGCATCTTTTGATTGGTTCAGACCTATGCATCATCCATTGACAAGATCGCCATGTCATCATCTACTCTTGGCCCAATGACATGTGGCAAAATCTTGGTTTCCCACATTTTTTAACTAACATGCATCTTATTTTTGTGGGGAAGAGCCATCTGTCAGATCGATCTGAGCACCTCCTATCTCAACTTGCTCCTAATCACCAACTAGGACCCAATGCCATGCAAGCTACCACATGGCACTATTCTACTGGTCGCCTGATTGCTTATCCACCCGTCACTTTAGTGCTACTTTACCACCAGTTCAGGCCCTGCTCGCCATGTGGTGGTAGCCTACTTTCCCGCATTATTTATCTAGTGCGCACTTTATTAATGAGGGGAAGCGAGCGTCATTCGATCCACCATGTGTCTTCATCAACTGATCATTACTGCATTTTCGTTGAAAAGTTCTCTATTTTCGCACAACCTGGCCATTCACGGCGGCTCCTCCTTGCAAGCTCATGCCTTCAAAAGGCTCATATCTCATAGATGTAATACATATAGTGTGCTTTAGTATTTAAACATTACAAAAATTGTAACATTGCCCATGTGGGATTAAGGGTTTTACTGTTTCTTTGCCCTATTTCGCTTTCTTTTAAACTTGCATTCTTCTTTTTGGTTGGAGCTAGGGCTATTGGCACTTCCTTTTGGCACAGGCTCCTCTATTCTTTCCAAGCCGTGGCCTTTTGCTTTTATGGCATGGTTTCTCTTTTTACTGGTTGCATATTTCCCATGTGTGGATTTATCCTGCTTCTAACTATGCGTGAAGCCTGCACTTTTTGATAGCTGCTGCTCTATTCCAGTGGCTTATTAGAAACATTTGAGGCTACCTATTCACAAGGTAATAAATTTATAATCTCCTGATCTATGAGTTTTCCCTTTTCTTTCCTGTGCACGTGAATCCTTCTGCCATGGGCGCTATTTGCTTCTTGCTTATTGCCGCAACCCTTCGTTGACTGCGTGTTTGGAGCATTCTTTTCTTAATTGGCATCTTCATTTCTTATTTGCCAACTCTATTAATTAGCTTCTTCCTGTGACTTTCTACTTCAACATGGACCTTTGGCATTTTGTGTAGAAACTCTGAATCGTTCCATGGGAAACCTTAGTGCGCAGACCCCTGCAACTAATCCTCACATGCCCCCATAGAAATGTGGGGCTGCCCTTGCTCATGACGTAGACCACTGTGGGTGCTGCCCTCCATTCCTCTGCCATTTCAATGTAGAACTCATCATTTCCAACTTCCCCTCATCTCAGTTCAGGTTCCTTCTTTAAATGCATGAGGAGTCTTTCTTTGATGCGTGATGAGTCTTTTGTTTGTTATTTCATCCTTTGGCACTGAAGTCCTCTTATTATATGGAGTTCCCTGTTAGCAACGTCTCCTTTTCACTACCTGCGTGGAATTCTTCTCTGTTGTTTCACTGTTCTTCATATTGTGAACTTCCATTTTGCAACAATGTGGAACACCTACTGAGTTTTGTGCATGGACTGTTCTTTGAAAGGTGCAAGTTTCTCTTCATCATTCATCATTTTTAATGCATTTGACTTGGTCTTTCTATTGGCGTGAGGCTCTTTTTATTTTGTTAATTGTCACCTCAGCATAAAATGACTCCTCTAACATGGGCCTTTTCAATAAAATGTTTGGCCTTTTATGTGGATGACCTCCCTTGTCTGTAGCTATGAGCCTCGTTCTTTCTCAATCTCATGGATTGCCTAATGCTTACATGGGGCTCCATCATGTTTGGTTTCTCCCCTTTTTATTATGGATCATTGCAAATGCAGGGTTGACTCTTTTCCATATGGACCCCCGCCGCATGTACTTGTTCTCGGCTCCCCTTTATTGAAAATCCCAGCCTCCCCTTCATACGAGCAGAACTCATAAAATGCGTGCATCTGTTTGCAAATTGAATTGTCAATATTACCTTCCAATATTGCCTTTTAAATTTCTTGAGCATTTAATATGAGAAGATTTCTACAGTCATTAATAGCTAAAGCTTTCTTAGAAGAGTTCATTCTCCAGTGTGCACTTTCCACTACTAGATCCAGTGTTTCGATAAGTTTTAAATTTCCAAGGATGGTGAGACAGATCTTAGGAGCATCTAAAACAAATCCTAGACTTTGGGAATAACAGCTATATATATGCAACATGATTAATGATCCAAGCCACAGCTTCAATCTAATTATCCACTTGACATCTTCAATTGCAAGGACAAAAGCACATAGTGAAAACTGAAATGATGAAAATCAATGTGATGTCTCTGCACTCTTCCTGGCATCCAAAGATGTGGAATGCATTTTCAAAATCGTGGGGACCCTTTATGTTCACTAATTATAACATTAGCTTCTTCAATCCCAACATAATTCCATCAATTTGATGTGATCAATCGGGCCCCAAAGTGGGTCAGACTAAAAAAGTTTTGTTTTCGAACAGCTAACTTGTAGACTGATCCATCGACCCTTTTGAACTTATTGGAAACCAATTTGATCACAAAATCACCATTAAAAACTCATTTTGAATCACCTCTATACCACTGTGAAAATTATGTCAGGAGTCCTGTTGCCTGGCTTTAAAAAGTGACATAAACATCTGGCAGAACTCTAGAACTCAGGATATATCATCTCTCTTATGCATTCAATAGGCTTGTAGAGTCTCATTGCATGACATCATTGGGGTCAAAAGATATCGACCTCCAAAGTTGCCTCCTTAAAATCACCTGTAGATGAACATGTCAGAAAGCATAAAATTGCATTTAGAAATGGCCTCAAAAACTAGGCAAATGGGCACTTGGGGATCTGGAATTTGGGACATTGATAGATTGTCACGAGGAAAATATGATTCTGTGATTTGAGCTAATGACGAATTATAAGACAAATTTTGCAAATGACTGAAGTTGGCCACCTGGATTAATAAAATAGGAAACACTGACAAAATAACAATTTTTACAAATGGATTGACTCAAAAAAAGTGTGCAAACGGATTCTTCATGACTTTCAAATTGACACACTTGGAGTATTTTCAAAGGAAAAAATAGTAGTACAATTCATTCAACTTGACCTATCATGGATCAGGAGATATAACATCATGAACAGGGCTACCAATCAATCTACAAATATTTACACCTGTAAAACTTTAAAAATCGCGCTTGGAAACACGTTTGAAAAATGATCAAACAGACTCATCATAAGTCAAAACTTGAAACATAACAAGTCCCTGATGTTTAAAATGCAACACAAAAGAAAATTCAACATTTTGGTCAACTGGGTCAAAGTTATAGCACGTCAAACAGGGCTTCCCAAAAATGTGTGAAAACAGTAAACTACCAACTTTGACGGATTCAAAACCTAGCCAAACAGATTCGAAACGACTCAAAATCTGAAACATAGGTTCTCAAGTATGGAAACTAGACACTCTCAAAGTGGTGGGTCATGACACAATTCTAGGTGTGAGATATTCAGGTGCACACACAACCTCCTGTCACTGTTTAACACTTAGGGTAAAATGTAGAAATGACATTGGCTCAAAATAGGACTTCTCCAAACAGCTCAGAATAATGATTTATCTTCATGGAACAGGTAGACAGTCTGAATGGAAGGTGTTAAAAACATTGAACACCTCTGGGGCTAAAGGGTAAAACCAGGTACACATGCATTTATGGGCATTCAAACAGCTTGAATTGACTAAAATTTGAAATGGTCGCTCGAAATGACAACGTAATTTTGAGCACCAACAGACTCTTAATTCAATATGAGTAAATTTCTTTCCAGTATTTGACATGTATGCAATGTAATAAGCATTCAAGTTTTAGAAACATAGAGCTAGAAAAATTCATTGATATCCTATTAATCAATAATTTTATTTCTAAATATTGACTAAATCTCAATATGATCGAATATACCAATAATTTTATTAATTTCAGTCAATAAATATATTTTTTAGTTAATAAAAATTTTGGATTGTGGGTTATGGGATTATTCTAGTGCCTTACAAGGTAGATGGTATTATTATGGTGATTTCAAGCTTGGGTGATCTTTTTTTTAAGTAGTATTTTATTCTACTTTATGTTAAAAATTAGTTTGTAACCCAAAATAGGATATGGGTGATATTTTACAATCCCAAAGGATGCGACTTCCAAATTTTTATGGTCTTTTATACATTATTTATTGCATGAATAGTAAAAGGTTATGAGGTGGCTAGTGGGAAATATTAATTATTCATTTTTCACTTGTGATAATCCCAAGAGTTACCATAAGATAAAGGACCATAATATCATTATGACTAGTTGGCATTTGAGGAAAGGCATTCTTCTTAGTTTTTTGTGTATCTCACCTAGTTTTTCTTGTCTCTTAGCTAAGGATATTAGACTAGTTTTGGAATACTTGATTATTTATCTTGGAGATGATGATACCATAGGGAGTGTTCGTGTTTGAAACCACTAAGCAACAAAATGCTCAATATCACAGTGAAATTACTCACACAATCTAAGGATTAGCCAATTCCTAGTAGCAATTACATGAATAAACCACTTTGACCCAACTTCAACAAAACCAAAAATGGTTTTCTACTCTTTAGGCTCTACTAAACCAAGTTGAGTATAAGCAGGGATGATTCTAATGAAAAATATAGAATAAAATTATCTTAGTTTCATTCTGATTCTCATCTTTTACTCTCACGCACATACACAGTTTATCAATTTTCTCTAAAAGCTTCTCAAATCTATATGCATCCCCTATAAGCAGATCTAGTTATAAATCTCCTATTAGTTTACAAGTATTACTGGAATTAGTGGCTATCTAAGACATAGAAAACTATATGCAAATGAGTGGTAACCAAAATTTGTAACTTTAAACAAAATGGAATGAAATAATTTTGATTTTTAACAATTGATTTGATAGGTAGCAGCAAAATTCACCCTTGCCCATTTCTGACTCATGTGACTAGTGCCTTATCCATTAGGCAAAATATTGACTATTGGCAGGAGATCTAATTTAAATAACTTGCAAATGAATAAATCAATTGTAATCACCCATTTCCCTTCTTATGAAATATCCCTTTTATAAGCTCACAAACCCTACTGATTCACTGAAGCATTTCCATAATTCCTTGAATTATAAGGAACAGTAAAACTAGGATACAACCCATCCAGATTGCATTCAATCAATTAAACCTTATTTAAGTGACTTCAATGTAAATAAACTCATAAAATGGAGACAGAAATTGGTGACACAAATATAGTGTTAATACCCATTCATATTATCCTTTTGAATGGCTAATACAATAACCAATAGAATTCAAAGAAAATCCCAGAACATCTTGTTGATTCTATCATTTCAATGTCACCAGAGAGCACAAGTGGAAGAAAACTCAAAACAACTACATACTATTGGATCGACTGTCTGTACTTTTCTTGAGAAACACAAAAAATATACAAATTTTTTGACCATCACATTGCCTTGAAAACTCATTAAAATAGACATGAGTTGCAACAAGCAAAGGGAAAATGTGATTGACAGGTGTCCCTCAAAAGGATATTTAAATACACCTATAAAAAAAAGACAAAATACAAATAACAGAATGGAAAATACATTGAACATTCCTTTGTGGGTCCCTTTCTGTTACATCCCTTGGAATTGGCAAAGTATAATGATTTGATTCTTCTATCAATTTGATTCCTGAAAATAACTGACCATGAGGCTTGAAAGTGATGTGTCCTCTTCAGTTACTTGCAAGTTTACTTTAACTTGGAGATTTTGTTTGTCTTTATCATCAACTGTTAATGTAACAGTTACACTTGCATTATCTTTTGCGCCATCATCTTCTAACATCTGATCTATAGACATGAACTTATCTTTCCAGTTATTATAAGTAGTGTCATCTAGCCAATCAAAATTTAGAACCTCTCTATGTATAGTTATCAAAGAATTTTCAATGTCCTCTACATCAACAAGGTTTTTCCTAACATCTTTGTAAAATAACTGTACTTTTACCAGCTCCTCATTTGTCCTTGCCCAAAAAAAAGACCAATCTCATTAATGATTTCATTCATCCTTTCAAAAAGAATTTCATCTAATTCTCTTTTCCACTCTTCCTTATCCTTCACTTTATCAATGGTCTTTAAAGCACAAGGAAATAAATCAAACTTGTCTACAATATACTTGGAAAAACAAATAATTAATCTTTTTTTAAAAGAATCTTGTTTTTCATCAAAACCTTGCAATTTATTTAGAAAATCAAAGATCTGTTATATTTCATGACATGGTAGTTGAATGAAAAATATACACATAGCAGTGATATCTTTATTCCTTTCTGTGCATTTTTGCATAAGCGGTCTGAAACTACCCTCATTTTTCTTCAATTCATCCCTGATGGTTGTAATTTCTAATAACAAATCAAAAAAATATGGCCATTTAATTCTATCTACCAAATACATGACACCCTGGCTCAATTTTTCTTCATACTTATCATTTAGTTCCACATGCAGTGCATATAATTTATTCTTTTCTTCCTCAAAGTCCTCTGCAATGTAGAACTGTGGCCTTTCTGGGGTATCTAGTACTTCAACAATTGGAATTGATTTAAAAGGCTCAACAGGTGGCTATGGAGGGTATATAATCCTTGGTTTACTTGTTTCTTGGACTTTCCTCTTCCCAGGTACCTTCTCCATTTGAGATATTTTGTTCTCTAATAAGTGTATCTGCATACCCCTTTCCTCATATGCTTTCAAAACTTCTTCAAAGCTAGCATTGAGTTGGGAAAATCTATTGTCTTCCTGGCTAGATACAACACTACCAAACTTTAATGTTTTTGAGGGCATTCCTATTATCTACTCACTGCCTACCTCACCAACCCTGAAAATTGTCAATGCACTAGTATGCTATGCAGTAGAGATTTCCTACATTCTGGTGTTGGCTCTTTTTTCAATTGACCAAATAACAAGGGCTTGGTGGTCATCACTAAACTTGACTCCCCTATGAGCCTGTAATATCTCTTCCTCAGTCTTAAATGTGACATCCTTTTGTTTCCTTGCTAAATCAAAAACTATGGCATTCACTATATCGCATTCAGGTAAAATAAGGACTCCTGACTGTCTAAATACTTGCCTACCAGCCTCAGGGTTAAATTGAGAAAAATCATTCAAAAATTTAGACTTTACCTCCTCCTTAATAGTAGAATCTGATTTCATAGGTTGTTCTGCCTTTATCTTTTCACAAGTCTTCTCAAAATTCAAAAATTGAGCAAATGCCCTAGATTTCACAAAATTTTCATCATTAATAAACCACTTAGAGGCTTGGCCAACTGTTGGATCAATTTCCTTACCTTGGTAATCAGTAACAGTTAAATCCAAGGAAGGTTTAGGTGGTTCTTGTGGCTCACCAATCTCCAAATCTATGGACGTAACAGTTATGTCTCCCTTGCCACCAATTTGTCTAAGCTACTCTCTTAGAGATGTTTCATCATCGATTTTGATTTGAGACTGGATTGGGGAATATTATTCCATTTGAGAAGTAGACCCTTGCTCTAACTTTTGTCTTTTTGGAGCATATGCTGCAAGTGGGCTTTCTGGCCTTGGTCTCTGCTAAGGAGGAGCCTGTTGTACATTCTAGATCATTATATATCTTGCCCTATTCAGTAAAGTGTATTGACCCAGAGATACCATATTTCTACTACTTTTTCTCCTCTGCACCTCGGCAACCTTTTCTGGATAAGCCTTGGCATATGCATCCTTCTTCTCATTCATGCCTTGTGTTATCACAGAAAAATTATTCATCAATGCCTATATTTTGGCTCCCCAATATTTATTTTCTTTCAATGGGTCATAATGGAGGTCAAAAGTATTAATGAATTCTAGGGTTTTTCTAAATACTAACAATTTCTCCTTTCTCAATTCTTGTTCTTGTACAGTAAAAAAATTTCTAATCACATCCTTCAAATAGTAAACTTGTTGCACCATACGAGAAGCTTTTATTCTCTCTCTGAAGAGGTCATAGAATCCTTTAGGATCAATAAACCTAGCATGAGATTCTGCCATGTTATATTTATCTAAGAAAAAATTCAAAGGCTTCCACCCTTTCCTTACAAAAAAAAAATTATGTGCCATAGAAACAATTGGAAAAAATGTACCCTTCTTAGGAAACTCTGTCTCATCTATAGTGCCTATTTTCCATAACAACTCAGCTGTTCCTATCTTCAAAGGCACATGAAATGGCAGGACATGAGGCTTTCCCAAGAAGCCATATACTCTTATCACTATTGAAACATTATAGAGAATTATATACCCCCAATTATGAGTAGCCAATAGCCCTTTTGCATGGTCCTTGGGTCTAACTAATTCTAACAGTGCTTGTGGAGTTCTAGTGTTGTCTCCTCTCAAAAGAAATCTAAGCTTTGATGCAAAATATCTATCAAACCTCACATAGCTAGCATCTATGGCTTCCGAGGTCATATCCACACTCCACAACTGAACTAGATTCCTTTCTCCATCCCTAGTTGTTTCCAATTCCAAACCCTTGGAGAAGAAGGTAAATCCCTTATGTAAACAAACATACATAAGCAATGATTACCAATAGAAAATTTTATCCACTTTTCCCCATGCTATCCCCACTAAACTGTTGTGAATCTCCTTTGCAAGAAAAGTAGCGAAATCTAGAATAGTGCTCATCCCAATTTGAAGAGTTGAGCCATTATGAGGACAATTGAGCCTGGGATCTACTCAACTTCATCCATTCCAAAAATCTTACAACGAGAAATATATAATGCCTAAGCCCTTCGGTTAAAATGTCTTTTTAGTATTGGCTCGGGTGTGCTAGTAGTAATCATAGACAAGGTTCCAACTTTAGTAGCATGCTCCTACAATGGTTGTGTTCTCAAGTATATTCTTTTTTCATCATATCCTCCTTACAAATCATCCATATCAATGATCTCATGCACAACATGGTTAGGGTTGAGATTAAAAACTTCACTGAGCAGCTCAGGGAAAATCCTAAAAAGATTCACTCCAGAATGATTCTTCACCCACCCCGTAATAGGATCATATTTCTTAGCCAAGTCAGTCAATAGATCACTATCAAAGAAAACTATAGGGACTATTAATCTTGCAATGTCAAATTCCTAGACATTTCTCACGGGGGCATCTAAATTACTTTCTGCAAACCATTTTTTTAACAATTGCAAACCTCCCATAGATACATGCGCATCTCTTACCTAGTTTTCCCTATCATAGAAACCCTTAGCAACAACTACCTCAGGGTTCTTAGGAATGAGTTTTCTTCCTTTAGTTATTTCATTTATTGATAAGGGAAATTGTTCTAGGAAATCATCATGCACAACCCTCTTTAAATAATCAGTTTGCCCACAAAATTCCTTCCACAGAAGCATCTTTTAAAATTTTAAAACCTTCCAAACACCAAGTTCTTGATTTTTACAGGTTACAGATTACTTACCAGCCAAAATTTTCCATTCTTCTTTCACAACTTTTTCTGCAAATTTGTTGAAACAGCTATGAAATTATGTGCCCTAGCTCTAGAAATCCTTTCATGCTGAGTGACTCTACAATTTTGTGACTCAATAATGGAACATTCTCATGTTATACCTATGCATTAAGGTCGTACAAAGGAACTCTGAATCATATTAGCTCCTATAGCCATTATTTTCATGTTTGTGCTTCAACTTTGAATTTCACCCATTGATCCTATGATGATCAAACAACTTTAGTTGAAAACACAAAAATCTTTAAAAATTTTAGAGCACCTAGCCACTTGTCGAAAGGGCACATGCCCACATTATTTAAAATTCTTGCAACTTCTTATTGTGGCCATGCAGTCTCCGTCAATCTTTCCTAGATTGATGATGGGCCAAGTCCTTTTCTTTGACGGCCCACTAAACTGGCTTAACCAATAAAATATCATACTTTTATCAACATGCTCTGATAGATTTGACTGTGGCATTTAAAATTTCAGCACACATGACATCACTGCTTTCAACTCATCATACCTATCATATTCCACCAATGAGCACACTTTACTTCAGCTGACCTTTCCAGCATGGCATGACTCGGCATTCCTTTCAAGGCTCAGTCCCACTTTTCCATGTAACATAGAGGAGCTTGCCCATATTATTTAAAATTTGAGTAGTTCCATATTGCGGGCAAGCCCTAACCCTTGATCTTGTTCAAATCTATGGTGATTAAAAATCTTGCATGACTGTAATACCTAGTCAGCTAGTTGAACCAATGAGATGCTTCCTTTGTATTCCACCTCACCTAACAATTTCCATATAAGACAAGCTATTATTATCTCCTAAGAAATGCAGGCCCATGATGTCACACTGTAGCATGCATCACAAAGGGGCTTCCCTGTATTTCTTAAAATTTGTGCATTTTCATATTGCGGGCAAGCTCCAGCCCTTGATGCTTGCTAAATCAATGATCACAAAATCTAAACTACAAAATATTAATATCATTAAATGGCCAACCAATCACATCACAGGAAACTTAAAATATGCACAGGGAACACTAACAATTTTGCAAAAGGTCTGATTGCTTCTGACAACTTCAGAATTTTTGCAGTGCACTGAGGTTTGAATGTTAGTAAGGGCTATGTTTCAAAAAGGTGCTTGCCTACAATATTTAAATACCTTGCAGCTCCATATTGTGGGCAGGCCTCAACCCTCGATCTCAAAAGGATCTATGATGCTTGAAAGAAATTGCAACTTGGACTTTTTTCAAATAAAATAGTGCAATTAATGAAAACTTCATAAGGTTTATTTAAAAGACAAATAAAGGTATCTTTGCATGGATAAACCTTAGCATAAGAATGTCTCGCAAAAATATATTTGAAATATTACTTTATAAGGCTTTGAAAGGCTAGGGAAAAATAAGACAAGGTGAAAGGGTTTCTATTGTGAATTTGTAAGACACAAAGACCAGGCTATGATCTAGGGCAATCTAAGGGTTTGAAAAATACAAGGAACAAAATCCTAATTTGCAAGACACAAAGACTCAAATGATTTTTCCCTAAAAATTTCCGAAAATTTATACATTGTGAAAAATTAGACCAACAGTGGCTCTATCTAGGGATGATAGACTAGTTGAGTCTATGCAAGAATTTAGGATCTTTGGGAGGGTAGACCACATACTTGGTACAAGGATGACAACTTTTTGTAAGAGCATAGAGCAACACATAGAAAAAAGAAACAAGAAACAAACCTATATAGAGAAACTATTTATAAGGATTTATAAAATATACAAAATGTATAGGAAAACCAAGAACCCTAAAACTATTGTTCATTAAAAATAGATACTTTTAAGAAAAGTACCTCTTCAAGAATTGTCCATGAACTGGCAATTCAAAAATACCTCCAGTTAAATCCTTTAGAACTCCATTTTTATCACAAATGTTAAATGGGCCAAGCTAGATTGGGTCAAATTTACCATGCTTTCCTTTATCTTCCAATCTAGCATTCCACATCAGTACCATGTCCCCAATTTAAAATTTCCTATACTGGTTCTTTTGTCATATAAATGCTTCATTTGTGATTGCAAATTGACATTTTGAACAACAAATTCTCTCCTTGTTTCTTCTAGTTGCAATATATCATCCATTCTAAGTTGCATCTCATCAATGATATCATCTTCATACAACTAAACAAATCTATACATCTTTTTGAGTTTATTTTGTGGAGGTCTAGCCTGTATACCATAGACTAAATCAAATGGGGTACATCGAATGGCCTTTTTCATAGTAATCCTATCAACCCACAAAGCTAATGGCAACTTTGAGTCCCAAGCCTTCTTTTTTTCTCCTAAGATCCTCTTGATAATTTTTAATATACTCTTATTACTTGATTCTTCCTAGCCATTCCCTTGAGGATGATAAGGTGATGATGTATATTTTGTAATGCCATATTTCCTGCAGAATTCTTTATACTCATCAGATCTAAAACACATATTATTATTAGTTATTATCTTCTGTGGACAATCAAATCTGGCTATAATATTATTTAAAATGAAGTTGATCACCACTTTTCTTATTATATTCTTGGTAGGGATTTCTTCCACCCATTTAGTGAAATAATCAGTAGCCACTAGGATCCAAGAATGACCACCGCTAGATTTATTTGAAATCTGACCTATGAAATGAATTCCCCATTGTTGAAATGGTGCTTTTACTTCTAAGGGTCTTAGTGGTAAATTTTTTTTAAAAGCCAACTTTCCCCAAAATCTTTGACAAGTATCACATATTTTCACAAATTCATGAGCATCTCTGAATAGTGTTGGCCACCAAAAACTAGCTCTTAGGATTTTATGGGCAGTAGTTTTTTCCATATGATGACCACCACATACACCTTCATGCATTTCTTTTAGGATCCTTTTAGACTCATTTTCATTTACACACTTCAGAAGTATCCCTTCCATATTTCTCCACCATAATTGACCCTGTACTATAACATACCTTATAGCCTACAACTTGAGGGATTTTTTCTGGTTATCTATTAACTCTGATGGAGATTTCATGTTTTACAAATAATAAATTATGTCTTTGTACCAGTTAGAGATATCCATATCACAAAGATTTTCTTTTCAATTGTCATCAAGTTGATTAATTTGGTTTGCCTCTAGATTCACTTCTATCATCAACTTAGCCAAACCTTGACCCCTAACTAGTTTGGTAATCTAAATATCAATATTAAATTCTTGTATCCTATTAATCCACCTACATCTCCTGCTAGATACCTCTTGCTGTGAAAAGATGTCCTTCATAACATCAATAGGAACAAAAGCAATGACAGTAGCTCCCATTAAGTAACATCTAAAAGCCTTAACTCCTTTCACCAGTGCATATGCCTATTTTTCATTGATGTCATACTTAACCTCTACTACTTGCAAAGACTTGCTGGAGAATGCAATAGGTTGTTCATAAGCTTC
Organism: Cupressus sempervirens; assembly: GCA_028749045.1. NCBI lineage: Eukaryota > Viridiplantae > Streptophyta > Pinopsida > Cupressales > Cupressaceae > Cupressus > Cupressus sempervirens. Next base: position 98,239,325 of record CM053790.1, read on the forward strand.
TTCATTTTTCTATAACAGTACAACAACAACAGTGTGAAATGATGCAAAAGAAATTATATGCACGCATTGGTTTTTCATAATCAAAAGCTCTAAGAAAAAGGGCATCTTTAATAGCTTGCTTAATTTTTTGAAATGAAATACTAGGTTCACCCTCCCATTTTATCTTAGATCCTTTCTTTAGTATTCTTGATATATGCCTACTAATTTTTACAAAAAATTTCACAAATCTCCTAAGAAAATTGATTTGTCCAAAGAATGACTGGATGTCTTTAACACTCTTGGGTTTTTCAATCTTATCTATTGCTTCTACCATTTCAGGGTCAGTCCTTACTCCATGCTTGCCAACTAGATGTCCTAACAATTTTCCTTCAGTGACACTAAAGTTATATTTTCCTTGGATTTAAAGATATTCCATATTTAAGGGCTTTGATAAATACCTTTTCTAAGTGCATACAATGATCATTCTCATCCTTGGAGTAAGTAGTAAGGTAATTGTGATAAACAACAAAAAATTTGTCAATAATATCAGTAAAAGCCACATCCATGGACCTTTGGAAAGTAGCTCCAGCATTAGTAAGCCCAAAAGGCATTATGACATAAACATAAGTACCCCATTGAGTAGTGAAAGTAGTTTTAAACTATTTTGATTCTTTAAAAACTACTTGATTATAACTTGAAAACCCATCCATCATTAACATAAGCCCTAAGCCAGTGACCCTATGCAACATTGCTTCCACATTTGGCAATCCATAATTATCTTTTAAAGAAGATATATTGAGACTCCTGAAGTCAAAACATAACCTTATCTCTACATTTTTCTTCCTAATAGGAACTAAATTGGATACCCAAGAGGAATGTTTGATAGGCTTTATGATCCCAGCATCTCTTAACTTAATCGATTCTTCTTGCATTTTGGGAGCCAATGTTGGATTTATTGGCCTTTTTTTTTGTCTAAAAGGCTTAGCATCTGGTTTCAAAGTGACTTCATGTTGAAAGAGATCTTCCCTATAGGGCTTTAGATCATCATATGGCAATGCAAAAACATGTCTATACTTTCTTAGTAGGTCTATTAGATCTTGCCTAATTTTAGGAGGCAATTTCTTACCAATATATACCTTTTTAGGTGTTTCCTGGGTTCCCAAGTTCACCTCCTCTAAATACTTGACATTATACACATTAGTATCCATTTGTGACCTATCTTGGTTGTCAAAAATAGTTTCTAAAAAAACTAGACCTTTTGGAATTTTATTTGTCTTCAATTGCACAACTTCTTGCCCAAAAACAATATCTTTTCCATCGACATTTTCTACATAGGCTACACAATCAATTTCTTGTCTTGAAAACATATGCTCACAATTCAAAAAGCTTAGAATATCCTTATCATCTTGAAACACTTGCTAGTTTTGAACATTATCAGGGATAGAAGGTCTAGTTTGAATCTCAGTTTTAGACACACCAGCAAATGTGATATCATTTGGTTTTATTGCTATTTTTTCAAGTAAATCTTCAATTTTATTATTTGTCCTATCTTTCCAAATAATCCCAAATGCATCAAAAAATTTAATCATGTCCCGCACTACATTTCTATACTATTTTAATCTTTTATTCATTAACACATAAGCATTTCTTACTTGGGATACCACCAATTCAGAATCTCCTACAACATGTAAACACTTTATCCCATGCTTATGAGCTAATCTAATACCTAACAATAGAGCCTCATATTCTGTTATATTATTAGTACAAGGGAAACTTAAAGTAAAGGAGAATTTGTATGTTACCCCTACTGGAGATATCAGCAAAATGCCTACACCAGATCCATCTTTGCAACATGCACCATCAAAAAACATAGTCCATAGATCACCTTTGTCTATTTTTATGTTAACTTCCATTTCCATCTAAGATTTATGCTTAGATTTTTTCAAAGTCAGGACCTCAGCTCTGAATGCATTAATATCTATATCCACAAAATTTGTCATGTTCTCTTCTACATCTTCCTCTATCATGTATATACTTTTAGGCTCCCTATTGACTTTTATCAAATTCCCCTCAATATCAAAAGTAGCAAATGAAAGATCACACTGTAGACTCCCACCCATAGCAGCACTCCATTTTCTTGATAATAACATGCCATACTAAGGTGTTATGTCAACAACTAATACACTTATAGTAAATTCTTTGTCAGGGCAGGTTGTTAATCTATATGGCAAAGAGTTTATAGTGCTTATGACTATCACTTCTCTTTTATACATAGCACAACATCTTCCTTGAGTTGTATCCACTTTTTAGCCTAATTCCTTCATTATTTCAAAAGGCATCATAGTGTTGGAAGCACCAGAATCAATCATGCAATTTTTTAATGTTTTACCATTTACTAAAATGCTCAAGAAAAATGGTTCAACATTTCCCAAAAACTGATTTACAGAATTATCCAAAAACATTTGAGGAACTTGAGATACAACTCCTTCAGCTTCATTCTCCTTTACTTCTTCTTTAGTGCTTTCTTTGGGACAATGATTTTCATTACAATCCTGAATTACCCTTACATTAGTATTTCCCAACCATGCTATAGCTTTATTTTGGTGTTTAGGGATTCTTAGCAATTTAGACAATGGAACCTTAATAGTAATCTGAGATAAAATAGCAAGCATATCTTTAGAAGAACCAAGAGGATTATCATTAGTCACATTCCTTTTCTCATCTAGTTTATCCAAAATGTTCTAAGCATTTTGATGATTCTTATCATGTTTTGTGATGATCTTTGACACCTTCTCATCTATTTTTCTAGGGACATTATTTGAAAACTCCATATCTTTAAGATTTCCTACTTTCCTTTGTTCCGACCTTCTATTAGTAATTTTAACCTTCACAGCAAGAGCTTCTTTAGGTTTCACAATTTCCCTCTTCTTAGGATCAGCCCCTTTTATGAAGATACTAGCTACCTTATTACTTTCATCTCTCTGAGTCATGTTTCTAGTCTAACCATGAGCTATCATATTAGCAGTAATTTGATCAATCTCTTCCCTAGAAGATTTTCTCAGTGTTACTTCTTCCTTTGCATTTACCATGTTACACACATTGTCCTCCACATCACTTTCATCAAAAAATACTTGATGTTTTATGACATTTTGAAATTTTCTTTGGTCATACACATCTCTGTCATAATCTTCACAGTTAGAATAATGTGATTCAAACATATTGCATCCTACATCATTATTTTCTTCTTGCTCATGACACTTTTCTACTGCTATTTGATTTCCTAGGAATGACAATGCTATTGTACAAGATTTGGGAAATGGGGTAATTGACATGCAAAACACCAAGTAGGTTCAACAACAAACTCAGGATCATCTACAAAATTTAAAGATTTTTTTGACAAACGACCAGGGGTCACCTTCTTGTTGTTGTTCTCGGGAGGAGGGATACTAGGCTGACCATCCTTCCAAGTAGTGTGTTATAAGGGAAATTTCACAGCCTATTTTGTCTATTGAAATTTGATTGATAGGGGGCCCTATTATTAATGGGGTTCCTATCATTCTTCATCTGAGGAAGGTTCAAACCTTTTATAGCATTTAGAATTTGACTCTTTTCACCAAGCTCTTGATTTTTTCCTCCTATGGCTTTATTTTCTTCCTTTCTATTTCCCTTATTCCCAAATAACCTAGGATCATCTCTTTTTATTTCTAATCTACCTAAAATCCTCAAATTATTTTCTATATTATTGGCAATCTTGAAAGCATCTATTAAGGTCTTAGGCTCTTTATCCCTAATTTGGTATGCCATTTTACCATCAAAAGCATTCAAATAAGTGATCAGACATACCTTGTAATCAATTTGCATGGCTTGCATTAGCTTCTACATCCTTTTCTAAAATCTAGTGTTAAATTTAGTAACAAATTAATTAGGTAACCTCTTAACATTATTGAATTCACTCAATATATAGCTTTGATTATACTTGTCACCATATTGCTCTTTGAAACAATACCCAATATCATTCCAATCAACAATAGACAATTCCAGAAGTCTCTTGAACCATTCTCTAGAATCTTCAGTTAAAGACTAAACAAACAACTTCATAATGAAATCTTGAGCTTCAACCTCATAATCACTCATCATATCAAGAAAACTCCTCAAATGGTCCTCACAAGAAATAACATTATTTCCATTAAATCTAGCCAATATTTTCCTCATTTCTTATGAGATAGGATTTGGAAAACCAAGGATTCCATCAAAACATATTTTCCTATAGCCTTCTAATTTAACAAGTTTTCTTTGTAAATCAATCTTGGGGTGATTAGCACTATCTTTCTTAGTAATTCATAGTATTACTAGTGCTAGCATCACCAACAGATTTGTTAAGATCTTCTTTTAGTGAAGATGAAGACAAGAAAGAAATAGGCACCTCAGTATTATTATGATTTGCATCGTTAGATCCATCATTATCTTTAGGCATAGCTATAGACTACTTCTTGGTATTTCCCAAGAACCTAATCTTGTTGTTGATCTCAGCTATAGCAGCCTCATTTTAAGAAATCTCCAATCTCTTAGCTAAAGCATCTCTTTCTTTCCTTCTCTTTTCCAATTCAATATCATAGAGTGATGTAGAATCATGGATCTAAACTATATTCACTTTCTCATTGATCTTAATATCAATCTCCTTTTGTTTTCCTTTGTCCTTAGCCCCTACAATAGGTTCCACATTTTTTACTATATTGTTATCAACTTCTAGAGCAGTATAGTTCTTAATCTACTATATTACAGGTCCCTCTAGATTCATTTTCTAAGTTTATAGAAAATTCTACTCTTGCCTCTTAAGTTGTTCAACTTGTCCCACAATCTTAGGCTGCCATGCACTATCTGCTATCTCATTTTTCTTCTTTAGAGCAACAATTCACCTTAGTAATTCTTGTTTTTCTTCATAGTTCTTTGTAATCACTTCTTCCCTTTCCTTTTAAAATCTCCTATTAATAGCTTCTTTCTTAGCAAGCTATGCTTTCAAAATTTCATTCTCATCAGGATCAAGGATAGTGAACTTAGACGTATATGTTTTATCATCATTAAAAAATTTAGGTTCTAAGTGTCTAGGTTTGACCTTTTCAAGGGAATAATCTGAAATGAAAGCATTTGTACTACACTAGAAAAGATTGTTACTAGTCCTATCCTCAAGACTAAATAAATGTGGTTGCATAATCTTCTCCTGGCATATCATTTCAGGGGTATTATAGAAATCATCATTAGAAAAAACTGGATGTAGACAAAACTAGATGAGATCTCGGACCTTTAGAGAAAGACATTTTCTCAATAGCAAAATGGTGAATGTTATCTTTCCCTACTAGTTGATATTGTGAATAGCTTCCATTCTAGATCTAATTTCCCTTCATAGCCCAATTTTTTCTTCCTGTAGGAGGGAGATCAGATTGTAATTTGATTCCCATGTTTTCCCTCACATTTACCCATGTATTTATTTTATTCTCCAAAATTTGGGACAACAATTTTCAAAAAATTGACACTAGTTAATCATTTGAGTTGCCACCCACCCTATCAGAATGGGAATAAATTTGTTGAGTGGATAATCACAATTACCTCACTTAATAGTTTCAAGAAAAATGTAAAAAACTTTCAAACCCATGGGAATCTTCTCATGAAATATCTACAACTCTACCCAAGGGGACATAGACCTCTAATAATTCACTATTTATTACTACACTAAGTGTAATTCCCTAGAAGAGTTGTCATTTTGTTGGTGTTTGAAACTATTGAGCAACAAAATACTCAATATCACAATGAAATTACTCACACAATCTAAGGATTAACCAATTCCTACTAGCAATTACATTAATAAACCACTTTGACCCAACTTCAACAAAACCAAAAATGGTTTTCTACTCTTTAGGCTCTGCTAAACCAAGGTGAGTATACTTAGGGATGATTCTAATGCAAACTGTAGTATGTAATTGTCTTAGTTTCATTTTGATTCTCATCTTTTACACTCAAGCATATACACAGGTTTTCAATTTTCTCTAACAGCTTCTCAATTCTATATGCATCCCCTATACACAGACCTGGTTATAAATTTCCTATTAATTTACAAGTATTCTTGGAATTAGTGACTATCTAAGACTCATAAAACTATATGCAAATGAGTGGTAACCAACATTTGTAACCTTGAACAAAATGGGATGAAATAGATTTAATTTTTTTAAATTGATTTGATATGTAGCAGCAAAATTCACCCTTGCCCATTTTTGACTCATGTGACCATTGCCTTATCCATTGGGTAGAAAATAGACTATTGGTGGGAGATCTAATTCAAATAAATTGCCAATGAATAAATCAATTGTAATCACCCATTTCCCTTCTTATGAAATATCCCTTTTATAAGCTCACAAACCCTACTGATTCACTAAAGCATTTCCATAATTCCTTGAATTATAAGCAACAATAAAACTAGCATACAACCCATCCAGATTGCATTTAGCCAATTAAAACTTATTTAAGTGACTTCAAAGTAAATAAACTCATAAAATGGAGATAGAAATTAGTGACGCAAATATATTGTTAATACCCCTTTGTATTATCCTTTTGAATGACTAATACAATAACCAATAGAATTCAAAGAAAAGCCTAGAACATCTTGTTGATTATGTCATTTCAATATCACCAGAGAGTACAAGTGGAAGAAAACTCAAAACAACTACATACTATTGGACCAACTGTTTGTACTTTTCTGGAGAAACACAAAAATTATACAAATTTTTAGACGATCACATTGCATTGAATATTCATTTATATAGACATGAATTGGAACAAGAAAAGGGAAAATATGATTGAAAGGTGTCCCTCGAAAGGATATTTACATACACTTGTAACAAAAAGACAAAATGTGGATAACAGAATGGCTAATACATCAAAAACTCCTCTGTGGGTCCCTTTCTGTTACATCCCTTGGAATAGACAAAGTACAATCATTTGATTCTTTTATCAATCTGATTCCTCAGAATAAGTGACCATGAGGCTTGAAAGTGATGTGTCCTCTTCAGTTACCTGCAAGTTTACTTTAACTTGGGGATTTTCTCTATCTTCATCATCAACTATTAAAGTAATAGTTACACTTGCATCATCTTTTGCCTTGTCATCTTCTAACATCTACTCTGTAGATAGGAACTTATCTTTCCACTTCTTATAAGTAGTGTCATCTGGCCAATCAAACTTTAGAACCTCTCTATGTATAGTTATCAAAGAATTTGCAATTGCCTCTACATCAACAAGATTTTTCCTAACATCATTGTAAAATAATTGTACATTTACCAGCTCCTCATTTGTACTTTCCCACAACAAATGACTAGTCTCATTAATGATTTTATTCATCCTTTCAAAAAGAATTTCATCTAATTCTCTTTTCCAATCTTCCTTTTCCTCCACTTTATCAATGGTCTTTAAAGCACAAGGAAATAAATCAAACTTCTCTACAATATACTTGGAAAAACAAATAATTAATCTTTTTTGTAAAGAATCTTGTTTGTCATCAAAACCTTGCAATTTATTTAGTGAATCAAAGATCTATTCTATTTCATGACATGATATTTGAATGACAGATATACACATAGTAGTAATATCTTTATTTCTTTCTGTCCATTTCTGCATAAAGGGTTTGAAACTACCCTATTTTTTCTTCAATTCATCCCTTATGGTTGCAATCCATAATAAAAAATCAAAAAAATATGGTCATTCAATTCTATCTACCAAATACATGACACCCTACCTCCATTTTTATTCATACTGATCATTTAGTTCCACATGCAGTGCATATAATTTATTCTTTTCTTCCTCAAATTCCTTTGTAGTGTAGAACTATGGTCTTTCTAGGGTATCTAGTATTTCAACAATTGGAATTGATTTAAAAGGTTCAACAAGTGGCTGTGGAGGGTATATAATCCTTGGTTTACTTCTTTTTTCTAATTTTCTCTTTCCAAGTACCTTCTCAATTTGAGATAGTTTGTTATCTAAAAATTGTATCTACATAGCCCTGTCCTCATATGCTTTCAAAACTTGTTCAAACCTAGCATTGAGTTGGGAAAATCTATCTTCTTACTGGCCAGATACAACACTACCAAATTTTTACATTTTTTAGGCCATTCCTATTATCTTCTTACTTTCTAGCTCACTAGCCCTGAAAAGTGTCAATGCGCCAGTATGTTGTGCAGTAGAGATTTCCTGCATTCTAGTCTTGTCTCTTTTTTCAATTGACCAAATAAAAAGGGCTTTGTGGTCATCAATAAACTTGACTCCCCTATGAGCCATTAATATCTCTTCCTCTGTCTTAAACTAGACATCCATTTGTTTTGTTACTAAATCAAAAACTATGGCATTCACTATATCCCATTCAGGTAAAATAAGGACTCTTGATTTTTCTAACTACTTGACTACTAGCCTTAGGGTTAAATTGAGCAAAATCATTCAAATTTTTTTACTTTACCTACTCCTTAATAGTAGAATCTGATTTATCAGGTTGTTCAACATTTATCATTCCACAAGTCTTCTAAAAATTTTCAATATTTAGCCTCCTTAAAAATTGAGCAAATGCCCTAGATTTCACAAAATTTTCATCATTAATAAACCTATGAGAGGCTTGGGCAACTATTGGATCAATTTCCTTACCTTTTTAATCAGGAATAGTTAAATCCAAGGAAGGTGTGGATGGTTCTTGTGGCTTGCCAATCCCCAAATCTGTAGATGTAACAATTACATCTCCCTCTCCACCAATTTGTCTAAGCTACTCTCTTAGAGATGTTTCATCATCAATTCTGATTTGAGATTGGCTCGGGGAATATTATTCCATTTGAGAAGAAGACCCTTATTCTAACTTTTTTCTTTTGAGAGCATTGGCTACAAGTGGGCTTTTTGGCCTTGGTCTGTGCTAAGGAGGAACTTGTTGTACATTCTAGATCATTACATATCCTACCCTTTTCTATAAAGTGTACTGACTTGAAGACACCATATTTCTACTATTTATTCTCCTCTATACCTTTGCAGCCTTGTCTGGATAAGCCTTGGCATATGCATCCTTCTTCTCATTCATGGCATGTATTATCATAGCAAAATTATTCATTAATGCCTGCATCTTGTCTCCCCAATATTTCTTTTTTTTCAATGGATCATAATGGAGGTCAAAAGAAATAATGAATTCTAGGGTTTCGCTAAATACTAACCATTTCTCCTTTCTCAATTCTTGTTCTTGAAAAGTAAAAACATTTCTAATCACATCCTCTAGATAGTAAACTTGTTGTACCATGTGGGAAGCTTTCACTCTCTCTATTATGAGGTCATAGAATCCTTTAGGATCAATAAACTTGGCATCATATTTTGCCATGTTATATTTATCTAAGAACAAATTCAAATGTTTCCACCTTTTCCTTACAAAAACAAAATCATGTGCCACAGTAACAATTGGAAAAAATGTACCCTTCTTAAGAAAGTACCTCTCATCTATAGTGCCTATTTGCCATAACAACTCAGCGATTCCTATGTTCAAAGGCACATGAGGCTTTCCTAGGAAGCCATATACTCTTATCACTATTGAAACATTATAGGGAATTATATCCCCCCAATTATGACTAACCAATAGCCCTTTTGCATGGTCTTTTGGTTTGACCAATTCTAACAGTGCTTGTGGAGTTCTAGGGTTGTCTCCTCTCAAAAGAAATCTAAGCTTTGATGTAAAATATCTATCAAACCTCACATAACTGGCATCTGTGGCTTCTGATGTCATATCCACACTCCACAATTGAACTGGTTTCCTTTCTCCATCCCTTGTTATTTCCAATTCCACACCCTTGGAGAAGAAGGTAAATCCCTAATGTAAACCAACATACATAAGCAATGAATACCAATAGAAAATTTTATCCACTTTTCCCCATGCTATCCCCACCAAACCATTGTGAATCTCCTTTGCAAGAAAAGTAGAAAAATCTAGAATAGTGCTCATCCTAAATTGAAGAATTTGAGCCATTTTGAGGAGAATTGACACTGGGATCTACTCAGGTTCATCCATTCCAAAAATCTTATAAAGAGAAATATATAATGCTTGAGCCTTAGGGTAAAAATTTCTTTTTAGTAATGACTCGGGTGTGCTAGCAGTAATCACAGACAAGGATCCAACTTTAGCAACATGCTCCTGCAATGGCCCTATCCTCAGGTATATTCTTTGTGCAGCATATCTTGATTGAAAATCATCCATATTAATTATCTCATGCACAATATGGTTAGGGTTGAGATTAAAAACTTCACTGAGTAGCTCAGGGAAAACCCTAAAAAGATTCACTCCAGAATGATTCTTCACTAACCCCATAATAGGATCATATTTCTTAGCCAGGTTAGTCAATAGATCACTATCAAAGAAAACTATAGGGACTGTTAATCTTCCAATGTTGAATTCCTAGACATTGCTCATGGGGGTATCTAAATTCCTTTTTGCAAATCATTTTTTGAACAATTGCGAACCTCCCATAGATATTTGGGCATCTCTTACCTAGTTTTCCCTATCATAGAAACCCTCAGCGACAACTACCCTAGGGTTCTTAGGAATGAGTTCCCTTGCTTTAGTTATTTCATTTATTGATAAGGGAAATTGTTCTAGGAAATCATCATGCACAACTCTCTTTAAATAATTAGTTTTCCCATAAAATTCCTTCTGTGGAGGTATCTTTTTAATTTTTAAAACCTTCCAAACACCAAGTTCTTGATTTTTATAGGTTATAGATTACTTACCAGGCAACATTTTCCCTTCTTCTTTCGCAACTTTTTTTGCAAATTTGTTCAAATCGTTGTAAAATTATGTGCCCTAGCTTTGAAAATCCTTTTGCACTGAGAGAATCTGAAATTTTGTGACTCAATAATGGCAAATTCTCATGTTATACCTATGCATTAAGGTCACATAAAGGAACTTTGAATGATATTAACTCCTGTAGCCATTATTTTCATGTTTGTGCTTAAACTTTGAATTTCACCCATTGATCCTATGATGATCAGACAACTTTATTTGAAAACACAAAAAGCTTAAAAAAATTTAGAGCACTCAGCCACGTGTCAAAAGGACACATGTTTGCATTATTTCAAATTCTAGCAACTTCTTATTGCGAGCATGCACTCTCCATTGATCTTTCCCAGATCGATGATGGGCCAAACTCCTTTTCTTTGATGGTCCACTTAGCTAGCTTAACCAATAAAATGTCATCCTTTTATTAATGTGTTTTGACAGATTTGAATGTGGCATTTAGACTTTTAGCACCCATGACATCATTTCTTTCAACTTGGCATACCTGTCATATTCCACCAATGAGAAAATTTTACTTCATATGACCTTTCCAGCATAGCATGACTCAACATTCCTTTCAAGGCTTGGTCCCACTTTTCCACACATCATAGAGGGGCTTGCCCACATTATTGAATATTCAAGTAGTTCCATATTTCAGGCAAGCCCTAACCCTTGATCTTGTAGAAATCTATGGTGATTAAAAATATTTCATGACTGTAATAACTAGTCACCTAGTCGGACCAATGAGACACTCCCTTTGTATTCCAATGCACCTAACAACTGCCATAGAAGACAAGTTGTTATTATCTCCTGAGAAAGGCAAGCTAATGATGTCACACTATGCCATGTGTCATGAAGGGGCTTGCCCACATTGCTTAAAATTTGTGCATTTTCATATTGCAGGCAAGCGCCAGCCCTTAATGCTTTCTAAATCAATGATCACAAAATCTAAACTACAAAATATTAATATCATTAAAGGGCCAACCAATGACATCGTAGGAAATTCAAAATGTGCATAGGGAACACTTACAATTCTACAAAAGGTCAGATTACTTCTAACAACTTAAGAACTTGTGTGGTGCACTAAGATTTGAACGTTGGCAGGGGCTACGTGTTGAAAAGGCACTTACCCATAATATTTAAAGATCTTGTAGCTCCATATTTATGGAAAGCCTCGACCCTTGATCTCAAAAGGATCTACGATGCTCGAAAGAAATTGCAACTTGGACTTTTTTCAAATAAAATAATGCAATTAAGGAAAACTTTATAAGGTTTATTAAAAAGATGAATAAAGGTATCTTTGCATGGATAAACCTTAGCATAAGAATGTCTCATCAAAATGTATTTGAAACATTACTTTATAAGGTTTTCAAAGGCTAGGGAAAAACAAAACAAGGCATAAGGGTTTCTATGGTGAATTTCTAAGACATAGAGACCAGGCTATGAAGTAGGGCAATCTAAGGGTTTTAAAAATACAAGGAACAAAACCCTAATGTGCAAGACACACAAAGACTCAAATGATATTTGAGTAAAAATTTCCCAAAATTTCTGCATTATGAAAAATCAGACTAATAGGGAGTAACAATGGTCACATTGAGCCACCAATAATTGAGGAAGTTATCTCAAAGGATAATGTTGTGTGGACTTATCTAAGAGAATGAGGTTTTATTTCTTTCATGGAATGCATTGACAGTCATGATGAGAGGGTCTTGATGTAGGTTTATTGATTCTTGAAAAGATTGATGGGTGACTGTGAATGATATGTCATTTGTGTTAGTGTAAATAATTATTTATGAATTATTTATTCTTTTACTTAAGTTTAGTTAGGTTAATGTATTTATTTAATAGTTTTAGTTGATGAGTTGTTGACAACATAGGAGGTTGTTCCTATTTAAAGTCATACTTATCCTCTCACCTTGATCAAGGATATCCCACCTTTTGTGGACATATGAATAGTTGTCAGCCTTATATTCTAGCACTTTCTAGCTTGTTCTACAAGCTTCCTTGAGGCCTTTATATTCAAGCTCTCTCATTATATTTCACAACTCATAACTCATTTTGAAGGCATATTGAATAGTAATACAGTTTTCTTTGTTTTGCAATATCTTCTCTCTCTCTCTCTCAATCTGCTTAGAGTTTTTCCAAGCTTCACCTCTTCCTTCATTGGTTTCCCTTCAACAAGTTATTTGCATGCAAGTGATCTTGGTGCACTATGAAGTTGGATTTTATCAACTTTTACATGGTATTAGAGCCTCCTTGCTACTTGGTTGAAAGATTTTTGAAGTCATCATTCAGAAACACAAACCCTAGTTTCTTTATGATTTTTTCCTTAATTAGGGTGGAGATCATCTTTTTTGGAGCACTTTGGGCCTAAACAAACACTTCCATTGAGTCTAGAAGGCTTGTTATAGTCAAAATCCATATAAAATTTGCTAATTTTGGTGACAAGAGCTCCAGAAGGAAAAACATTTTTGTCTAGGCTTGCCATACGGACTATATGGATGATTTTTCAAAATAAAATTAAAAAAATCATTTTGGGCACTACTGCTAGTTGGCCACCACTACACCATCATAGAGCCATGACTGCACAGCCTGGATGCCACTGCAATTAGCCACACCACTGCTGTGACATCGCAACCTAGCCACCATCGTTGGGCCTCCCTCTAACCACCACCAGCCCGTGAAACCACCAATTGTAGCCACCATCACGTGTTGATACCACCCATGCACCACCCAATATGCAACCCTAACAACATAGTAGCCCATGTGGATTTTTTGGACATTTGGCACATTTTCTAGCAAACATGTGGCATGGGTGCCATGTTTGCATTTGCCATGTGGCCCCTACAACGTCACCCACTAGCTCAGCATCTTGCCATGTGGCACTACTACATAACATGCATGTGACCACTTTTTTTATATGATAGCCCCTAGGTCATCAATTTTAACCCAAAAGAATGTTGATGTCACCCTACATCAGTACTTCGTCTAGCACTCTAGTCCCTTTTTTACCTACTCATAGTTTTTTGGCCATATCTTGATCATACGAAGGTATTTTTCCAATCCAAAAGAAGCACCAAAAAGCTAATTCTTAGATGGAGACATTGTTGTAGGTTTTTTCAAGTTTTGATGTACTTTAGTTGCTTGTTTTTAAAGTCAAAGACAAAAGTTCTATTTTTCACTCTAGCAACCTTTTCTTTTGCATCATATCTATATTTTTTGAAAATGTTATATTTTTGAAAAGCTAGTTTTGTCATCATTTTAAATCATTTCTTTTAGATTCTACCCTATGCTCTTTCTATCATGTTTTTGGCATTTTTACTCAATAGTGGATATCTTGGGTGTTCTAGGTCTGAGGATCATTTTCATGGCATGGGATCTTTTGTTTTGGGCTGTAATATCTTTTGTATCATCTTTTTTCCTTTCCTGATCATTGTAACTATCATTTCTAAGCATGTTTATGCACACACACTAAGATAAAGTGCCACTCCTACATTTCAAGTTCATGAACATTGTTTTGAGATAGTTGTACTCACACTATTTTATAAAGAACCATGGGCGAATAGTTGTTTGCTACTTTTTTTTTTCTCTTCCTTTTTCACCCCATGCAGCATTAGTAACCGTGTCTTTATAGGTGTTTGTACCTCTTAACCTCTCTTGTCATTCTTCATTCTTTTTATAGAGGATTTTGGCCCACCTTTTTAGTTTCTTGTCATTTCACCTTGTCTGCATTAAGGGGGGTTATTTTTTTGTTCTAATGCTTCCTTGGTTTGATGGTTCGATAGTGTGAGCAATGTATTCAGTGGTTGATCATATATACTAGGTGATTGCAGTGGCTAGCTACCTACGCATTTTGGTGAGATGGATCATCTACCATATAGACATGCTCAATTCATGCCTTCTTCCATGGAGGTTCTTTAGATCAGAAATTTCTTTCTAATAAATTTTTTTTTGGCTTCTTCATGCTTCATTTATTCTCTTCATTATCACTCTTTGTTCCTATTTTCTGGGACATTCTTCTAGTCGGAGGCTTCTTCAGTAATTTACTAGGTCCTTTCCTCTTTTTGGGGGAGCATTTTGCATTGCTTTTCATTGTTCATTGGTACCTAACATGGCCTTGTTTTCGGGATGCATTCTACTTTTCATCTTAGTTCTTGCGAGCTTAACGCATTCCCTTAAGTTGCACTTAAGGGCAGGGGGTTCGTTAGTGTAAATGATTATTTATTAATTATTTATTCTTTTACTTAGGTTAATGAATTTATTTAATAGTTGTAGTTGATGAGTTGTTGACAACACAGGAGTTTGTTTGTATTTAAAGTCATACTTATCCTCTCACCTTGATCGAGGATATCCCATCTTTTGTGGACGTATGCTTAGTTGTCAACTTTATCTAATAGCAATTTTTAGCTTGTTCTACAAGCTTCCTTAAGGCCTTTATATTCGGGCTCTGTCATTGTATTTCATAACTCATAACTCATTTTCATGGCATATTGAATAGCAATACATTTTTCTTTGTTTGCAATATCTTCTCTCTCTCAATCTGTTTACTATTTTTCAATGCTCCACCTCTTCCTTCTTTGGTTTCCCTTCAACAGGTTATTTGCATGCAGGTGATCTTGGCACACTGTGAACTTTGCTTTCATCAACTTGTACAATTTGTGTCTAATGAGGAATTAATTTTGAATGCCACTGGACTTTACCAAGAAGGAAAAAAATAGAGAAAATAGGTGAGGTTTTCATATGAAGCATGTTTGAGGAAAATATTTAGACCTAATGAGGCTTTTCTATGCATCTATTATAGGTTTTCTTATTTCAAACTTCTAGAGTGTTGGGTTATAGTCTTCTATGCAATAATGAGGTACATGACTCCAAGAGACAACTGTAGGGTGATTTACTATTATCATTTTCCTATCCTTAACCATTTTAGGAATAGGGAAATAATTTATTTCCTCACTTGTGATTACATTCCATAGAAGATTGTGTTTGGAATGTGTATAAGAAGACAAAAGAGGTTAAGAACTTTACCATTTACCATTAGTCCCTAATGTATTACCCCTTTAAATTTGACAAAGGCTTAACCCTCAACTACAAAGGTTGTCCCCATTTCCTCTCAAAATCACTACTGATCCCCAAAATTTTTACCCTTTTGAAAACACCCTTGATGATAAGGAGTCCCCTTTTTTGCTAAGAAGATTAAAATGTAAAGGATAGAGGTCCTAGATGTGGAATAAACTAGAAGAACCTATAGATCTAGCAAGAGATAGAGATACAAGAATCCTATTAACCCTCAAGGCCAAGAGAAATTGAATAATTTGGAATCTACTAAGAAAATTGACAAGAAAGGCCATCCTTGAACTCAAAGAAAAACTACTAGGAGAAACTATGGTGAATAGGAGGAAAGTGATATAAGTAGTAAAGACAAAGGAAATGATACCATGGTTAGGGGTTATGATAGTCCTATTCCATTACATGTGTCAAAAACCTTTAAAACTAAGATCAATAACCATGAATCTAAAATGGGGGGTGAAATTGGAGATCAAAAGATAGTTAGCTCCCCTATTAGGAACCTAAATATGGAAACTCAAAGCTAGGGGACTAAGAAAAATATAGAGACTTGGGTTGAGAATCCTATGAAAGGTAATAATCAAAAGGGGGGTTATCTTGGGGCCCATCAAATAGTTGATAAACACCCTCAAGTTGACAATGCTTTATCCAAGTTGGAGGAAACCATCACTAGTCTTATCAAGAAGAATGAGGACCTGGAGGACAAGTTTGATAGGGTGGCTAAATTTTCTATTCATTTTATGCATTCAACTACTACTACCCTTCATCTTCTACTAACTAGAGAAGATGAGATCAATGACACAACAGATATGGATACTACTCACTTTCTCTATAGCTTCTTCGTGGATGATTGGTTATGGCTCTTTTTATAGAATTTTAATAATCAAACAAGGGAGAGTTAGCTCTTGGTCCCATATATTTTATTTTTGGTGCTTTATGTTTATAGGTTTTTGTCTGGCCCACATGGGGCTTTCTGTGAAAAATTACCAGCCTTTTTTTATGCACCAAAACTTAAGTGAAGCTATGTTTAATTGTAAGTGTGAGAACTGGTTAAGAGGTTATTATATTAGTTTTACATATGGTAATATTTTATCTTTGGAGTTTCTTATATTAAGAAAGAGGGCTGGCTATGACTTCCTCCTTATTTTTTAGCCTTCTTTTGTTGTCTTTGCATTATCATCCATTTCAGCTTCTTTTTAATATAAAAAACATTTAATTTTATGAAATACTAACTGTAGACACCCAAAAGTTGGCAAAAACTTAAATCATGCAATCTTGATCAAACAGGACCAAATTAAAAAGAAAATCAGAAGAAACACAATAGACTTTCAAAATAAAAAATTATGTTAGGTCATTAATCACCTATCAGATCGACAAGACCTAAATCAACTTTAAATCAGGAAGAATACAATTCAAATTCATAAAAAAAAATTCAAAATGGGAGGAAGGAAAAAGAAAAAGTGTTAAAAATAAATCATTTATTAAATCACTAAAATCATTTTATCCTCACAAGATTGAAAATCTCCCTTTTACGATTTAAAAGAATTTGAAAAATTCCCATATTATCCTCAAAACCAAGTCCGTTGCACTCTTCCTCCTAGCCTTTTATCAAATATTTTGAGTTTCACTTTCACCCCTACTCAAAAGTGAAAATCTTGGTTGCTACCCCAACCACGCCTAAAATCCTATAAATAGGAGGGAAATCTGAGAGACAAGGGAACCAAGTTTTTATGCATCTACACTATAGGAATATTTAGACACATTATTTTAGCATTTTCATTGTAGCAATTTTATAGCATTATTAGCATCATTTTGTGTCAATTAGCATCATTTAGCTTCATTTATTTCTTATTTAGTTGATAGCATGCTCATTTCAAGAGCATTTCTAGGATTTTTATTTCACATATAATCCCATTCTAGTCATAGACCTTGCATATTACATTGTAGATCTACATTTTTAGCAATATCCCATTCTAGAGTTGTCACTAAGATGCTAGTTTAAGAGCTATTTTTTTAGTTTTAGTTAGGGAGAGATGAGATGCTTGTATAGATTAGATTTTTGATGATGATATCTTGGGTCTAGCATAGTTTGTCATCAATCCATTTGCTTTCTATAGTAAGGTTTCATGAATATGCATTCTTATCATGTACCAAATGGCACCCACCATGGGGCTAAACTAAAAGCCTCTCTATTTTCAGTATTTTTAGTCTAATTTTCATTTCTAGGTTAGATCTGTGTTTTTTTGGCTACTCTCTTGTGCAGATCTGATCAAATATAGGTTCTACTACATCTGGGAGACCTCATATCAGCAAGAACAACATTCCAAAGTATTTTGCTGAGCATAGAAGGGCCAGATCTAAGTCTTCCAATGCTTCTACTCTCCATTTCAGTACTTCTAAGAGATATTTTAATGCTTATGAGTTCTATTTTAACACATTTAATATTATTGTAGCATTTACACAGTCTTTTGTAATGCATTTGCATTATTGTATAACACATTTGAATATTCTTATAGCAGTTTTAAGGGTTTTTTGATGCATTTAATAATTTTTGTAGAGGATATGAACAATCTCATAGTGAATTCAAATTTCCTATAGTGCATTTGCACAATAGAATAGCACATTTGAGGTTTTCTATGATGCATATGAGCATTTATGTAGTGCATTTGATAAAAGTTGCAGTTCCTTGAATCTATCTTCCAGATTCGAATATCTTTTACTTATAGGGCTCTTCTAGGTCACCAAACAATCTTTCAAATTCTAGATAGTGCACAATAGGAATGAAGACCCTCATAAATGTGCCTAGCCTTTGCTATCTTCAAATTAGGTAGGTGGACCTCGGCTCTTGTCAATTAAAAGTGTGGCATTTCTCAATTTTTCAAATATAGTTTAATAAGAATGTTCAATCTCGCTGATCTGATAAAGAAGTAATCCTATGCTCTCAATTCCTTCGAGTTGATCAGAATGCCTGACCTTCTATAAAGATCAGGTCACAGTTGAACAAGAAAAAGAACCCACATATAGTCTAATTAGGAGCCCCCTATCTTCAGTAGTATAAGGGCTAGAAATCAAATCTTTGTGTCTATCATGTTTGGGGAGCTAAAATAGTAGGGATATGCTCTCACTCTCTTGAGTGATTAGATTCATAGACTTTTTTGTGACTTCCATTTCTTTCTTTTCACTAGGTAGCATAATCTAGCTATAGAAGGGCTAGCTCTTGAGTTGCCTTAGTAGGGCCAATGAGAAGGATTACCCCCAATCTTGCATTCCTAATCAAATGCAAGCCACCTATGTTTGGCACATAGCCTTCCTCTAGTAGTCCCATAAGGGATTACACCAAACCTCCCTAGCATTGGTGGGAAGCTCTCTATTATAGGATAGGTAAATCAAAACATAGTTGGAACACTAAGACCCACTAGTCACCGACCTTAGATAACCTTGCTAGGAAGCCATTTTTTTAATTTTGTAGGTGCGTGTCATTTTTTATTTTAGTTTGATCTCACTACTATTGTGGTTGAGTGTTTTAAAACTTAATAATAAACACTAGTGTGGATCATAAACCTTCTAGAAAGACAAACCTCAAACTGGTATTGAGAAATCATGTTTAAAATAAAGACATTGCTAAACAATCCTTGAAATAGTGCATATACTACATAAAGTAGTGCTTCTAAACATTCTTGTAACACTTTTGACCATTGTTATAATGCATAAACCTATAAGAAAGCACATCTAAGACTTCAAATAATGCATCTAATTAAGGAAACAATGTGTGTGAAAGTTAAAATAGCACATCTGAGCACTGAAATAGCACATGTGAGCAAAAAAATAATGCATTTGATTACTAAAATAGTGCATTTAAACATTCATGTGATGCATCTGAGAAAAAACATGAAAAAAAGACCATCTACAAAAGTGATACTTGCAAACAAAAAATAAATTTGGACAGCCTTTTTCGTGTTGGTATTTACAAAGTATAAAAATTTCTATGTCTGATTGAAAATGTCGTTTGAGAAAAAGCAAAGCTAAATCATCATCGACCCAAACAGTTACCATTACCTCATTTTGCACATCAAGCCAAGAATGTTTTAAAACACACATCTGTACCTAACTTCATGAAAGTAGACCTTGTCATATCAATATTGGCAAACACTGTATCCAATTTATCTTGTTGCTATAGATAAATCACGGTCAACGAAAACTTTAACTTTTTGAGAAATGCGTAAGAACTAAAAGAATCCAACTCACCTTTCATGCCACCATGAACAACAAGTGTACCAAAAAATCTAAAATGGTTTCCCATATACGTAAGTGCTAAGATAGCAAGTAGAACCACCAAATGCACAAAACCTCTAAACCCCCTAAAATCTACCACAACAATAGATTGCACACAGAATGAAGTTACTCCAGAGTCACCCTTACTTGATCAAAATTCAGAATCCCTAGCCATAATGGGCTCATTTCACACATGGGATGATAGAAGCATTGAATCTAAAATTGAAATTTTTCAGCAAAATCTTAAACTTGTCGACATCATGGACAAGATTCTAGAAAAACACAAAGAATGATACAAACTCGTATTAGCACAATAAGGTGCACAATTGCCATCTGATTTTGATGTGACCAACTTGAAATGAGATGAAGAAGAAACACCTTTACAAGTATTCACACAAAAATTGCAAGACTTAAAATTAGAAATGGAAAATATGAAAAAATGAAAAATAGAACCCATAGAGTTTATCCTTGAAAAGGTGTGTTCCCTACCATTTGATAAAAACATTACCTTCACACCATTTCCTCCAAATGTACAGATACCAAAGTATGATAAATATTTTGGCACGTCGGATCCACAAGATCACTTGAGGAAATTCTATATGCTAAGCATGGAGTTTGTACATGACACAACATACCTAATGCATGTATTTTCTAGGAGCCTCGAGGGACAAGCCATGGAGTAGTTCTGCAAACTACCCTCCAATATTAAAACCTTCGAACAATCGGCATCCATTTTTATCACCCAATATTCTTATTAAATTGAAAGAGAGGCTACAATGATTGATCTATGTAACACAAAACAACTCCTAGGTGAATCATTTAAGACCTTCCTACAATAGTGGAGGCACATGTTTGCTAAATATCATAGAGACATATCGAATAAGGAGAAGACAAATATCCTCATCAACATACTCTCAAAACTAATGAATTATTGACTCCAACTCCAAGGGCCTAAAGATTTTAAAACCACTTAATAAAATGTGGCTAAAGTGGAAGAAACGTTGGTAAACAATCACATAATTAAATTATTTAAAGATGATAATGGTTTCTCCAAAATTCTACACAAACACACAATTCCTAAGATCGGTCCATAGACAAATAGAAATCATAGTGGAGAAACAATAATAAAAACATCACAAATGATGGGGTATTTGAAGCCAATCATGTCAAAACTGAAACTCAACCCCCTTTAAATCAACCAGGTCCCAGTGTCACACATCAACAAAACAATGCCTACCAAATTTAATGACATAACACAAAGACTCCCTCAACATATAACCAACAAGTTGGTTACAATAAAGCTCCTCCACCATGAAGATATCAGTCTTCTGATATACCTAAGTAGTATACACCCATAGGGGTGTCCTATGAGAGTGCTTTACAAACACTCTTGGCTGATGACCTCATTGTGCTACTTGAGGCTAGACCATATGAACCCTAAGTCAAGCCAAAATGGTTGAATGAAAAACATACAACTAGGGGCACCAAACAAACAATTGCCTTGCCCTTAAGGGGGTCATCCAAACACGAATAAATGATGAAACCATTGAAGTAACCAATCATAGTAATAATGAAGACCATACAACCTTTGAGAACCCTTTTCTAAGTCATGAAATGGGGGAACCTTCCAACACCAATCAAAATGCACCTCCACAAACCAAGGTTAATTGTGCGCACCACTACAATAATATGATTGAAATGATTTCTAGATTTGATGAAACTATAAATGTCATCATAATTAAAGATAAAAATAAAAAATAGTCCTCTAACACCATCACCCAAGGTTAAGCCTCCAAAATTATCCTACTAGGACCAATGGCAAATACTGATTGAGCATCTCTAAGTTCCTCCATGCCCAAGTATAACCTGGTTAACCAATTTCTCAAGACTCTATCTCATATCTCCATTTTTGAACTACTACAAATCTCCCTAGAGCATAAAGAGATACTCACTAAAGCCTTAGTTCCAAATGACAAAGATGTGAGTAGATTCCAAAACATGGTTAGTAATTTAGTTGCTCCTTACTATGTGTCTTCTTCAACTCAGGAGGACATGTCTATCATACAGCCAAAAAATTCTCCCTTGCACATAGAAGTATTCATCCATAGGAGCTGATTTTAAAGGGCATTGGTCAATTTTGGGGCTGGTATGAATATCTACACACTCATTTTAGTGAAAGCCCTTAGGTACGTAGAGGATGTTGTTGACCCAAGAAAAAAAATTACCATCGAGGCCTATGATGATGAAGAAAGGTCCTCCAAAGGCATGGTCATATTACCAATTAGAGTAGGGCTAGTCATTGAAGAAAGTATCTATCAGGTCTTCAAATTGCAATTGACCTATAACATCCTACTAAGAAGACGATGGATACACGACATGCAAGCTATTCCCTCCACCTACCACTAGTGCCTTAAATTTCCATACATGGGTCAAGAGATAACCATACCAAGAGATCAACACTTTGCCTAGTATTTTAACTCACCTATCCCTCATAATGGAGAAGAAACTAATAAATTGACAGATACTAGTAGTCAGCCAATAGTTACAGGCCCTTCACACTTAACTAACCAAATGAGCAACCACTTATCAACATCAACTAAGGGTTAATAGAAATTGTCTTGTTCGGGTCCTTTTTCTCCTTCACTACCATCATTATGAAAAGATCCCAAAAACCTACACTATGAAGAAATGGATAAACTGATGAAAGAATTTGATAGAAAATGCAAGTTTCACTGTAAAGGAGTAGGTGAGTACTCAGTCGTCCTATTTCATCCCCCACTTTCTTCAATGTCTTGTTGAAAAATAACTTCCACCAAACCATATCGTGCACATTTTGTCAAAGAAAGTAGCACACCTCCAAACCTAGTGGAAGACATCGGTCAATAGAACATTGACATCTCCTCCCACCTACATAGGAATGGGTTTGATCTAATGAAAAAGATGGGATACATGGGAGATAGTCCCTTAGGGAAAGGGAAAGGAATCATTCAACCTTTGATGGCATAGTTCAAATCCAATAAATCTAAAATAGGGGTAAGGTACCTCTTCTACCTTGGTGTAGGTACCCAACCCAAAGGATAGTTATACCTCGGTAACAATAGATGACATAAATAATAATTTGGCCTTCTCAATTTCACATTTTGTAGATGAACCACTTGTAAATACCTCCAATAATGAAGATAATGATTATTCCACTAAGTGGGAATTTGAGTCACTATCTAAGGAATCTCGCCACGACAAAGAATGTGATGTTGTCCACATACCCACCCCTGACAACTTGGCTATGCAAAGAACAACTCATAATTCAAGATCCACTTCACCAAGAAACACAATGCATTAGGGCAGCTTAGAAGATGATAAACAGATTGAAGGGTTTCAATTTCAAACTTTATTCCCTAGCCTCTTTCCAGTAGAAGTTGAAGATAATTACTATGAGCCTCTCACAAGCTCCACTTTCCTTGACACTCTAGAAGAATTCCATGTCATAGATCTAACAAATATAGTATATTAGCCATCTAATGAAGTTATGTCTTTAAACCCCGTTGAACCCTTCCCATACTATGAATCACTTTCCCTAGTCTATCATGAGCTCATTAATTGGGATAAAACCAAACCTCATCACCTTCCTCATTTTGACATCAACTATGAAGTTTTTGTTTACCTTAACATGGTTGAACAGTCGTGTCAACAACGAATAGAAGAGGAGCATATAGTTG
Source organism: Cupressus sempervirens (assembly GCA_028749045.1). Lineage (NCBI taxonomy): Eukaryota > Viridiplantae > Streptophyta > Pinopsida > Cupressales > Cupressaceae > Cupressus > Cupressus sempervirens. The sequence goes on from CM053790.1 coordinate 98,263,190, forward strand.
GGTTGGGTATCAATCACCCTAGTCAAACTAGAGCAGGGAAAGCATCCCACAACCTTATTGACCACCCCCAAGTTGTGTCTAATCTTGATAAAAAAATGGAAACAAATAGAAGTGTCATATCCCAAGGTGAGAAGCCAACTATGGCACCCATGGATGGGGTAACTAATACCTTACCTAAACATTCTCAGGATCCATCCTCTATTTCTATTGAGCCTATAGAACCGATCAACATCGGTACAAAACAAGAACCAAAGGTCCTTTATTTGGCACAATCCTTCAGTCCAAAAGAAAAGATGACATTCAATGAATTATTCAAAGAAAGACTAATAAATTTCACATGATCCTATGCAGACATGCCCAGCTTAGACCTGAGGTTAATCCTCTAGCATCTTAATATCTCTCTGGAGGTTAAGCCAGTGAAACAAAAGTAGAGAAAGATGCATCCTCATATAGCTATTAGTAAAAGTAGAATTGGAAAAATTAATCAGTACCAACTTCATCCGGCCTGTAGTGTATGCATCATGGATCTCCAACATTTTCCTAAAATCAAAGAATAATGGCAACATATGCATTTGTATCGAGTTCTAGGATTTAAACAAAGCATGCCCTAAAGATGACTTTACTCTCCCTAATATCAACACCATTGTCAATCTCATAGCAGGCCATTCCATGTTTTTACTTATGGATGGGTTCTTAGGATATAATAAAATTAGAGTAACACCAAAAGATGAAGAGAAAATAACTTTTACTTGTGCATGGGCACATTTTGTTGGAATGTAATGCCTTTTGGGTTAAAGAACATTGGGGCCACCTAACAATGGGCCATGACCACTATCTTTCATGACATGGTGCATATCTTCATGGAAGACTATGTGGATGACATTCTTGCTAAATCCCATAGTTGAGAATAGCATCTTCCCATACTGGCCAAAATATTCACCCACCTAGAAGCATTTAAGGTCAGACTCAATCCCAAAAAATGCACTTCTGGTGTCAAATTAGGCAAGCTCCAAGAATATATTATCTTAGCTAAAGGGATAGAAGTTGACCCTGAGAAGGTACATGCCATAATTAGTATGCAACCTCCAAAGAACCGAAATTAGTTATGCTCTCTTTAGGGTAGGCTTCAATCAGTGCACTGGTTCATTTCTCAATTGGAGAAAATGTGTATACCTTTCACACACTTTCTACATAAACACATAAATTTAAAGTGGGATGATCAATGTCATAAGGCCTTTGAAGCACTTAAAACCTATTTTATGAAACCACCTATTGTTGGTACCTCTGTTACCATAAAAACCATTACTATTGTATATTTCTATAATAGATAAGTCAATTGAAGCCCTTCTGGCACAAGAAAATGACCAAGGAAAAGAACAAGCCATTTACTACATCAGTCACACCTTAGTCAGCTATGACCTTAATTATTCCTTCATTGAGAAGGCCTGCCTAGCCATAGTTTTTGCTTCCCAAAAACTATGTCATTATCTCTTGACACACAAAGTTAGGCTAGACCTTCTCATCAAAATAGCATTAACGGGTAGACTAGCTAAATGGATAATAATCCTAGGTGAGTTTGATATTGAGTATGTGGATAGGAAGGCCATAAAAGGATAGACCATTGTTGATCAATTAGCAGATGCACCTATAGAAAGTTCCAATTCTATCTTAGTTGACTTCCCTGATATGTACATCCTTGAAGCAGAGCTAGTAACATGGAAATTTTATTTTGATGGTTCCTACACACAACATGGGTTGGGCACCAATATTTTGTTCATCATGGCACTTGGTGTTACCATCCCAAAATCTTACAAATTACTCTTCCCTTACACCAAAAATATGGCCAAATATGAAGCTTTTGTCTTCACTCTCAAGTTGGATTTGGAATGGAAATTGACATCCCTCGAAGTTTATGGGTACTTCCAGTTAGTCATAAGTCAAGTTACAGATAATAACTAGACAAAAGATGAAAAATTGTTGCCTTATAAACATATAGTCGATGTAGTTAAGGCATGTTTTGTTCACATTACTTTTGATAAAATTTCCAAAGAAAGAAATAGAGTAGTAGATTCTATGGCCACCTTGGCCTCCTTACTTCAGCTATTGGAACAACATGAGCGATATGAGTTCCTAGTGGAAGAGATGGTTCAACCCGCATTTACTCAACCCAATTTCCTTATCATTATCTATCTAAACACCCTTGATTCCCTTTGGTATAGTCCCATTATCACTAACCTCTATGATAACACCATCCCATCTAACCTCTCACGTAACCAAAAATAGAATTTCATTCGCCAAGCCTCCCCTTACACCTTGGTGGCTAATATGTTATATAGGAAAGGTCTTGACTGTGCTTATTTGGGTGTCTCAAAAAGGATGAGCCTAGAGTTGCTCTGCAAGAAGTCCATGCAGGAATTTGTTGGTCACACTATAGTGGATTCACATTAGCCAAGAAGATTCTTAGAATGGGCTATTTCTGGCTAACCATGGAAAATGATTCTATTGATTTTGTGAAAATCTATAAAAAATGCCAAATCCATGGCAACCTTGTTCATGCACCCACCCAAGAGCTAAATCCTTTGGCCACAACATGGTCTTTCTATCAGTGGGGTTTTGATTTGATTGGAGTCATCCATCCACCCTCCTCCAGTGAGTCGAAGCAACACCACTTGCTGACTCTATGAGAAAATAGATCTCCTCTTTCATTCTCAACCATATCATTTGTTAGTTTGGCATACCTCATTCAATTCCAATGAATAATTTCTTATACTTTAAAAACCAAATAATTGATGAATTATTTGGAAAAAATCATATTCTACACCATTCTTCATTTATTTACTATCCCCAAGGCAATGGCCAAGCATAAGCTACCAAGAAAACTATCATCAACATCCTCAAGGAAATAGTCAATGATACTAGTAGGGATTGACATTTACAATTAAACCCCACCCTTTGGGCATACAAGATGAGTGTTAGGATGCCTACCAGTACAATACCCTTCTCTTTGGTTTATGGCTATGAAGTTATTCTCCCTTTAGAGGTTGAGATCCCATCCTTGAGAGTTACTCTTCAAGACATCCTATCAAATGAGGATTACAGAGTGGCCTATCTAGAATAGCTAGAATTGTTAGAGCAACATCAGTGTATAGCCCATGAACATCTCAAAGTGTATCATAATAGATTATCAAGGCATTATAACAAAAGAATCAAACCTCATGTCTTTCAGATTGGTGACCTAGTGCTCAACGAAAACCCCAAGAACCAAGCAACAAGAGAAAACAAAGAGAAATGGGAGGTCAACTAGATTGGTCCCTACCTTATCAAAGAATCCTTTAGGACTGGTACCTATCGAATTTTAGATTATGATGGTATAGAATTAACAAAACCTATCAATGACATCCATCTCAAATGGTTTTATGTCTAAAAGATTTGAGAAAATCATCAAAAATACCCATAAAAAAACTGAAAAAATTAAAAATACCAAAAAAAAAAGGAAATTGGTACAAAAGAAATGAGAACACCCCTTTTGGTTTGAAAAAAGGCAAGAGATAACACTTTTCAACTTCTGTAAACAACACAAGGCCTTCAATGTTGAGAAGGGCTTGCAATTGAATTGTTGATGGTCTATCTTTGAGATAAATTTTGGTCCATTGTGGCTTCTCATTGCAATTAATAGAAGATAGGAATAAGAGAAAGGGGTAGCATTTACAGTTCAATTATTTGGAGACATTTGGAAGAAAATTATTTGTTTATCTAGGGTTGAGAAGCTTATAGTGTGGACTAGAGTACTCTATCAGGCTAGTATTCGATTTAGAATTAATTTCACACATACCCCATGAAGAAAAAATTGTGGGTTATAGTTCTAAGGTCTTTTGGCATCAAAAGTGTGTTCATAGTAGCAAAAATAATTAGTTTGTCAGAAATAGTAAAGCAAGGGAAATAGAGCTTATAACAGAAATAATAATAACAATAACAAGAGTAAATCAAACCCCTTTTCCTTGATTGAATTTACACAATAGTGGAAGCAGCTAGTATGATAGCAACAATAGGGAGCACCACAAATTAAACAACATAGGGAGTCTGATCATGTATTGAGATACCATAGACATGAATTGTAATAAAATTAATCCACATCTCTTCCATCCACCTTTCCCAATGATCTCCAATATTTATTTTAGCCATCAATCAACCTAGTTGTCATCATAAACTCCTTCATTTCCTCTTTAGGTACCTCACATGGTACTGGTTACCCCCGTATTCCACCAAATCTCACTCACATCCTCCATTTCACCCCCACAAACCCAAAACTTATCCAAAATTACAAAAAAATTCAAATATCATCTAAAAATGCCAAAAAAATCCAAAAATAGCTTAAAACTACAAAAAAAATTCAAATATCATCTAAAAATACCAAAAAAATTTTAGAAAAAGCTTAAAACTACCAAAGAAATTCAAAATCATCTAAAAATACAAAAAAAAATCACAACTAGCCAACAAAATTTAAAACAGGGGCAATTCTTGTCAACAACACCCCAAAATTCCTGTCAATTTCTCAATCTGGCTATACAACAAGATATCAGCTCCTAACATACCCAAGTAATATTAAGAAGAAGCATGGTAATGTCTTGAAACATTTCATATGACTTTGAAAAATCTAGCATAATGCAAATAGTGCAAGAAATGCCCTTGTATCCCTCCTCTTGTCTTGAGCAACAATTCCCCACACACCATTAGTCTTATTTACATTGCAGTGGCCACAATTAGTCTAGCCACCTTCAACAAATATGTGAATTATAGCTTGAAAGCCTAGATATCCATCAAATTCTTTTATCCTCTCTAAATCAAGAGGCACATAATAAGTAGGCATAAGCCTTTGAGGTTGGCTTACTCCTCTAGAGCCTTTTTCAAGGCCCTTGCATCCTTTTTGGATGCCCCCCAGTGCCTTTTCAGGCCCAAAGCACCTTTTTAGGCCCCTCTAGTGCCTTTTTCAAGGACCATGCATCCCTTTTGGACCCTCTTTAGTGCCTTTTTAGGTCCAAAGCACTTTTCTAGGCTCCTCTAGTGCCTTTTTCAAGACCTATGCATCCTTTTTGCACCCCTTTAGTGCCTTTGAGGCCAAAAGCACCTTTTAGGACCCTCTAGTGCCTTTTTCAAGGCCCATCCACCCTTTTTGGATCCCTCCAATGCCTTTTTAGGCTTAAAGCACCTTTGTTAGGCCCCTCAAATGTCTTTTTTGGCCCAAACACCTTTTTATAGGCCCTATTTCACCATTTTTCATGACCCTTGATTTCTTTTGGGCCCCCAACACGCCTTTCTTAGGTTAAAACAACTTTTCAAGGCCCCATTTTGGATACTTGAGACCCACGTGTCCTCTTTTGGGCTCCAAACACCTTTTCATATGCCTCAAGAATGCTAGTCTCGTCACACACATAGAGAAAAATCCTCTTGTTGGCATTACTATTTTCTATACTGGTTCTTCATATACACATAGACATTCTTGCTAACTCATCATGGTTATCCTCACTCTACAGATGGTATTATTACTATTTTCATAAGAGTTAAATTGTTCCAACATGTATCAAAAAAACACAAAAAAATCAAAATATTTTCCAAACATCCCAAAAACATTTAAATATTTGAGAAATTCACAAAAACATTTAAATATTTGAGAAAATCCCAAAAACATTTAAATATTCAAAAAAATCACAAAAACATCCAAATATATTTCAAAAATACCAAAAATAGACATGACAATGCATTATAATCAACATCAGTTGCCGCAATAGAAAACACCAACTTTTTATTCACCTACAATAGCATTAACTTCATTGCATCCCAACAATGTCTAGGGGATCATTTATTCTAGCCTCTCGGGGGAGGTGGCATAATAGGGTGTCCAATCAATGGTGTCTCTTCTGGCCTAGCTCTAGATGAAGAAGTTCCTGGTGTCAACCCCCTACATGTCCATACCACTTCCATAGGAATTGGAAACCTTCTACTACATAATTGTACATTTAATAGATTTGTAAATTCTTTATCTATAAACTATGTCTCTCGTCGGTCCTCATGTGGGAAGGCATAATAATAACATCCCATCCAATAAGTGGTCTTGGTGTACCTTGGCTATCCAGTGCATTTCCATGAACACATTCTCCACCAACTTACTTACCCCCTATGCAGTAATAGCTCATTGGGCCGTATCCTACTCTTTTTGCATTTGATCGGTCATCATTCATCAACACTCCATGTTCACTTTTGCATCACCCAAATGTTGTTGTAGTTACCTCACCTTCCTCTCACTTAATGCTAACCACTCTTGTAACTTCAACGCTAAGGAGTTCACCTTTGCAATTGCCTCCCTAAATGACTTAGGCGATGACTACAATAACACTAGCTCATTTTGTGCACTCTCTAAACCTGCATATGCCATCTTCATTGATTCTTGTAGCTGCTAGGACTTTGATTATTCGGCCTACATTCTTGCATTGCTTCCCTCCACTCATGCATGTTCCACATGCAACTCCATTTCTAGAAATTGCACTCGCACCCACTCTACGTCCATCATCACCTATAGTCGCTCTGCCTCTATTTGTGCTCTATCCTGCTGAGACTTCTCCATCAATCTTAGCAAAAATACAACCTCCTATTTCGTGTTCTCCACTCACACTCTCTCTATCACCAACAATTTTTGTAATCCTTCCATGTGCCATGATGCTTGATCACTATCTCCCACCTCTAGTTGTGGCTCCCCCACATTTACAACACTCACTCCCCCTTTTATTGGACCTCATATTAGTGTCCTAAGGCTAATCCACTATCACGTTCCACTTAGTACTTCACCACCACTAACACCCCCTACATCCTTCATAGTTTCTCCCATAGACTTTTTAGGAGACTTTATTTCCCCCACTTCCTCCTCTACTTCCAACATACTCTTCATATTTTCAGATAGACTATCCTCCACCTACATCATTCGCCCATCATCTGCTACCTCCTACAGTGCCTATTGTGTTGTAGTCTCAAATAACATCATTAAAGTTGACAAGGGCATTTCTTCCACCTCCATTCCCACCTCTTTGGGTTGGGCTAAACTTTGTCCTGGCTGGCTTGTCTCACCTAGACCCAAAAGTAACACTTGGACTTTTAGTTGATCCACCCACTTCTCAAAAGTTTTCCTAACACATTTAACTCTTCACCCTTGCCTCCTCCACCTTCCCTAGTTAGTGGCACCCTCTTGCTATGACTGATCTTGTGAGCCCGACATACTATCACTTGCACGATTCCCACAACTTCTTGATGTCTCCAATAGTTGCATTCTACTCTCCACTTCACTCATTCTCATACTATTCACCACTCACCTAAACCTCATTCTACACCAATCTTCCTTGTATCCACTCTATGCAGCTTGCCACACTAGTGCTTGGTACATTTGACCTTCAACTCTGACATTCTACAACCCAAATTTCTATCGATGCACACTGGCCACCGGATTCTACTACTAAATCACTATTGACACATCCCATGCCTTCTCATGCACCTAATACAGCAAATTACTCCCTCGTAGACCTAAAAATGAGACAAACAAAAAAATGCGATACTATTGCACACAACTAGAAGCACACCTAGTTCACACATAATGGTTTTCTATGCTATCATGCACTTTTAGTATCTTGATGATGTGTTCAACTAGAGGTACCAGGATAAAGTCATCATATTTTGTTGATTTTTCACTATTTAATTCCTATGATCCTTTGGTTTTGTACATTACTACTATTCATTTTTAATAGCCTCCTCTTGGATGGACCACCATGTGTACCTCGATCAATTTTGTGCACTACCTTAGCTGAGGTCCTTTCTTTGACATGTGACAGGTTGGTGTGCCTATTTTTTATTATTATATGCCTATAGCTTTTGTTTCTTAGTGATTTCCATGTTTTTTTGGTGCATTGTTCCTCTTTGATGGTACTTCTCGGTGTGACAAAGTATTCATATCACTATAGCTGAGCTAGTGGTGGTTGTACTTAGTCAATTTTATCACATGCTCTATGATGAAAATTAGTTTGCATCTCTTGGAAAAAGTGATAGTTAGTTGGACTCATCTAGTTTTCATTCTTCATCTTGGGTTCCTTGGACAACAAACAGTTTGACATAAATTAGGGTACAATTCACTAACATTACTTATTCATTTCATGACTATTTCTCAACAAAATCAACAACAACATCAACATCACCACCAATGTGAGCTTATGAGCACTCATAGATTTTGTTTCCTCATCCCATTCACACTAGAATTACACGTCATAAATTCACTAATCAAATTGCACCACCTCATTTTCTAACTTGCATGGCTTTTGAATCTCAAACAATCCCATTTAACTATATTCGTAGTGGCACCTAAGGAAACTTAGGTAGGCAAGTCTACCATCACAAGAGGGAATGATGAATATTAGACATGCACCTCACTGATCACACAAGGGATTTAGAAAGCAATAAGATTCATTGCATCACCTTTTCTCATTCTCCATATCTTTCATTTCACTATTTCATCCATTCATTTAGTGGCTTTTGAATCACGAATATTGACATACCAACTCAGAGCCTTTGAATCCCAAATAATTTCATCACATTTAAATTTCATTACATGTCATTTCACTTCATTACATTTTTCATTTCATTACATCTCTTTTCACTTTATTACATTTTCCATTTCTTTTTCATTTCATTACATATTCCAATTCATTTTCATTTCATCACTCATTTCATCTCATTTTGTTACACATTACATTTCATTTTCACCTTATTACATTTCATTACCAATTTCATTGCATTACATTACATATCATGTTATCACATCTCATTTTGTTTCATGCCATTACATTCATATTACCACATCAAACTTTCATTACCTCATCAATAACATACCATCTATTCTAAATCATGATCCATCTACATTAATCCCTAACATATATATACACATCCACATTCACTGCCACCATAATCATCACATCAGATCATCACATGCATACAAAAGTCCATGATATAACAAATGCACAAGTCCAAACATCAATAAGCTTGAATATCTCATAAATACAAAAGATTGAATCATCAACATCAAAAGGTTGTCAACATCAAAGGGTCCTCATCATTGATGGCCTACATGATCAGTCCATAAAATGAACAAAAAAGCTCCACAAATCAACCCTATGTCACACTACATACATCATCTATCTATGTTTGATCTGAAGGTACCTGCTCACTGGGGGCACTCATCCCATCTTGAACTATCAAAAACAAAAAAACATCAATCTTTCATCACAAGTGATCATCCTAAATCAATCAAATCTCAACATTTAGTGATTCAACTAATGGTTCTATCTTGAACTAGTTATGTGTCCTACTTTGTAGCCTAATATGGACATGTTCATTTTCCCTACTCTATATCCTGAGGGGGGAACTTTTTCTATCTATCAACATTACCTAATTGATTCTACACATCACTTTGTGACTACACATTCCCTACCAACTATTCTCATCAAATATTTTTAGAAATAAAATTGGAACATCCCTATTTTGTACATCCATTTTTTGAATTTCATTTCTGAAGGGGTAGTATACTAGGGCAACAAAACTTTTCAAAAAATCATAAAAGTAGTACCACAGCCAAAGTTAAAACATCAAATCAAACTAGGGCATCCAAGCTAGGGCATTAAAAAATTTTGAAACATCAAAAATGTCCTACCCAGCCAGAAGTTTTCAAATATCAAAACCAAGATATCCAAGAAAAACAATTGCAACACCAAATTATAATCCAATCATCAAATCAATGACAATCAAAACATCAAATCATCAATAATCAAACATGAATCCATCAATAGATAGAGACCATGACAATGAAAAAATGGTAGAATATCATCAAATAGACATCCAATAATTAGAATTTGACCTAAAATCATAAAATCAAGATAGTCTTTGAACTAATATGCTTCACATATTAGCTCAAAGAGGGGCATTTGTAGACACCCAAAATATGGAAATAACTTAAATCATGCAATCGTGATCAAATAGGACCAAATTAAAGAGAAAATTAGAAGAAACACAATAGACTTTCAAAATAAAAAATCTCAGGTCATTAATCACCTATCAAATCGACAAGACCTAAATCAACATTAAATGAGGAAGAAAACAATTCAAATTCATAAAAAAAAGTTTAAAAAGGGAGGAAGGAAAAAGACAAAGTGTTGAAAATAAATCATTTATTAAATTAATAAAATTGTTTTATCCTCACAAGATTGAAAATCTCCCTTTTACCATTTAAAAGAATTTGAAAAATCCCCATATTATCCTCAAAAACCAAGTCTATTGGACTCTTCCTCTTGGCATTTTATGAGATATTTTGAGTTTCACTTTCACCCCTACTGAAAAGTGAAAATCCTAATTCTTACCCTAACCCCATCTCAAATCCTATAAATAGGAGTGAAATTGAAGAGCCAAGGGACCCAAGTTTTTATGCATCTACACTATAGGCATAGTTAGACTCATTGATTTAGCATTTTCATTGTAGCAATCTCATAGCATTGTTAGCATCATTTTGTGTCATTTTGCATCATTTTGCATCATTTTGCTTCATTTATTGCATATTCAGTTCATAGCATGATCATTTCAAGAATATTTCTAGGAGTTGTATTTCACAAATAATCCACATTCTTCTTATAGACATTGCATATTTCATCGTAGATTTTCATTTTTGGTAATATCTCATTCTAGAGTTGTTACTAAGATGCTGGTCTGAGAGTTATTTTAGTAGTTGTAGCTAGGGAGAGATGAGATGCTTGTAGAGATTAGATTTTTATGATGATATCTTGGGTCTAGCATAGTTTGTCATCAGTCCATTTTCTTTCTACAGTAAGGTTTCATGAATACACATTCTTACCATGTACTAAATGGCACCCACCATGGGACTGAACTAAAAGCCTCCCTATTTTCAAGATTTTCTATCTAATCTTTCATTTCTAGTATAGATCTATGTTTTTTTAGCTATTCTCTTATGTAAATCTAATCAAATATAGGTTCTACTACGTTTAGGAGACCTCATAACAGTAAGAACAACATTCCAAAGTCTTTCATAAGCATAGAAGGGCCGGATCTGAGTCTTCCAACACTTCTACTCTTCATTCAAATTCTTTTGAGAGACATTTTAATGCTTATGAACTCTATTTTAATGCATTTAATCTTATTGTAGCACTTACACAATATTTTGTAATGCATTTGCATTATTCTATAATGTTAGAACTCTTTAGAATAACTGAGAGGAGGGGGTGAATCAGTTATTCAAGGTCCAATGATTTTCAATGCAACTTTTTCTACAAATCCTTAATGGCACATAACTGAAATTATCATGCATGAAATTTGAACATTAAACAACTATGATAAGTAAACATGCATCACACCATAACATTGAGAATTTGATAACCCAGAAACCCTCCAAGAATAAGAAGGTAAAACTGGAGTGAAAATGATACCCACAAAATAACTGCACAATTGATTTCAACCACTTCTGATGGTCTGCCCTATTAAACGCCTGCCTTGTTAAAGGCTACAACACATTGTTAAATATGACCTTGTTAGAGGATTTCACCACACTATTAGGAATGGGCCTAGTTAGTGGACTTTGGAACATTCACTTGGAATATCACCCTGTTAAAGGATTTACAACATGGCTATTAAACCAACCTAAGTCCATAGAATTTATTCTAACTATTACAATTGCTAGAGAGTAACAATAATGGCTTTTGATTTGATACAAATTACAACATATTTTCCAGATTACAGATCACACTTTAGTTCAATCCTTTTCTTGGCTTCAATCACTTCAACTCTATAAGCTTGTCATCTCAAGCTTCGTCACCTTGAGTCTTCCTACTCATCATACCAATGCAATCATATCTATGGCCACCTATCGAAGTAGAGTATCTATGCTCTCTTCAACCTTAGTGCCTTCTTCAGCACTTTTATGTTTTCATGCTTGACCATCTCTATGCTTCATGACCTTATGACTCCTTAAATAGAAATCTGGGATACCTTTCTTGCTTGATTTTTCCCTGTCCAACTTTAGGGTTTCAATAGGTTAGGTAAGATACAATGTATCTATCCCATATCTTGCTCTTATCTAGAAACTTCATCTAGAATCCAATTGTATTTGACAAAAATGTTTTACATGGTGTTCTGTGCCACCAGCTCATCATTCTTATCTTCTATCTGATTCACAAAATTCTAGATAACTACCATGTCGGCTAAGATCTGGCGAATCTTTCATTTTCAAAATAATATAGCAACTCGACATTATTGATTTACTGATGCTCGAAACCTAAAGAAATTTTGTGAAACTCGGTTCTTGAAATTCACTAGGCACTTCAATATTACTCGGCACTTATATCTTGCTCGGTACTTGAAATTCACTTGACACTTCAATATCACTCAGCACTTATATCTTTCTCGGCACTTGAAAACTTACTTGGCACCTATTATATTTTCTACTACTCGGCACCTGATCTTTACTCGGCACCTAAAGACTACTTAGCTTCAACAAATAATCTATTTGACACTAACTAGCTTGCACGATTGTCTCTAATGAACTTAGTTAGGCTTTACAAATGACTTAGCTAAACCTTACATCTTTGATGTGTTTAAGTGTGCCCATTTTCTATGTCTGACATCAATGCACTATTTCATCAATGGCTTAGCTGATCCTTATACTTTATTATAACATCATAACTTCAACCTTTCTCTAGGTGCTCTAGTTACAGCTTATTTATTGCCTCATCCTTGTCAATCAACCAATTTATAGTATTTGGATCACTAAAGAAATTGTCATTCCTGCAAAAGTTTGACATCAATGAAAAAACAATGATTGAAAACATTCTTTACTAGTTCCATTACTCTTCATTCATGAGCTTTTCAATCATTTCCAACATATAATGCATCTGCATATTCTTATAGCACTTTTAAAGGGTTCTATAATGCATTTAATCATTTTTGTAAAGCGTATGAAGCATCTCATAGCACACTCAAATTTCCTATAGGACATTTGCACAATAGAATAATGCATTTGCAGTTTTCTATGACACATATGAGCATTTTGTAGCACATTTTTGTTGCAATTCCTTGAATTTAACTCAAAGATTTGAATATCTTCTGATTACAAGGCTCTTCTACATCAAAAAAACAAATCTCAAATTGTAGACAACACACAATAGGAATGAAGACCCTCATAAATGTGCCTAGCCTTTGCTAGCTATGAATTAGGTAGGTGGACCTTGGCTTCGGTCCATTAAAAGTGTGGCATTTCTCAATTTATCAAACATAGTTTAATAAGAACATTCAATCTTGTTGATCTGATAAAGAAGTAGGCCTATGCTCTCAACTCCTTCAAGTTGATCAGAATGCCCAACCTTCTATAAATATTAGGTCACACTTGAATGAGGAAAAGAACCCACACATAGTCTAATTAGGAGCCCCCTGTCTTCAATAGTATAAGGACTAGAAATCAAATCTTTGTGTCTGTCATGTTTGGGGAGCTAAAATAGTAGGGATATGTTGACACTCTCTTGAGTGATTAGATTCCTAGACCTATTTGTGACTTCCATTTATTACTTTTTACTAGATAGCATAGTCTAGCCATAGAAGGGCTACCTCCTGAGTTTCCTTAGTAGTGCCAGTGAAAGGGATTGTCACCAATCTTACATTAATAATCAAATGAAAGCCACCTATATTCAATGCATTTCCTTCCTCTAGTAGTCCCACAAGGGATTGCACCAAACCTCCCTGACATTGCTGGGAAGCTCTCTATTATTGGAGAGGTAAATCTAAACATAGTTTGAACACTAAGACCCACTAGTCACTGGCCTTAAATAACCTTACTAGGAAGCCATTTTCTTTGTTTTCTAGGTGGATGTGATTTTTTCATTTTATTTTGATCTCACTAATATTGTGCTTGAGTGTTTTAAAACTTAGTAATAAACACCAGTGTGGATCATAAACCTTCTAGAAAGATAAACCTCAAACTTTTTTTGGGAAACCAAGTTTAAAATGAAGACATTGCTGAACAATCCTTGAAATAGCGTATCTACTACATAAAAAAGTGCTTTTGAACATTCTTTTAATACATACACCTATAAAATAGCACATTTAAGACTTCAAATAATGCATCTAATTAAGGAAACAACACATGTGAAGTTAAAATACAGTATTTGAGCACTAAAATAGCACATGTGAGCAAAAAAACAATGCATTTGATTACTAAAATAGTGCATTTGAACATACTTATGAAACATCTGAGAAAATAAATGAAATAGAGACCATTTGCAAAAGTGATACTTGCAAAAAAACAATAAATTTGGATATCCTTTTTCATGCTGGTATTTACGAAGGCTAAAAATTTCTATGTTTGACTGAAATCATCTTTTGAAAAAAAGAAAAGCTACACCATCATTGACCCAAATAGTTACCATTCCCTCATTTTGCACATCAAGCCAAGAACATTCAGAAACAAACATCTATACCTAACTTCATGAAAGTAGACCTTATGCTATCAATATTGGCAAACATCTTGCCCAATTAAGCTTGTTGCTACAAACAATCATAGTCAACAAAAACTTTCATTTTTAAAAAAATGCCTAAGAACTAAAAGAATCCAACTCACCTTTCATGCCACCACACAAAACAAGCATACCAAAAAATCCAAAATGGTCACCCATATGAGTAAGTGCTAGGATAGCAAGTAGAATCATCAAATGAATAAAACCTCTAAACCCCTTAAAATCTACCACACCAACAAATTGCGCACAGAATGAAGTTACTCCCAAGTCACCCTTATTTGATCAAATTTTTGAATCCCTAGCCAAAATGGGCTAATTTCATATGTGGGATGATAGAAGCATTAGATCTAAAATTGAAGATTTTTAGAAAAATCTCATACTTGTCGACATGGTGGACAAGATTCTAGAAAAACAAAAAGAACAATACATACTCATATTAGAACAACAAGGTGAAAAATTGACATTTGATTTTGATGTGAACAACTTGAAATGAGACGAAGAAGAATCACCTTTAGATAGTCACACAAAATTTTCAAGACTTACAACTACAAATGAAAAAGATGAAAAGAGGAAAAACACAACCCACAGAGTTTAGGCTTGAAAAGGTGTGTCCCCTACCATTCAATAAAAACATTACCTTCACACTATTTCCTTCAAATGTACAGATACCAAAGTACGATAAATATTTTGGCACGTCAAATCCACGAGACCACTTGAGGCAATTCTATATGCTAAGCATGGAGTTTATCCATGACACAACATACCTAATGCTTCTATTTCCTAGAATCCTCGACAGACCAACCATGGAGTGGTTCACCAAACTACCATCCAATACTAAAACCTTTGATCAATTGGCCTCCATTTTTATCACCCAATATTCTTATAAAATTGAAAGAGAGGTTACAATGATTGATCTATGTAACACAAAATAACACTTACGAAAATCATTTAAGACCTCCCTACAATAGTGGAGGCACATGTTTTCTAAATATCATAGAGACATACTAGGTAAGGAGAAGAAAGATATCTTCATCAACAGTCTCTCAAAACTGATGAATTATTGGCTCCAACTCCAAGGGCCTACAAATTTTAAAACCACTTTAGAAAATGTGGCTAAAGTGGAAGAAACCTTGGTAAACAATCACATAATTAAATTATCTAAAGATGGTAAATGTTTCTCCAACAATTCTACACAAACGCACAATTCTTTTGGTCAGTCCACAAACAAATACAAATTGTGGTGGAGAAACAATAATAAAATGTCACAAATGATGGGGTAGTTGAAGCCAATCATGTCAAAACTCAAACTCAACATCCTTTAAATCAAATGGGTCATAGTGTTGCACCTCAATAAAACAATGCTTGCGCATTTTAATAACATAACACAAAGGCTCTGTGTATCTCTAACCAACAAGTTACTTACAATCAAGCTCCTCCACCATGAAGATATTAATCTTCTAATATACCTAAGGAGTATACAACCATAGGTGTGTCCTATGAGAGTTCTTTACAAACACTCTTGGCCAATGACCTTATTGTGTTACCCAAGGCCACACCATATGAATCCAAAGTCAAGCCAAAATGGTGGAATGAGAAACACACTTGTGCCTATCATCACAACTGGGGGTTCCTAACAAACAATTGCCTCACCCTTAAGGGGGTCATCAAAAAGTTAATAAATGATGGAACCATTGAACTAAATAATCTCAGCAATAATGAAGACCATATAACCTTTAAGAACCCCTTCATGGGTCATGAAAAGGGGGAGCCTTCCAAGACCAATCAAAACACATCTCCACAAACCAAGCTTAATAGTGCACACCACTATGATATTACCATTAGCATGATTTTTAGATTTGATGACACTGTAAATGTCATCCTAATTAAAGATAAAAATAAAAAATAGTCCTCAAACACTATCACACAAAGTCAAGCCTCCAAAATTATCCTACCAGGACCAATGGAAATACTAACCAAGTAGATCCAGGTTCCTCCATGTCCAAGTATAACTTGGTTAACCAATTGCTCAAGAATCTGGCTCACATCTCCATTTTTGAACTACTATGAATCTCCCTAGAGAATAAAGAGATACTCACTAAAGCCTTAGTTCCAAATGACCTACAAGTGAGTAGATTGCAAAACATGGTCAGTAATTTAGGTGCTCCTCACTGTGTGTCTTTTTCAGCGCAAGATGACATGTCTATCATACAGCCAAAAAATTATCCTTTGCAAATAGAAGTATTCATCCATAGGAAATGAGTTAAAAAGGCATTAGTTGATGGTGGGACTAGTCTGAATATATGCACACCTAGTTTAGTGAAAGCCCTTGGGTACACAGACGATGTTGTTGACCCAAGAAAAAAGACTACCATCAAGGCCTATGATGATGAAGAAAGCTCCTCCAAAGGCATGGTCATATTACCAATAAGAGTAGGGCTGGTCATGCAAGAAATTTTCTATCAAGTCTTAGACCTACAATTAACCTATAAAATCCTATTAGGAAGACCATGGATACATGACATGTAAGCCATTCCCTCCACCTATCAATAGTGCCTTAAATTTCCATACATGGGCTAGGAGATAACCATACCTAGAGATCAACACTTTGCCTAATATTGTAATGCAGTTGTCCCTCATAATAGAGAAGAAGCTAATACATTGACATATGTTAGTAGTCAGCTAATAGTTATGGGAACTTCACACTCAACTAACCAAATGAGCAACCACTTATCAACATCAACTAAGGGTAAAGACAAAGTGGCTTGTTCGGGTCCTTCCACTCCTTCACCACCATCATCATCAAAAGATCCCAAACAACTACACTACGAAGATATGGATAAATTGAGGAAGGAATTTGATAGAAAATGCAAGTTTTACCTAGAGGGTAGGTGAGTACTCGGTCTCACTATTTGATCCCCAACTTTCTTTGAGGTCTAATGGAAAATTTACTTCCACCAAACTAGATCATGCACATTTTTTCAAAGGAAGTGGCACACCTCCAAACCTAGTGGAAGATGCCAGTCAATAGAACATTGACATCTCCTCCCACCTACATGAGAACGGCTTTGATCTAATGAAAAGAATGGGATACACGAGAGATGGTCACTTAGGGAAAGGGAAAGGAATCATTGAACCTTTAATGGCAAAGTTTATATCCAATAAATCTAAAATAAGGGTAGGGTATTATGGACAAGACAAGGCACAAATGTCTTCTACCTTGGTGTGGTTACCCAAAGAAAAGGAAAATTATACCACGGTAATAATAGATGACATAAATATTAAATTTTCCCTCTGAAGTTCACATTTCGCAGAAGAATGATGCATAAATACCTCCAATAATGAAAATGATTATGATTCCACTAAGTGGGAATTTGAGTCACTATTTAAGGAATCTCTCCACAACAAAGAATGTGATGTTGTCTATATGCCTAGCCCTAATAGTTTGGCTATGCAAAGAACAAATCATAGTTCAAGATCCACTTCACCAAGAAATAGAATGCATCAGGGCTACTTAGAAGATGACAAACACATTGAAGGGTTTAACTTAAAAAGTTTATTCCTTGACTTCTTTCTAGTAGAAGTCAAAGATGATTACTATGAGCCTCTCGCAAGCTCTACTTTATCCAACACTCTAGAAGAAGTCCAAGTCATAGATCTGATAGATATAACGTATGAGCCATCTGATGATGTTATTTCTTTAAAGCTCGTCAAACCCTCCCCATGCTATGAATCACTTTCCCTAGTCGATCCCAACCTCATTAACTGGGATATAGCCAAACCTCATCACCTTCTTCATTTTGACATTGACTATGAAGTTTTCATTTACCTTAACACTATTGAACTATCTCATCAACAAAGAATAGAAGAAGAGCATATAGTCGGGTAGGGTATCAATAACCTTAGTCACACTAGAGTAGGGAAAGCATCCCACACCCTTATTGACCACCACCAAGTTGTGGCTAATCTTGATGAAAAAATGGAAACAAATAGAAGTGATGTATCGCAAGGTAAAAACCCAACTGTGGCACCCATGGATAGGGTAATTGATACGTTACTTGAATATTTTGAGTGACATTCTATTTTGATTAAGCCTATAGAACTGGTCAACATCGGTACAGAACAAGAACCAAAGCTTGTTTATTTGGCACAATCCTTGAGTCTAGAAAGAAGGACATCATTGATTGAATTCTTCAAAGAAAGACAAATAAATTTTGCATGGTCCTATGTAGACATGCCCAACCTAGATCCAACCTTAATCCTCCACCATTTGAATATCTCTCTGGAAGTTAAGCCAGTGAAACAAAAGCTTAGAAAGATGCATCCTCATATAGCCCTATTAGTGAAAGCAGAATTAGAAAAATTAATTAGTAACAACTTCATTCGGCCCCTAGCATATGCATCATGGATCTCCAACATTATTCCAATATCAAAGAAGAATGGCAGGATACACATATGTATCGACTTCTAGGATTTAACCAAAGAATGCCCTAAAGATGACTTTCCTCTCCCTAATATTGACACCATTGTTGATCTCATAGTAGGCCATTCCATGTTTTCACTTATGGATGGGTTCTTAGGATATAATAAAATCAAAATAGCACCAGAAGATCAAGAGAAAACAACTTTTACTTGTGCATGGAGCACATTTTGCTGGAATGTAATGCCTTTTGATGTAAAGAATGTTGGGGCCACCTATCAATGGACCATGACCACTATCTTTCATGATATGATGCATATCTTCATGAAAGAGTATGTGGATGACATTATTACTAAATCCCATAGTTAGGAAGAGCATCTTACCATACTGGCCAAAATATTCACCCGCCTAGAAGCATTTACGGTTAGACTCAATCCTAAGAAATGTGCTTTTGGCATCAAATCAGACAAGCTCCAAGGATATATTGTCTCAACTAAAGGGATAAAACTTGACCCTAAGAAGGTACAAGACATAATTAGTATGCAACCTCCAAAGAACTTGAATCAGTTATGCTCTCTTCAGGGTAGGCTTCAATAAGTGCGCTAGTTCATTTATTAGTTGGTAGAAAAGTGTATACATTTCACACACTTGCTACATAAAGAATAAAACTTTCACTGGGATGATTAATGTCAGAAGGCCTTTGAAACACTAAAAACCTATTTCATGAATATTCCTATGTTGGCACTTGCTTTTTCACAATAATCATTACTATTGTATATCTCTGTAATGGATAAGTTAATTGGAGCCCTCCCAGTGCAAGCAAATGACCAAGGGAAAGAATGAGCCATTTACTACATTAGTTTCACCTTAGTCAACTATGAGCTTAATTATTCCTTCATTGAAAAGGCTTACATGGCCATAGTTTTTTCTTCCCAAAAACTACATCATTATCTATTGATGCACAAAGTCTGGCTCATTTCCAAGATTGTTCCTCTCAAATACCTTCTCAGCAAGACAACATTTACAGATAGACTGGCTAAATGGGTAATGATCCTAAGTGAGTTTTACATTGAGTATGTTGATAGGAAGGCAATAAAAGGATAGGCCATTGCCAATAAATTTGTACATGCACCTATAGAAAGTTCCAATCCTATCTTAGTTGACTTCCTTGATATGCACATTCTTCAAGTAATGCTAGTAACGTGGAAATTTTAGTTTAATAGTTCATACACACACCATGGGTTCATCATGCCACTTAGTGTTAAAATCCCCAAATCTTACAAACTACTCTTCCCTTGCACCAACAACATGGATGAATATGAAGCTTTACTCTTGCGTCTCAAGCTAGCTTTAGAATGGAAATTGTTGGCTGTAGAAGTTTACGGAGATTCCCAGTTAGTCATCAATGAAGTTACAGATACTTATCAGACAAAAGATGAAAAATTGTCGCCTTATAAACATATAGTCGATGCACTTAAGGCATGTTTTGTTCACAATACCTTGGCCTCCTTACTTTAGCTCATGGAACAACACAAGTAGTATGAGTTCGTAGTGGAAGAGGTGGTTCAACCCACATTTACTCAACCTGATTCCCTTATCATTTTCCATCTAAACACCCCTGATTTCCATTGGTATGGTCCCATTATCAATTACCTCCATAATAAAACTATCTTGTCTAACCTCTCACATAACCAAAAACAAAATTTCATTCACCAAACCTCTCGTTACACCTTGGTGGCTAATACATTGTATATGAAAGGTCTTGACGGTACTTTTTTTAGGTGTCTCAAAAAGGATGAGTTTAGAGTCACTATGTAAGAATTCCATGCAGGAATTTGCAGGTCACACTCTAGGGGGTTCACATTAGCCAAGAAGATTACTAAGAGTTATTGCAACATCAATTTTTTGAAATAATTTTATTTCTTTAGTAATTGGATACTAACTAGTACAAAACATTGATTTCATAGACATTTCTAATTAAAAAGTGTGAGACCATATATAACGTAGCTAGAAAAAATTTATCAAGATCATATGTTTCCACAAAATTAATTTTTACATAGAAATACCCAAATTCAATCTTTCTGATAAGTTAGCCTGAAAGGTGAAACAATGTTGTTCTTTTACCCTAACACGATATCATAGCCTTGCATCTAAAGCTGCTCACTCTTGTTTGAAAAATTTGCTACTTTTGATGGATTTGAAGGATTCAGAGGCTTTTTTGGTTGGATATGTAGGGGAGCTTCTATTTGGACCACTTTGGGCGTAAATGCACCTCATAATTAGATCCGTGGTACATCAAATTTTTTTAGACCAAAGGCATCTAAACTCTTGGCACACACATTTTGGTGAAATTTTTTATAAAAATTTTCTTGTTGGTCTCAGATGGGTTTTGATAATTGAGTGTCAACACACTTAACCACTTTTCAAATAGAAGTTAAGTACACAATATATGTCAAGCTATAGTATGGGCCAAGCCAGAATTCGAATAGGTTTCAAGTGATCTCTAGGTGCCAAGCAATCTTCAAGTGCCGAGCAACCTTTAGGTAGTAAGTGAAGATCAAGTGCCTAGTGACTTTAGGTGCCAAGTGAACCATATGAGCCGAGTGATATACAGGTGTTGAGTCACAGTTGATGTTGAGTAAGCTAGAATGCACTAGGTGATGAGAAAACTAGAACCATAAATGTGTCGAGCATCAGTATTCTAGTATGTGTCAAGTAACACAGAATCAACATATGAGTTTATGCCTTCACAAAATTAGATGTAAATCATTTTTTAAGCTGACATGTAAGGATCTCGAAGGATATTAAAGATAAGAATGAATCTTTTATATTTCCCATGCAATCTACATGCAACCAATATGAAAAGTGCAAGGAATAGCAAGAAATAAAGATTCAATATGGATCATAGATCCATACCTAACCTTAAGTGTTTGTAATCTATTAAAAGGAGAACAAAAACCCATTGTATGTGTGGATCAATGTATGGGTAAACTATAGAAAAAATTAGAGGAAAGTGTGAAAGACTTAGAGGAATAGAGCAGCATTAAAGCATCCAATTATTGAAGATTAAAGCATCAGAACTTCAAAAGAGTGACATATTAGATCAGGCAAGGATCAAAGTGATAGAGTAGAATAAAGATCTGTATCATCAATTGAAGATTGTAAGTAGTTAGGTCAAAAGCTTTTCTAGTACTCTCTAGCAATTGTATTAGATAATGTAAATCCTACGTTGATAGGTTGGCTTAACAACTATGTTGGTTTAGTAGCCACATTGAAGATAATTAACAAGATTGTAAATCTTTTAAAAGGGTGACACTTCAAGTAAAGTGGTTGTAAATCCTTTAACCAGGTCATTATTGACATAGTGTAAAGCCTTTAATAGGGTGGGCCTTTAATAGGGTAGACCATTAGAAGTGGTCAAACATTATTGCTGTAGTAATTTTGTGGGTATCATCGCCACCCTAGTTTTACCTTCTCATTTTAGAGGGTTTCTAGGTTACTAAAATTTGGTGTTATGTGTCATTGATGCATGTGTTTACTTTATGGTTATTTGATATGTTTACAAGCATGCAGTTTACTTTTAGTTAAAAGTTTTAATGGATAAAATGTATTACTTCTGATTCACCCCCCCCCAGAAGTATTCTTCCCATTTGAATATTCCAATAATTGGTATCAGAGAAAGGTTCTCACAAGGAGAAGCCTAATAGCTTAGAGAAAATATCTTAAGATGGAAGTCCTCAAACTTGGGAAGATTATAGACAATCAGGTGATTGATGTACAACTCAACCTACACAACTTGGAGCAAGCCAGAGAAGAATTGAGAAAGTCCTTGAAGAGAAGGAAGGATATAGCCATAGCTGAAAATGACATACACTACAAGGAGATTGATACAACAAAAGTGTTTGCCAATGGAGAATCCAAAAAGTTTGATGCAGTAATAACAGAACTAATGGAGAAGAATAGAACTCAAGTAGAAGAAATTAGAATACTCAAGCTTGAACAAGAATCACAAGCCATAATGCTTTGTGAAGTGACTGAACAAAAGAAGAAAGCCATTGAAGATAAGGCTATGATAGAAGATGACAAGAGAAATCTTACCAATAGACTGGAGGAGAAGACAATTGACTTTGAAAGAATCTCAAACATGCAGCTTGACACCTTAAGCCAAATGATGAATGCTCATCATGAGCTAAATATGAAGGGAATTGAGATCTCCACCTTGAAGATACCGAAAAAAAACTACTAAATGATTTGAGAAGACAGAAGGAGATAGGAAAAATCTTCAACAAATGAAATGAAAGCATCAAGCACTTTGAGTAGCTACTAAAATCACCAAGATCTAATAATGACACATTAGGATTAGGTCTCACCAGTACTAAAGAAGGTCAATCATCAAAGACTGTTGAGCAAAGGAGTGACAAAGGTAAGAACTCTAAACCCACTTGTAATTTTTTTGGTAAAAAGGGACACACTGCTAATGTATGTAGGAGTAAGAAGAACAATTACTATGATAAGCCTAAGAATGCAAGATTTTGTCATAAGTGAAAAAAGAAAGGATATCAAGCACATGAATGTAGGACTAGGACTATCAGAACACCAATATTTGATGGTGACTACTACAAATGCAAAAAGTATGGACATAGAGCTTTTGACTATAGATCAAATCCTATGTGGACACCTAATTAGCCTATAAGGAGAAACAACCATGAACAAAACTATAAATAGGATTACGATACTAGGAAGAGCTATCATTACTACCAGGAGTATGGGCATGTTCCTAAAAATTGTATAAGAACACATTTCAAAGGGAACTACAATAGGTGGTTGAGCCAAACCACATGTTTTAGTTGCTTGAAGACTAGTCATATTAGTAGGTATTTCCCAACAAGGGCCAATGCACCCAAATCAAAGATTAGCAAAGGTAAAGAGAAAGTTGATGTGGAACACATTAGGGTAGAGGTGAATAGGACTTGGCAAAGAAGGGATGGAGCAAGCACATCCAATGGAGGGATCGCTTCACCCAAGACGTCAAGTGGTCACACCTCATCCAACTAAGCAAAGGATAGGTGTATGGGATTAATACACAAAGCTATATCATACATTAGTCCCAAGTCATACAAGTACTACAAAGAAAAAACCAGCATGAATAAAGATGCCAAGTCAAAACTTGAAATTTTTGCAATACTACAGAGTTGTCCTCAAATGTCGAGTAAATGTCAATGCAAGCCAAGTGAAATGGAAATCTAGTTGATGTTGAGTGAATGAAAAGAAATGGATGTTGAGTCAAGTTGAAACCTTCAAGAGCTGAGTTTACAGTTGTACGCATTATGCATTTAATGCTAGGTTTTAAAGGGTATAAGGTCAATTTTTGATCACTTTTATGCCATTCAAACACAGAGAAAAGACTAAAAGAGTGCAAAAGAGTCAAAGAGAAACCTTGAAGCCATTTGCATCAATTGCAACAATGATTCAGCATTTTATTCATCGATCTAAGGTATTCATCAGGTGTTGAGTTATGCAGTTTTTAAGATTTAAACTTTTGAAACCCTAGATCGATATAATGGCTTCTAGCTCTAAGAAATCCAAGTGAAAGGAAAGTCATGAGTTTCAATTGGTTAGTGATCAAATCAAACAACTAGAGTTTAGACCAATCCCTAAGGTTTCCTACACAAATGACCCATTCCACCCAAAGTTATTATGGTGCAAGATGTGAGAAAATGTTACAATTGCAAGATTAGTGTGATAGGAGACTTGAATTTTTTTTAAGTATATGATAAACTGTGTGACAAAAAAATATTGAAGGATGAATTCCAAATTTTTGAGTAAAAGGGTTGAACCCATGCCCTAGTTTTCCCCATAGATTTTAAAATAGAGTGGATAAGAATTGTTCTCAATAGAATACATAATGCTTGTTTGTGGCTGGAAGGAGGACCCATCAAAATAAAAAAAGAAGATAGTGCATAGGATTATAGGCTTTCCAACCCTAGATTAGCCCAAGACCCTACACAATGATTCTAAAGAAGCCATTGAAAAGAACACTGAGGCTAAATGGAATAAAAGGGGCATGACCATTGACACAATTATAGATCCCCTTCTGGACTTTGCTGTGAGAATCATTTCTCAGAAGTCTTATCAATCTAGTAGACTAGATAGTGTACCATATATTACTATGGATATAGCCTAAAAAATTGTGAAGAAAGGTCATACATATGATCTATCAGAATTGATCTTACAAAAAATCATCAAAAATCTTGGGGCAATCAGAAGATCCAAAGGTACTCAGTGCAAGTTTAGTGTAGTCCTTGTCTACATATTCTTCTATGTTTTGGAAGAATTTTCCTCAATTGGGAAAGTGAATTAGAATGAAAATAAATTTGAAATTACTCAAATCAATGAGTATATTGAAAAAATGAGTGACAACTTTGAAGCACAAATGACAAGCTATTTTGAGAATTTTAAGAAATCCATGAAACAAAGAGTGAGAATACTAGTTTCCTTAGTGGAACAATATGTCAATGACATCTACTTCTTAGTTGACATTGATTACACCTACATTCAAGTAGTGGTTCCAAGGGTGAGATGTCTAAGGTCATTGGGATATGAACTAGATGTGGATGAAGCATCAACAACAATCACTACATTCCTTGTAGAAGAAAGAGACAAAGCTCTGAAACCTTTTGGCACATATGATGTTGTAAAGCCTAAAGTTGAAATACAGTTGAAGACAACCTATGTAATTAAAAGGAAAGATAAACTAGTGAAAGAGGTAAAGAAGAAACTTGGTACCGAAATTGAAGGGACAACAAATGCTAAAGAGGAAGAAGAAAATGATTATGAAGAAAAAGAGAAAGGGAAAGGCCCTATGGAATTGACCCAAGGCTTAGGATAAGATAAGGAGGAAGGTGTTGAGGAAGAAGAAGCTAAGGAAACACCTACACAAGCTGAGTCAAAGAAGAGAAAGGTTAAAAATCAGCCTCCACCTCAGCCTAAAGTCAAGAACGTGACCAAGCCTACACAAGCCAAACCAAAGACACTTGAAACAAGAGCTACCATAAGGGCATCTACATAAAAGGCCAACAAAGAAAAAAAATAGAAGAAGAAGGCCACTAAATAGACTAGTAAAGTACAAAAGAAAAGAAGAAATTATGTAGAACAACTAGATTTTGATGAGGAGGAGAAGACTAAATTAGAGGATATTAGCCAATTCGGAGTGGTAAGTCATCCTCCCAAATCAGCCATAGATAAAATCTGTGATAATGTTAGGAAAATGCAAGTTTTACTGATTTGAAAAGTATTGATTTTAATAAGTTATGTAGAGAGGACCAAAACAAGATAGAGGAATCATTGTATGCCATGATGGAAGAGTTTAAGAACACACTTCTAGAGTTAGACAATACCATGCCTAGAGAATTGTATGAGATCATTGAAAACAAATGGCACTATTGTCTCAAGATGGAGAAGGAAATTAGAGAATCAACACTAGCACAAGTAATGCCTAATTTGACTAAAGGTTAAATAACTAAGGCTAACAAGAAACAATGTGGAAAATTTGCACCAAAAAATAGAGCCTTCAGTATTCTACAAAATAAAATTAAAGATGTAGTGAATAAGTCCACAAAATTGTGTAAGTCAATATACAAAATGACTAGTGACAAGGATGAAGAAGAAAATAAGGCTAAAGCTAGTGAGAAGGAAAAGGAAGCCAAAGTAGTGGAGGAGGATAAGAAAATAGAAGAGAAGGTAGAAGAGAAGAAAATAGAAAAAGGAGAAGAAGAGAGGAAAGGAGATGAAGAGAATAAAGGAAAAGAAGGGAAGAAAGAGGGAGAGGATAAGGAAAAAGGTGAGGAGGAAGCACAAAAGGGAGATGTAATGGAAATAATTGAGCAATAGCAACAAGAAGAACAAAGTTTGCAAGACACACAATTGTCACCCCCTAGCCCTCCTCATGTAACCATCACACCTGTAGACAGAATAACTATCAAGGATGTTACTTAAAAATCATGTTAGAACATCAATCCCTTAACTACAGATGATCTCAAGAAGATCATTCACCAATCAACCCTGCAGGCATAATTAAGCACAAATCCTGTATTGGTGAGTGTGGATGAGTTAAAAAAGGCTATAGCAGAACCAATAACAGACAAGATGAATCCACAAGAACCACCTTCTATCTCTATAGCTACTAGTACTCAAATTTTGATGCTTCCACCACCATCTCCAACAATTTAAACAATTGACACATTAAGAGTAGGTGACACCATTTAGAAGTTGAGTGTAGAAGAAGGGAAGGATACAATAGTAGGGCCAATAAGATAGATTGATACATTTGATCATATAGTACAACTCCAAGGTACACCCCAAGTAATTGTCATTGATCAAGGGAAATTTGACGAGGAAAAGGAGGATACATCAAAGGAAGTGGAGCAAGCCACTATTTAGACATTGGTAGAGCCACCAAAAATATGCACTCCTACATAAGTCCTTCAGAAGCTAAGTACTGATGTAATGCCATTACAAATCTCTACACTAGGCTTAAGCTCAACCAAAGTGACCAGGTTACTTCACTATGAAGACCCTAAGTTAGATGAGGACATTTTCATACCTATCTAAGACTCCAAAACAATCAGCATTGAGTAGATCACAGAGATGCAAGATGCATGAAATAGGAGAAAGAGGCAAGAAATACTCAAGAAGGAGTATAAACATCAGCAAGCTTTGCATGAGATTAAGGACATATTTATGGATACCTTTAGCTTGTAGTCACTAGATGAGTAAAATCCTATAATGGAACAATTATCAAATATTGTTGACCAGGTGACAAGTGAAGACTAGGAGACAAATGTGAAACTCATGGAATGGTTTGAAAGGAAGTTTCAAGGGAAGGTGAATGAGAAGATATCAAGTGATATAGCACTTACATAGGTAGAGCTCGCAAAGAAAATTGAAAAGTTAAAAGATATACTTGAGAATATCTTCTCATTCTAGAACATGTTGTGTGATTTCACATGTTTTACATAGCAGACCAGCCAACAGATATTGAGCTTGGAGAGAAATCTTAAGATTTTTAGCATGTAGCAACCCACTAATCCAACTCAAAGTGAGAAGTATTTTTCTCAATCACTTCACACTCAAAAGGAATTAGCTACAATAGCAAGTGAAGAGGCCAATATAAAGGCCAAATTGATGTCGATATAGTCCTTGATTACCCCACATTTGGAAGTACTCCATAAAAAGGAAGTCTATGCTGAAACTATTTTAACAAAATATCCTAATCTTTCTACATTAGATGGACTTGTACATCTTGCTGCAGAGACTACCATCCAACATAAGTCACTAAAAATTTCTTTGGAAAATTAGAATGCAGCTCTTAAGATGATAATGGAGGTCAACAATACATTTTTGGTGAAATATGGTATTACTCCATAGTACCCTTTGACATAACTCTCAAAAAAGTGGGACAAATAAAATGAAGGGGGAGATATAATGAAAGGGGAGAAATACTAAGTATTTTAGTGATTACATTATTTCATTCTTTTGGAGAATAAAGGGGAGATAAGAGATAAGACATAGTATGGGGGAGATACAATGTTTCTAGAATTGTAAGGAAGGTAACATAGGTACAGAATACAGGTAATTTAGTTATAGAGTACAGAAATAGGGAAAAGGCAAAGAGTATCAAATTCATCACAAAATTTTGGCTACAGGAATAGAAGTGGCAGATCAGCTCAGGGAGAGTTACAAGAATTTTGAGTTATATTATTCCTTACAAAATTTTGAACAAGGTTTAAAATATTTTCCAAGTAGAATGAATACTATACTCATGAGATCAAGCATAAAGCTTAGTTATGTGTTTTATGAGATCAAAGGGGGAGATTGTTGGTCTCAAATTGGTTTTGAAAATTGAGTGTCAACACACTTAACCACTTTTCATATAGAAGCCGAGTATGCTATATATGTCAAGCTATAGTATGTGCCAAGCCAGAATTCCAATAGATGCTAAGTGATCTTCAGGTGCCAAGCAATCTTCAAGTGTTGACCAACCTTCAAGTGTCGAGTAAAGATCAAGTACAGAATGACTTCAGGTTTCGAGTGAACCATATGAGTTGAGTGATATATAGTTGTCAAGTTACAGTTGATGCTAAGCAAGCCATAATGTAATAGGTGTCAAGCAAACTAGAATCATACATGTGTTGAGTATCAGTAATCCAATATGTGCTGAGTAATACAGATTCAACATATGAGTTTGTGCCTTCGCAAACTTAGATGTAAGCCATTGTTTGAGCTGACATGGAAGGATTTCAAAGGATATTAAAAATAAGAAAGAATATTTTATATTTCGTATGAAATCTACATGTAGCCAATCAGAAAAATGGAGAAGGCATGCAACCAATAAGAAAAGTGCAAGGAATAAGTAGGAAATAAAGATTCAATATCGATTGTAGATTCATACCTAAACCTAAGTCTTCATAATCTTTAAAAAGGAGGATGAAAACCCATTGTATGTGTAGATGAGAACAATGTATGGGTAAACTATAGTGAAAATTAGAGGATATATTAGATCAGAGTGATATATTAGATCAGACAAGGATCAGAGTGACAGAGTAGAATAAGGATCTGTATCAGTAATTGAAAATTGTAAGAGGCTAGGTAAAAAGTTTTTCTAATACTCTCTAGCAATTGTATTAGATAATGGAAATCCTATGTTGATAGGTTTTCTTAACAGCTATGTTTGTTTAGTAGCCACATTGAACATCCTTAATAGGATTGTAAATCCTTTAACACGGTTACATTTCAAGAAAAGTGTTCGTAAATCCTTTAACCAGGTCACTATTGACACAATGTAAAGCCTTTAATAGGGCAAGTTTTTAATAGGCTAGACCATCAGAAGTGATCAAACATTATTGCTGTAGTAATTTTTTGGGTATCATCCCCACCCTAGTTTTACCTTCTCATTTTGGAGGGTTTCTAGGTTACCAAATTTTGGTGTTATGTGTCATTGACGCATGTGCTTAGTTTATGGTTATTTGATATGTTTACATGCATGATATTTACTTTCGGTTAAAAGTTTTAGTGGATAAAATGTATTCTCAGAAGTATTCTTCCCATTTGATTATTCCAACATTTCTTTCACCATTGTTTTGTTTGAAATATTTTATTCCACCATATGCACTTGCAATTATATATATATATATATATATATATATATATATATATATATATATATATATATATATATATATATATATATATATATATATATATATATATATATATATATATATATATATATATATATATATATATATATATATATATGTATATTTATATTGATATATATTTTAACAAAAAAAGATAAAAATCTATAAATTTACTTTTCACCTCCTCCTCCTTCTGTAACCAAACCCTTGACCCCTGCAACCTTGCTTGATCATCGTGCTCTATGGCCTCCAAACCATGGCCTCCAAATGCAGCTAGTATAACCCTCAACCTCAAGTAGCTCAGTCTCCAAACAACTACTAGAAAACACTACCCAAGTGGAGCTGCTCCACCACTACGACTAGGCTTTTCTTCCCATGGCCAGATTATTTAATTGGTTCTGGACCTATGCTTTCTGGGGAGGTTGTTTTTTTAGTAACCAAGAGCTTTTCTAAGCAACCAAATTTTTTTCCCAAGGGGGTGGATATTTTGTGGCAACTAGATATTTTTTCCAGTGGGAGGATTTTTTCTGTTAACCAAAAATTTTTCTTGGGGAGGGGGATATTTTATGGGATCTAATATTTTTTTTGAAAGGGACTTTTTTCTATGACATGCTGATGTCATCATGACATCATCATAGGTGGGCCCACTACCACATAGATGCATTGTCATCATCCAGTCAGTGTCTTGTGAGCTGACACATGATTGCCATATTTTAGTAGTCATCTTTTTGCCACAATGGTCACAAGGCCATCAAATTTAGCAAAATGGCATACTGATGTCATTATGACATCATCACTACATCATCAATCTCCAAGCCTTTAGGTCCATTTTCAAACATACCATTGGTTTTTTTGCCATGACTTGAGCATACAAACTCCATTTTTGGCAAACAAAATATCACTAGAAAGTTTGTTCCAAGAGCTATCCATTGGTTCAATTTTTTAGGAATTTTGATTTAGTTTGACTGCTCATTTTTGTAGTCAAGCTCTAGGGTTCTATTTTCCACTCTTGTAGGCATAACATGCACATCCAAACTCCATTTTTCAAAGAAATTATATTGTAGGAAATTATGTTTTTTGTACTTTCCAATGATGTTTTTATTCCTTCACAATTCTTCTCTAGGTTAATCTCTCTTTTTTTTTTTGTGTCTTTGCAAACTAAGGGATAACTCGAGTATAATAAGTTTGAGGCTAATTTTTATCAGTTGTGATGCTTCATGATGGGCTATACTTTTTGCTGTACCAAATTTGTTTCCCAAGGGGGTGGATATTTTGTGGCAACTAGATATTTTTTCCAGTGGGAGGATTTTTTCTGTTAACCAAAAATTTTTCTTGGGGAGGGGGATATTTTATGGGATCTAATATTTTTTTTGAAAGGGACTTTTTTCTATGACATGTTGATGTCATCATGACATCATCATAGGTGGGCCCACTACCACATAGATGCATTGTCATCATCCAGTCAGTGTCTTGTGAGCTGACACATGATTGCCATATTTTAGTAGTCATTTTTTTGCCACAATGGTCACAAGGCCATCAAATTTAGCAAAATGGCATACTGATGTCATTATGACATCATCACTACATCATCAATCTCCAAGCCTTTAGGTCCATTTTCAAACATACCATTGGTTTTTTCGCCATGACTTGAGCATACAAACTCCATTTTTGGCAAACAAAATATCACTAGAAAGTTTGTTCCAAGAGCTATCCATTGGTTCAATTTTTTAGGAATTTTGATGTAGTTTGACTGCTCATTTTTGTAGTCAAGCTCTAGGGTTCTATTTTCCACTCTTGTAGGCATAACATGCGAATCCAAACTCCATTTTTCAAAGAAATTATATTGTAGGAAATTATGTTTTTTGTACTTTCCAGTGATGTTTTTATTCCTTCACAATTCTTCTCTAGGTTAATCTCTCTTTGTTTTTTTGTGTCTTTGAAAACTAAGGGATAACTCGAGTATAATAAGTTTGAGGCTAATTTTTATCAGTTGTGATGCTTCATGATGGGCTATACTTTTTGTTGTATATGCCTTATGTCATTTCTAATCTTTGATGACATCCCTTTTTTGTAAGCCTTTTTTGCAACTTGCACATAGATAAAGTGTCATGTTGGATCTATATTTTTCATTTTAATTGTTTTCCTTTGCATGCCTCCTAATTCGAGTAGTGTCATCTGAGGACATTCATGCAACTTACAATATTCTTGGGACCTAGAGGAAAATTTTGATAGATTGGCTAATTTTTCCATTCATTTTATGCTTTCAACTACTACTAACCTTAATCTTTGACTCAGTCGAGAGGGGGAGATCAGTGATGCCAAAGATATGGATAATACTCACTTTCTCAATAGCTTCCTAGTGGATAATTGGTTTTGGATCTTGTTATAGAATCTAAAAAATAAGAAGAAGGAGAGTTAGCTCTTTGTCCCCTATCTTTAATTTTTTGGTGCTTTATGTTTATAGCCTTTTATTTGGCCCACATGGCTCATTTTGTGAAAAATTACTAGATTTTGTTTATGCACAAAAACTTAAGTTGAGCTATGTTTAATTGTAAGTATTAGAATTGATTAAGAGGTTATTATATTATTTTTACATATGGTAACATTTTATCTTGGGAGTTTCTTATATTGAGAAAGGCAGTTAGTTAATCAAATGGTTATGACTTCCTCCTTATTTTCAGCCTTATTCTTTCATCTTTGCATCAACCCCCATTTTGACTTCTTTTTAATATAAAAAAATTCAATTATGCAAAATACTTACTATAATATCTCCTTGATCATGTTATAAATGCTTTAGAATAATTGAGGGGGGCTGAATCAGTTATTCAAGGTCCAAATGTCCTTTTCAAACTTTTCATCAAGTAGAGTGTGCCTATCATACTATTCATTCATCCAAGCTTAAAACATTCCTATTTAGAAAGTTACTATGAATTAGCATGCAAGCATAACACGTGAAAAGATCAACACATAACATAGTGATTTATGTGGAAACCCAATTTGAAAAAAAACTACTAGTAACATGCTACTCAATTTTCACTCTTTTGAAGTGATGCCTTGTGAAAGGCCTACCATGTTAAAGGCTACAACACACTATTAAATGTGACCTAGTTAAAGGATTTAACCACCCTATTAGAAGAAGTGGGCCTAGTTAGAGGACTTTAGAACATTCAGTTGTAATGCCACCCTATTAAAGGATTTAAAAATGACTATTAAACCAACCTAACTCCATAGGATTTTACCCTAACTGATACAATTGCTAGAGAGTAACAATAAAGGGTTTTGACCTAATCACAACATACAACTTCACTTGTAGATTTTAGATCACTTCCTCAGTTCTTCATAATTTACCTCACTTTTAGTCTTTGCAGCTCTAACAACTTGCGCTCTTTTCAAGAATTTTCTCCCTAAGTCTTAATGCTCAATGTACCAGTGCAATCCTCTATTTTTGACCACTTATTAAAATAGAGTCTTTCTGATTTGTTTATCCTTCTTCTTGATGCCTTCTTGTAAGAATTTGCTTAAGGGAAAAATTTACCTAGGAACTAAGAATTCAAACACAAGTACAAATATAGACCAAAAATAGATATGATCAATTAATTCGAATATGCCCTAATACATTGCTCTATTCAGTATGTGATCTAATGTGCAAACACACTTGGAGTGCCTATATATAAAGGCCTCTTAGGAAGCACCTAGAATGTCTCTAGAAAGAACCAGGAGATAAGATACATATCATGACAACTAAGCACATGCCTTATCTAACATTCTAGATCAGTGGATAAGATTAAGAAGGTTGTAGACACCATGTGTTTAATTAGTGTGTTAACTCCTATGTTGTAGACAACATGTGCATAAAAGAGTTGTGGACCCTTGTGGTTAATAATAAAATAATGCATTAACCTAACTAAACTTAAGTAAGTGTAAATAGTAAATACTTATTTACACCAACACCCCCCCTTAAGTGAAACTTAGGGGAATGCCTTTAAGCTTACAAAAACTAGGATGCAATGCATGATGGGTCCTAGCTACTAGGCCATGTTAGGTACCCATGTACATAATGAAATGCAATCTCTCATAAAGTGAGGAAAGAGGGAAAACCTCAAGGGAAAAACCCTCCCCCAAAAAGAGAGATGAATGAGGATGCATGGATGGATGGAGTAATCAAGACCTCCCCATTATGACATACATCTAGTATATACAAGAGAAAAATGGAGAAGGAAAAAACCCCCTAAGAGGAAAAAGACCCCCCAAAAAAGGAGAAGAAAGAGGTGAGCTAGTCCCCCACTTTAAAAGTAGTGTGTGAATCAGTGAGTAATGCTCTGATGTAGAAGTTGATAAAATACCATAGAATGATGTTCCTCCCCTTTGGAAGAAAAAAAAGAAAGGGTACCTATGAGATGCATTCATTGCATGGAGAAGGAATCTCTAAGATGAAAAATGTCTCTAAAACCTGTTCAAAAGTCCCTATGTCGATACTAATGATGGTTTTGTCCAAAATTGTTGAAGAGAAAATTAGATAAACAAAAGAGTTATGTAGAACCTACTTCAAGAAACCAACTATCTTATCAAATGTGAAAGAGATCTCCTACAGATGTTGTACATAATAATCCACAATCACGCCAACCTAAAAAGATTGATCGTGTAGAGAATGGACTTGAAAGTTAGAGTGGACCCTCACAACAACTGTAGAAGAATCCTCAGTAAACAGAAGCAATAGATCATCATAAAAGTCTTCCATAACCATTGATTATGACTCCAAGAAAAGAGCTAAAATGTTTGGCAAAATTTCATCACCTAGAAGACCATGTGTACCTTGCAGTGCTAAAGTGCATGAATCTATCACTATAGAAAAGGATGGATTATCAACCTCAAAAATAAGATGAATGTCATCAAGAATGTCTCCTACATCTTCAATGTGAGACACTATGAACATATGTGTAATGTTTGAAAGGAATTATTCACATGAAGGTAGAGTAGGAAGACATAAAGTATCTTGTTGCACTGAATCTGAAGCATCTAAGGCTAGAACTAGATCTATAGGAGCAATAGTAGTTTGAGGTTTGATCTCATTTGAAGAGGGTGTAACAAAAACTAGAGATAGGATATCTTCTACAAATGAAGGAATGCTTGGATCTCCATTCTTCTTCCAAAAATACATCCAATAATCATGTGGTGGCCATATCTTGACAATCAACTTA
This sequence comes from Cupressus sempervirens, assembly GCA_028749045.1. Taxonomy (NCBI): domain Eukaryota; kingdom Viridiplantae; phylum Streptophyta; class Pinopsida; order Cupressales; family Cupressaceae; genus Cupressus; species Cupressus sempervirens. The sequence goes on from CM053790.1 coordinate 98,298,597, forward strand.
TGACGATCAAAATGAGAGAGACTTTTAAGAATCATTATGATCAATCTATCTTGAGGTTATGGACATTTATCAATGATCAAGTCATTTGAACATAAATAAGGAAATACTTCCTTATGCTCTCTTCTTAGATGATGAATAAGTTTATCACACCATGTGTAATAGTTACACTTTGTCAACTTGGGTCTAATGCCATACCAAAAAGTGGGACAATACTCCTCTTCCATGATGGACTAATTAGTGAAGCCTCCAAGAAATGGAAAAGAGAAATCAAAGAACCCCCCCTATTGTGTGATTTAGGCACTTGATAGCCACTTGTCAATTTATGGTCTACTTCTAAAAGTAGTATTTTTGTCTATAGAACCTATAATATAATTCTAGATCTGGAAAGTAGACAAAAAAATATGCACTTTCAAAAAAAAGAGAACCTAATTTAGAGTCTAGATGAGTCTGTACTAAGCATTTTAAGTGGCAAAAAATGGGATTTTGGAGTTGTAGACAAATTAAAAAATAGAGATCTCAAAAAAACTATACCATTGTGTAGATCATGAAATTCTACCCCAAAAATTAATAAAAATCACTCGTAAAAAGGAGTTTGTATGAGGGAGATATCGTTGTTTGAAAATCATTGCTACTATTATTTTTTCTGAATTGTCATTGCACCTCACAAAATCAAATGGCTCTAGATTTTGCTTTAGATGTCCGATTTGGATGAAATGAAATCTGATCTAGGGGTTTTTGGACCTTCTAAATGTGATGCAAATATCAAATTTGCACCAGCAAGCTTCAAACTTCACCTGCAAAAAGTCTCTCCTATGGCCCTATGGCCAAAAAAATTCTGAAAAATAATGCAAATCTAAAAAAATAGCAGAGATACAAATGAAAAAAGTTGCAGATCTAAAAATTAAATGTATACAGCTGAAATGATCATACCAATGCTACAAATCGGTCCTTTGGGTGGCGGTTTGCAAAAAAAATTGCCTCACAATTGACTTTGGCTAAAGATAGGCAACTTTATAGCCAATTTTCACTAAATTAGTGTTTCAAACATAATGGAGAGGTTAGATCTGATGTTGGACACTCGCAATTTTTGTGATACTCTAGAGTCGAGTTGTAGTGCTAAAGCAAGATGATGGTCTAAAATGACTTTGTGAAGAGGAATTCTCCAAGAGCTCTGATACCGTGTAAGAATTTGCCTAAGGGAAAAATTAACCTAGGAACTAAGAATTCAAACACAAGTACAATTTTAGACCAAAAATGGATATGATCAATTAATCAAAGTATGTCCTAATACATTGCTCTATTCAGTATGTGATGTGATGTGTAAACACACTAGGGGTGCCTGTATATAAAGGCCTCTCAAGAAGCATCTAGAATGTCTCTAGAAAGAAGCAAGAGATAAGATCAGTATCATGACAACTAAGCACATGATTTATCCAATATTCTAGATGAGTGGATAAGATTAAGAAGGTTGTAGACATCATGTGCTTAATTAGTGTGCTAACTCTCGTATTGTAGAAAACATGTGCATAAAAGAGGTGCAGACCCCTATGTTATCAACATGACAACTCACAAGAGTGCACATACTCCTAGGTGGCTAATAATAAAATAATGCATTAACCTAAGTAATCTTAAGTAAGTTTAAATAATAAATACATTTTAAAACCAACACTTCTCTTTGATACCCTTCAGTCACTTCGTAATTTGGTACGCTAGCAATTCTTGCTTCTTGGTCTTTGAATCCTTAAATAGAAGTCTAAAATTTTATTTTCCTACTTGATTCTTCCATTCTTTAATTTTAGTTTGAATGGATTAGGTAGGATTTATTGAATCTAATGCACATTTTGTTCCTTCTAGAAATATCTTGAAGAATCCTCTTGAATTCACTTAAGAATAGTTTACATAGAATTATGTGCCACCAACTCATCATCCTTATCCTTGAACTAGTTCATAAAATTCAAGGTAGCAACTCTCTCAGCTTAGATCTAGTGAATCTTTGACTTTTAAATAATGTAGTAGCTCAGCACTATTGAAATTCTAGTGCTTGGCACATATTATGTTACTCGAGATCAACTACATTTTACTAATGCTCGGTACCTATTGTGGATTCACTTGGCATCCACTAAGATGTTTTGATAGTCTGCACTTATTACTTTTCTCAGCACCTAAACACACTCAGCTCCTTCTGTATCACTTGGCACATAATAGATTTCCCATTTTCCTGGCTCTAACTAAAAAATTTCTCAGCCTAAAATAGCTTGCTCAACACTTACTAATGAACTTAGTTTAAGCTTTTCAATCAACCTTGTTCCAACTTATACTTCTAGTGTTTCTAAGTGTGGCCAACCTTTGTATCTTTGAGTATGTTATCAATGCATCATTTAACCATTGTCTTGGTTGATCCTTGCTCTTCATTTCAAAACCATAACTCAACCTTTCCCTTAGGTGCTCTTGTTACATCTTGTTGATTAAATCCTCTTCATCAATCAATCAACTAAGTGATAGTACTTGGATCTTATAAGTAGTTGTCATTCTTTCAAATAGAAAGTTTGACATTAATGACAAAACAATGATTGAAAACATTCTTTATCAACAATCTCCCTCTTTGAATTAATCTTCTTCTCACATTGATCTTTTGAATCAGATTTCCAACAGATCATACTTTTTTGAAATGGTCTTTTCCCTCTTTTGAGAAGATTTCATTAGAGTGTAATAATATATTTATATGATGAGAAAATAAGACATAAGAAATTGACATAAATAATGGTCAAAGTTACATTATCCTACTTAATTGATATTTTATAAATAAATAAAAATTATTTACCAAAAAAATTTGAAGGATATATATTCAATAAATAAATATATATAGTGTTGTTACTTTAAGAAAAGAGACCAAACTCATTTTTGGATTATCAATAATGTGAGGCGTTATTTTCCAAGACCAACAAAGAGAGATTGAGAGGGTAGAAAAAGAAGAACATTTTCTTCAAATCTACTATCAAGACATGGAATGAACTTACTCATTACAAAACCTTAGAAGAACATCTTGAAGGTGACTAAGACTAACACTTAAAGTATCATGGTATGGTGGTAGTGGTGGACTACATTATGCAACACCATGCAGATTTTGAGCCTTTCTTTTTTTAAAGAGATGAAATGGATTTTGAAGAATGCTTCATCAAAATGATAGAAGAAAGTCTAAAGGGGTCTATTTTATAGTAGAAGGGAAGAGAAAAACAATAATGATGAGATTTATCGATCAAAATGTTATTGTGCACTCAAAATATTATAAGAAAATTTTCTATGTCAATAGTACAAAAACATCATCTAAAATGTGTAACGCTATCAACATAACCCTTGCACCCTTCAAAGATGCAAATGCTAATTGTACTTTTGCAAAATGTAATCTTGCTCTTCTTAGCTATGGTTACTATCACATAGTACATATTAGGCAACAAGACATATGTTCCTAATGAGGAATATATATTCAAAGAAGGTAATGAGCCATTGGTTCAAATCATTGGCTATTACTCACAATAATAAAGATTGTTGTTTTTTCACTAGATCTTAAAAATAGAGTTTCTCTTTTAACAAATTTTTAATCCTTAAAATAGTCCAACTCTTCAATTCACATTTTTAAAAACCCATTTCATTCTATCCTAGTCATAGTATTCTAGGGTCCAATACACATATAATCAATTCATTTTTACAAAAGAGATCTCTTTGTGATCAAATAAAAATTTATGAAAATTATAGATTGGGTATTTTAATTATGAAATTGAACTAGGAAAAAATAGTATGGAATTAAATAGAAGCAATTCCTATATCTTATTTAAGAAATACCATGTATGAATGAACAACTCATCAATTAATACCAATTATCTTACCAAAAAAAAATCTTGTCTATATATAATCAAAAAGAAACTTTTGAGGGTTCTTGTGAATGCTAAACAAGATCAATATTATAATAATGTCTATGAGTTTGTGGTGGTGCAGGCAGTCTCAGATCATGTAGTATTGAATTCTTGTTGTTAATTGGTTTTAATTCATACATGCAAAAATTGCATTTCAATGATTATATACCTTATGATGTAGGCTAGTTCGCATACTATTGTCTCATCATGAATACATGGCCTCATCATGAAAAGATGGCAATAAAATGTGAGCCACTATATGTTGAAACCTTTCTAGGGAAATTTTAAGGCCGAATAGAGCAAGATTCCATTTGTAGTGGCTATTGTTCATGTTTTTGCCCTATGCCTTCATGAACATATTCTACTATGAATTACTAATTTTGTATGCAAATTAGGATTTGGTCTTATCAAATATTGGTCAACCCTAAGAAAGAAACCTATCTTAAATAAAATTTGTGCCCTAAATGAGTGCTTTAGGTCATAAGATTATCACCTCTTAATTGAGCAAGAGAAAATAACTTGAAAAAAGGTATAATTTGTCAGAATCCTTAAAGATTTTTGTTTTGACTCCATAATTCCCCAAAAAATCCCACATCGTAAGATCTTTTGAGATCTACAGTGGTCAATATGTCACATTTGGAAAACAAGAGAGTTTTGCTAGTAGTGACATGGTGACCTCCCGCCAAAGTAAAACACAACAGGCCTAAAAGTGTATATGTTGTTGGTGTTGGTGTAACTAGGTATTTACTATTTCCACTTTACTTAAGTTTACTTAGGTTAGTGCATTATTTAATTATTTAATTTTATGAGACCCTTAGGAGTTTATCTACTTTCATGAGTTGTCATGTTGACAACACAGATTTATGAAACTCTATTTTAGCACATGGTGTCTACAACACTACACTTTGCATCATTCACTAATTTTTCATGTAGACAACACAATTATTTGCACTCCTAATTTAGCACATGTTGTCTACAACATTGATTTGAATGCTACACCATTGTAGGCTTATCCTCTCATCATCACACTTACTTTCATGCTTAATGGAGGATAACCCATATCTGGTGGACATGTGCCTGGTTGTATGACTTATCATGATGCTGATTCTGAGGCATTCTAGATGCATTTGAGAGGCCTTTATATACATGCATTCCTACTATACTTGTACATTGTATTGAATACTATACAGTTATTTTAATCATACTTTGGTCTATTGTGTGCTTGTGTTTGAGTTCCTTGGTCTTCGATGAATTCTACCCTAAGGAAAATTGTTACACGGTATAAGAGATGAGGGAGATACTCATCACATAGTCATTGAAAACCTCATTGCTTCATCTCTTGAAGGGACTTGATTCAGATCTAGAGCATCTATAGTAATTGGGAGTGTCTAGAGCCAAAATAGACTTTGCCATTGCATCTAGAGAAAAGATTCAGTGAAGATCGACTATAAATACACTTACCTTAGGCCATAGTCAATCGTGAGGCAATTTCTTTTGGAAATCAAAAACCAAATGTCCAAATTGCAAAGTTGGGTACGGTCTTCTATTGATCTACTAATTTATTTTTCAATCTATTTTTCTCTATATCTTTTGGAAGATTTTTTTTGAACTATTAGTCTAGTTGGGCATTTAGGTAGAGAAATTTTCTTTTGCACAAGCACTCGGTAGTCACACCCCAGCCCTGTGTAGAGTAGAATATTCTTTTTTAATTCATGTCTATAAACTCTGCATATTCTAGCAAGAAAGTCTTGGCAACCATCAAATCGGTAGTAACCAAAATTTCCATTTTTGGCAGCGCACATTTGAAATCGGTGAGCCCAAATTTAGTTAGTGGTCATGGCTCCATATTCGTGGGCACCCTTCTTTTTATATGATCTACGGGTTTTATTTTTAATAGTGTAGAGTTTGTCCACACATTGCATGTGGGACAAAACCCACAAAGATTCGATGGATTTCTAACGACTGGAAAATAGAATCCACCATCACTGTGAGAAAGGACTTTGGCCTGGCCACTACCCTCGAATCATTTAAAAACTCAGACCATTTTTAAAAATAATCTGGCACCCTGCAAATACAATTTGTCTTACCTCCAATAGCAACATACATTGTGCCATGCAGCATCAATATAGTGTGCCTCATGACTCACAAAATCCATTTCAATAGGCCACCTATCATACATAACACCGAAGACACTTCAAATTCCTTGCACAACCTATCACACCCTGTGCCAACTTAGAATGCCACGTAGAGCACTAATTTACTATACAATAAGTGCCCCATGTACATCCAGTCAGTGATTATGTAGTAGAAACATGTTAGAAAACCAACCATACCCTGCATAGTTGGCCACCTACCATACATCCAGTCAATAGACACGTCAAATCTAGCCATACAAATATGTACAAGTCTATACCACTGACATCATCAGCCATATGGGTGATGTCATTGCCATGTCAGTAGAGGCATGCATTTTTGCTGACATTACCAAAGTACTATCCTAAATTTGGTGGTCGTTTGACTATCATTCTAGGAAAAATTTGATCTGCTACGACTGTCATTCATTTGATCATCAAATTTATTATAGCTTTTTCCTCTCCACATGCGTCTTTAGATTTAGTTTTGATTTAGCAGACCGACATTGAGAGGTCATAACTTGGTCATACGAACTCCAAATCAAGTGTGATTTTTTAAATTTTGGGTATAATTTCTTAAATTTTAAGTCCTATAGCTATTTTTTGGTTTTGGTGCATGAATTTGGAATAAATAGCATTTTTTGGTGACTGTACCTATTTAATCCAACATTTTGCAACTTCAAATGCATCGTATAGGCTCATCTGGACTCCTTTTTAGGTTTTATTTTTTTTGAAAGTGTATTTTCTTTTATCTACCTTTTAGATCTATAGTCAAATTTTAGTCTTGTGTGGACAAGAATACCACTTTTAGAGATAGGTCCTATTTTGCATTGTATTGCTTCATAATTGTTGTATTTTTGAGCTACATTGTAAAGGTCTAGATTTGTACTCTATACTGAGGTTGCAATTAGAAAAATTAGAAAGCCCACTTTGTCCATTTTGACAAGTGGCCTATTGTAAACTCACTATATATACAGTGCCAAAATCATTCATTTTGGGGGGGTTTTTTTGATTGAGTGAAAAGTAGAGGTGTGGGGGTGTGTACTATGTATTGTGTCTCCTTGATCTTGTGTTCTTGCATTATGGGTTCTTGTTGACTCATTCAAATGCACAAAGTAAACTGTGGCATGAGAGATTTGGAAATCTCAATTATTGCTACCTTTAGCAACTCAGCAACAAGGATATGGTCATTGGTCTACCTCAAGTCAAATATTTAGAGGGTGTATGTCTAGGTTGTGAACTAAGCAAGCATCCTGAAGAGAAATACGACACGGGGAAGTCTTGGAAGGAAACTACTATTCTTGAATTGATTCATAGTGATGTAGATAACCCATTTCAAGTACCATCATTTGGTAAGGCCTGCTATGTTCTCACATTTATTGATTACTTTTCACAGTACACTTGGGTCTTTTTTCTTTCTCATAAGTGTGGAATATTTGATAACTTCATCACCTTCAAAGCTCAAGTTGAGACAAAACCAGGAAAGCCATCAAGATCCTAAGAACAAATAATGGTAGAGAATTTGTCAACTCCAAGCTTATATACTTTTGCACACATGAGGTTATAGATCCTCAACATTTAGTTGCATAAATTCTATAGTAGAATGGTGTTGCTGAAAGAAAGAATAATACGCTTAAGGAAATGACCACTTGTATGCTTCAACACAAGTCTCTAGATCAAGCGTTTTGGGTAGAATCCACGTATTGTGCCTACTACATCCAAAAAAGAAGTCTCCATTAGGCCTTAGATGGAATATCGCCTTTTGAGGTATTGGGTGGCAGAAAACCAGGAGTCAAGCATTTCAAAGTTTTTGGTTGTCCAACATTGGCAAGAATAGCTCCACAAAAGTGAAAGACATTAGAGCCACAAAGAAAACCATGCATATTTGTTGGATATACTAACCATCTCAAGACATACAAATTAATGGATCCAGAGACTCATTAAATCTTTTATGAGAGGAGTGTTCACTTTAAAGAAACATGTGCAAGTTTGGCTTCTTCAACTCCTCCTTCTTCCTCCTTCATGGATAGAGATCATAGTGATGATAGTGACTCAGAAGATGAGATTCCTCCAATGTACCCCACCATCACAAGGTCAAAAAATAGTTGAGGACATTCCTTCTTCTTCCACTAAACCTTGTCAAGCACAACACGCCCTTGATGCAGTAGGTTCACTGCTGGAAAATCCTTTAGACACTTAGAGGAAAAGGTCATGACACAAGTCATTTCCACATGCATATATAGCCATTGATTCAAATCCATAGTCATTTAAGGAAGCATCAGGGATTCTAGAGTGGGACAAGGCTATGGATGAAGAATGTAATTATTTAATGAAAAATAACACTTGGGACTTAGTTCCCCTCCCTAAGGGAAGAAAGGTGGTTTGATGTAAGTGGATATATCAAACCAAATTTGTGGTGGATGGAATTGTGGATAAGCATAGGGCCAGACTAGTTGCCAAAGGTGTCTCATAGGTTCTAGGTATTGAATATATAGAGACCTTTGCATATGTTGCCAAAATGAATTCCATTTGCCTAACAATAGCTTTTGCAATAGCTCATGGTTGGGTTGTACACTAGATGGATGTTAAGAGCACTTTTTGGAATGGTGATCTTCATGAGGAGATTTATATGGAGAAGCCATAGGAGTTTGTATAGGATTCTACTATGGTTTATAGATTGAAGAAGTCTATTTATGGTCTTAAGCAAACTCCTCAAGCTTGGTATGCCAAAATGGATTCCATCCTACTCTCAGTAGGTTTCACCAGTTGTCATTTTGATTCAAATATCTACATTCTTTAGAAGGATGACTCATAATTGATATTATTGCTTTATGTAGATGACTTGATCATTATAGGGAGTACTTCATCCATCATTTCTAGTGTCAAGACCTCTCTACAGGACATATTTTCTATGACAAACTTGGGTTTGCTACATTAATTCCTTTGCATTGAGATCACATAGTCTTTAGCAAGGATCACACTTTGACAACTCAAGTATGCTCCTGACTTGCTTTCTCAATTTCACATGAGTGACTAAAAGCTTGCTTCTACTCCCTCTCTATCAAGTGTCAAGTTAGAGGCTACGTGTAACACTCCACTTATTGATGTTACATTATACAAAGAGTTATTTGGGAGCCTTATCTACTTGACACATACATGCCCTAATATTGCTTTTGTAGTTGGCATGGTTTCATACTTTATGCAAGAACCACATAAGCTTCATTAATAGGCCATGAAGGATATTTTACACTACATAAAGGGTACACATACACATGGAATACATTATGAAATAGGTATAGGATTTCATCTTGTTTGATACATAGACTCAAACTATGTAGAGGACCTTGATTGTCACAAGTCTACTTCAATTTATATATTTCACCTTGGTTCTAGGCCTATTTTTTGGCAAAGAAGCAAGATAATGTTGCTCTTTCTTCCAAAGAGGTTAAGTATTGAAGATTTGTTAATGAAGTTATAGAGTCTCTTTGGTCATATCCTAGAGGTGTTTAGATTTCAGTTATTCATTGTAACAATTAGAGTTCCATTGAGATCTCTAAGCATCCAATTAAGCATCAATGGACAAAGCACATCGAGGTTCATCTACACTACATTAGAGAGCTTATAAATGAGCATATCATTGTACTACAATATTGTCCTATATCAGAGCAGGTCACTGATATCTTGACCAAACCCTTTACTAAGGTCAAGTATATTCATTTATCAGATCTTTTCGGAGTGCAGGATGTAGCAGAAAGGGGATTTCCTTGACTTCTCTCTTCTTTCTTCTGGGAGGGATCCTTTCCTCATCTGAGGTGTTCTTCTCTCCCATATTCTTTTTTATACTCATCTCTCTTTTTGGAGGAGGGTTTTTCCCATGAGGTTTTCCCTCTTTCTCCACTTTATGAGAGATTACATTGCATCTTAGTATATAAAGAATTTCTTTATACATGGGTACCTAACATGGCCCCATAGTTGAGACCCATCATGCATTTTTGAGCTTAAGTGCATTCCCCTAAGTTGCACTTAAAGGGGGGGGGGGGGGGGGGGGCAGGGGGGTGTTGTTGTAAATATGTATTTACTATTTATACTTTACTTAAGTTTACTTAGGTTAGTTAATTATTTTATTATTTATTTTTATGAGACACTTAGGGGTTTGTGTACTTTCATGAGTTGTTATGTTGACAACACAGAAGTACACAACTCTATTTTAGTACATGGTGTCTACAACACTAGAGTTTGCATCATTCACTGAGTTTTCATGTAGAAAACACAATTATTTGTACCCCTAATTTATCACATGTTGTCTACAACACTAATTTCCATGCAACACCATTCTAGGCTTATCATTTAATCATCACACTTACTTTCATGTTTCTTGGAGGATAAGCCATATCTAGTGGACATGTGCCTAGTTGTATGACTTATCATGATGCTGATTCCAAGACATTCTAGATGCATCTCAAAGGCCTTTATATATAGGCACTCCTAGTGTACTTATACATTATATTGAATATTATATAGTTATTCTAATCATACTCTAGTCTATTTTGTGCTTGTGTTTGAGTTCCTTGGTCTCAAATGAATTCTTCCCTAAGGAAAATTCTTATAGTCAGGATCTTCCCTATCATAAATGAGTTCCACCAGTGTGGTGGGTTGTTAGATGTGTCAAGAATAGTAAAGGAGGACCCAAAATAAGAATGTGTTATCTTTCTCTTCACGATGATAGTTTTCTATAGAAAAAAGGAGGTCTCTATGTCTCAACTAGGAAATTCATCATTTTGGCTAGTAATGACATAACTCCTTCCTAAAAAAATAAAATTTTAGAATCAACATGTAGGATGGGCACCGTAAAGTGTTTCATCTTTAGTGAAGCTATGTGATCATTATGAAATTTCAAGAGTATTGAATACAATAACAATAATGGGAATGTGCATATTTCATATAGCCAAATTCTTTCAAAGAATATGGTGGTCGCTATGTCATGACTGAAAAACTCTTGTTTCACACCAGTAACGACAAACTACCTTCCCATGAAAACAAAAGACAGTGGAACCTGAGTTTAAAAGGAAATGCCAAAAGTTTTGAATATCTTACCACCATGTAAAAATGATGTCATATCATGAGCTATGTGGATTCACTCTTAGAAGTAGGACACATGTTGTTTGTACACAATTAGATCAAAGATACATCAAAAGTGGATGTCAAGTTGCTATAACAAGTTGCTTGATCTTTAGTGGTAGTGATGTGGTGACCAAAGGGGAAATAAAAGGACCCACTAAAGTTTCTTCCATAGTTTCTTTAAAGCACTTATGAAGTACATATCATTAGATCAGGGAAGAATCAATGATGGTCAGTATGTTGCATGCAAAAGTTGCTTCAGGTTTATGCATAGAGACATAGCAAGAGTACGACACATGTTCGTGATCACCAATGGGTCCAGAGAAAGTTCCTAGTAGAAGCGACAAAGACTTACATGGAGATATTTTATTGGGTTGACTGCCAACTTGGGAAGTGGAAAATGAGTCATCCACAATTTTGTTCATAGATCGTTGGATTTTTTGGAATCGCTAGTGTGCTTTAAAAATAGAAGGTGATGCCACCCTATTTTCTCCTTACGATTCATTTATGAAGATGAAGGCTCCCAATGAAAACTAGGAAAGAGAGTATATTGAAAAGATTTTGTAATTTCTTCTCTATACCTAAAAATTTTAGACTTTCAAAGAGCTCAGAGCCATTGAGGAATAAAGGGGAAACAAAAGGACCCATTATAGTTGCTTCCATAGTTGCTTTAAAGCACTTGTGAAATACATATCATTAGATCAGGGAAGAATCAACGATGGTCACTATGTTGCACGCAAAAGTTGCTTGAGGTTTATGTGTAGAGACATAGTGAGAGTGCAACACATGTTCATGAGTGCCAATGGGTCTGTTGGTGCTCAAAATTGCACGGTCAATTTTGAGTACCTTTGAGAAAATTGAGCCCTATAAAAGCTTTTGATGCACATGTACCTGGCTATCAAGTTGAGGCCCCTAAGGTGTTTAATGTTTCTAACACCATGAATTTAGCCTATCTAAGTGTTCCATGAAGTCAAATTGAGATTTTGAGCCATCCCGTGAAGTCTTTTTTTAAGCAATTGTCAAATCTGCAATTTTATCCTGTGTCAAACAGTGACAGGAGGCTATGTTTGTCATCGAATTACTTGCACTCAAAATTTTTTTAGGACTCACCACTTTGGTAGTATCTACTATTCATATTTGAGAACCTATGTTTCATATTTTGAGTCATTTTGAGTCTGTTTGACTAGGTTTTGAATCCCTCAAATTTGGTCAGTTATGGTTTTCATGCATTCGCACTTTGCACATAATTCTGGAAAGCCCTGTTTGGCAAGTTATAACTTTTGACTAGTTGACCCAAATGTTGAAATTCCTAATGCATTACATTATAGACGTCAGAGAGTTGTTATGCTTCAAGTTTCATCTCATGATGAATCTGTTTGATCAGTTTTCAAGCATGATTCCAAATGGAATTTCTATCTTTTTACTGGTGTCAGCATTTGCAGATTGTTTGATACCCTTGTTCATGAACTTATAACTTAAGATCTGTGATTTCCTATATCAAATGTATTTTACCCTTGTGTTTTCCTTTGGAAATTCTTCAAGTGTGCCAGTTTGCAAGTTTTCACAAATCCGTCTACACACTTTTCCAGGGCCATTCCATTTACAAAAAAACACTTTTTTGTTGTTGTCTCTTGTCCTGCAATTTTGAGTAGCCAACTTCAGATGCTCAAAAAAAATTTCTTGGTCATTCATCATGATTCAAAATCATAGAATCATATTCTCCTCATGAAAAAGCATCAATGCCCCAATTTTCAAAACCTCAAGTGATTGTTTACCCAGGTTTTAAGGCCAAACCCAAATGCAATTTCTTGCATTCTGACATGTTTATCTGCAGGCAATTTTAATTGTGCAACTTCGGAGGTTGAAGTCTTTTGACGTCAATGTCATCATGTGACGAGATTTTGTAGGCCTGTTGAATGTGATGAATAGAACAGTGATCCTTAGTTTCGGAGCCTTGATAGATGTTTGAATCAGTTTTTAAAGCCAGGAAACAAGCCTCCTGACACAAAATTCACAGTGGTGCAAATACTATTAAAATGAATTTTAAATGATCAATTTGTCTTCAAATTTGATTTCAGACAGTTTAAGATGATTGATGGATCAATTTTTCATATCATTTGTTCAGAAAAGAATTTATTTTTTTAGCTGGACTCGTTTTGGGGTCTGACTGATTACATCAAATTGATAAAATGTGTGCAATTCAGAGATTTGAAAAGGATAGTGTAACAATTGCAATTAATACAAATTTTCACCATGTGCATTTAACAAATTGAGGGTCAAATGGCTATTGAACCATATACAAGTGATGAATAATAAAAGAGGTATAGAAGGTGGTTGCATTTATCCAAAACCTATGAATAATCCACCCAGGGACATTGTATATGTTTTTTACTCTTAGTCTATTAGGTTAATGCATGTTCGTTCATCACAATTAAAGTCCCAACAAATAAAATTCATATAATAGTAACCATTTTCAACTCCATTATTATAGCAATATTTGGGGATATGATGTTTTGAAGGAGTGGTTGTTGTTTGAGAAAGGTTTGGCTGGACGTTATGAAATGAGCGAGCTCACACGGCAACCTTAATGATATAAATAAGGAGCTCACAAGGCAACCTGCAAAAGCGATGATGTGGCAAGTTCAAACCCAATTGCTACAAGATGGCACCATGTGAAAAATCAAGCAGCCCTCACTATCTCACGAAGCGGAAGATGCATAAGAGTTAACATGGCAAGATAGTTACGCTGACATGGTGTCGATGACATGGCAGTGATGTGGAGTTCCTCAAAAATTACAAGGTGCCATGTGGCACAAATTTCAAGGCAAGGTGATGTGGCGAGCAGGTTTAGAGATGCACTTGATCATGCCACATGGCAAATCTAAGGGTTCTTGTTAACGCGCTATAAGAAAGATGAAGGGAAGATAACATGGCAAAGTAGCAAGAAGATCACACATGGCACTAATGAGGATGTCCAGTAAGAATGTGACATGTGGTACTGCTCAGGTCTGAGCCAATCAAAAGATGACATGTGCAAGCATGGTCAAACCAAGTTTGACTCAAATAGAATTGTGAAGGAAATTTAAGAGGTTCAAAATAAACTTTTATTTTTATTTTCCTTCTGGAATAACTTGCAGACCTTTTAAATGAAGTTTGGAATTTTCATATAGTCCAAACTTTATACAAGGAATAAAATTTTGCAATTATAATTGAAAATCTGTGAATGGAACCTTGAACTTTGGAAGGCCTTATTAGGGGCATTTTTAAAGCAAAGTATGCCTTATCATATATTGGCGGGATCATAAAAAACTAAATTTTCTAATTCTAGGGTTGGTTTTTGCACAGGATGCCACTGATTCATTCTACATGAGGTTTTTTTATCAAGTTCCCTTATTGCAACTATATTCAGATATGGAAGTTCAGAATTGATTCCTAGCATGATGATGACCTGGGTATGGTTAAAAGGTAGTGGAAATGTAGTCGATGTCAAATTTGTTTAGATTCATTTAGTAAAAGCTTGAATTTTACCTAGCATTTTCATAAGTAATCTGACATTTTGATGACTCATCAAGGTTTCATCATTTCAATAGAGATTTTTCTTAGATCAACAATAGTAATGATAATAAACTAGATCAAATCAAGATGGAAGAAAGAAGAAAGAGGTTGTTCAGTTGCTAAGAGAAGGAATTTCAAGTGGACAAATGTTAGTTGCACATCAGATCCAGGAATTCATCTTTGTTTATATCTTTCTATTTTTCTTCTATTGTTGTGGTTGGTTAGTTTTTCATTTTCAGTTATTGGATCTATGGTCAGGCTATGAAAGCCACACACCCAACATTTCTCTATTGCATTGAATAGTAATTAAGTTTTATGCAGATAGTTCTAGTCTATTAGGTGATTGATGAGTTAATTTCTATACATTTCATGTATTTGGTTTCAAGGAAAGCAAATAAAGAGCAGCAATGGTTTCAAATTTAGTCTGAATCTTGTCTCTTGTTCATGGATGTGTAATTTCTTCTGATATGTGAACCAAGATCATGAATTAGGTTGCATTTCATTTTGGAATGTATGTGGTTAAAATGTCTTGTAGATGGAACAAAGAGCCATGTAATTGCTTGGTGTTTATCATAGGGTTTGCAAGTTTCATGATGGGATAATTTGAGTATGAGATTCAAATTTGAAGCAGATGTTTGTTCACAAGGTGAAGGATAGATTAGGGATCTTGATGTAGAGATACGTTTGAGATTTCTAGAAGATGTATGGTTATAATTCTTTTAATTGCCCAATACATAAGGCATTGATCAGAGATAGGATCATTAAGTTCTATTTCTCATACTTGGGTCTTGTTGTTATCAACATATTAAATCAATTTTCCCTTATGTTGAAAGTTATTCAATGCTAACCCACACTTAGCTTGCAAGTTTCATGAGTTATGTTCTTAGCTATATCATGCTTGTGATTCCTGGTTAAGTATAGAACATTAAGAAGTTTTTATCTACTTTACATTAGATTCAGTGTATGATTTGATAACTGGTACCATATAAAAAATCTATAGGTCCACCCACCTAGATTTTGTAGAGCCTGAAGTGCAGAAGCAGTATAGCCTTATAGTTGGCCTAGGTTCTTGGTGAAGTGTGTCCATTATTAGACACATTCTTGCCTTGCATACTTGGTTGTTTAAACACTATTAAATCAGGAGCCAACAAAATGGTTGCTCTACTGGGGACTATATTGAATCTAAATGATAGAAAAACCTTGAGAATTTAAAAGAGGAGATTCAATATAGTAGAAGTGCATTCAAAGGTTGTAGTAGTAGGTTATCTGATGTGTTTTCTAGGTCTCTTACTCAAAAATCATGCACCCTAGTTGAGATTTATTCATGGACATTAGTATGTTGTAAAACTAGATGAAAATTGTGTGCTATGACTATTATAGGTCTATCTTCAATCAGTTCAGTCTTTGCAAGTGCTATTGAGAAAATTTAGAGTCAAGAATTCATTCATAAAGTATATTTTCTTTTCAAGGTGTTAATGATCTACAAGTTTCTCCTACATTGAAGGTCTGATTCAGATTTGTCAAGTGACAAATTATGTTTTATTTCTCACAAAGTGTGAGTGGTGACTCTCAAATCTCTGTACTAGTTTTTTCCTAGTTGATTTCATTGCAAAATTTTGAAGGAACTTTAGTTGTATGGGAAGATCTTAGACTGTTGATAGATCTTGGAAAGGAAGTTTTAAATTCTTGATAAGTTTTAAAGTGATGTTTGCAATCTATTGTTATAAAGAATTGAAGTTTAAAAGTAGATCATAGTAGTGATCTCTTTATCCTCTTTAAAGGAGGTGAGGGCTCTACAAAGTTTGACCTATGGTGTGAAGGAATTTCAGTCTTGCACCTATGCCAAATCAGCAGATCGAAGTTCAGCATTAGCACTTGAGGTATTTTGATTTTCATGCTTCTTTTCATGGAAGTTAAGTGTTTAAAAAAATGATTGCCTCTATTAAGTGATTTTCAGCACTAGAAAGAAGAGGTAGGAATTTTGTTCTATAATGGAGTCAGATCTTAGATCTTAGATTAGTTTGCCAAATTTTGAGAGTTTAGAAACTATGAATAATAAAATTGCTATGTCGAATACAATGTTCTACAAAAGGATTGTCAATCTTATAAGAATTGAGGTAGGAAATACTCAAGGTTTAAGTACCAAAAAATGTTATTTAAGGCTTAAATCAGTAATTAGCAAGATCCCTTTTCATTGTAGACCTGAGGAATCTTCCCTACCTGGTATTTTCCTTGATGTTCTAGTACTCGATTCAGTCAATTGGCCAACACCTATAAGATTACAAAGGTTTTTACAAATTGAAAGATTCATTGAGGAGATGGAAATTGGTGATTATAGATTTCACGAAATAACTCCTAATGATAATGAGTGTGCTGAAAACCAAGGTAGTAATGAATACAATGACTCCATAGAGCAAGATGATTTGTCTTTTGAATGTGAAGAGGTGGATTCAAATGTTAATGAATCAGGTAATAGCAATCAGCATGAAAAAGATGGATATAAAAGAGAAGATAAATTTTGGTTATAGTACATATGAAGTTGAAGAAAGTTGTAACAACAGTAGATCTAGTGATCACCATGATAAGAAAGAATGTTGTAATAATGATGATTTTCCATATTGTTACACTAAGGATCCTGCTGTTGTAATTTCTTCATGTTATCCAGATGATAACCATAGCTAGGAGAAGATTTGTCAGGTAATCTTCTTGAGCTCTGATGGAATCACAAAATTTTTGGCTTGTGAGTTTGAAAAGCACATAAGTATTTCTAAGGATCTTCATATTTTCTCTCATAATACTTTCTCATTCAATCAAATCAATTCCCTAAAGTTTGATGTGGAAAAATAGGTAGAATTTGAACAATCTTTGTTAGACTTTGGAGGTGTAGATGATAGTACCTCAAATATTTCAGATTCTTTTTATGTTGATCTTGTTGAACATTATTTTTATGTTTCATATGATGAAAAGGAGTATAGTGAGTGTTGTCAATCTAAATATGGATTTTCTTTATATGGTGATAAGTCTTGTAAAGATAAGTTCAAGGTTTATTCCGACATTCAGTTAGATGAAGAAAATGATAGTGATCAGCATATTTTAGATCAACACTTTCAGAATGAGTTTTCATGTTTGGAAACTAATCAGTTGTTCAAAGAATGTGAAGAGGTTTCAGCAAATGATAAATCTGACTTGATGAGAAACATGGTTGAAAGTAGGTAGAAATTAGATTCTACATACTCTTCACACCCGGAGGCACAAGGTGAGTTACAAATTGATTCATGTAACTTGTTGAATGAAATAGAGTACCAAGCTTTTGTGTTTTTGGTTTAAGGAATCCATGATTCCATTAGTAGTGATCAGATTTAGTTTTTTGTCAGTTGCTATGATCACGCTGATTCATATTTTCATAGTGAGCAAGATGAAGAAAGTATGTCTGATTGTTATATGCACTATGAAGATGATGATAGTTTTGTTTTGCCTAATGAGCTGATTGGAAATGTTGATACATTGGGTGAAATAAATGATAATGAGATTTTTAGTTTACTTCAGGAGAATGTAAATGAGAATCAAGTGTGTGACCAAGGTAAGGAATTTTGAAAACTTTTTGATGGCTTGAGGCCATCGTTTCTACATAGTAGTGTAGTTTTTTTCGTGCTTTCAATAAAGTTGTTTGAGAGAAATTTTTGAAGTCTAGGTGTGTGGTCTACTTCCTCTAGAGATGATAAATCTTGTCATGCCTACAAGGGGCATGCATCCCTAGATAGAGCCACTATTGGCACTCAAAATTACATGGTCAATTTTGAGTACCTTTGAGAAAATCAAGCCCTATAAAAGCTTTTGATGCACACGTACGTGGCTATCAAGTTGAGGCCCCTAATGTGTTTAGTATTTCTAACACCCTAAATTCAGCCTATCTAAGATTTTGATGAAGCCAAATTGAGATTTTGAGCCATCCCGTGAAGTCTTGTTTTAAGCAATTGTCAAATCTGCAATTTTATCCTAAGTGTCAAACATCGATAGGAGGTTATGTTTGTCATTGAATAACTTGCACCCAAAAATTTTTAAGGACTCAAAACTTTGGTAGTATCTAGTATTCATATCCAAGAACCTATTTTTTAGATTTCAAGTTGTTTTGAGTCTGTTTAACTAGGTTTCAAATTACTCAAAGTTGGTCAGTTATGGTTTTCATGCATTTGCACTTTCCACATAATTCTTGGAAGACTTGTTTGACAAGTTATAACTTCTGACCAATTGACCCGAATGTTGAAATTTCTATTTTATTGCATTATAGATGTTAGAGACTTGTTATGCTTCAAGTTTCATCTCATGGTGAATCCGTTTGATCAGTTTTCAAGCATGAATCCAAATGGAATTACTGGTGTCAGCATTTGCAGATTGTTTGATACCCCTGTTTGTGACGTTATAACTTGAGATTTGTGATTGCCTAGATCAAATTGATTGTAACCTTGTGTTTTCCTCCAAAAATTCTTCAAGTGTGCTAGTTTGCAAGTTTTGACAAATCTGTTTGCACACTTTTTTGCTGTTGTCTCTTGTCTTGCAATTTTGAGTAGCCAACTTATGATGCTCGCCAAATTTACTCAATCACTTTTCATGAGTCCAAATTGAAAAATCATATTCTCCTCATGAAAAAGCACCAATGCACCAATTTTCAAAACCTCAACTGCTTGTTTACCCAGGTTTTAAGGCCAAAACCAAATGCAATTTTTTGCATTCTGACATGTTTATCTGCAGGTAGTTTTAATTGGGCAACTTTAGAGGTCGATGTCTTTTGACCCTGATATTGTCATCCAATGAGATTTTGCAAGCCTATTGAATGTGATGGAGAGAATAAAGATCCTTAGTTTTGGAGCCTAGTCAGATGTTTGAATTAGTTTTTAAAGCCAGGCAACAGGCCTCTTGACACAAATTTCATAGTGGTGCAAATACTGATAATATGAATTTTAAATGATCAATTTGTGTTCGAATTTGATTTTAGACAGTTTAAGATGATTGATGGATCAATTTTCCATATTAGTTGTTTATAAAAGAAATTTTTTTTTAGTCAGACCCACTTTGGGGTTCGACTGATTAAATTAAATTGATAAAATGTGTGCAATTCAAAGATTTGAAAAGGATAGTGTAACGATTCTAATTATTACAAATTTTCACCATGTGCATTTCACAAATTGAGGTTCAAATGGCTATTGAACCATATACAAGTGATGAATAATAATAAGAGGTATAGAAGGTGGTTGCGTTTATGCAAAAGCTATGAATAATCCACCTAGGGACATTGTATATGTTTTTGACTCTTAGTCTATTAGGTTAACGCATGTTCATTCATCACAATTAAAGTCCCAACAAATAAAATTCATATAATAGTAGCCATTTTCAACTCCATTATTATTGCAATATTTGGGGATATGATGTTCCGAAGGAGTGGTTGTTGTTTGAGAAAGGTTCAGCTAAATGTTATCAAATGAGGAAGCTCACATAGCAACCTTAATGATATAAAGAGGAAGAATGGCTGAGTTTTTTTTTTAAAAGTAAATTGACTATTTTAAAGTCCTCTCTCTATCTCAAACCCACACCAAATATAGGGGGTTTTTTCGCATCTTAAAGCATGAAGAGAAGGCTATCTATGAAGAGAACATCAATTTCCACACAACAGCAAGGTATCCCATAATGGAACAATGAAAGATGTCTACAATTTCTCTTATTAGTATTGAGATACCCTCAGTCTTCTCATTGAAGGGAAGCCACTAGTTATAAGAAAGGATTCACGTTTTAAAAAGAGCAAGGGAGGTAGATTGAAACTTCATGTTTTAGATAAGAAAGTTCACATAGATTCAATGGAAGTTCACACAGGTCAATAAGAAAAGTAGATAGCGTTTCAAGTAGAGGAGAGCCTGCAGTAATAACAAGACAGTTAGCACACAGTTTATAAGGGGAAACTCAGCATTGAGCAAGCCTCACATAGAGACATCCAAGCATGAGAGGAGCTGGGGCACAGAACATGGGAGATGTGTACAAGGGCAAGACTTCATGCCTAAAGATAAGGCCCTACATAGTGAAAGGAGGAAGCAGCGGCAAATAAAGAAGGCATTTTCTAAAAAGATAAAAGCTACCAATTTAAAAGGCCCCCCGGGCCAATAGGAGGGACCTGCTTCAACATAAAGACACCCTACAAGGATAGCCCAACTCTAAGATGAACATGGGAGTTTCAACATGATAAACCAAAGGGGAATCCGCAAACTAAATGATGAGCAAAGGAACCCACCATAAAACTACAGGGCCGTCGAAAACACAGGCAAGAGAGTAGGGTAGGCTCATATTAAAAGACCACGACCAGTTTGAAAGAAGAGATAGCTAACAGAAGAGAGCCATCCACTACGTGAACGAGGAGGAAAAACATTAAGGGTTTAGTCCCACATTGAATGGGTGGTACTTCCATTGGCTCTTTAAATACAAAACAACACAACAAGCATCATGTCTTGAAGACGAGAGCCTTTTGAAAGGCTACATATGTGGGGCCCTCGTGGCTTAGCTTGGTCGTGGATGATGTTAGATGGATGATTATGTAAGCTAAATTTTGACCAAACCTAGATAGGAGATGATGTGGAAAAATCAAACCCAGTTGCTACGAGATGGTGCCACATGGAAAATCAAGTGGCGCTCGCTATCTTGCCAAGAAGAAGATGCATGAGAGTTAACATGGTGAGATAGTGATGTTGACATGGCATGGATGATGTGGTGGTGATGTGGAGTTCCTAACAAATCACAAGGTCCCATGTTGCTTGGATTTTGAGGCAAGGTGATGTGGTGAGCAGGTTTAGAGATGCACTTGATCATGCCATGTGGCAGATCTGAGGGTTCTCGTAAACTTGCTATAAGAAAGATGCAGGGAAGATAGCATGGTGAAGTAGCAAGAAGACAACACATGGCACTAATGAGGATGTCTAGTCAGAATGTGACAAGTGGCACTGCTCAGGTCCGAGCCAATCAAAAGATGACATGTGTAAGCATGGTCAAACCGAGTTTGACCTGAATGGAATTGTGAAGGAAATTTAAGAGGTTCAAAATTAAATTTTATTTTTATTTTCCTTCTAGAATCATGTGCAGATCTTTTAAATGAAGTTTGGAATTTTCATATATTCCAAACTTTATACAAGGAATAAAATTTTGCAATTTTAATTGAAAATCTGTGAATGGAACCCTGAACTTTTGAAGGCCATATCAATGGAATTTTTAAAGGAAAGTATGCCTTATCATATACCACCGAAATTGTGAAAAACTAATTTTTTTGATTCTGGGGTTGGTTTTTGCATAGGATACCACTCATTCATTCTATAGGAGGTTTTTTTATCAAGTTTCCTTTTTGCAACTATATTCAGGTATGGAAGTTCATAATTGATTCCTAGCATTATGATGACCTAGGTATCGTTAAAAGGTAGTGGAAATGTAGTTAGGATCAAATTTGTTCAGATTCATTCAGTAAAAGCTTGAATTTTAC
The DNA here is from genome assembly GCA_028749045.1 of Cupressus sempervirens. NCBI lineage: Eukaryota > Viridiplantae > Streptophyta > Pinopsida > Cupressales > Cupressaceae > Cupressus > Cupressus sempervirens. The sequence continues at coordinate 98,320,823 of CM053790.1, forward strand.
CTAGCATTTCAGTAAGTAATTTGATATTTTGATGACTCATCAAGGTTTCATCATTTGAATGGAGATATTTTTCAGATCAACAATAGTAATGATAAAAAACTAGATCAAATCAAGATGGAAGAGAGAAGAAAGAGGTTGTTTAGTTGCTAAGAGAGGGAATTTCAAGTTGACAGATGTCAGTTGCATATCAGATCCAGGAATTCACCTTTATCTATATCTTTCTATTTTTCTTCTATTGTTGTGGTTGGTTGGTTTTTCATTTTTAGTTCTTGGAGCTCTGCTCAGGCTGTGAAAGCCACACACCCAACATTTCTTAGTTGTACTGAATAAAAATTAAGTTTTATGCAGATAGTTCTGGCCTGTTAGGTGATTTATGAGTTAATTTCTATACATTTCATGTATTTGGTTTCAAGGAAAGCAAATAAAGAGTAGCAATGGTTTCAAATTTAGTCTAAATCTTATCTCCTATTCATGGATGTGTGATTTCTTCTAATTTGTGAACCAAGAGCATGAATTATGTTGCATTTTTTTTTTTAATGTATGTGGTTAAAATGTCTTGTAGATGGAACAAAAAGACATGTAATTACTTGGTGTTTATCACAAGGTTTGCAAGTTTCATGATGGGATAATTTGAGTATGAGATTCAAATCTAAATCAGATGTCTATTCACAAGGTGAAGGATAGATTAGGGATCTTGATGTAGAGATACGTCTGAGATTTCTAGAAGATGTATGGTTATAATTGATTTAATTGCCCAATAGATAAGGCACTGATCAGAGATAGGATCATTAAGTTGTGTTGCTCATACTTGGGTCCTGCTGTTATCAACATATTAAATCAATTTTCCCTTTTATGTTGAAAGCTATTCAATGCTAACTCGCACTTAGCTTTCCAGTTTCATGAGTTATGTTCTTAGCTATTTCATGCTTCTGATTCCTAGTTAAGTATAGAAGATTTAGGGGTTTTTATCTACTTTACATTAGATTTAGTGTATGATTTTATAACTGGTACCATATAAAGAATCTATAGGTCCACTTGCCTAGGTTTTGCAGAGCCTGAAGTGCAGAAGGAGTATAGCCTTATACTTGGCCCAAGATCTTGGTGAAGTGTGTCCATTATTTGAGATAGCTACTCATAGGTGTATTCTTGCCTTGGATACTTGGTTATTTAAACACTGTTAAGTCAAGACCCAACAGGGTCTAGAGCAAGTTCCTAGTAGTAGAGAGAAAGGAATACATGGAGAGATTTTATTGGGTTGACTACCAACTTGGGAAGTGGAAAATGAGTCATCCGTGATTTTTTTCATAGATCATTGAATTTTTTGGAATCACCAGCATGCTTTAAAAACAGAAGGTGATGCCACCCTATTTTCTCCTTACAATTCATTTACGAAGATTGAAAGCTCCCTATGAAAACTAGGAAAGAGAGTATATTGGAAAGATTTTTCCATTTCTTCTCTATACCTACAAATTTTAGACTTTCAAAGAGCTCAAATCCATTGAAGAAGATTATAGCAAAAAATAATTTCCAATGCTTATAGTGTGTTACAAAATTGTAGTGAAAGAGTAGCAAAGAGCCAAGTAAGTTTATCAATTCACCATATATATCAATTTTTTCTAGAACTCTACAAATTTTATCCATCACGCCTCAAAAGAATGTATTGTTAGGACAAGTAGATTATGCTAACAAAAAAATACATGATGACTTTCTTGAACTATTGCTTGAATCTATGAATCATTCTACGCAGAGGAAAATGTTAATTTTTGTAAACCCTAGGCTCGAGATCACAGATGGTTTAAATGATAGAGGGAATTGGATTAGGGATGCTACCACTAGAAAATCAAGGCTTTTTTTTTTTATGAAGTGATTTTCAAAGAGAAATTTTTTTGCTCCCCATGGAAACATTTTGAATTTTGAGTTAGGAAAACTAATGGTCCCTGGTGTATTTGTGGATGTTTACCTACTCATGGTCATTGCCCAAAACTATGACCCTGTAGAAAAAGTAGTAAGAATATTAGATGGGGAATGCATGATGAGTATAAGTGCTGAAGAAATTTAAAAGGTCTTTTGTTTGGAACCCTTTTTAGATTACCATATACCTATTGACTTGCCAAGATTAGAAAAGCAATACTTATCCAAAAAGGATAAGGTCAAGCAAGGTGCAATGAGTGAACACTTGGCCTTAATTGGGAATTGTCCATTGGTCACAACATCTACAAAGAAGCCTTTTAAGAAGGAATTTTTCACTTTCATAATTCTAGAAATATATATGACTTTATGTAGAGTTTTTGGTGAGGATGAGAAAAGTTTTATGCCAGTTATATATATATATATATGATGCCTTAGATTTCTTCTTTTGGTGTGGATATTATTTTTGATTTTGCATCCTTAGACTTTTTTCCATTACTCATTGTTGATGCAAATGTTCTTGTTTAAGGGGGTAACATATTTTGGGAAGGAGATGGCTTTGAATAGAGAACATGAAGGAGAGGCATTACCAGTTCGATTATAGAATGCTAAAAAGGCCAGTTTTGTTAGGTTTGATCGATATTTTGCCTCTAGATTGAGAAGCCTCTTATTAAGGGACAATCCAAGAATCCCTAGGGCATTTATGAATTTTATTAGACCAATGCATAATCTGTCTAATTTAAAAGTGTCAGATAATTGGGATGATATCATACCATACCCTATTTCAATAGTTTTTAGAGTTTATAGTTTCCAAGGGACTCCCCATCTACTGCCCTAAAAAGCTCCTTTGAAAGTAGGGATAGCTAATATATTGTGCCAGATAGGAGGATTGGAGGAAACATATTTTCTTAGAAGAAATAGAGGCTCAATTTTCCCCACTCTTATTGTAGCCCACCAATTTATAATTACAAAAGGTGGATGGTTGTTTTTGTATAAATTCTTGGATCAATAAAAGATGGTTGGATGTCTCATCCTCGCTTTTGTGATTCTAAGGGATTTTTTAATATTTTTAGATTAAGGGCCAAGGTTGGTTCCAAAAAGCATGAACCTTATTTCCCAAAGGATACAATAAGGAATGAGTTCTCTTTGCAAGAGCAAGAGATCAAGAAAGAAAAATGGAGAGTTTTTTTCTAGAGTTCCACTATTTATTGATTGTTTTGATAAAGACTACAAGCCTCTCGATGATGCTAAAATAGAGGCAGACATAATAAGTAAACTTATGATTACTTTTCCTCAAATCATGGAAGCCATGAATGTAAAGAAATAGTTTTTTATCAATTCTTTTCTAGAAAATGTCAAAGTGGTCATGACGAGATTGGCATTTACTCCTAAAGTAGGAACATGGTAGTTGGCTGTCCAGAAGACACTTGGCCATAACTTGATTTAGAATAAAAGGGCCACTATGGATAAATGAAAATAGCTAGTAGGGTCAACCAGGGTTTTCTTAGAAGGAAGATCTGATGAGCCCTCACCCAAGAGGGATAAAATAGTAAGGGAACAGACACCTCACATTGAGGAATATTCACCTATACAATCCCCATTATAGATAGGAAATGAATAGGTCACCAAGGAGTAGATGGAGCAGTTAGGGTCCTAAGGGGAAATATTCATTACATAGGCATAATTAGAAGATCAAAATCCATAGGATCCTCCAATGCTAAGCTTAGAGTAAATAGTGGAAAATTACAAAGGAAAGGAGCTGGATCCTGTAATTGAACAGGCTTGTCATGAGTTTATATCTAATGAAAATTTTGTTAAAACTAGAGCCTTCTACCAATTTTCATTGAGAGTAAACATGGGAAAGTTTGAAGAAAGGTGTAATAAGATGAAATTAGAGCATCTAGTAATGGAGATTATACATGTGTAAAATCAGGTAAAAGAAGAAATGATGCTAAAATTCCAAACCATGACCCCTGAGGAGGGGAGAAAAATGGTAAATGCATTTAGTGTTTTATTGCTATCCAATTGGGATATAGTAGATGCTTCAATTTTTAATTCTATTTTAGATAAACTAATTATAGATGATCAAGGGAAGAAGGAAATGAAAGGTTCCAAAATTAGTGAGGATCAAGCTACATTAGTTATTTGGTCAATAAGAAAAGGATCTATGACTGGCTCTTCCTAGCATGATGATACTAGATCAATAGTAAACTTTGTTATGAAGAGTGTAGAAAAACCTACTAGAGTAGAAGCTACAAATTAGGGTGTTGGAATATCTAGCTTCACTTGAGCCACAACCTCGAGAGATGAAAAGGAAAAGTTGGAATGTAAAATAGGTATGAAAAGCTTTTGGCTGCATATAATAAATAAGTTCAAATAAGGATTGAACTAGAGAATAAAGTGACACACAATCCACTAGACCAAAAATCACTTATCCTTACCCATCAGTAGAATCTTCTAGATCCACTCCCTTCATTGAGATCCCTAATACTCCACAAGAGCTAGCATTTTAGACTAATTGTTGGATACAATTGTTGAATTGTGTTTTGTCGTTGATGTCACACAAATGTCATATCAGTCATCAAATAGAGTCTACCAAGCTCAAAAGGTTAGCAAGGAAAAGGATAGAGTCTACCAAACATAGAAGGTCAACAAGGAAAAAGGACAAAATCTATTGAGCCCAAGAGGTTAGTAAAGAAAACTTGCAGTATATACCAAGTAAATAGTTCTTACCAAGCTCACTCAATCATCAAAAGAAATGTGGCAGAAGCAGTTCTTACCGAGCTCTCATTAAGGAATTTAGTTCTTACCATGTAAACTTGGTAGCCAAAGGATTTTATAAATCTTGCAATACTAACCAAGTCAAGAAAGTTAACATAGGAAATTTTTGGAAGCAATATTTACCGAGTAGGGTCAGCCAGTAAAGGATTTTATTATTTTATGGAATAATGCTTATTTTTTTAGATTAATATCTATAGCCGACTGATGTATGGTTTATTAGTAAATGTAACATGTAAATTGGCTGAATTGATAATCTAAATGATATAAGTAAGAGGTCAAGTTGTGAATTCTAAGTGTGTGGAATTAATGTGATATGGAGATTGATTATTGTTAAAGAGAATTCAAAGGATAATCAGAGATCATTGAGGAGTAATAGAGCCATATTTGATCAAGGAGGATCTAATGATACTAAACAAAGACCTATAGCCAGAAAATTTAGTTGCATCTTTTTCAGGTCAATTCATTGTTGCTTTCTAACCATTGTAGTAGTGATTTCAAATCTCTTACTAGAGTTGGTTTAACAACCATTTTGTAAATCCTCTAACAAGGTGATAGTTCATTTGAATTGTTCTAAAGACCTCTAACAAGGACACTCCTAAAAGGGTGATTAAATCCTCTAATAGAGTCACACCTAATAGTATGTATTGTAACCTTTAACAGGGTTGGCTCCTAACAAGGCTCACTTCAGAAGAGTGAAAAATTGGTGACTAGTTACTTGGTGGTTTTTCCCATATTGTGTTTCCATGTTAAATTTGGTGTCTCTTGTGTTCATTTTTGTTTTCAATTGCATGCATATTTTCTTGAATATAAGTTACAGTTTATGTTTGCCGAGTATCAAGAGTAACTAGATCTTTAAGATATCTAAGGGATTAGTGGATTAATTTTTGTATGTAACTGATTCACCCCCCTCTCAGTTACTCTACCTTTAATTCCAACAATTGGTATAAGAGCTTTTGGTGCTTACAGGAAAAGATTTTAAGGATCTAAGCTAAAGGCCAGAATGTCTTACAAAAGGGAAATTCCAAGATTTAATAGAGACAACTTCTTAACATGGCAAGGATTGATGAGGCTTCATCTGGCTTCTATTGGTGATACATGACTGAAGTACCTTGATGAAAAATATGAAGAACCTTCTAGTACATTACCTGTTAATGATATTTCTGAAAAGAAGAATCACAACAACATGATGATAGATATAGCATCTACTCTACGTTATGAAGAATTTGATGACATCAAGGATTGCAAAACTACCTTTGACATGTGGAACAAACTAAAAGAGATCTATGGAGGAGATGATAATGTAAGAAGAGCCAAAGTAGAAAGTTTGAGAGAATAATTTGATCAAATGAAGATGAGAGAGGATGAAAACATTGCAAAGTATGTTGAAAGAGTTAAAGCATGTGTTAGTGCAAACAAAGCATCTGGAGGAGACATCAATGAGGAGACAGTTAAAAGTAAAGTTCTTAGAACTCTACTTCTCATTTGTGTAATCAGAGTCTCTGCAATTCAAGAAAGAAGATGTGAGGCAAATCATAAAATAAATTTAGAGGCCATAATTGGAAGATTAACTGCATTTGAGCTAGACAACCATGAGAATTGTGTTCCAGCTATCAAGAACCTTGAATCAACATTTGAAGCCAAGCTTTCACTCAAAGAAAAAGGAGAAAAGATGAAGGATTGACAATCAGATAGTAATGAAGAATAAAAAGAAAGTTCACATAGTGATCTTGAAGTGGTTGAACCTCTACTAGCAAGAAAATATTCAAGAGGAAAAGGGAAATACAAAGGTAAGGTTCCTCTAATATGCTTTTACTGTGAATAAATTGGACAAATTGCAGCTAGGTGCCCAAATAAGCAGAACAAAGATGAGAAGAAAGTTCAAAAGTACAATGGCAAGGAAGACTTCAAATCACTCAAGGATAAAGGAAAGAAAACAAGTTTTATGGCTAAAGATTCTAATGATTCTGATGATGAAGAAGAAGATGAAATTGTCTACATTGCTATGAAAGATGAGTCTGATAATGATGAGAAAATGGCACTTATTTCTCATATGAGAAGAAATGATACATGGATCATAGATAGTGGTTGTTCTCATCACATGACTAGTGATAAAACTAAGTTTGAATACTTTGAAGGCTATGATAGTGGCAGTGTAAGATTTGGTAACAATGAACCCTATTGTGTAAGAGGAAAAGGAAGAATCTCACTAACCAAGAAACTTGTATGTGATAATGAATATTGGGTAGAAGGACTAAAGCATAATTTTTTGAGTGTGGCACAGCTACTCAATAATGGATTCAAAGTAGAATTTGTGCATGGACAAGAAAAATTGCTAGAGGGAAAAGGAAAGTTAATTGGATCAGGAACTCAAACAAAATGTAACTTATTTTATCTTGAACTTGGTGAATGTTCATATTTCATTGCTCAAATCAAAGAAATTTGGTTGTGGCATAGGAGGTCATGTCATGTAAACTTTGAAAACTTAATAAGGATTAGTAAATTCACAAAAGTAAGAGGTATTCCTAACATAAAGAAACCTGAGGTTGGTCTATGCAAGAATTGTCAAATTGGTAAAATTGGAAAGACTAGTTTTAAAAGCAAGAGCTTTCGGACTGAAGAAGTTCTAGAAATTGTGCATACTGATTTGTGTGGACCTATTGGCATTGAAAGTTATATGGGTGAAAAATTCTTTATTCTATTTGTTGATGATTATTCAAGAATGATTATTGTCATGTACCTCAGAGAGAAATCAGAAGCATTTTAAAAGTTCAAATGGTATTTGGCCAGAGTAGAAAAGGAAATAGGAAAAAGATGAAATGCTTAAGATCTAATAGAGGTGGTGAATTCATTTCTCATGAGCTCAAAAAATTTTGCATTGAAAGGGGAATCAAAAGATAGGTTTCAGCACCTAGAACTCCAAAACAAAATGGAATAGCAAAAAGAAGGAACAGATCTATCATGGATTGTGCAACAACTTTAATGATTGAGAAAGGCATTTCTATCAAATACTAGAAGGAAGCTATCAGCACTGCAGTTCATACCTTGAACTGAGTACAACTAAAAAATGACTCATTCAAAACACCCTATGAGTTGTGGTATGGCTACAAACCCAATGTAAGTTATCTAAAAGTATTTGGAAGAAAATGTTACATTTTGAAAGAATCTAGAAAAGGTAAATTTGATGTAAAAAGTGATGAAGGAATATTTTTGGGTTACTCTTACAAAATCAAAGCATATAGATGTTTGAACTTATCTACTCACAAAGTCATAGAAAGTGCACATGTGAAAGTGGATGGGTTTGTAGAAAGAATAGAAGAAAAAAGAAAAAGGAACCTGAAGACTACAGAAGATTTTTTTACATTGAACCTAATAAAATTCCAAGTATACCCATTAGTTAATAATTCTCAACTCTAGAGTCTTCATTAACCGAGTCACAAGAAGTTCAAACCGAGTCAGTACCTACTAAGCTACAAGAACCCGAGTTGCAAATAGAAGCTACTAAGTTAGCATTTACTAAGCTTGACCATCTAGAATCAGAACCAAAAGTTGAAACACAGAAGGATAATAGTGCAAGTCATTCAAAAGGCAAGGATCTCATGTTAGCCAAGTATGTTAGAAAGCATCATGCACCAGATTAGATTATTGGAGATAAATTAGAAGGAACAATGACAAGAAGTAAGTTGAAAGACACTTGTTTAATTATTGATTTTGAACCTAGAAATGTGAAAGATGCATTAGACAATGAAAGTTGGATTGAAGCTATGAATGAAGAAATAGAACAAATAGAGAAAAACAAAACATAGACTCTTGTACCTAGACCCAAAGACAAAAATGTGATCGAAACAAAATGGGTATTTAGAAACAAACTAAATGAAGATGGTAAGGTATCAAGGAACAAAGCTAGACTAGTGTAGACTATGGAGAAACATTTACTCTTGTTGCAAGATTGGAATGTGTCAAAACCTTACTTGCATATGCTGCATTCAGAGAACTCAAAGTTTATAATATGGATGTTAAGTCAACATTTCTCAATGGCATATTGGATGGAGAGGTTTACATTGAATAGCCTAAAGGTTTTGTTGATCTGGACAAGAAGGACATGGTCTGCAAATTGCATAAAGCATTATATGGTCTGAAACAAGTTTCTAGAGCATGGTATGAAAGATTGCATAATTATCTTATTCAGATTGGTTTCTAAAGAACTAATGACAATAGTAGTTTGTACATAAAAGAAGGACTAGATAATAAGATTTTTTTGGCAAAAATATTCGTAGATGATATTTTGTTCATAGGAAATGATGATCTTTGCAAAGAATTTTTAAAACAAATGAACAAGGAATTTTAAATGTCAATGTTTGGTAAAATCAAATTCTTTGTTGGTCTACAAATTCAAAAGAGTAAGAATGACATCTACATCACTCAATCTAAATACATCAAGGAGATATTGAAAAAGTTTGGTATGGAAGACTGCAAACCAGTTGGGACTCCTATGTGTACTGGATTAAAACTAACCAAGGATGATGAATCAAAGGAAGTGGATTAGACATTGTATAGATCCATGATTGGAAAGTTGCAATATGTAGTGCACATAAGGCCAGACATTGCCCTTGTAGTAGAAATTGTAGCAAGATTCTTAGCAAAACTAAAAGAAAATTACATGATGGTAATCAAAAGGATCATGAGATACTTAAAAGGAACTGAAGAATATGGATTATGGTATAAACTTGGAGGAAAAATGGATTTAAAGGTATTCACTAATGCAGATTGGGTAGGAAATATTGATGATAGAAAGAGCACAAGTGGAGGAGCCTTCTTTCTTGGAAAAAGGTTGGGTTCTTGGACAAGAAAAAAGTAGAATTGTACATCTTAATCCACAGTAGAGGCTGAATATGTTGTAGTAGTAGTAAATTGCTCAAACATTGTTTGGTTCAAACAATTATTGGAAGGTATGAAGAAAGAAATCAAAGAACCTATTCTTATGTTTTGTGATAACATAGGTGCAATCAACATCTCCAAGAATCCAGTGATGCATTAAAAAACCATGCATATTGCCATAAAGTATCACTTTGTTAGAGAATTGGTACAAGAAAAAGAAATAAGATTCCAATATGTGCATAAAAAGGAACAAATTTCTGACATATTCACAAAGCCTTTACCTAAGGATGCATTCTTTTATCTAAGAGGTAAGTTAGGGGTCATTCCCCAATCTGAAGCTCACTAAAATATAGTTCTAGTGATGCATCAACAGTAACATAATTGAAGATCTATCTATTGATGCAACAAACCTATGAAGACATTGCATATGAATCAATACATCAGGTACAATGCTATTTAGTTGTTTTTATTTGTCTTTGGCATGTGTTTTCAAAGAGGGAGAATATATTTTCATATCTTTTTGAAATTTGCATTCTTTTTAAAATTTCCAAAATAATAAGAGTTTGTGCAATAGGGAGAGATTATTATGAATGAGGGAGTTTGTTGTATTTGAAAAAGAAAGTGAAGTATTCTGTCAGTAAAAGACTTGTTTTCAAATTTTATTCTGCTATAACATGTTGTGTTTCCATCAATGCCAAAGATGGAGATTGTTGGATACAATTGTTCAATTGTGTGTTTTCGTTGATGTCACACAAATTTCATATTAGTCATCAGATAGAGTCTATCGAGCTCAGAAGGTCAGCAAGGCAAAGGATAGAGCCTACCAAGCTCAGAAGGTCAGCAAGGAAAAAGGATAAAATCTACCGAGCCCATGAGGTTAGTAAAGAAAACTTGCAGTATCTATCGAGTAAACAATTCTTACTGAGCTCACTTAGTCATCAAAGGAAATGTGGTAGAAAAAGTTCTTACCAAGCTCACTTGACCATCAAAGGAAATATGGAAGAAACAGTTCTTATCGAGCTCACTCTATCATCAAAGGAAATGTGGCAGAAGTAGTTCTTACTGAGCCCTCATGAAGGAATTCAGTTCTTACTGAGGAAACTCGACAGCCAAAGGATTTTACAAATATTGCAATATTAACTAAGTCAAGCAGTTTAACTCAAGAAATTTTTGGAAGCAGTATTTACTGAGTAGGGTCGGCCAGTAAAGGATTTCATTATTTTATGAAATAACACTTATTTGTTTAGAGTAATATCTCTAGTCAACTGATGTATGGTTTATTGGTAAATGTAACATGTAAATGGGTCAACTTGACAATCTCAATGATATAAGAAAGAAGTCAAGTTGCAAATTATAAGTGTGTCGAAGTGTGTTGAATTAATGTGACATGAAGACTAATTATTGTTGAAGAGAATTTAAAGGATAATTAGATATCATTAAGGAGCAATAGAGCCATATTTGATCAAGGAGGATCTAATGATGCTAAACAAAGACCTATAGCCAAAAAATTTAGTTGCATCTTGTTCAGGTCAATTCATTGTTGCTTTCTAACCATTGTAGTAGTGATTTCAAATCTCTTAATAGAGTTGGTTTAATAGCCATTTTGTAAATCCTCTAACAAGGTGACAGTTCAATTGAATTGTTCTAAAGACCTCTAGCAAGACCACTCCTAATAGGGTGATAAAATACTCTAATAGGATCACACCTAACACTGTGTATTGTAACCTTTAACACGATTGGCTCCTAATAGGACTCACTTCAGAAGAGTAAAAAATTGGTGACTAGTTACTTGGTCTTTTTCCCATATTGGGTTTCCATGTTAAATTTGGTGGCTCTTGTGTTCAGTTTTGTTTTCAATTCCATGCATGTTTTCTTGAAGATAAGTAACAATTTATGTTTACCGAGTATCAATAGTAACTAGATCTTTAAGACATCTAAGGGATCGATGGATTATTTTTTGTATGTAACTAATTCACCCCTCTCTTAGTTACTCTACCTTTAATTCCAACACTACTAAGGAGTTGGAGGAAGAAAAGAATAAGTTGAGTACATTGCAAGATGAATTAACTTATCAATATAGAGAAAAACTTAGAAAAGCAATTTTATATCGGGTAGATAAGATTGAACATTCTATGAACAAATAGTCAACATAGTGGATATGAGGAGAGAAATTAAAGATTATGAGGAGGTTTTGAAACCTACAATAGGTAAATGGGATGGAAGAGATAAGGATATCACCCTTTTATCCATTTTAGTTATTAGCTTATCTTGTGAATAGATAGAAAAACCTTTTTATCGAACTAGTAATCTATCTAATTTTGAAAATAAGATGCAGGGAATGCAAAAAAAATAATAATTTGTTTCTCAAAATATTAAGGTGAGAAATTTGATCTTTTTCCCTAGGAACTCAAAAAGATTGGCATAATAAAACAGAAAAAAGAGTGGAGAAAAGAATTAAATGAATTATTATGCAAAAGAATAAATGAAGTCGGTAATGAAGAAGTGTTGGTAAACAAATTTGTTCTTTCTATTTTGTATGGGAATATGACTCTTAATGCATAGATTATGAACAATATCTATTCTCAACAGTTGAAAAACCATTTTATGGTTACTAGCTTTTCTCTAAATTGATAGGTATAGCTCCCTGTATGAGTAATCTTCAATGAATTTTGTTTGTTCCTACTTATCTAATTCAAAGTATGCTCTTAACTCGAGAGTAGGAGAGGCAAACCAAATTAAGCCTAACTAGAACTTAATTCAGGCAAAAAAAAAACCTCAATATCAAAACAGATTTATGTATCCACACTTCTTATGAACTCATAAATCTATCTGTGCAAGACTAAAAAAGGTTGAAATCTAAATCTGAATTATAACTGATGAATCAAGAAAACTAACAAAATCCTTTCGTCAAATGAAATATAACAATACTTATCACATCTATTTGTATTCCAAAAAATAGAGGAAATGAAACTCTGTTCTTTCTTAGTTCTCTATAATGCAAAAAGGAAACACTAACTAATTATAGTACCTTCTGGAATGAAAAATGATTGAAACAAAGTACCATTCAATTATCTCTACAACAGATAGTACTTCACACCAAAATTTATCGACCTTTCATTAATCATTGAATTTCATACATAAAGGATTTGAGAGATGACCGTTACAATGGGAATTTCAATCGATTCATCTTTTGAATATGACAAATGGCAAGATGCCAATTTGTTAGATTTCAAAATTTGCAACATTTACATTAGAAAATAGAATAGGAGTGTTAAATAAATCATTTAGACTTCTTTCCCTTTTTATTTTTTTCCCTATATGTTCTGGCAACAACTATAATTGGGATCATCTCCTCATGACAAGGCACATGTACATTGGTGAATCTTAAGAGCCACTTTGAATTCTCCCAAGACAACTCCTTTATTGCATCCAACTAACTTGTTAACTCTACAGCTGCCACATGCATGCATTCACTCAATTTTTGGAACTCTACCACTCTGTTTTGATTGCTTGAAGTCATCCTAGATAGGTTACTCAAGTATGTGGAGAAGTTATTCTTCATTACTTCTATCTTGAAGAGAGCCTTTCCTTGCCCACTGCTTTTTGGGTCAGTGTGTAATCCTTGCATGAGCTCAAATGCTCTGTCTTTGATCTTCTTCACCTTTTCCTTCATTTCTTTGAGTCCTTCCTCTGCCTCTTGAATCATCCCCTACTTGAATTGCATGTTTTGAATCCATTCGAATAGAGGCTCAATTCCCTTCTTCAAAATCTTCACATCAACTACCTCTTTTGCCTTCATTTGGATGATCATATTTGGGAGAGAAATGCATTCACCACACCTTGCCTTTTCTATGGCCAAAGTGTTGTGAATAGAAGTGATATTATCCTTCTCAATTTCTAACCGAAAGATAACATTCCCAATTTGATCAATCAGAACAACTCCATCTGTATTGAGCTTCTAAATCCATTCTTTTCCAATCTAACAAAAATGCCTATCTTTCTGGAGCTGTGATATGAAAGCTTGTACCTCTTTTGCTGAAGGATTTTTAGTGCTAGGCACACCAATGATAGTTGCCAATGGAACAACTAATTTCCAGATGAACCTTCTTAACTCCTCTATTTCTACTTTCATTTTGACCTTCAATGACTTGAGATCCTCCAGTTTCTCTTCTATCACCTCATTACTCAATTTCCATAGGACTACTTTTGTATCATGTCTACCTTCTCCAAGATCAATTGAGTGTAGAGTGAACTCCTCTAGCATCATATCTTCAATTCTCCCTGCCTTGTTTGGTCTTGCTGCCTCCATAGTTAGGTGCCCTATTTTTGGATCTCATCCCAATATTGACAAGGTCTTTTGCTTTTTAGCTTTTACTAAGGTAGATCTTGAGAAAATTGCTTGAGATACAACATTCTTTGAAGGAAAATTTTCATCTTTTCTTTTCCTCTTCTTCTCCAAAGTATCCTCAAGCCAAGACTCTATATTAATCACTTTGGAGGCTATTCTGAGTGATTCAATGCTGAACATTTTCTTATTTACTAGAGTCATTGTTGCTATAGCTGTAGAAAAGGAGGTCTTTGGATCTCGAGAAAGGAGCCGAGATAAACCTGGAGCTTTCTGTTCTTCTTGAGCTTTCTTGGAAACTTCATCACACTCAGTGGATTCACTACTACTACTTTTATCATCCCCAATCTCTAATATCTAAATAGGAGAACTAGTAGGCTTAAGAGCAAGAGTGCTTACAGATGGAGTAGGGCTATGATGGGGGAATAAGATAGGGGCAGCATGAAGAGATGGAGTTGGAGAAGCTTGAGGAGATGGGGGAAGAGTAGCATGTGGAGGTGAGACTAGAGCAGGAGATCCTTCTTTCTATTCCCCCATTTCTTTTTCAGCTTTGGCTTGAGCTCCAATGACTGGTAGTGATCGCCCTTGATAGGTTGGGGTTATTGGAACATTCCTCTCTAGGGGTTGATCGCCTCTACTTGCAGATTGAGATAGACCTTGAGCGGCTATAGCAGTAGTACCGTTAATGACACTCTAAGAGGAAGCTATGGTAGCTATAGGTGTGGAAGCTTGAGTAATTTAACTCCTACTCTAGCCTTTCTTAGTTATCCGTTCAACCCACTTCCTAGTCCTTTTGATTATTCTTTCCATCATGACATCCAAATCTTCTTCTATGTCAACATATGGTTTGGAACTAATGGGAGTATTCCTCAACTTAGTCAAATATGTATTACTGTACATATTTTGACCAACGTCTTCCAATCCCTCCATGTCTAAATTTATACCATATGTCTTTACCTGATCAATTGTAAATCTGGCAAAGGCACAATCTTGACTCTCTAGTTCATTCTTACAATTTGCCCAATAATCTTCCATGGTTGTCACATGTTTAATTACACTTCAAACTTGGAGCACATCTCTGGCATAACCATTAGGATCAAATAGGGGCCTTAGTACTTCATACTCTTCCAATTTGTATTTACTCTCAAATGCTTTGAGTATATTCCTTGCATCTGATTTGGTTTCACAACTGTATGCTCCAACTTTTATAGGGAATTCATACCCTTTCTTCCTCAGGCTAGTGCTCAACACATTCACTTGGATTGCTTGCCTCACTATCTCCACAAGCACAATCATATCATCTAGATACCTGGGCAACTTCAGCAGAAATCCATCAAATGTTGCAAGACACAAATGAGAAAATGATGAGAATTGAATAAAATAACTGCAAAATTGACCAATGGTCTCCATCAGTTCTGGACTGAATCTCCACTCTGGACACCATTGGATCTGCCTACAAATCCTCATGGTGAATGCATCATTTACTCAGATGTATTTTGCATAACTATTATGTAATGCAAGCATGGATAAAACTCATAACTTTTAAAATTATCAAGAAAATTCTCAATTCTAGGGAGTCCTAGCAAAAATTGAAGAGAAGCCAACATGTATATCAAGAAAGAGGACATATAAAATGAATTATAAAACTTGGCTGCACTGAGAGCCCTAGAAAGATGCTCACTGACCTCATATGCCCAATCAATATATAGTGTGTCTGAACAAATAACTTGCACCAAAAAGTAGTGTTGCTCTACAAAATTAAAAGCTTCTACCTCACCTTTGAGTCAATGCAACATAACCAAAATGTCAACAATTTTTGGTTTGAGGTCCATGCTAAAAAGAGTTTTAGGGACTTTACTCTTAGCTCCCCTTGGCTTCTAAAACCAAGATTGGATGATCTCCCTCCTCCAAACCATCTTCTTCAAAGAGTACTCAAACATGGCTCCACTCATCATCAAATCAAAGAAATCCTCCCTCTCTGGAATTTGCAAGAAATTCACTATGGCTTGACGATTAGTTGAGATCAACACCGTTTGATCAAGCAATAGAATTTTCTTTGCATCTGGGTTGTAATGATTGATGCATTCCAAAATCAACTCTAGGGTTTGTACTACTATAGGAAATCTAGCTACTTCCACTAATCCACTTCCCCAAAGTTTCTCTATTATGGGATGGATTGGCTCTTCTCTCAATCTCCTTTGAAAATCTTGCATATCATAGAAATGGAGTGAAGAATCTATGATAGTTGCCCATGCTGACTTAACTCCACCCAATCTATCAAAAGTCATGAATCTTTTTGACATTTTATTTGATTTATGATATCAACAGTTCAAACAATTGCAATTGATACATGAAGCAAACTCTGTAACTCAAAAATTACTTGAAAGCCCTATTTAGTACAATAGTATAACAGTAAAATGGGAGTTTGAAAATCTATTACTTCCCTCTTTATAAAATGACCTTAGATTTGCCCGTTGAATTTTGTAAATTGTGCCACACGAGAAAAATCTATTGGATTGGTGGATGTAAATTTTCTAATGGATTTATCTTTGTCTTTTCACTATTTCTGTTAGCTCAATGGTAACTCTCATTTATTACCGATTTACTTCTCGTTTCATCCATCTTTCGAAAAAATAAGAATGGAGTACTTCCTTGGGAAAAATCTGCTTAGGTCAATTCTACTTGCAAAAACCTAATAAATCCACTAATTTTATTCTATTTACTTGCCCAAAATAATCTGCAATCAAATCAAATACTTACGATGCTTACAGGAATGACATTCTCTGAAGTGCGGAAAATGGCCTTCGAGGGTAGAAAACTCGCAGTGGAGAAGCAGATTTTTGATTTTCCCCTTAAGCTTTCACTTTTACCTTTCAACCCTAAGAACTTTACTAAAAAATTTTGAGAAATATAAAAGAGGCTTCATCAGCAAAAAATTGGGCCTGCTTAGTAACTTTACTTCTCTATTTGGGCCTTTGCAAAAAATTTAACTCTTGGTTCAAAATCTGCTAGAGGAGAAGCTACTTCAAAATTTTCCATCGATGCTTACCCTACTCATCCTAATGAGCTCTAATTAATTTATGCTATGAAAACTTGATGATATTTGAATGATCTAACCATTATGTGGCTTACATACCCTTGTTTCATCCTACAAGTAGCAGCTATGGATCTCTGCGGAGGTTTACCTTCTGGGTGTGAAAACCTGCCGAGGAGAAGCCAAAACTTGATTTTTCATTGATTCAATTTCCTTAACTCTAGATCAAAAGAGCTATATGGAAATCAAAAGATGTAGCACAAATTGAGAATCTCCATTGAAGATGACTCTAAACTACCCGTAAGACTCATGACAACCAAGAAATACCCACCCAGGCTATATGTGATACGGGAGAAGGGAAAAGATGAAAACCCAATGGAGAAACTTAGTACCTAAAGAAGAAAGACCTATTGACCCAACTTGACAAAAAATGACATTAGTTCACTCTCCACTTTGCAAAATTTTTATAGGGTGAAAAGTGGGGCAACAACTGGCTCTGACTAGGGACTTGGGTAGAGTATACCCAAGCAAAGGGACTTAGAATCTCTGGTTTCGTAGAAGAAAAATAAAAGGTGGCAACACAACAAACACAAAACAAAACAAGAAAGGAAAGGAAAAGAAAAACCAGAAAGGGAAGGTTAACTAAGACACAAATGACACTAAGTCTAAGTATGGTACATTACAGGGGTTACCTGTTTTTAATTTGAAACTTGGTAGAGCTTGAGATCCTAACCATTATAAGTTAGGGGTAGTACTTCACCATCTTCATACACTAGTTTGAAAGAATTATTCTTGAATGCCTGTTGAATTCTGAATGGGCCTTTCCATAGAGCATCAAAATTTTTTGCATTCCTTTTGGGGCCTTTCTTTTGTCCCAAAGTAGCAAACTGTCTCCTACCATGAATTTCCCTTATCTTGTTCTTTTATCAAATAGTTATTTTACTCGCATTTGGTGCTAAGTGATATGATCAACAATTTCCATCCTTTCTTCTTCTAGTTTACTCAGATATAGGATTCTCTTTTCTAGACCATCTTTATAGATATCATCCTCAATTACTAATCTGAGTTTTCTTGTGGTCAATTCAAATGGTAAAGGTAGATTAGCTTTAGTTCCATAAACCAACTCAAAAGGAGATATTCTAATTGCCCTCTTAGGAGTCACTCTTTCTACCCAGAGTGCCTCATGAATCTTTTTCTACCAATTCTTCTGGTTATTTGGCACTAGTTTCTTTACAATATTGATCAAGTTCTTAGTGCTAGATTTTGCCTAGCCATTACCTTGAGGGAAATAATTAGATGAATGACTGATGGTGATCCCATATTCAAAACAGAAATCAATAATCTCAATTGAAGACAAATAGGATGCATTATCCATCACTAACTTAATGGGAATGCCAAACTTGACCAAAATGTTTTCTTTAATGAATTCAGATACTACCTCAGAAGTGGTTTTCTTTGTAGCCTTAGCTTCTACCCACTTGGTGAAGTAGTCGGTTGGATTTATGATATATTGATGACCAGCAGTGGATGCAGGAGTAATTGGACCAATGAAATGAAGGCACCATTGTTGAAAGGGTCCTTCAATGATAACAGGTCTTAGTGGTAGTGCAGGTAATTGGCGGCATCCAAAAAACATTTTACACTTTTCATAATTCGCTACCCATGCATATGCATCTTTGAACATCACGGGCCAATAATAACATTGCCTTTGTATTTTGAAAGCTATAACTAAAGAAGAGAAGTGTCCTCCACAGGCCTCATCATGAAATGCTTTCAACAAATTTTCTTGTTGTGGCTTATCTACACACCTTAGGAATGTACCATCAATAGCCTTTTTAAAAAGCTTGCCATCCCAAATCACATACTTGGCCACTTTTAATCTAAGATCTCTTCTTTGTTTCGTATTTAAACCTTTTGGACATTCACCATACATTAAAAGGTAAGAAATGTTTTTGAACCATGAATCATATAGACCTATTGCTAGCACTAGTTGCTTCTCATTCAATTCTTCTAATTCTCCAGTAGTTTTTTTTTATGCAATTGCTTTGCATAGACTATTTCCTCTTATCAGCTTGGTAGGTTTAATCTCAATATCATATTCCTATATCTTTGCCATCCATGCTCCTCTGACATTGCAACCTAATTCTTGTTACATTAGTACACTTTTTACTGTTGTGTTTGGAATGAAGATGATAGAGTGTGAATGTACGATATAGAAACAAAAATTTTTAAGTGCTTTGACTACTACATAAGCATGATTTTCAATTTGTGAATATTTTAGTTCATGATTTTTCAAAGGTATGCTCATAAAAGCAATGGGAGCATGTATTCCTTCATCATTCTCTTGCATAAGAATAGTTGATAATGTATGTTCTGAAGCATAGCAATAAATAATAAAATCTTGCTTGTAATTTGGATGACATAGCACAGGGGCATTAGCAACAGCAGTTTTTATACTCTAAAAAGCTCATTTTCCTTCCTCACTCCATTTAAAACTTGAAATTCCTTTCATCGTATCTATTATATGCTTAGTAGTTTGTGCAAAATCGGGAACAAACCTTCTAAGGAAATTCACCTTGCCAAAGAAATATTTAACTCCTATTTTGTTTATAGGTAGGCTTAGTCTCTGGATGGCCTCTACTCTGTCAGGATCAATTTTAATGCCTTCTTGTGACACTATATGTCGAAGTAGTTTTCCTTCAGTTACACAGAAAATTGACTTTTTTGGGTTGAGAGAAATCCCATGCTCTCTGCATCTTTGTAACAATCTTCTCACATCCTCCATATGGTCTTTCCTTTTTTTGGAGAACATAGTGAGATCATCTAGGTATATGACTTTTATTCAATCTTTCATATCAATGAAGGTCTCACTCATACATCTTTGGAATGTAGCCCAAGCGTTGATCAGTTTGAAAGGCATCCTGTGATATGCAAATGTACCCCAAGGAGTTGTGAATGTTGTTTTATGTTGATCTTTCTTTTCTACTTCAACCTGGTTATATCTTGAAAAGCCATCGAGCATAGACATCATCTCAGATCCTGCAACTATTTGTAACAAATGGTCCATGTTTGAGAGAGTGAAATTATCTTTAAGAGATGCCTGATTCAAATTATGAAAATCTACACAAATCCTTATCTCTTTATTCTTCTTCCTGACAGGCACTATGTTGGCTATCTAGGTAGAGTGATGGATAGGATAAATGATTCTTTCTTTTAACATTTTATCAACTTCTCAAAAAATGGCATCTGTGACCTTCGGATTATAGTTTCTTTTCTTTTGCTAGAAAGGTACTGCATCTGGCTTGAGAGGAATCTGATGTTTCACCTCTCCTCCTTTGTAACTCTTCAGGTCTTCATAGCTCCAAGCAAAGACATCTCTATATTCTTCGAATAATTTCTTTTAAGTTTCTCTCTCTTTGGGAGTACAAAATTTTCCAATATTAATCATTTTGGGACCATGGATATCTCCAATGTTCAATCCTTCATATTCACCTGTGGTAGGTCCCTTTTTTATTCTTTTCTTCTTAACATAAGCATCATGTCTATTAAATAACTTTTCCAAAGCTACAATATAAGGGGGAAAAATATTGCTTTTCAGTTGAACCTCACCACTCTTGTTATGTTCATCGTCCTCGTGAGACTCAAGTTCAAAACTGAGTTTATCATTTTCAAGAAATAGCTACAAACTCTTATCATCATTAAAGACTTGCTAGGATTCTAAGTTATCTGGACAACAGATCGATATATAATTTCAATTTGATTTTTCTTATCCTTGAAATCTGGACGTGGGAGTAACAAGGAAGCAGAGACTACAATTGAGTTGGCCTTTGTATTCATTTCTCTTGGCACAGCTTTAATCGAGAAGGCATCCAAACCTTCTATCTCATCCGACACCCTATTCCTATAATTCTTTAGTTTATGATTCTTCACTGAGTATTGTCCTTTGATTTGTCTCACAATAAGCTCTGCATCACCTTGTGCTTTTAAAACTATTATCCCTCTTTCTTTTGCATTGACTATCCCCAATATCAAAGCTTCATATTCTGTTGTATTGTTTGTGTTACCAAATTTTAATTTGAAAGCTAAGGGCTCAACTTCTCCTTCTGGGGATATCAATACTACACCAACTCCAGACCCTGAGGAAGTGCAACTTCCATCAAATTCAAGTGTCTATATGCCTAGTACATCTTTGATTTCATTGGGGGTTTTATCATCTTGATTTTCATCTATTTGCTTCATTGAGTCTTCTTCAGTAAATAACATATAATTACCAAACTCCAATTCTTGATATAAAATTTGAGCATTGGGATCATCCGATTTTAAGACTATGAATTTTGCTTTTTCCTCAGGTTCTAACTTGACCTTTTTATTACCAATAGGTATCATAGCTTGAGACAAGTCCAGCTTAATTTCTCCTCCTAAGTCTCGGTAGAAACTTCTACTTAAAAGGAGTCCATAATTGGTAGGAATATCAGCTACCAGAATAGTTAGCAGGAGTTTCTTTTTTGGGAATGATGCTAGAGCTACTTGTGCATCTTTAATTTGTCCAAGCAAAGGGACTTTTTTGGCATGCATAGAATAACATATCCCATGCACTTTAGTAAGATTCAACCCCAAGGCTTTAGCTATGAAATATGGCATAACATTATTTGATGCACCTAAATCTATTATACAATTACTGATTTTACATCCATTAATATACAATGAGATATAAAAAGGTCCAGGCTTTTGTCCAGGGAAGGTCGCTAAAATAGTAGAATCTTCTTGATTAAAGAAGCCAGATGTTAAGGTTTCATCTTCAATTTCAATAGTCACATTATGATTCAAGTCTGAGGTACCTCCTTTACATTTATCCACTAATCTATTTAGCTCAGAAGGATGTGACTTTAAATAATCAATAGTGGAAATTTGAACCTTTGACTCTTCACAAAATTGAATGAAATCAAAAGATGTATGGTCCTTACCCATGTGCGAAGCTGATGTTTCCTAATCAGTATGCGCTTTACTCCTAGAAGGAATGGAGCAATCTTTGTGAGTATGACTAGAGGTTTGATTCTTCAATCTTTGTCCATGAGTAAGTATTGTGTATGAGGTTCCATCAATAGTTGTGTAACCCTCAACTTTTGATTCAAAATCTGATTTATATTCTAAAAATAAATTTCTAGAGTCGCCATTTGAACAGGAATCAGGTTCTGAACACAGAGCTGCAATATTTAACTCATTAGTGGATAGAAATTGCATCATACGAATAGTCTCTGAACAATTCCCACTATCATGATCTATGGTTAAATGAAAGATGTACATATTCCCCTTTTTCGGTGCTGCTTTGACTTGTAGCCTATGTTGTGAACCTGTAATCTGCAAAAATCTACTTTCATTGCTTCTACTTGGTGAGTTTTGGTAATTTTGTTGATAAGAATTATTGAATCCAGGTAACTATTTTCTCATTGCTACTAAATCATTAGACAAATTTTGAATCATTTTTCCGATGATGTGGTGTTACTAGAACTCCCTTTAGTTTGAAGTTCTCGTTTCCATTTTCTCGCAAAAATCAAGTCATCTTCACATTCAATAGCTTTCTTCTGTGTGTCAGCTAGATCAGTAGGGCATGCTCTTCTTAGATCATAATTGATGTTTGGAGGCATAGCACTAATAAATAAAGTTTTTAAATTGCTAGGCATGGGTCTATCAGTAATAAGAATCCTGCTATTAATCTTATTGAAGTTGGCAACGAAATCCCTCATGCTCATAGTTGGTTGCTTCTTAATTGAAGTGAATTGTGTTAACAAGGCATGTTCATCTTCCGCAGTCTTGAATCTGGCTTCAAATTTAGTTCTCATCGTGTCCCAATCTATTATTGAACCATCAGCTAAATGATAAAACCAATCTGTTGCATTATCTGTAAAGGTCTCTACAGACAATCTTACAACGATATCTTCATGTCCCACCCCCAATATATGGGTAGCTGTGAAGAATGCTTTAATGTGTTCATCTGTTGTGACTTTCCCATCACCTAAGAATTTAGGGAAGTTCTTCCTTGAACCAACTAGAAGTGGATGATAAGTATTTATTGCTAGCAGCCCTGTTGCCGCAGCCCATGGAGCAGCCATGATTATTTTAGCAGTATATGGCAGAAAGTTAACAACTGGGGGTGCAGTACCTCCGTGAAGTGCTAGCACCTAAAAAGTGGAATGCAAAGTGTTGGAATCTTGACTTCTAAAAGGGGAAGGGGGTTTACTCCAACTTTTACCTTCACCTTTCCATTTTGGAACTTGTAAGATAGGAAAACTGAGCTCTGTTAATTTATCAAAAGTGGAATCTTGCCCACCTTGTTTCTTGGTACTTCTGAGGAACCTAAATTGTTCTAGGATGCTAGGTCTAATTTAACTCTAAGCTTATTGTCATAATTGTCTTTCTACTCTCAAGATATCTCTCCTTTGAATAGCTCTTTCAAAAGCTTCAGCTCTTCTTTCTTCTTCCTCTAATATCTAGCTAGCATTCTGATAATGTTCAGTGCTCCTTCTGTGCCTCCAAACAAATGTGTTAAGAGATGAAATTATATCCTCTTGGTCATCTTGAAAACCAAGGTTAGGTTTGAGCACTGGGATTATGTTTTCATGAAGTAGTACCATTTTTCCTCATTCCATAGGCTTTTTGATCAAGCAAATATTTGTCTCCCCAACAGAGTCACCAAAAATCTATTGGAAAAGAGATTTTTTCTTTTTATTTTCTATGGGAATATGACTCTTAATGACTAGATTATGAATAATATCTATTCTCAACAGTTTAAAAATTATTTTATGGTTACTAGCTTTTCTCTAAATTGATAGGTATAGCTCCCTATATGAGTAATCTTCAATGAATTATTTTTCTTCCTACTTATTTAATTCAAGGTATGCTCTTAACCTTAGAGTAGGAGAGGCAAACGAAATTAAGCCTAACTAGAACTTAATTCAAGCAAAAAAAAATTCCTCAATATCGAAATAGATTTATGTATCCACACTTCTTATGAACTCATAAATCTATCTGTGCAAGACTAAAAAAAGTTGAAATCTAAATCTGAATTACAATTGATGAATTAGGAAAACTAACAGAATCCTTTAGTCAAATGAAATATAACAATACTTATCACATCCATTTGTATTCTATAAAATAGGGGAAATGAAACTCTATTATTTCTTAGTTCTTTGTAATGCAGAAAGGAAACACTAACTAATTACAGTACCTATTGGAACAAAAAATGATTGAAATGAAGTGCCATTCAGTTGTCTCTAAAACAGATAGTACTTCACACAAAAATTTTCTTACCTTTGATTAATCATTGAATTTCATACATATAGGATTTGAGAGATGACCGTTACAATGGGAATTTCAATTGGTTCATCTTTTGAATATGACAAATGGCAAGATGCCAGTTTGTCAAATTTAAAAATTTACAAAAATTTGCAACATTTACATTAGAGAACAGAATAGGAGTGTTAGATAATCATTTAGACTTCTTTCCCTTTTCAATTTTTTCCCTATATGTTTTGGTAGTCACTATAAATGGGATCATCTCCTCGTTACTAGGCACATGTACATTGGTGAATCTTAAGAGCCACTTTGAATTCTCCCGAGCCAACTCCTTTACTACACCTAGCTGACTTGTTAACTCTCCAGCTACCACATGTATGCATCCACTCAGTGTCTGCAACTCTACCACACTGTTTTGACTACTTGAAGTCATCCCAGATAGGTTAATCAAGTATGTGGAGAAGTTATTCTTCATTACTTCTATCTTAAAGAGAGCCTTTCCTTGCCCACTACTTTGTGGGTTAGTGTGTAATCCTTGCATGAGCTCAAATGCTCTGTCTTCGATCTTCTTCACCTTTTCCTTCATTTCTTTGAGTCCTTCCTCTGCCTATTGAATCATCTCTTGCTTGAATTACATGTTTTGAAGCCATTTGAACAGAGGCTCAGTTCCCTTCTTCAAAATCTTCACTTCAACTGCCTCTTTTGTCTTCATTTGGATGATCATATTTAGGAGAGAAATGCATTCGTTGCACCTTGCCTTTTCTGTAGCCAAAGTGTTGTGATTAGAAGTGATATTGTCCTTCTCAATTTCTAATCGAAGGATAACATTACCAATTTGATCAATCAAAACAACTCCATCTTTACTAAGCTTCTTAATCCATTCTTTTCTAGTCTAACCAAAATGCCTATCTTTCTGAAGCTGTGATATGAAGGTTTGTACCTCTTTTGCTGAAAGATTTTTAGTTGTAGGCACACCAGTGATAGTTTCCAATGGAACAACTAATTGCCAAATGAACCTTCTTAACTCCTCTATTTATGCTTTCATTCTAACCTTCGATGACTTGAGATCCTCTAGTTTCTCTTCTATCACCTCATTACTCAATTTCCATAGGCCTACTTTTGTATGATGTCTAGCTTCTCCAATATCAATTGAGTGTAGAGTAAAGTCCTCTGGCATCATATCTTCAATTCTCCCTAGCTTGTTTGGTTTTGCTACCTCCATAGTTGGGTGCCCTATTTTTGGATCTTATCCCAATATTGACAAGGTCTTCTACTTTTTAATTTTTACTAAGGCAGATCCTTAGCGAACTGCTTGAGATACAAAATCCTTCGAAGGAAATTTTTTTTCTTTTCTTTTCCTCTTCTTCTCCAAAGTATCCTCAAGCCAAGATTATGTATTAATCACTTTGGAGGTTGTTCCGAGTGATTCAATGCTAAACATTTTCTTCTTTACTAGAGTCATTGTTGTTGTACCTGCAGAAAATTGGGTCTTTGGATCTCGAGAAAGGAGCCAACATTAACCTAGAGCTTTCTCTTCTTCTTGAGCTTTCTTGGCAACTTCATCGAACTTAGTGGATTTGCTACTACTACTTTTATCAGCTCCAATCTCTACTATCTGAATGGGAGAACCAGTAGGCTTAAGAACATGAGAACTTATAGATGGAGTAGGGCTATGAGTGGGGGATAAGATAGGGGTAGCATGAAGAGATGGAGTTGGAGAAGCTTGAGAAGATGTGGGGAGAGTAGCATGTGGAGGTGAGACTAGAGCAGGAGATCCATCTTTATATTCCTTCATTTATTTTTCAGCTTTAGCTTGAGCTCCAATGACTGGTAGTGGTCCCCCTTCACAGGTTGGGGTTATTGGAACATTCCTCTCTAGGGGTTGATCACCTCCACCTGCAGATTGAGCTAGACCTTGAGAAGCTATGGCAATAGCATAGAGAATGGCACTCTGAGAGGAAGTTGTGGTAGCTATGGGTTTGGAAGCTTGATTAGTGTTACCCCTACTTTGGCCTTTCTTAATTGTCCATTCAACCCACTTCCTAGTCCTTTTGATTATTCTTGCCATCATGACATCAAAATATTCTTCTATGTCAACATATGGTTCAAAACTAATGGGAGTATTCCTCAACTTAGTTAAATATGTATTACTGTACATATTTTTACCATCATCTTCCAATCCCTCCACGTCTAAATTTATACCATATGTCTTTACCTTATCAATAGTAAATCTGGCAAAGGCACGATCTCGACTCTCCAGTTCATTCATGCAATCTACCCAATAATCTTCTGTGGTTGTCACATGTTTGATTATGCTTCCAACTTGGAGCACATCTCTAACATAACCATTAGGATCAAATAGGTGCCTTACTACTTCATACTCTTCCAATTTGTATTTACTCTCAAATGCTTTGAGTATATTCCTTGCATCTAATCTAGTTTCACAATTATATGCTCCAATTTTTATAGGGAATTCATACCCTTTATTCCTCAAGCTGGCACTCAACACATTTAGTTGGATCACTTGCCTCACTATCTCCTCGAGCAGAATCATATCATTTGGATACCTAGGTAGCTTCAACAGAAATCCATCAAACGCTGCAAGATGCAAATAAGAAAATGATGAGAACTGAATAAAATAACTGCCAAATTGACCGATGGTCTCCATCTCTTCTGGACTAAATATTTGCTCTAGACACCCTTGGAGCTCCCTACAAATCCTCATGGTGAATGCATCATTTACTCAAATGTATTCTGCATAACTATTCTATAATTGCAAGCATGGATAAAACACATAACTTTTTACATTATCAGGAAAATTCTCAATTCTAGGGAGTCCTAAACACAATTGAAGAGAAGCCAACATGTATATCAAGAAAGAGGACATATAAAATGAATTATAAAACTTGGCTACACAGAGAGCTCTAGAAAGATGCTCACTAACCTCATATGCCTGGTCAATATACTATGTTCCTGAGCAAATAACTTGCACCAAAAAGAAGTACTACTCTACAAAATTAAAATCTTCTACCTCACCTTTGATTTGATGCAAGAGAACCAAAATGTCAACAATTTTTTGTTTGAGGTCTGTGTCGAAAGAGTTTTAGGGACTTTACTCTTAGCTCCCCTTGGCTTCTGAAACCAAGACTACATGATCTCCCTCCTCCAAACCATATTTTTTAAAGAGTACTCAGACATGGCTCTACTCATCATCAAATCAAAGAACTCATCCCATTCTGGAATCCGCAAGCAATTCACTATGGCTTGATGATCAATTGAAATCAACACTGTTTGATCAGGCAATAGAATTTTCTTTGTATCCGGGTTGTAATGATTGATGCATTCCAAAATCAACTCCAGGACTTGTAGTACTACAAGAAACCTAGCTGCTTCCACTTATCCACGTCCTTGAAGTTTCTCTGTTATGGGATAGATTGGCTCTGCTCTCAATCTCCTTTGAAAATCTTGCATATCATAGAAACGGAGTGAAGTATCTATGATAGTCGACCATGCTGACTTAATTCCACCCAATCCATTGAAACTTGTGAATCTTGTTGCCATTTTATTTGATGTATGATAGAAACAGTTCAAACAATTGCAATTGATACAAGAAGCAAACTCTGTAACTCAAAAATTACTTGAAAGAACTATTTAGTACAATAGTATAACAGTAAAATGGGAGTTTGAAAATTTGTTATTTCCCTCTTTATAAAATAACCTTAGATTTGCCTGTTGAATTTCATAAATTGCACCACACAAGCAAAATTAAGGGTAAATCCATTGGATTAGAAGATGTAAAGGTTCTAATAGATTAATCTTTGTCTTTTCACTATTTTTTTTGGCTCAACAGTAACTCTCATTAATTACTGATTTACTTCCAGTTTCATCCATCTTTCCAACAAATAAGAATGGAGTACTTCCTTGGTCAAAATCTGCTTAGGTTAATTCTGCTTGCAAAAATCTAATCAATCCACTAATTTGCTTCTATTTACTCTCCCAAAATAATCTGCAATCAAATCAAATACTTACCATGCTTGTAGAAATGACTTTCTCTAAAGGCCGAAAAATGGCCTTCGAGGGTAGAAAACCCGCAACAGAGAAGCAAATTTCCAATTTTCCCCTTAAGCTTTCACTTTTACCTTTCAAACCTAACCACTTTACTATAAACTTTCGATAAATATAAACGATGCTTCATAAGAAAAAAATGGGGCCTGCTTAGTAACTTTACTTCTCTATTTGGGCCTTTGCGGAAAATTTAACTCTTGGATTGAAATCCGCCAGAGGAGAAGCTACTTCTGAATTTTCTATCAATGCTTACCCTACTCATCCTAATTAGCTCTAAGTAATTTCCACTATGAAAAATTGATGATATTTGAATGATCTAACCATTATGCAGCTTATCATCCCTTGTTTCAGTCTGCAAGTAGCAGCTATGGATCTCTGCAGAGTTTTACCTTCTAGGTGCAAAAGCTCGCCGAGGAGAAGCCAGAACTTGATTTTTTGCCGATTCAATTTTCTTAACTCCAGATCAAAAGAGCTGCATGGAAATAAAAAGATGTAGCACGAATCGACAATCTCTATTGAGGATGGCTCTAAACTACACCTAAGACTCATGACAACCAAGAAATACCCACTTGGGCTATATGTGATATGGGAGAAGGGACTAGATGAAAACCCGATGGAGTAACTCAGTACCTAAAGAAGAAACACTTATTGACCCGACTTGATAGAAAATGACATTAGTTCACTCTCCACTTTGCAAAATTTGTATATGGTGAAAAGTGGGGCAAAAAGAAGGACATTTGATATGGGCAAGGAAAAATGAAGAATTTCTTCAAGTGCAATTGTTTTACAATTCCCTCAAAGAGGAATTTGTTGAAATAAATGAGTTAGGGGATTGGTTGGTTAAAAGGAAATGAGAAATCTTGAGATTTTATTGGCTTGATGATACAATCTTCAACAAATTGATGGATGATTTTTAACATTCAAAACAATTGGAAACAAAGGGAGAGGATGTGGACCCTAACGAAGATCAAACAAATGACACATCAATACATGGAGAGGAAGATAGAGAAGAACAACCATCCCAAGTGGGAAGCTTAGTGGTCCCAACTGATGATGTGGAAACCAAGGATTCAAAAATAACTATTGTTTTAATAGTTCATGATGATGAAAGTGTAGAGCCTTGAGTTGAAGTGAACTTGTAGAGATCAGAGCTACACACATCATTGAAAAACTTGATGGCTACATATTCTGAGAATTCAGGATAGTAAAAAAACCCAATCATGGAATTGATAGCATTTGAAAGTATAATAGAAAATAAGCCCACCAAAAGGAATTTTATGATGTAATGTTTTCTTGTTGCACAAAATTTTGTCTCTTATGATAGTAACAATTGTAAATATCTTTTGTTTAATGGACAACTATTAGTTCTCTATGCCTAAAGCTTGATGCATCTCACACTATGTAAGTAAGATTCAAGGACTAGAGAAAGGGTCTGAGTTATTGCATAATTTTAGTTTTTCTTTTACTAAATTTTTTCAGTTGAGTTTCTTGCTATAAAATTTATCATGTCTTTCTCTACAAATATCTAAGAATACATTAATCTTGTAGGATTTTATGGTCTTATCTTAAGTCATTCTGAGGTCTTATCTTTTTAGTATTTCTCATGGTAATAGTGGACATTTTAAGTGACAAATCTTGAGAATTTAAAAATAAAGAAGAAAAACACTAGTGGTATAGGTGTACACTGACATATACAACCTCTATGAAGTGTCTTATCTATCAAACAAGAGTTGTAGTCTTATGTTCTCTGTGATTGGTTCTTCTGTGTGTCAAATATTTTCATATTATCTTGTGTCCTCATAAAGTTAAAAGCTATTTTATTGTTATATTTTCCCTAGAATAGGGTGGCAACTCAGTTAATGTTTTGAAGCTAGTGCTTACTTGATAAGTAGTAAAAATGGTCGACAAAAGGAAAAATACAAGATCCTACACAAGAGCCAATCCTAATATACCATTGTGTACTGATCTACCCCAAGGTGGTAGAAAGAGCCATAACAAAAATATAAAAGATGTAAATCCCACTTGGAAACCAAGCAGTAGTACCACAGTAAACTCTCAATACCAACCCGTCGTATGAAGAGAAATTTCTTCATTGAGCTCTAATTCAAAAACCACTAGATTCTTAGGAGGACTATTTAGTACCCCACTGCAAGATGAAAGGGATTATCAAGATAAGAATATGTCTCCAATGGAAGATTCATTCCATAGACTAGATGTGATAGATGAAATGAATCATAGGTTGCAATATAATAGTGCAATGGGGAATCCTTTTAATCCCAGAGTAGTTCCATATATGGAAACAAACCTTATAGATCTAGATGATCTTGGTGACTCAGAGTCCACTTCTGTAGATCCAAAATAAGTATACTTAGAAATAAATATTTTAAAGAAGCAAGTTGCAGAAGAAGAAGCTAAATGTTCTCATTTAGAAAAAGAAAGAGAGCAAGCAACCCTAAATTGCATTGTTGAAAGAGATAACCTTCTTAGAAGGATGGATACCTTAAAGGAGAAGAACAAGAAGTTAGAAGAGAGGACATTTTTCCTCCATACTAATGTCTTTAGAGGCATAGATAGCTTGAGATCCAAGGTTCAACAACAAGAGAAATTGCTAAGACAAATGTTGGAACCTATAATATCTCAAATCCAACCCTACAAGCCTATCCAAATAGATCATGTAGAACCTACTGTCAAGTAGGTAGATAAAGGAAAATGTAAGGTAGTACGAATCCATATTAATGAAACTCAAGTTGTACCCAGAAAGCCCTCAAATATTCCCATATCTAAGTTAGATTTATATTTGGAAAGGCTAGGAAGGTGAAGGATGATCTTGCCAATGAGCTTGAATAGGTTGAAAATGAAGTTCAAGCAGTAGAAACTAGAAGAAGTCCAATTTTTCCTTAGCTTCATGGCCTAATTTTTCCACCCAAGCTACAATTTTTGTACCTACTTGTGGACCGATAATCTCAACTCAAGTTATGTCTTCATCTGCCCCTACCACATTATCTACTATTAATCCTCAAATCTCTAGTGTTCGAGCTTAGTAGCCTCAAAGTGTTGTTCATAATTAGGCTAATATAGCAAGCACCTCAAATGTTGTTGGTTTTCAGAAGGAACTCATTTACATGGAAAAATAAAAACAAATTTCATTCTTAGGTATTTCTGGTTCTCCACACCCACTGTCATTTAACTTAAGAGACAAAGTAGTTAAGTTCTCTAGAAATAATGTTGTTACTAGTGAAGAGCATTTGAGAATTTTCACAGACATACTAAATGATTTTGAAGTTGAACATGAGGATTTAGTAATGAAGTTTTTTGTTCATTCATTAATAGAGGATGCAAGAGATTGGTTTAGAAGACTATGTGATGACAACATTAGTTCATGGAGTGAATTAGAAAAATTGTTTAAAGAACAATATGGAGACAATACTAATGTTGGATCTATGTTAAATCATTTCAATAACATAAAGAAGAACCCTAATGAATCTAAATTTTATTTCAATGTAATGTTTCAAAAGGGAAAGTATAAATTATTCCAGGTCATGAGATTGAATGAGGATGTCTTCTTTACAATATATTTTAATGCTTTTGACAACAACATGGTTTATTAGTTGAGGGATGCTTATAAGATTGCAATAAACATTGAAAATAATAGAAATGCATCTGGTAAGTTTGGGAGGAGAGATGACCCAAAATTATTTAATCTAAAGAACAATAAAAAGGAAGTTGATAAAACTCTTGTAGGAAAGAAGCCTAAAGAACCTACAATAGGTTAAGTGTTGGACATATTGAAAAAGATGAACCTAACAACTTTCAACATACAAAAACATAATGTTGGTGAGAAGGCCCTAGTAAATAACAACCATTTCAATAGAAAACCCAGGATGTAGAACTACCCCCATACAACTCAATGAAAGGATGGTAAGCTAGTTCCTAACTAGACCCAAAATGTGAAAGATAAGGGTACACCAGGTCGTCTACAAAGAAGTTTTATTAATATGAATGACGATCTACCATGGTGCATCATATGTCAATCACCTCACTTTTTAGATTATTGTGTTGTTGCTCATTAATTTTCTTTAGATCAAAATTCACAAAATGAGAAGGAAGAAGAAGAAGAAAAAAGCCATCGTGATAAGCTATAATATGGTTAGCATGTGTCATGACTATGTAGATTCTAATTTGGAACAACCTAAAAATGATAGTGCAAATCAGAGAGTTGCCTACCAGTTACATCATCAACAAGTGTTCTCAGATGATGAAGGTTATGATGAATATTAAGTATTTGTTACATCTTTTGAAGTTGACCTTGTAAATTTAAGAATGCCTTCTAAAGAGGATATTGATAGAATCACTACAGAGATGATTTCTCAAGTTCATAGAAATTATAGGTTGAGAAATGAAACAATTAATAATGATGCTGAGAAACCTTCTGGTATATTCATAAAGGATATTACATATAAAATGAAGGATGACAATAAGAAGACTAATGTAGGGATAGCTAAGGTTAAAGACAACAAGACCAAGAATTGGGAACCGAAGAAGAAAGTTCAATTCTAAACAAATGAGACAGTAAAAGTAATTGTGCAAGAGAAGAAGTCAAGATCTAATACTATCAAGCAAGTGGTAGTTCTTGTTGTTCAAAATATTTCTACTCTAGGTATTCTTGTACAGCCAACTATGTCTAAACCTATTAATAATATTTCAATGTTGTCACAAATAAATAATAAAGTACCTTTGTCTGAATTCTTTAGAATTGATGAACATAAGGGTAAAGCCTTGTCATGGTTGGGTGTGATAGGATATAATAGCAATATTATTGAACAAGGTGTCATATAAAAAACCCCAATGGTGGTAGAAGATATTGGTATTATATCCCTAATTCCTAAATTTTTTTTGGATGATTCATCATTAGCATATATAGGAGATATTAGACCCATTCTTTCTCAGTCTAATTATAAAAGGAAATACCTTCAAAAATTGCACCATAGACTCAAGAGCCTCTAATACCATCATGCCCTTCAAAGTAATGGGAGCTTTAGGTTTGAAAGTAGATACAAAGCAAGGTAGATGTAGAGGTATGGATGCCAAGGAAGTGCTAGTCATACGTACTATCACTACATTACCATTCAAGCTAGCTACATATCCTAAGGTAGAATTGATTATGTCAGTCTTTCTAGTTGATATTTCTCCACATTATGGAATCTCGCTCTCTAGAAAATGAAGTGTTGCTATGGGAGGTAGCCTACAATGTGATTTTTCTTATGCAACTTTTCACATAGGAGTTAAGGCTACTAAAGTAGATAGAGAACCAAGGGTCAATTACATTTTTGAAGGAGAAATTGACAAGGATTCTACTTGTTTCTTAGATACTAGTGTGGATGCACTTAGGGCAGAGTTGATTATTCAAGAAGTTGAGAAAGTTCTTTTATTAGTTGAGAATGAAGTTGAATGTTGTATGGATTCACCAGTTTTATGGACCATGTACTTTGATGGAGCCAACTCTAAAGAAGGTCTAGAGGCAACAACAATGTTTGTTTCTCCTAAAAAGAATAATTTTAGGTATTCATTTACCTTAAAATTTTCTTGTACCAACAACATAGAAAAGTATGAGGCTCTTTTATTAGGATTCAAAGTTGCAATTCATCATGGAATAAAAAAGTTGTATGTCATAGGTGATTTTGAATTGGTTATTTCACAAATAAAGGAAATTTATGCTACAAAGAAAAAAAGGTTGAAATAGTATAGAAATGTTTTTTGGTATCAAATATAACATTTTGATACATTTGGTATTTTTTAGAGGGATAGAAGTTAGAATAAAATGGCTAACCTATTGGAAAATGTAGTAATCAAGCCTAAGGACATGTCATTTGTAGGAATTTCATAGATTTAAGTTTAGAATAGGCCTTCAATACCTGACAACATTGAACATTGGCAAATCTTTTAGGATGATAAAGATATTTTGAATTTCATGCTTAGTGAAGACAAGTATCATGGTCAAGAGTTAGATTTTCATGATCTAATTGAAAGCACAGATGGTAAGGAAACAATTTTTGGTCAAGAGATCATATAGTTGAAGACTACTAAAGCACCTAAAGGTTTGGTTGTTATAGAGAGCTTGTTTGACAACCAAGATAGAGTGAAGCATGGAATTAGATATTACAAGCCTCAAGAACTTGAAGAGATAAACATAGCTATTGTTGATGCTCCAAAGAAAGTTTATATTGGTCAAAACTTGTTAGCTAAAATTAGAAAACCTTTGATTGATTTGTAAAGAAATATAGATATGTCTTTGCATGGTGTTAGAAACATTAATCTTCCCTTGGATGTATTTAATTGGGATATTCCAAGGATCCCTAATTTAGTTTTTCGTATTGTACACATGTGGAGGACATGTCATTATTTTTCTTTTATTCCACATGTGAGGACAACTCATTTTTATAATTCCTTTGTCAAGGAATTTAGTTCATCCTCCTTAAGAGGATTGTGACACTTTGCACACACCTATTATGAATGTGGCATTCATAGAAATGGGAGTTAAACATGCAACTCCTTTCTCATCTCTTTAAAAGAGTTGCTCCTCCTTCTTTCTTCTTTACACATCAATTTGATGTTATTGTATTGAGCTATTTTGCTCCAACATTCTCTCTCTCTCTTCTCTAGGCATTTGCCTTCATTCATAATACTCACAAGGGGTTTTCTTTGCTTTCCCCTTATAAATCCTTGTCTCCATTGTTGAACTATCTTGGTGTATGCTCTTGGATTTTTCTTATCTCATGGTAACATTGTTTCACACTTAACTTACTTGGATTGTTTCTTGTTCCTTGCTCAATCTTATCATTTCTTCCATGGTATCAGAGCTAGGTATCTAATCCTTGTTTTAAGTTTTGTGTTGAAGGTTGCCATTCATTGGAGCACACCTTATTTGGAGATGTTATTGAGAGAAGAAGTTTGTGTGGTGGTTGTTTGCTCATTCTAACATCTTTTGTGTGCAGGTT
The DNA here is from genome assembly GCA_028749045.1 of Cupressus sempervirens. Classification (NCBI taxonomy): domain Eukaryota; kingdom Viridiplantae; phylum Streptophyta; class Pinopsida; order Cupressales; family Cupressaceae; genus Cupressus; species Cupressus sempervirens. The sequence continues at coordinate 98,356,119 of CM053790.1, forward strand.
TTATTGTATCATTTTCTATCATTGTTTACTAACCCTCTTTGGAAGACTTCCCGCCAAAGAGTTTTCCTTTCAAAATTTCATTTTTTTTTTGCTCTTGTTTTGGAAGGCATGCCACCAAAACAAGAAGCATTACTTCATTAGCACTCATTTATTATAATTTGTGCAATCAATATATATATATATATATATATATATATATATATATATATATATTTCTCTTATTATTTCTCCTTAACATTCTTGAAGGAAATCATAATTCTAAGTGTGTTAATAAAAAAACCTTAGTACTCACATAGATTAGTTTAAAAAATTGAAATTTAAATCATTCCTTATATCTCTATTTTATATTTTATATTTCATTTCAAGATATATTGAGATAATTTAAACATTTCATATTCATATTTGAAAAAATAAATAAATTTCTAATCTTTATCTTAATATATCTATTTTGAATTATAAATTTTTTTTTAAAAATCTATGAGATTTTAGATATCTCATTTTTTTCCAAATCTTTGTTCAAGTTTTTTTAAGAAACATTCTTTCTATTTCGATTAAAACTAGAGCAACCTTTAGGAAAGTAACCCATTTTTTTTCCAACTTGCTACCAATGGTGAATTGCCCTTGTTGGGCACCCTGCATTCCTTGTCTTCTCTTCTTGAGGAGATTATCATCCTTCTTATTCTTCCTAATTTAGAGAAGATCATCTTCTCTCTTTCACTGAGCGTTCTCTGCATCCACACCCATCTTGTAATATTTTCTCCTTAGCTCCGCACGACTATTGGTTTTGAGTGCCATTGTGAAATATCAATTGGGTACTTGAATAAACTCAGTTTGCTGGACATTTCTAAGAAATTGAGGGTTCTAGAGAAGGTATGGATGGAATAATTGCATTGTGAGACTTGAAATAGCATCATGGCCTTCGAGCGACACTTTCTATAGCACTACAACAAAATAACGTGAGCAAAGGTGGTCTTGGCAGCATGCTATTAATTTATATACATAAATTCGCAAGTTTTTTTTACTATTTTTTGTGTGCAACTTAGTCTTTATGCATGAATCATTATCTGTTCATAACTCTTTCATCTTTGTTCATTCGTATTTTTCTTTTTGCTGTCCTGGACCTCTGCATGTCAGTGGTTTTAGTTATTTACCAAGCTTTAAGTTTCTAGCGTGGCTAGTTTTTCTTTAAATTCCCTCGCATATTAGGTTTTCCTTTTTGCTTTTCACATTTTTTTATCATTTCTCCTACAGATATGTTTTTTATAATGCATCTAAAATTGTTTACAAGTGTTGAATACTATTCATCTTGTCGGAAGCTGGAATTTAATGTTTTGGGTGCTATTTTTTAACAAACAGCGTATTACGTTGTCATTAAAAGCATTTGGAGTTTTTATTACTAATTAAAAAACACTTAAATGCAGTATTACATTTTTTTAAAATAGAAGTATCTTACGTTTTGTAGAGTTAAAACTTTTTTATTAACTTTTTTTAAAAGAAGGAGGAGACATTTTGTAAATCGAGGTATATCAAGTTCTTTTGAGTTTTTTATTGAGGGTTGTTAAAAAAATAAATTTCGTTTCCTTCACTTTTGTTTAAATTATTTCTTGCATGCAATTGTTTTGCATTCAATCATTTTTTTTTTGCGTACATCATTTTCTTATAAGTTTTTTCATTAACTTAAGTAATCAATCTTTCATTCTTTTCCTTCATTAAGTATTCGTTGGTTTATTCTTTAAAAGGTTATTATTTTATAACTTCAAAATTTGACCACGTATAAGTTTGTTTTCATAATTTTAACATCCAGGAATCCTAAATATAGAGAGTTGGATTCATTTTTCTGTCATCCATTTTAGGCTATAATCATTTAATTATTCTAAAACGTCTCTGAATTATTCTTTTTGTTTCAAACTAATCATTTTTCTAACGTTTCTCTACAGGGCTATATTATTATTTTTCTTCAAAAACTTAATCATAGGTTTTTTTTCTTTGCAAGTTTTTAATTCCAGTTTTTTTTTTTTCAATCATATTTCTATTAGGGGGAACATTTTTTTTTTTTCATAAAATGTCAACCTTAATTCTAGAAATAAAACTTAATCATACTAATTATCATTCCTGGAAAACTCACATTACGTTCATTTTTCATTTTAAACACCTCTTCGAGATAGCCATTGATCCTTCTCTTGAACTTGGTTCAGTGGCTACTCAAGATGAAAAAGATACTTGAAAACTTAAAATGAAGAATCTTTAGGATTAATTGGTATTTCCATTATTCCAGATTTATATGTGTTAATTGCTCATAGTTCTAAAGCTCATGATGCCTGGTCAATCTTGCAAACCAAGTATGACAATGGAGATGAATACCGCAAAATATAGTTGCAGGATCAACTTGGATCAACTTGAAGATCTTAGGTATATAGATTTTGAGACTATGGATGAATTTTTGTTGAAATTTGATTCTATTAAAAGCCAAATTATTGCTTTAGGTGTTCAATTAGATGACATTCATTTAATTCATACTATTCTTAAAAAGTGTCTTCCTAGACAGTTTCAACAATTTATAACTAATGTTCATGCTCAGCTTGCTATTCCTACATTAACTACTCAGTTAACTTATGTTATTTTTCAAACTTTATTAAGACAGGAAGAAGCTAAGCTAATTCAGTTTGGTACCCTTAAATCAACTGAACATGCATTTATGTCTCAAAATTCAAATAACAATAATTTTCGTTCAAATAATAATAATAATAATAACAACAAACACTATAATAATAATTCTAATAATTTGAACAATAAATCTCATGCGAAATATAACAATAATAACAATCACCATAACAATCATCATAATAACAATCATAATAATAATAATCAAAGGAATCATTCCAATTCCAAACCTCATTTTTCTTATTGTGGCAAAGATGGTCATGTTGTCAATAACTGTTTTAAAAAGAAAAATGATAAAAAACCTATGAAAAACAGTAACCATAATCAAAAATCAAATCATAGAAAAGGCAACTCTACTGGTTCTAATTCTCGTCATGCTTTTACTTGTAGCTTTAATCTTTGTAGACCTTTAGAGTGGATTGTTGACAGTGGCGCATCACAAAATGTAACTTCTCATAAAGAAATTTTTGATTCTCTGCAAACTGATATTGCTAACATTCCTATTCAGTTAGCTAATAATCAAACTTGTAAAGTTGAAGGTTTAGGTGATGAAACTATTCCTAATGGTAAATTGCATGATGTATTGTATGTACCTGATCTGAAAACTAATTTGCTCTCTGTTTCACAGTTATGTCAGGACTATAAAGTTGAATTCTATAAAGATACATGTTATGTCATAGATCCTCAAACTAAAGAAGTGATTGCTCATGCTAAAATGGATAATGACAATTTATTTAAATTCCATGAATTTGCTAGTTCACGATATTCTTTACATACTTCTATTGATTTCAATATATGGCATGAAAGACTTGGCCATTTAAATTCGGATTATATTACTTTAATGCTAAAAAGAAATATGGTTGATGGCTTGCCTCACATTATTCCTTCTAAGATTGCTTGTACTGGTTATATAAGTGGTAAAATGCATAGGGAACCCTTTCCAAGTGGTAAATCATGGCAGGCCCCATGGAGAATAACTCCATCCAAGGTTCTCGGTGTGCACTTACCTCTGTTGATGATTTTTCTAGATGAACTTGGATCTATTTTTTGCATAGCAAGGATCAAGTTCTTGATATATTCATTCAATTTTAGTTATATGTGGAAAAGCAATCTTGTTTTAAACTTAAAATTCTCAGAACTGATAATGGAAAGGAATATGCGAATAATGCTTTTCATTCTTATTTGAAATCATGTGGAATTAAACATGAGCTTACTATTCCTTATACACCACAACAAAATGGTGTGGCAGAAAGAAAGCATCAGACCATTGTTGAAATGGCTAGATGCATGTTGCATGCTAAGAATCCGCATTATAAATTTTGGGCTGAAGCCATGTTTTGTGCAACTTATATTCTTAATAGGACTCCTACCAAAGCTCTCAAGGATATTACTCTAGAAGAGGCGTGGTCTGGTAGGAAACCTGACTTACATCATTCACAAATTTTTGGATCTGTTGCTTATGTTCATACTCCTAAGCAGAAAAGGCATAAATTAGATGCTAAGTCTTCTCCTTATATGTTTGTTGGTTATGATGAAAACACTAAGGGTTATCGTGTTTATGATTCCACTACTAACAAAGTTCAAGTTGCTAGAGATGTTTGTATTGCAAAAAATGGTGTCCATGATTGTTCTATTATACATGATGCAGAATTTAGTGGCACTAAAATTGTGCTGGTGGAGGACCAACCTCCTTCTCTTAACCCTACTCCTCCTCTTAACCCTGCAACTCAAGCACCACCTATTATTTCTGCTTCTACAAGTAATTATATTCAAGTAGCTACTAATGATGGTTTTATTGATAATGATTCTTCTTCTAGTGATGATTCCATTACAACTAAACATAAACCTAAATGGGCTCAAAACTTAATCAATGAAAGTGATGACTACATTTCTAGATTTGGTGGAATTAAACATAGAAGGATTAATTATTGTAATTATGATTTGATTACTACTATTATGAATTCTAATGATCCTAAGTCTTTTGATCAAGCTAACTCTCAACCTCATTGGCAAAAGGCCATGCAAGAAGAATATGACTCTTTAATTGCTAATCAAACTTGGCACTTAGTCAATTTACCTCATGGAAAGAATATAGTTTCATGTAAATGGTTATACAAAACCAAATTGAATGCTAATAATGAAATTAGTAAATTCAAGGCTAGATTAGTTGCTAGAGGTTTTCACAAATAGAAGGATTAGATTATAATGAAACCTTTGCTCCTGTTGCTAAAATGCCAACTATTAAATTAGTTCTTGCTTTAGCATCTAAAATGAATTGGCCCGTTCATCAAATGGATGTTAAAAGTGCCTTCTTAAATGGTGATTTACATGAAGAAATCTATATGGCTCAACCTCCTGGACTTGTTAAGAAAGGTAGTGAAAATCTGGTTTGCAAATTAAAAAAATCTATTTATGGTCTTAAACAATCACCTAGAGAATGGTATTCTAAAATTAATTCTTTCTTTATTTCTCAAGGCTTTTCTAGAAGTAAGAATGATCCTAATTTGTATATTAAACATACTGAAGATGATATTATCATTGTTATTGTTTATGTGGATGATCTAATTCTCACTTCTAATTCAGATGCTTTGATTTCTGATATTAAGTTTCAACTTAAACAGAAATTTCAGATGATTGATTTAGGTATTTTACATTACTTCTTAGGTATGCAAATTTTCCAAACTCCTAAGGGTATCTTTCTTTCCCAAAGCAAGTATGCTCATGATCTTTTAGAAAAATTTAAGATGAATGATTCTAACCATGTTTTGATTCCATGTGAATTAGGAACTAAATTAATGGTTGATATGAATACTCCTTTTATTGATGAAACTTTGTATAGGCAATTGGTAGGAATTTTAAATTATTTAACTCTTACTAGACCTGATATTGCTTATAGTGTTGGTTTAGTTTCTAGATTTATGTCTAAACCTCAACAAACTCACTTAAAAATTGCTAAAATAATCTTATGCTACATTAAAGGAGCTATTTATATGGGATTATTCTATGATGCCAATTCTAAATTTATTTTACATGGCTATACTGATTCCGATCTAGGTGGAGATCCCAATGATGGGAAATCCACTTGTGGCTATTGTTTCTTTGTTGGTTCAGGTGCAATTTCTTGGAAAAGTAAAAAAGAACACTCTATTTCCCTTTGCTCAACTGAAGCTAAATAAAAAGGTTTTACCAATGCAGCTAAAGAAGCCTTATGGCTTAGAAGACTTCTTGATGATTTGGGTCTACATCAACAAGCACCTACCCCTCTACATTGTGACAATCAAAGTGCTATTACCTTGGAAAAGAATCCAATTTTTCATGCAAGGACCAAACATATTTCACTTCAACATCACTTCATTCGAGAACAAGTTGAAGACAAGGAAGTTACTCTTCTTTATTGTAAAGGTCAACATCAAGTGGCTGATATTTTAACAAAACCACTTTCTAAAGAGAGATTTCAATTTCATTGTAAAAATTTGGGTTTACAACCCTTTGATGTAAACTCCCCAAGTAAAGATTAAGGGGGGGTGTTAGAAACATTAATCTTCCCTTGGATGTATTTAATTGGGATATTCCAAGGATCCCTAATGCAGTTTGTCCTATTGTACACATGTGGAGGACATGTCATTATTTATCCTTTATTCCACATGTGAGGACAACTCATTTTTATAATTCCTTTATTAAGGAATTTAGTTCATCCTCCTTAAGAGGATTGTGACACTTAGTACACACCTATTATGAATGTGGCATTCATAGAAATGGGAGTTACACATGCAACTCCTTTCTCATCTCTTTAAAAGAGATGCTCCTCCTTCTTTCTTCTTTACACATCAATTTGATGTTATTGTATTGAGCTATTTTGCTCCAACATTCTCTCTCTCTCTTCTCTAGGCATTTGCCTTCATTCATAATAATCACAAGGGGTTTTCTTTGCTTTCCCCTTATAAATCATTGTCTCCATTGTTGAACTATCTTGGTGTATGCTCTTGGATTTTGCTTATCTCATGGTAACATTGTTTTACACTTAACTTACTTGGATTGTTTCTTGTTCCTTGCTCAATCTTATCATTTCTTTCACATGGTCTTATGATGATCTTAAGGCATATAGAGAAGACCTATTCCAACATGTTATTCCACTCAAAGATAATGTTAAACCCTTTAGATAGAAGCAAAGACCTATAAATCCCACCATAGCCTCCAAAATGCAAGAAGAGTTGATGAAGCCAAGTGATGGAAGGATGATCAAACCAGTTAGGCATTCTACTTGGGTTTCAAACTTGGTGCCTATTAGAAAAAAGAATGGAGACACAAGACTTTGTGTAGACTTCAAAAACTTTAATATTGCTTCCTTAAAGGATAATTATGGGTTGTCAATCATGGAAGCCATGTTGCAACAAGTAACTAGCTTTGAGTTGATGTCTATAATGGATGGATTCTCAGGGTAAAATCAAGTCCTTGTGAAAGAGAATGAATAATTTTTAAAAAAATTTACAACTCCATGGCGTACATATGTATATGTCAAAATGCCATTTGGGTTGTGTTGGTCTGACTTTTTGTTTAATAGAAGTATTTTTCCCAATTATAGAAAAGTCATATTTTTCATTCTAGTGAAATATAGAGTTTCTAGATATTTCATCCGTTTGCTAGCCTTTGAAAAAACCTTATGAAAACCCTACGTTTCTTTCTATTCATAAATTGTTAGGCGCGAAATTTTTGAATTTTCAAATAAGGCAAATACTCTGTTGTCTTTTTATCTTCCGTGTCCCCGAGATACCTTTCCTCTCATATTTCCCAACCGTTCGATCTAAGTAGATCCACCATTGTCATTACCTTGCTATGAAAACATGGGCACTTTTTATGTTTGGCAAGGTAGCGAGTACTAAAAAGTTTATAAAACGGAACTGCAAAATGAAGATACGGTAGTCAGAGCTTTTTTTTTTGGCTGATTTATTATTCAAGTACACATTGTAGTTACCGTCAAAATAAGAATGGGGACCCAGCAAAAGCAGTCTGAAGTTAGAGCCAGAATGATAATTTTTCTGATCCTTCGCTACCTCACTATTGGAAAAATTTGACATCTCACTATTAGCAAAGTAGCGAGGCCCGTGAAACTGAAGAGTCGGTAACATTGCAATTCGTCAGCACCATGACTAATCCAGGTGGCATGATAAGTAATAACTACCATTGTCAGAAGCAGTTAATAAAAATAATAATAATCTGATGGACCCTTGCATTTCATGGTGCCAAATTTCATTAAAGTTGCCGGAGCTCGCTACCTCACTATCAAAAAAATTTGACATCCCGCCATTAACAAAGTAGCGAGGCCCTATAAAATCAAGAGCCGGTCAGACCTTTGGTGATGTGGGATGATGATTAGGACTAAAGTAAGATCTTAAAGGGTGCCACCTGTGCAAAATTCCATAGTTCATCAATGCCCTTCTAATCAAATGTGCAAGAGATCCTAAGCGTCATATTAGAACAGAATCAACAGTTCTCACTAGCTCGCTTTGAAAAGTTGCATGTTATTTAAGCTATGCGATGTAGCGAGTATGAATCAAAAGACTACATGCAGTTTCCTCACCTTTGATTAGACCTATGATCAATGGCCATCATCTTCTCTCTATGAAGAGTTGTGAGGGAGATATGTATAGCGACATAGCGAATAGGGTCCACTGCCTTCTTTCTGAGCAAGCCCAGTAACATATCATCTGCTGAATTTAGATTAGATCAATGGTTGTCACTGCTTCGCTATGGCAAGGTACTCATTCTTTATGCATAACAAAGTAGCAACCTGCTGACATGTGTCCTCAGTTGCTAGTGGGTACGGATATAAGTGCCATCAAGGAAAGAGTTATGTATGTGGTAAGCTTTCATTGGATGAATTGACCAACATGTCAAGTGCAACGCCTAGTTGTTTCTCTCTGTATCACATGATTGTAGGATTTTTGAAGATCGACGGTACAACTTTAAACACAGAATGTGGTGGCACTCTCTATATTAATTAGACATGAAAGCATTGTTCATGAGAAAATATGGAGTATAATACAGAAAGATTTCATTAGTTTCATCTTACGTGAGCAAATATTTTGAGCCATTCTTGTGCAGAAGCAATTACTGAAGGAAAGTGTGCTGAAGTCTGGCAAAATCTATGAAATTGTCTGTTCGCAAAAAGTTTGTAGAAATACAGAGGAAAAAAAAGATAGAATTCAAGTAAGTAGTACTACCATAATCTTTGTAGGTTTTTTAGTTCTGTAAAAGATAGTCCAAGATGCCTCCGAAGAAGGGATTTTCAGGTCAAATAAACTATTTGGATAGAAATGTGCATGATGACTTGCTTGAGTTTCTCCTTGAGTCTATTGTAGAGATAGTACAAGTTAAAAGGTTAACCTCATTGAACCCTAGGCTAAGGATAGCTGATGGATTGTATGATAAGGGTAATTGGGTCCAGGATGCTCAAACTTCTCAAACTGGTTTGAGTTTGTTCAAAAAATGGTTTGTAGAGAGAAAATTATATGCCCCACATGCCAATATATGGAATTTTGATCTGGGAAAGATAGTTGTTCCCAGTGTGTTTATGGATTATGACCTTCTTGAGGCCATGAAAAAAAGTTATGATCAAGCCACTAGAGTAGTGAGAAGAATGGATGGTGAAGTTTTAATTACCATCAGTCCAGAAGAAATTAAGGAAGTTTTCAGTTTGGGACCTCTCACTAGGTATCATGTGCCCATTGATTTGATGGCATCAAAAAAAGAATATATGTCGAAAAGGGATGTAGTTAGACAAGATGCACTGAAGGTCCACATAGGCAGAATTGGAAACCTACCAGCAATAACATCATCTTGTAAAGAACCTTTCAAGAAATCATGCTTTAATGCCAGGGCAGGAGAGATATACAGGACCCTGTGTAGAGTCTTCGGAGAGGGTGAAGAAGATTTTATTCCTGTGAGCTTCATGTATATGATCACCCAAATCTCCTCTTTCAGTGTAGAAATAATTTTTGATTTTGCATCTTACCTGGCTAATGAGATTCACAGTGGATTGGTGGGGATTGCAAAGGGCAAGGTGGAAAACGTTTTGGGTCAAAACTCCCTATTGATGCATATGTTTCTATTTAAAGGGGTTACATATTTTGGTAAAGAAATGGTTTTGAATAGGGAACAAGAGGGGGAAGCATTACCAGTTCAGTTATGGAGTGCAAACATGACTGGGGAAGAAGAAAATGCTAGTTTTGTTAGATTTGATAGGCACTTTGCTTCTAAACCAAGATGCCTCATATTGAGTGACAATCCCAGAATTCTTAAGGCACTAATGCACCATGTTAGGCCTATGGACAGACCTCATAGTCTAAAAGTTTCACATAATTGGGGGGATATCATCCCATATCTGGTCTCAACTGTCATTAGAGTTTATGGATTCAAAGGGACACCCCATGTACTACCCTATCAGGTGCCTTTAAAGGTAGGAGTAGCTGAATTTTTATGGTAGTTGGGAGGAGTGGAGGAGACCTTTTTGCACAAAAGGGGAATGAGATCAATTTTTCCTACTTGCACTGTAGCTCACTAGTTTGTAATAACTAAAGAAGGGTGGATCTTCTTCTACAAAATTTTGGATTAGTATACGATGGCAGTATCTCACACTCATTTTTGTGACACAGAAGATTTCTTTAATTCTGCTCTTAGACATAAGATCAAGCTTCATCCAAGTCAGCATGAATTCTATTTCCCTAAAGATATAATAAGGAATGAATATTCTCTACAAGAGCAAGAAACAAAGGAAGAGAAATGGAGAGTCTATTCAAAAGTTTTGGAGTTTATTAATTGTTTTCACAAAGATTACAGTCCTCTTAGTAATGTTGCAACTAATGTAGATAGAATAAATAAGCTCATGAGTACATTCCCCAAAATAATGGAGGTAATGAATGAGAAGAAACAACATTTTATTGATTCTTTTCCAGATAAAGCCAGGGAAGTTATGAGGAAATTGGGTTTCACCCCTAACATAGGGGCAGGCCCACTGGTTGTGCGAAAGAGGATAGGATATACTATTATTCAGGATCAGATGCCCACTGTAAATAAAGAAAAGCAGATAATTGAATCTACTAGTACTGCTCTTGAAGAAGGACCCCCTGAACCTTCTCCCAAAAGAAGGAAAATAATAAGGGAAGAGGAATCCCATGATGAAGGTTACTCACCTTCCCAAACTCCAATGAGAATTGAGGAAGAGCAGCTCACCAATGAGCAAATTGAACAAATGGGGTCACAAGGAGGAGTTTTTGTTACTCAAGCAGAAATTGATGAAGGGAACCCCCAGGAGCCTCTTGTGCCAAGTTTTGAATTAACTATAGAAAATTTCAGGGGAAGGGAATTAGACCCTATTTTGGAACAAGCCAGTTAGCAGTTTTTGTTGGATAACAGTTTTGTAAAATCTAGGGCTTTCCATCAGTTTTCGTGGAGGGCAAACATGCACATTTTTGAGAAAAGATGTAGGAATATGAAAACAGAGCATCCAAAAATGGATGAAGCATCTATTCAAAATCAAATAAAGGAACAAATGATACAAGAGTTCCAGAATATAACTCTTGAAGAGGGTAGACATATGGTAAAGGATGCAAATATTTTATTATTGCCCAATTGGGATATTGCTGATGCCTTAATTTTTAATTCTGTGTCAAATTATTTAGGATTATAGGATCTAGATAAAGAGGAATTCTTGGGAACAACATTCAGTAATGACCAAGCTGCTCTTGTTATGTGGTCATTAAGAAGAGGATCCAGGACTACTCCATCATAGCCTGACAATTCAGGACTAACAGGGGGTATCATTGTAAGGAGGGTCGCTAATACTTCACATGTACAGGCAGCCCACATGAATGTGGACTATTCTAAATTTGCCTTGGCCACTATAGAAAAAGAAGAAAGGGAAATGACTAATTTGTAGAGTAAGTATGAAATAGTGGTGGATGCCTACAATAAAGAAGTAAAAAAGAGAATTGAGCTTGAAAGCAAGATGTCTAAAATGGAGAAGATACTTGGGAAAAGAAATGTGGGAGAATCCAGTACACCTAGAGTTACATACCCTTCATGATCATTTTTTGGAGAAACCCCTATTATTGAAATACCAGACACCCCTGAAAGGCCCCAATTCTATACTGCAGAAGATTTTGAAGAAAAAAAAAACAAATTATATGTGTTGCAGGTAGAATTAAAAAATCAGTATGAAGAAAAATTAAAGTAGGGTGTAATATATTTAAGGAATAAAATACAATGGTGAACCTTCTTTGATTAGTTGACAAGAATTGCAACCCTTATGGATGAGTTGAACAAAGATAAGGATAAATTGACTCCTCTAGCACAGAAGTGGGGGGAGAGGAATAATGATATTACAATTATATGTATATCTACCGTCCAAATTCCATATCATCAAGTAGAGAAAATTTTTGATTTGTTAAATAAACTAGAAGATTTTGATGATAAAAGGGATTCTTTATAGAAAAGATTAACACTCTGTTTTTCCAAATATATGGCTAAAAATTTCACTTTATTTCCTTGTGCTTTAGAATCTGTTGATACAATAAAGGAAAAAGAAAATTGGAAAAAGGAGTTAGATGAAATATTTGATGAAAGGATCAGGAACATCATGAGTGAAACTAGCCACTGGTTTTGGGTAAGGACAAATGAAGAGTTGGTAAAGATACAGTTATATTATAATGACATCAGAAAAGAGCTTGATGATTTAGAAGAAATTGCAAATTCTTTACTGGTTATACAAAGAGAGGCTCTAGATTTTGATTGGCCAAATGATGCTACCTATAATAAATGGTAAAATTAGGTTATAGAACAGATGTCAAGGGACGATGAGGAGGAAGATGCAAAAGTAAAAGTTACCCTTGTAGTTAGTAATGAAGACATGGAAAATCTCCAGGTTAAAGTACGTTTGCAGATAACTGAAGATGATACATCACTTTCAAACCTCATGACTATGTACTCCGAGGATGAAGAATGATTGTAAAATCAGATCATATCTTCTTGTCTCAACAACTGAAAAGCATAACAGAAAGGGACCCACCAAGGAATGTTTGATGTAATAAGCCTTTCTGTTATTTGTTTTTGTCTTTTTGATAGAAGTGTATGTAAGTGTCTTTTAAATGACACTTTCCATTTTTCTTTAGCCTGAAACTTGTTGCATCTCACACTATTTAGGTGAGATCCCAAGGCTAAAGACGGGTCCGAATTCTATTGCTCTAAGTGATATGCTTAGTCTGTCTTTGGTCCAAATTTTGAAAGCAAGTTTATGATGTATTTTCTCTGTCAATTCTCTGAGAATACATGAATATAGAATGAGTTGTGTTTCTTTCTAAAGGTCATTTTGAGTCTATTGTAAATGATATACCATTTTCAAAGAAGATGAATACAAATTGTGAACTATCCCCATATTATTCTTTCTGAATCTTGTCTCCTTTCAATTACTTGTTTTTCTTGATATTGTATAAGTAAAGGCTTGTGCAATTGAATGCAATCTAGTTAGGTTGTATATCTATTTATCATTGTTGTTAATTCAATGGATTAAATAAGAGCTTTGATGAATGTGATAAGGTTTCTATAGTAGTGGAAAGGATTTTGAATGATGAATTATGATGAGAATTACTGATAGAATTTGTTGTAAGGCAACAAACTAGATCTAAGAACTTGCTATAGACTCTGAACCCCAATGGAATAGGCACTAATTAAATTGATTCAGCTGAAGGAGAGATATATCATAAATGAGTATCAAAATGTACCATCAAATCAAATTTTACTTTTATTTCCTGTAGATCTTCAAAGTTGGCCAGCACTTGTCTGCATGGAATGTTTTAGCTTTAGTTAGCCACTATTGTTAAGAACATCTGCAAATCTATAGAAGAATTCTTGGCCATATCTATTTTATGGGATGTGTTTATCAAGTTAGTAAGAATTTTGTATATGTTTGAGGATCTTGAAATGAGAATCAGAATGAAACTAAGAATAATCCTCATACAGTTGTTCCAGTTTTAAATCATCCCTGTGTATACCCGCCCTGGTTTTGCAGAGCCAAAAGAGCAGAAAACCATCTATGGTTTTGTTAAAGCTGGGTCCAAATACTTTGCATACACAATTGCTAATAAGAATTGGCTAGTCTTTAGATCATGTATGTACTGTCATTCTGGTATTAAGCATTTTGTCGCTTAGTAGTTTTAGTACATTTTAAAACACCAACAGGTTGATTAATGCTAGTGCAACTTTTCAAAGGGCTATAGATGTAGATTTTCATGATTACATCAATAAGTTTATGGTAGTATATCAAGATAACCTTACAACTTATTCCAAGAAGGCTGAAGACCATTGTAGGCAATTGGAAAAGATTTTTATCAAAGCCTTCGAATATGCAGTATCCTTAAACCCAAAGAAGTGTACATTTGGGGTAACTGAAGGTAGATTACTGGGACATATAGTATCAAAGGATGGTGTAAAGATAAATCTTGAGAGAGTGACAACCATTGATAAGGTTTGTTACCAATTTTTCTCAAATTAGTAGACCTATTTCTAAAATACTCAAGAAAGGAGCTATTATTAAATATGAGGGTGAACCTTCACAAGCCTTTTAAGATATTAAAATTTCCATAAAGAATGCTCTAGTCCTTAGGACTCCAGACTACACAAAACCAATGCAAATATTTTATTTTGCATCCTTTGATACTGTAGTTGCAGTCTTATTACAGAAGAATGAGGAAGTATATGAGCAACCAATTACATTCTTTAGCAAATCCTTCTGCCCTGTTGAACTAAAATGTGAAATAAATGAGAAAGAGGCTTATGCCTTGGTAAAAAATTTTAAGGCCTTTAGGTGTTATTTGGTGTGTACCATTGTTAGTGTATTTGTACCTAGTGTAGTTGTTCAGGACATATTTTCTCAATAGGAGGTTTTAGGTAGAATATGTAGATGGATCAATAGGATCCAAGAATTTAACATTGAAATTTAGATCATAAAAATGGTAAGAGGTTAAGGGTTAGCTAAGCTTATGGCTCAGAACAACTTGGATTCTATTCAAAAAAATTGGTAATTTAGATTACCTGAGATTATATCTATGTGATATGAAATACTATGAATGGTATGCTAATATTATACATTATCCATAGCATATGGAAGCTCCTTCCCATTTGACTAAAAATGAGAAATGAAGCACAAAGTTACAAGCCATCATATATATCATTGTTGAGAACAACTTGTGGTGGAGAAACTTTGAACGAGTGCTACTAAAATGTGTTGATCAAGAGAAATCAAAGGAGGTACTAAAGGGATTACATGTTGGAGTTTGTGGAGGACATTATATGGCCAGGACTACTACACACAAAGT
The DNA here is from genome assembly GCA_028749045.1 of Cupressus sempervirens. Taxonomy (NCBI): domain Eukaryota; kingdom Viridiplantae; phylum Streptophyta; class Pinopsida; order Cupressales; family Cupressaceae; genus Cupressus; species Cupressus sempervirens. The sequence continues at coordinate 98,371,148 of CM053790.1, forward strand.
AATGAGAACTAGATTCTGGTGGCCTTCCCTTTTTAAGATGCTCAGGTAATGATCAGAAAGTGTGATGCCTATCAAAGATTTGTAGGTAAACTAAATTTTTTAGGTAACACTCCATTAAAGCTAGTACAAGTTCAATTACCATTCTAGCAATGGGGAATGAATTTAATAAGTGAAGTCTCTCCTAAGTCCAACACTGGTTGCTCATGGATTTTTGTTGGTACTAATTGCTTCACAAAGTGGGTGGATGCAATTTTAACAAAAAATGCAACTAGTAAAGTTGTTAACAATTTTTTGCTAAATAATATCATTTCAAGATTGGGTTATCCTCAGAGGATTATGACAGATAATGCAATGTTCTTTAGATCTAAGGAGTTTATAAAGTTTTTTGATAAGTATGGGATAACAAGATTGACATCTTCTCCTTATCATCCACAAGGGAATAGACAAGCTTAATCTACAAATAAAAACTTGTTGAAAGTAATAAAAAGAACCTTGGATGATAACAAGAAGGCCTTGGATTCTAAATTGTAATTAGCAATATGGGCTGATAGGGTAATTGTGAAAAAGGCCATATGTGTAGCACCTTTTGATATGGTGTATGGAATCAAGGCAAGAATGCCTCGAAATAGTTTAGTGGGACTATATAATTACATTCAAATGTATAATGAAGAAATCATTGATGATATGGAAGATAGGTTGGATGAGTTAGTAGTGCTAACTGAGACTAGGAAAGAAACATCTCTCAAAAATAAAAATTACAATTGCAGGTCACAACACTCTATGATAGAAAAATAGTAAATAAGAAATTTGAAATTGAAGATTTGGTTATCATGTGGAAAGCTAGGAGTGAGGATAAGGGAAAAACATGGTAAATTTGATCCTATATGGTTAGGCCCATATCTAATTGAAGCTACATGGGGAGAGGACTCTTATATTCTAAAGGACCTATCAGGTAATATTCTTGAACTGCCAGTTCATGGAAAGTTCTCAAAAAGGTATTTTTGTTACAAGACTTGTTTCTTCCATGAATAGTAGTTTTAAAGTTTATGTAAAATTTGTATATCCATTGTGTCTTTTGTATAGTTCTTGTGTTTTCCTTTTCTAGTGTTGTCTTTCTCTCAATATTTGTCAAGTAAGATTTTGGGTCAAGTTTGTTGCCTACTTCTACCATAGACTCTGGGCCCTCATATGAATCTTGCATATTCATTGTCCCTAGACAGTGCCACTATTGGTCATGTTTTTCCCTTGTGTCTTCATGAACATATCCCACTATAAATTACTAGTTTTTAATGCAAATTAGGGTTTTGTCTTATAAGATATTGGTTAACCCTAAGAAAGAACCCTATTTTAAATAAAATTTGTGCCCTAAATGAGCCCTTTAGGTCATAAGATTGCCACTTTTTAGTTGAGCGGGAGAAAATCATTTGAAAAAAGTCATAATTTGTTAGAACCCTTTAAGATTTTTGTTTTGACTCAATAATTCCCTAAGAAATATTGCACCATCAGATCTTTTAAGATCTATGGTAGTCACTATATCATGATGAAAACTTTTGTTCACTTTATCTCATGTGACATAGCGACCAAGTATAGTGTTACATGTAGAACCCTGTTGATATTTAATATAATTTAAATGTATTTCACTAGAGCCATTAGATCTTCTGAAATTAATGGTGGTCACTATGTCACATCTAAAAAATGGGAGGGTTGCACCAATAGTGACATGGTCACATCCCACCAAAGTAAAACAAATAGGGCCTAAAATTGGATATGGTGTTGGGATCTTCCATTTTATAAATGAGCTCTACCAACATGGTGGGTTGTCAAATGTGTTAGGTGCTAAAGGAGGAACCAAAATAAGAATGTGTTGTTTCCCTCTTCGCGATGATGGTTTTCTAAAAAATCATGTGGGTCCCTATGTTGCAACTAGGAAACTCATCATTTTTGTCAGTAATGACATAGCCCCTTCCTAAAAAAATAAAAATAGTGGAATCTACACATAGGATGGGCATTGTCACGTGTTTTGTTATTACTGAAGCCATGTGATCATTATGGAATGTCAAGAGTATTGAATACAGTAAAAACAATGAGAATGTGTTCATTTCATATGGCTAGATTCCTTCAAAGAATGTGGTAGTTGCTATGTCATGACCAAAAAAATCTTGATTCATGCCGGTAACCACATAGTGCCTTCCCATGAAAATAAAACATGATGGAACCTAAGTTTAAAAAGAAGTGCCAAAATTTTAGAATGTCTTGTCACCATGTAAAAATGATGTCATTTCATGAGCTATGTGGATTCGCTCTTAGGAGTAGGAAACATGTTGTTTGTATGTTGTTAGATCAAATATACATCAACAATGGGTGTCAAGTCTCTATAAAAAATTGCTTGATCTTTAGTGATAGTTACATGGCAACCAAAGGGAAAACAAAAGGACCCACTATAGTTGCATTACAACACTTGTGAAATGCACATCATCAGATTAGGGAACAATCAATGATGGTCATTGTAATGCCTCGCCAAGGATCCAAAAGAATTAACCTAACATTTTACTAGGTTTGCCAAACAAATTTTATTTATTTTTAAAAACAAGAAATATAAACCATTCATATCAAACACATAGTAGCGGAAGCAATAAAAACATCCAACTAAAAATAAACATGAACATAGAAACATAATAGGTTACATTCTTCATGAATCCCTTAACATTGAATCACATCTTAATTAACTATTAATGAATCCGTCTAACACTACATCCACATGAAATAATAATGAAAAGTCCAACGTTCTTAAATTACATTCCTAATTGCTCAATCATCCATTATACATGCCAAAGGGTATGAAAGGCTTAAAAGAATATACATCCATGTAAATAAACTACATCATCATACTAAATCTAATCCATGATGTAATAACATAAATGAAACCACAAACCATACATGATACATCATCATAACCATAATTCATCAAACATAATTAACTAAGTGCACAGTTCCTCCCAACCGTAAATAGCATCATTAGACCATCATGGATCTTATCCATCCCTCTGCGCATAACATCCCAAGTCACTGAAGATATCATCGGTATTATCATAGTAGGAATGTCACACCTAAAATATCCTACATCATATGCAGAAAGATATCTAACACATAAAATAAAGCATAAGATAACATCATCTAACATATGCAAATCATCAATGTGAGGATACATGTCCACCATCATAATCCATGAAGATAGATGCCAACAAAGAATGCATCAGCCACGGTATCTCAAACGGATCTCAAATGGTAAGAGTGAAAAAGCACTACCACCTGTCTGCGTGGAACCTAAATGGTCCACTCCCACCGTGCTGAGAAGATAATCTCAAGTCCCAAACATGTTATCAAAATCACATAGCATAAATACTCTCTAGGTCCAGGAATCCTAAAAGTATACTTACTCAAAGGTTCCAATCACAAAATGCCATCTAATCCTAGAGCCACAACAAAGACATGTAGGAAACCTACTATGCAAGCGGGAAAGTGTCATCGCACGGATCACGCTAGAGTTACCCTGGAAGTCTCTTAATAGACCTTAGCCCCCTAGTGATCCCTGTGCGGCCACTAGTATCCTCTCATACAGACGAGGAATACTATGGAATGCAAGGTCGCAACCAATTGTTCTCTCTACTCCCATCCTAGTCTATACTAGCACTTGAGGCATGGGCGAGGACATCGAATTATATTATTAGGTTCATTTAATCCCCATTTAGTGTAAATGTTTTCACTTGTTAATGAAACTTACACTGAGTTACCCTAGCAGCCACTTAGGGCCCTGACCCCCATTGCAAGCCACTTCCTGACACTACAAGTAGATAACCTACCCTAAGCTCATGGAATCATAAATCAAAAAATCACCACAGTCCTATACTGGCGACTGGAAAAATACCAAAAGATAATCTACAATAAGAGCATCAAATCTCCATGAGCAACTAAAATCATCCATTAATAATCATGACCACAACAGTTCTCTATTGGCAACTGAAGGCATCATTGATAATCAAAATATCCATTGGTCCTCAACAAGTAACCAAAAAGTATCTCAAAGAAATACTGATCGAAGACTCCAAAATGGTTGAGTCAAAACATGTCACAAGATGACATCATCAAGAAATAAATCAACACTTCAGTCCCATCATGGCGACTGGAAAGTAATCCAAGGATAACTGATTGATAACTAAAAAATGGTTAAGCCAAGTGTCTCAGATACATATAACTCAGCTTCACTCAAGAAGACTGATGAGCAATAACAATTAGTAAATACAAACATCTCATAGAGCATACCATCACATTACCATGGTTGGGTTTATAAACATTCGAGATCAAAACATCATCATGACATCACAATCATAACCCTTGAGCCTCTTGTAGACGTCCAATAATTGGTCAACACTAGTCAACCCAAAACTAGAAGCATAGAGAAAACACAATGCAAGCACATGTTTTGGTTTACTAAAATCACATAGTTGAATTAAGTGTGGAGGTTTTAGTTTTTGTTTGCAAGTATACTTCAAGTATATAAGATTTATCATTTGACCTACAAGTCAACCCATTTGTTCCCTTGATAACATTATCCTTCCATTATTTAAAATTGCATTCTAAGAATAATTGAAGGATAAATATTTACTCATTACACTAATCTTCATTGTCCCTTAATTAAAAATTATTCGCTTTACTAATTAATCTTAATTAAATTAATTAATAATGAACATAGGTATGGCTCTTTATCATTCTAAAAATACTTAATTAAAACTCAACTAAACATTACTAAAAGTTAGGTCTCTTAATTTAATCGTTATAATAATTAAATCATCACTAATAACCATTAAAATATCTAAAGTCATTAATCAAGTCATTAGAATAAGACTTATCAACTTCGATGTAAATACTTTACAACTTTGTTCAAAAAATCATATCAACTAAAACCCTATTACATAACTTAATTATTAATTAAATTTAATTAACTCTAATTAATTAATTTAATTAATAATTACATAACCATACCAACAACCCAATGAATATTAGTTGATTAATAACTAACTATAATTTGTAAGTTAAAAGTCAACTTTAATCCAACTCTCCAATATTAATAGTTCAATAATGACTTGTTATTATTTAATAACAAGTTATATTGAAAATCTTATTAAGAAATCTATAATGACCACATTTGTCAATCTTTTTCAATGAATACTAATATTTCCTTAACAAATCCATATTATTGATAATCATTTAGACCATTATACTATTATTTATTAATAATTTGCTAGACCCAACAAACATTAATAAATAATAAACTCATCAAAATTATAATTAATCGATCTAGAGAAACCTTACAAAAACTTCATTGGTTAATATTTAACTAACTCTTAACACAATTAAGGTATACCAATAATTTATTTAATAATACATAATGTATTAACAATAACATAATAATTCAAATCGTAGCAATGTTATAACAACGTTATAATATAACAATGACTCTTTATCAATTTAATAATACTTAATTAAATCTTAATCCAATATCATTAAAATTTAAGTCTCTTAATCTAAAATCATCTTCATGAAACAACTATTATTAACTTAATATAAATTATGATATCTTAATTATTTAATATATATTAAATAGTATCTAATATACATTAAATAAAATAAATATTAAAAGTCAACCATTTTCTAATCCTTTAATATTCAAATTAATAATTTTTAAACTTAATTAACTCTAATTAATTAATTTAATTAATAATTACATAACCATACCAACAACCCAATGAATATCAGTTGATTAATAACTAACTATAATTTGTAAGTTAAAAGTCAACTTTAATCCAACTCTCCAATATTAATAGTTCAATAATGGCTTGATTCAATATTTCTTTCCATCTATTCTATATTATCTATAATCATCTTAATTATTTCATTTAAAACATTCTTAACAATCTTAATTAGACTAAATTCTAATTAAGTAATTTGATTAATTTAAAACTATATTATTTAAAAACTTGAATATTAAAATTTCATATATATATATATATATATATATATATATATATATATATATATATATATATATATATATATATATGTAACTATAACCATATAATAATAATAATAGTATCATTGCAATATTAAAAAGTCAAAATTCATACCCAAAAATTTAAAAAACTAGTTATAAATTAAACCCCCTTGCTGCAGTACACAGTACCTACCGTCATAGGCACTACGTCGACAGCGAGTACATAGTACCCCTATCATCGCAGTCCTGTGACGGCAGGCGTCTGCCTCCCACAATGGTATGGGGTACAAATCGTGCCCCAATGCAATTTTAATATTATCATTTTTTTATAACATTTTTCAAACGCTTACTCAATATGAATTATGATGCGATTTTATAAGTTTCTCACTGCGATATATCATTCCATTTTTCAATTTTTTTTATATATATATATATATACACATGTATTTATATATAAAAATAAATGTATATATGTATATATATATATGTGTGTGTGTATAAATGTATATATGTATATATAAATGTGTATATATATATATGTATGCAAATCTGAAAAATATATAAACATGTATATTTCCACAGAGAACATATACACAATTTAAAGGCATCCAATTTTAAGAATTTTCTCTATAACACATTTGTTCTCTAAATTTACCCATTAATTCTTCTAATAGGTTTGACTATAAATTTTAAGCCTAGCCCCATAATTTCATCAGATCTACGCATATGAAAATTTCTTATATAAAATTTAACTGCCCATGCATAGAACCAAGATATTCAACACATGAAATCCTTATAAAGCATTCAAAAGACACACAGAAGACAGGAAGTGCAAGATGCATAAATAACATAAGCAAAATCACAAGTGTCTACTTGGATAATGATGCTAAATCACTTCTCCTCATAATATGCAGAGCAAGCTCCTTCCTTCTCCAATGTTCCCAGGTCCTCCAAACACGCTCCAAACACTCTCTCTAAGCTTCTAAGAATGCCTGAATATAAAGAACTCTCAGGAAGCACCTAGAATGTCTCTAGAAACAACTAGAAGGTGTTAACAACTAAGCATGAATCTTTTCCAACCTTCTAGATGAGTCATAAGGTTGTAGACACTATGTGCTTAATTTGTGCACTAACTCCTGTGTTGTTGACAACACGTGCATAATTAGAGTGCAAACTCCTGTGTTGTCTACATGACAACTCCTGAGAATTTGCAAACTCCTATGTGAATGAATATTAGAATAATGCACATTAATTTAATTTAATATTCACTTTACTCTTTAAAATTTAATTATTAATTTTTAAATCTTATGCACTCACTTTAATAACTCCACTTGTTTTATCTTAATATATTTATATTTTAATCACATACAGACATCATGCAACCTATAATCTTTTAATAATTTTAATATCTTTTCTACTTTTAAATTTATTTTTGAAACTTAATTGATAAAATATTTATTAACTTAAATAAATATTATCACATTCCAACTTTAAAATTATAAATTTTATCTCCAAATTTAATTATTATTTTAAATTAATTTTCTAATAAAATAAATAAAATAAATATTAAAATACCATATTAATTTTCCATTAAATTAAACCATTAATTAAATCTTTTAATTAGGCTTAATTAATAGAAAATACACCAAAGACTCATAAAATAAAATAAGAAAATCTCACTATAGCAAAACACATACAAAATCAAACCAAAAGGTTTAATATCACAACATATATCATCTAACACATTCAAAGGGTACTCCACTCAGATACTTGTCCTAATTTCCAATTAGGACAAATGGCTTAAAGGGTTGGGATTTGGACTTGAGAATTTATCTCCCCTCTCTTACCATTGAGATAATGCGATAGGGTAGCTCATCCTAATAATTCAAGGAAGTCGATACCTGGTACCTACAACTTGCATAAAAACCATGCATATATATATATATATGCTAAGTTAAATGGACAATGAAAGGAAGTGGTGCATTGTGTAGATCCCGACTAGCAGGTGACTACGACTCCCTTCCTTAACCACATCAAAAACGCCATCCAAGAACAAACACACACACCATACACATGCAAGTATAGGGTAAGTATCCATAAGAAAGCACATGTGATAATAAACCATCTAACTAATCAATAACTAAAAATAATTTAATAATCATCATGCATACATGAAATGTAGAGTTTAAGTAATCTCATCACATATCAACTGAATCCATAGCACAATATCTGATAGTCTCAAAACAATGCTACTAACCATCAACATAAAACTAGCCCTAAAAGAGTTCGAGAATGGTAACAAAAATGCAACCTAGGGGCAGGCACTACAGTCACTATGTCGCATGAAAAAGTTGCTCGAGGTTTATGCATAGTGACATAGGAAGAGTTTGACACATGTTCATGAGCATCAGTGGCTCCAAAGAAAGTTCCTAGTAGTAGAGGGAAAGGCTTACATGGAGAGATTTTATTGGGTTGACTGCCAACCTAGCAAGTGGAAAATGAGTCATCCACAATTTTGTTCCTGGATCATCAAATCTTTTGGAATGGACAATGTGCTTTAAAAATAAAAGGTGATGCCACCTTGTTTCCACCTTATGATTCATTTACGAAGATTGAAGGCTCCCTGTACGAAGCAAAAATAGAGTATATTGGAAATATTATTCCATTTCTTCTCTACACAAACAAATTTCAGACTTTTAGAGAGCTTAGAGCCATTGAAGAATAGTGTGTTATGTGATTATAGCACAAAAGAATTTTCAGTGTTTATAGGGTGTTGTAGAATTGTAGTGAAATAGTAGCGAAGAGCCAAGTACGTTTCTCAATTCACAATATATATTGAAGCTTTCTAATATTGTACAAATCTTATCCATCATGATTCCAAAGAAATTATTATTGGGACAAGTAGATTACCATAACAGAAACATACATGATGACTTTCTTGAACTATTGCCTAAATCTACAAATGTGTCTACCCAATTGAAATTTTCTTTTTGTAAACCCTAGTTTCAAGATTGCAGATGGTTTATGTGATAGAGGGAATTTGATTAGGGATGCTACCACTACCAAATCAGGGTGCTTTTTTTTTAAGAAGTGGTTTTCAAAAAGAAATTTTTTTGCTTCCCATGGAAACATTTGGAATTTTGATTTAGGAAAACTAGTGGTCCGTAGTGTATTTGTTAATGTTGGCCTAGTGATGGTCATTGCCCAGAACTATCACCTTGCAACCAGAGTAGTAAGAAGATTAGACGGGGAATGCTTGATGAGTATAAGTGCTAAAGAAATTTTAAAGTTTTTTTGTTTGAAAACCTTTTTAGATTGCCATATACCCATTGACCTATTAGGATTAGAAAAGGAATACTTATCAAAGAAGGATAAGGTTAGGGAAGGTGCACTGAGGGCACACTTGGCCTCAATTGGGAAATTTCCATTGGTCACAACATCTACAAATGAGCCTTTTAAGAAGGAATTTTCACTTCTAGAGCCCTAGAAATATATATGAATTTATGTAGAGTTTTTGGCGAATATGAGCAAAGTTTTATGGTAGTTAAATTTATGTATACGATGGCTTAGATTTCTTCTTTTGGTGTGGATATTATTTTTTATTTTGCATCCTATCTAGCAAAAGAAATCCTTATAGGGCTAGTTGGAATTACCAAAAGAAAGGTAGAAAAGACTTTTGGCAATTACTCATTGTTGATGCATATGTTCTTGTTTAAGGGGGTAACATATTTTGGGAGAAAGATGGTTCTGAATAGAGAACATGAAGGAGAGGCTCTGCTAGTCTAGTTATGGAGTGCAGCTATGAGAGGGGATGTAGAAAAGGCCAGTTTTGTTAGGTTTGATCCATATTTTGCCTATATATTGAGAAACCTCTTATTGAGGGACAATCCCAAAATACCTAGGGCATTAATGAATTTTATCAGACCAATGGATAGTCCATCTAATTTAAAAGTGTCACATAATTAGGTTGATATCATACCACACCTTGTTTCAACAGTTTTTAGAGTTTGTGATTTCCAATGGAGTCCCCATGTATTACCCTACTAGGTGCCTTTTAAAGTAGGGATAGCTGAGATATTGTGGTAGTTAAGAGGATTGAAGAAAACATATTTGGTTAGAATAAACAAAGGCTCAATTTTCCCCAATTGTTTTGTAGTGCACCATTTCATAATTACAAAAGGTGGATGATTCTTTTTGTATAAATTCTTGGATCAGTACAAGATGACTATGTCTCATCCCCACTTTTTTTATTCTGAGGGGTTTTTTTATACTTTTAGATTAAGGGCCAAAGTTGGTTCCAAAAAACATGAACTTTATTTCCTTGAGGATATAATAAGGAATGAGTTCTTTTTGCAAGAGCAAGAGATCAAGAAAGAAAAATGGAGATTTTTTTCTAGAGTTCTGGGATTTATTCATTGTTTTGATAAAGATTACAAGCCTCTAGATGATGCAAAAATAGAGGCAGACAAAATAAATAAACTTATGATTACTTTTCTTGAAATCATGGAGGCCATGAATGAAAAGAAACATTTTTCTTATCAATTCTTTTCCACAAAAAGCCAGAGAGGTCATGAGGAGATTGGGATTTACTCCTACAGTAGGAATAGGGCAGTTGGTTGTCTAGAAGAGATCTAGCTATAATGTGATTCAGAATAAAAAAGGGCCACTATTGGCAAAGGAAAATAGATAGTAGGGTCAACTAGTGTTGTCTTAGAAGAAACACCTGATAAGCCCTCACCCAAGAGGCAGAAAATAATAAGGGTATAGACACCTCACATTGAGGAATATTCACCTACATAGTCACCATTACAAATAGGAGATGAACAACTCACCAAGGAGTAGATGGAGTAGTTAGGATCTTAAAGGGGAATATTCATTACACAGGCTGAATTAAAAGAGGGAAATCCATAGGAATCTCTCATGCAAAGCTTGACTTAATAGTGGAAGATTACAAAGGCAAGGAGTTGGATGCTATAATTGAACTGGCTAGTCATGAGTTTATATTTAATGAAAATTTTGTTAAAACTAGACCCTTCTACCAATTTGCATGGAGAGTAAACATGGGAATGTTTGAGGAAAGGTGTACTAAGCTAAAAGCAGAGCATCCAAGAATGAGGATGTAGATGTGCAAAATTAGATAAAAGAAGAAATGATGCTAGAATTGCAAAGCATGACCCTTGAAGAGGGGAGACAAATGGTAAAGGCATCCAATGTTTTGTTGCTATCCAATTGAGATATAGAAGATTCTTTGGTTTGTAATTCTGTTTTAGATATATTGAGTATAGAGGATTAGGGGAAGAAGGAAATAAAATATGCCAAATTTAGTAAGGATCGGGCTGCATTAGTCATTTGGTCAGTAAGAAAAGGATCTAGGACCAGCTCTTCCTAGCTTGATGATACTTGATTAATAGGCAACCTGATTGTGAAGAGAGTAGAAGAAACTACTAGTTTAGAAGCTACATATCTTGGTGTTGGTGTATCTGGCTTAACTTTAGCCCCAACCCTAAGAGATGAGAAAGAAAAGTTGGAATTGCATGATAGGTATGAAAAACTTTTGTCTCCATACAATAAAAAAATTCATAGAAGGATTGAACTAGAGAATAAAGTGACGGGACAATCAACTAGACCACAAATCACTTATCCTCACCCATAAGTGAAATCTTCTAGATCCACTCCCTTCATTGAGATCCTTGATACTCCACAAAGGCTAGAATTTTATATTAGTAAGGAGTTGGCGGAAGAAAAGAATAAGCGGAGGGCCTTGTAAGATGAATTAACTTATCAATACAGAGAGAAATTTAGAAAAGCAATCTTATATCTGATAGATAAGATTGATTGAACAACATTCTATGAACAATTAGTGAACATAGCAGATATGTGGAGAGAAATCAAAGTTGCTGAGGAGGTTTTGAAACCTATAATAAGTAAATGGGATGGAAGAGATAAGGATATCACCATTTTATGCATTTTAGTTATTAGATTGTCTTGTGAACAGATAGAATTTTTTTTTTGATCTAAATAGTAATCTATCTTATTTTGAAAATAAGAGGGATGCAATGCAAAAAAGAATAATAATTTGTTTCTCAAAATATTTAAGTGATCTAATTTTGATTTTTTTCCCAAGACACTCAAAAAGATTGACATAGTAAAAGAGAAAAAAGAGTGGGGAAAAGAATTAAATGATTTATTATGCAAAGAAAATAAATGATGTCAATAATGAAGAAGGACATGTGCTATGGGCAAGGACAAATGAAGATTTTGTTAAAATGCAACTATTTCACAATTCACTTATAGAGGAATTTGTTGAAATAAATGAATTAGGGGATTGGGTGGTTAAAAAGCATGGAGAAATCTTGAGCTTTGATTGGCCTAACGATACAATCTTGAAAAAATAGATGGATAATTTTGTCCGTTCAAAACAAATGGAAACAAAGGGAGAGGATGTGGTCCCTGATGAAGATCAAAGAGATGACACATCAATTCATGTAGAAGAAGACAGTGAAGAACAACCAACCAAAATGGAAAGCACAGTGGTCCCAATTAATGATGTGGCAACCGAGGATTCAAAAATAAATAATATTTTAACAGTTCATGATGATGAAAGTGCAAAGCCTCAAGTTGAAGTGAACTTGGAGAGATAAAAGCTAGACACATCATTAGAAAACTTGATGGCTACAAATTCCAAGGATTCAAAATAGTATAAAAGCCAATCATGGAATTTATAGCATTTGAAAGTGTAATACAAAATAAGTCCTCGGAAAGGAATATTATGATGTAAAGTTTTTCTATTGCACAAAATTTTGTCTCTTATGACAATAACAATTGTAAATATCTTTTTTTTAAAAGGAGAGTTGTCAGTTCTTTATGCCTAAAGCTTGTTGCATAATTTTGAGAGTTGGAACTATATATTGTGAGATTCTAGGGCTAGAGAAAGGGTCTGAGTTATTGCATAATTTTAGATTTTCTAAACTAAGTTTGTTCACTCTCTTTTTTCGTGTAAACTTTATGATGTCTTTCTCTGCAAATATCTAAGAATACATTAATCTTGTAGGATTTTGAGGTCTTATCTTGAGTCATTCTAAGTTTTGTTTCAATTGTATACAATTTTCAAAGGAAATTAATACAAAGATGAACTGTTCCCATATCTATTCTTGCTGAATTTTTTCTCCATTTTTATGACCTGGTTATTTTGAAGTTGTATGAGTAGAGCTTGTTCAATTGAATACAATTAAATCAAGTTGTATGTCAATTCACTATTATTTTTAATTCAATCAGTTAAGTAAATGCTTCAGTGAAATTGATAGGGTTTCCATGGTATTAGGAAGGATGTCTGTAAGAATGATTTTTAGTGAGAATTGCTAATAGTATTGATTGTAATGTAGTCAATCAAATCTTGAAATTGAATGGACTCTGAATCCCAATAGATAAGGAACTAATCTATTAATTCAATCTACAGATGGAAAGATTGTGAACAAGTAGCAAGGTTAAATTTGAAATCAATTTTACTTTATTGTTTGAAGAAAGTCAATACTAGTCAACACTTGTTTTCATTTAATCCCTGTGTTGTAGTTAGCTACTATTACCCATAATTATTTGTAAATCTAATAAGAATTGTGACCAAATCTGTTGTAAGGGATGTGTGTTGTTGTGAAATGCCATGGAATGAATAAAATATGTATGTAATATTAGTTTGAAAATCTTTCATCTCTTAGGTGCACCTGCCTAAATTTTGTAGAGCCTAAAGAGTAGAAACTCTCTTCCGATTTTGTTCAAGTTGGCTAACAAGTAACTTTTTATGAGAGGAAGTTGATTCGTAGGTTATTGTGATCTTTATTATCTTAATATTAAGTATTTTGTTGCTTAATAGTTGAAAAACACCAATAGTGGTCATTTGATACCACGAATGAAGTGTATTCTTACAAATGGGTATTAGTAGCATCTAACAAATATAAATAATTAACAGCACATCAAAAATTACGAGCTCCACTTTCGTTGAGAACGTAGGAAGATTTAGACACAAGATAAGTAATATTATATTGGAGACATGATGATACGGACAAGAAGAGGCTACGTGTACAAGGGATGATCAGCACATATTTATTTGACTCACATAGCGGACAACACACAACACAAACGTAGAGTTTTGCTTCAGCGGACTTTACCGCTCATGAGTGAACGGCCTAGTTTCAGCCAATGGTAATCTCGGCCCCCTCCATATCAGTGTCTCCTGTGCTTTGGAAATTACCGTCCCCGCTGTTGACGATGTGGTCGCTATCCTACGCGCAGCGGACACTCCTTTCGACTCGTTCGTTGTCTTTCCTTCCCTCCGGTGCCGCTACCTTCACCTTGCCCTTCTTCAAATTGGTTTTCCCTCTAAATTGTAAATTGCCGTCGCCAGTGTTGACCACACCTTCCTTTTTCCCACTCATTTTCACAGCACTAATCGTTCTGCAAATCACTAAACACTGGATGCCGCCCAAGTACATGGGGCTTTCCCTCCTTATATAGCCTCTGCCTTACAATACTTTGTGCTCAGCTGTTTAGACGTAAGGCATGACGAGAAGGATTATGTCATCTCTATCCAGAATATATGAAACTTATCATTCCTTTTCCGATTGCTATGTTCTCCGGTGGGGTTACGATATTAATTATTCACAGCCGACGTAATTCTTCCACATTGTTATCCACATAATAGTGATTCCGTGAAGATAGCCACTGACGGCATCGCATACTTTTCTTCGGCTGTGTACTCTGATGCTCCCGTAGTCCATATTCTGATGCTGTCCCACTCACAAATTGGTCGATATTCTGATGCTCTCCCACTCACTAAGTGGTCCATATTCTCTGCTGCTCACAAATTTCTCTGTCGTATACGCTGTTGTGGTATTTAATAGGTTTTGTTTTGTTTCCTCGAGTGGTTGATAAAGTGCTCTCAATATGAATCAACAACCGCCTTGCGTCTCTTATGGACCTTATGGTGCGCCTCAACGATATGAGAACACCTTCAGTTGCAATCCGTACGATAAGTACCATCAGTACAACACAGGCAGAGAACCAGTATGGGGGCATCAACACATGGGTCACTCCGAGTGCGGATGGAAATGTTGAAATTAACAAGAGAAGATCTGCTAATAATTGGAAAAGAAAGAAAATAGAGATTTATAGATAGAAAGGAAGGATAGAAAGCGCTAAAATACAGAATGGTATGTTATTATAAAAACAAATAGAAGTACAATGATAGAGAAAGTTGAAAGAAATTTTAAAAATATTAATAATTTTATTATTTTAAGAAATATATAAATGATAATAGAAATTATATTATATGAATGAACTAGTGATTTCTACCAATTCAATTATAAGTTGAAAGATTTAATTTAAAAAAATAAATTGTTGATTACTTTATTCAAACTACAAAACTATCTAGTAAATTTGAGGGCTAGTATTAGTTTAACAATTTGTAAAATGGAATAAAAAATAAAGAAATAGAGCAAGATCGTAAAATAGTAGCTAGTAAAATATAGTTTAAACTTTAAAAAATAACATTTTACAATTGGAAAAAAGAAACATCAATGTTAAAATAATAAATATATTTAAAATAAGAAATATAAAATATTTAACTCTATATTTGAACTTGGTAAGAAAAATAAATTGTGATAATTAATATTGATTAGACATTCATTTTTGTTCAAAGTGGTGTGGTGGAAGACAAAAATATTACTTTTTTGAAAATCTAATGAACTTGTCACAAATGTGGAAAAGATAAAGTTGTAATTCATGAATTCATTACTGCGTGATAGAGTTGGTAGAAAATATTGTGTTTTTCTTGGAGAAAATTGAATTTTCTCCCTACCAAAAATAAAATAAACCAATAAAATAAATGAAAATGTGATTTATAAAATAATGAAAAATTAGGAAAAGATATAAACATTTGAAGTTTCTTTTAATCTTTTAAATCCTATGAGTTGATTGGTCAATTTAAATGAAAAATTGAATTGAATGAAAGTAATAGTATCCAGCGAACTAATAACTACTTATAATAAAATTAGAGCAACATAGTGATAAGCTTATACTTTGTCAAAACTTTTTATTTAATTGATATTGTTCATTGGGATGAATCATGGTTAAAATAAAGATAGATAGAAATAGTAAACCTCATCCTTGCTCTCTATCATCTTTATGATGGAAAATGGACTGCATTGAAATGCATCTTACTAATATTGTTATTATTAGGAAAAGAGGAAGGAGTCAAACATTTAGCTTACTAAGAGTGACTACAAAGGGATCAAAATACAATTAATGAAAAGACAAAACTATATATTGAAAGATGAATGATATCATACTTGACAAGGGACAAGTAGATAAACTAAGAATTCAATCGTAAATCTAATAGGCTGCAAACTCATGATATGTCAATTACCATGTTATTATCTATGCTTAAAAGTACTAATCTTTGTTTATGATCACATCATTATTTTTACCTTTGAAGAGACCACGTACAAATTATTGTTACATTCTCTTTCCCTAAGGAGTGTTTTTATTGTGAATGAAAGTGAACCAAAAGAAAAAATATTTCATGTACTATTATCTAACCAATATGTTTGAAGAAATGACCCTTGGCCTCTTATGGATATACGTATTGATTTTGTTAGTTTGTTAGCTTAGATATATTAATATGCAATTTATCTTATTATTAGATGTATACAAGTTTATCTAAAATCATTTGTCGTTCATTTAAATGACATCTATTATTGTCAATTACTATGATGTATGTTGAATCAATTGATAGATGATACCAATTTGATAAGGTTATATGGAAGATTACTAAGATTATTAATGTTAGTTTGCATGCAAGATAGTATACTTTGCATATGCTCATACTTAAGAACTTTCAAACATTAATAGTTTCATTTTCTTAATTTACAAGTTGGATGTTTGAATAATGTTTTCATGGAGTTTATGTTCAATGAACTATTAATCAATTTATTAGTTTTCACCTCATACTCAATTCATGTCATTCCAAAAGGATGGTCATTTTGTATTTTCTGATTCTAAGTGTTTGGAAAACAATTTAAATCCCCCACCCCCCCACCCTCTCTCTCTCTCTCTCTCTCTCTCTACCTAGGTACAACAACATAACATATTTTATTCACCATATCCTAACATGGTTCCTTTTATTTTACCTATTTTCCAAGATAATGCCAATACATTAAGAATCTCAATATTAAGGATCTTTGAGATGACTAATACCTTAGAGCTTTAAGAAGAATTAGTTAATTATGTAGATATGTAATAATGTACATATATATTTATATGAATTTAATTTTTTATTTAATATAACATTAGGGATGGAAGATAGACATGCTATTATTTGTTCATTAATATTTTTTGGATAATTGAAAGGCATTATGTTTCACAAGCTAACATGAAAATGCCTAGGCCTATCTCCTCTCTTATATTGGAAGGAAAACGATCCACTAAGCTCATGAAATTTTGAATGTTGATTAGATGAAATCATCCTTTATTGTAAGGGAATACAACCATCATTAATAAATGCAATATTTTGGCCAATTAGATGTCAATGCATGAAATAGGTATATAGTATGGGATTGATATCTAAATGTCTAATCCAAAAAATTTATATAGAGAATTATTGTTATCCTTGAAATAATATTTTGAAATGATCAAAATTGTATAGCTGTTAATTCCTTTGGTTCAAAGATATTTCATCTCCATTCACGAGAAACTACCTTTAGAGAAATTGGAATCTTACTACTATATGGACCTTTAAAGTTGTTAAAATATCTTTCCAATTCATTATCATATAGATAATTAGTTGTATTCTCTCTCAATATGAAATGACAATGAATTTATCCCATTTATTATAGATAGACTTCTATCAATGTTAGTTGGAATTTCTCCTTTATCAAAGTTATGTGGCATGCCAATATTTCTCATTTTCTCTCCAGTAAGAACTTAAATATTTCCTACAACCATTCTTGCAAGATTATAATCCCATTTCTAATTGGGATGTTCTCCTTAGATTTATTTTATCCACTTCCCCATAGTATGAAGACATTCACTAGGATAGTGGGGCTTTTATCTAAAGCATACATGTCTTATAAAATTTCTTGAGGGTTGATACTTGTTGTAGCTCACTTTTACAAGTCAATTTATCTAGTATAGTTTTGAACAAATTTATCATTTGATTTCCTCTTAAATTAGGAAGAAGATGATTCAGCCATTATAAATTTAGTTTGTATAATTTTATATAACTCAAGAATAATTGGTTAGGGATTTATTTCATTGGAAAATTTAAATTAGATTTCCTAATGCACTTATCCATTCACAAATCCAGAAAGTCGGGGCTAAAAATACATAATTTAATTAGATTAAAGAAGGGAAGGAAACTTAAAACTTACTATTTTATCTCTTGAAAAAAAAACCCTAGTTTACTTAAAAAGTCTATGAAAATTTAAAACTTGCCATAAAGAATAATTTTTTTTACCATACACGCTTTAATAATATTTGTGCACATGGGACGATCTAGAGGATATGGGGGCATGACATTGTGCTCTACAATTGAGTCAAAGATTGTTTTGGTGTCAAATTTCCCCAAGAAAATGTTCACCCCTCCCACAACAACCAATGTTTAGGGTAAACACCAAACATTAGCATGAAATGTTGCCAATGTCCATAGATAAACTGAATGCCTTCCCGTCAGGCACATTGTCAAATTATCCAGAGCCACGGCTTATATTCCCCTGTGTGACTGCATAATGCCCTTTGGAGTGGATGTTGTGAATGATATGAAATTCAAAACTACTGCTTGCCATTCATCTTCTGGCCATCAGATCTCAAATTCTAACTCTCCTTCTCTAAGTAGGCCTTCATAGGTTAGGACAAAGTCATTACCAATTTCTTTGTCATTTTCCATCTCTTTGGTCACTACCAAAGGGGGTTTTTCCTTGAGTAAACTTAGGGTTTCATTTACCAAATTCATAAATTGCTAATCCACAATTATGACTTTTGGTTTGCCGTGACTCAATTATGCCACCATTGTGCGAGCATCCAAGTGGGTGTTCAAATTATTGAGGACCACTCTAACCATTAGAACTACAATATGCATCTTGCACATGGCAAGAATATTTGGGGCCACTACAAAACCTGCACAAACCCCGATAAACTCAAATCAAAATTTTAAATAGTAATAATCTTTGCTTAATATCATCTCGCTCTTCATTTCCTTGAGGAATGTCATAGATCGGATCCAAAAAAGGTTCTAGATACAAATTTTCGCTTAGAAAACCACCTCTTTGATTTTATATATGCACTTTTGTAGCAGGAGATAACAAATTTTGTCTAAAATGTAGACATCATTGCAGGGACACTCTCACCATCAGGACCTATGACCTTTGGGAAATCTAGATCTACAATTTTATATACATTTACTAAGTTTTGTAATTGGATTATTGAAACACAAATATGGTGCAGAGTGGGAAAAGAACCAGAAAGGTCAAGTGGTTTGACTCACAAAAGGGTTATGGATTTATTACCCCTGATGATGGTAACTAAGATATTTTAATTCATAAGACATCAATTCACTATAATGGATTTAGATCTCTGGCACAAGGAGAATTGGTTGAGTTTTCTATTGAGCATGAATGAGGTTGTAGGACTAGAGCTCTTGATTTGCATGGGATGCTTTTGAACCAAGCTCATCTTCCTCTTCTTCATCATCATGGTGTAAAAATAGGTGCAAGGGATTTAAACATATCATATGGTGAGGAATTTGGGTATTTCAACTACCAACTCGCTTCTTATCTGTCATGGAAAAATAACTTCTCCATTAGTGATTCAAATTTTTTGTCTTATCCCAATAATATTTCACTTGGGGGTAAAAAATCTATGGGAAATCAACCTACCAAAGTTTGGAATGAAAAATTGGGGTCTACATCTTTAGTAAAATCTAGTGGTCCCAATAATAATCTGGATAGTTCAAATGCCACACTCATAGATGGTGATTCCCAACTTCTTGTAATTGAAGATGGACTTCTTGAACCAAAAATCACTTACATGCCCACCATAGCAATCATCGATAAGATTTGGTCCTTCCTCCTAGCTAAAAATCTTCTTTCTAAGGTGAAGCATTATTGGTATGGTCTTACTGATTTAATCTACATTAATCATGAGTTTTATTTTTTTATTTTTTTATTTGATTCTAAGCTTGCTCGGGATAATGTTCTTCAAATTAAGAGTTGGTTTTGTAAAGGGTTTGGAATATATACCATTTCTTAGTCTCCAAACTTAAAACCTAGTCATTCAACTTGTGATTTTATGCCATTTTGGATCAAGCTTCCAGCTTTACTAGTAGAATATAGAGATCTACAATTTATTGAATTAATAGTAAATAAAATTCGGGTATTCATTCATCATGATCTAGTGCCTTTTGATGAACCATCTCTTTCTATAGGGTTTTGTGCTTACTAAATCTGAATAAACTAGTCCTTTCTCCTTAATTTTTTCATCTAAATATGGTCAATGGAACCAGACAATTATTATTCAAGATGCATAGACTATGATTAAGATGGCAATTTGGTTGGGTCATTTTACTAATCAATGTCGAGATCCAAGTTGCTCTAATATGATAGTTTATAGTAACCATAATTTTTACCCACTGAAATGCACTTTTAGAACACAGTCTGTTCCTTCTACCCCTAATGATGCACGTGTATCTCAAGATAAACTATCAAGTGAACCATATCATTTCTCATTTGTAAATCTAATTGTTTACCATTCACCAAAGGGTTATTTTTCTACACAAAAAGATCAATCCCACAGAGACTGTTCGGGTCCTAATAAATCTTTGTGCTTGTTTTCAAGGAATTATTTTTCTCTTATGGCTTCCCCCAATTTAGGGTCCTTCTCTTGTAAATTTGCTAGAAAAATTTTGTTGTTTTTGACCCTTCTTATTTCTAAATGGAATACTCATCGAGATAAGTATATAAATCTAGATCAATCTCTTTTCACATCATCGACATCTTCTAAACTTGCAATTACATATCCAACTACCAATGAAGAAAATGTTATTTATCCCTCTCAAATGGATGCTATCGTTAATGAGCTCATTTTTAATGATTAACCTATTTGTTTCTTGTCTAGATTAGAAGTTGCATCGTATTCCCAAGGGCATTCACTGTCCTTTAATATGCCCAAATTTTAGTAGTAGAGTGTAGTGTACCAATTCATCCAAAATTTGTTGATGAAGATAACATGGTCCATGACCCACATGAGGATAATGTACACTTTAAATTGTATCTCCATTCACCTAGGATGGAGAACTCTATGAATGTTGTAGATCTTCGTGATGAGACTAGAATATAGTCTATTTTGTCATTTCATTTTCACTTAAATTTGCAAACTTTCTAAACATTTTAATGTTCAAGAAAATGATGTTTATGATGGTTTTAGACAAATGTGTGCCTAATTACTTTTAAGGATCAAAATGAATATGCTATGAAAAGCTATGTCATTTAATTTCGAAATAGTGAGAATGATACTTTTTCTTCCTTAGCTAGGTTAGGTAGTTCACCTGTAGTAATGTGACATAGGGTAAACTAAATTAGATAACATGTTTTGAATAAGTGTTGATGTATGCTAGTTTTTTGGAGGCACTAGTATTTTGTAGATATAAAAGCAAAGTCAACTCAACCAAGTGGGAGTCAAAGCGGTTCCTTGCATTAATAGACTAGCCTTAAGCGAAGGAAATTCAGGCGTTGCGAGATCCTAAATTACTATTCTATTTGGCGCCAAAATTTATGCACCTATTTTAATCATCAATGTCATCATTTGTTTCAATTTTGGCCAAGCATTTTAGGCACTATTGTAAGGGATGGTGTTAATTCAAACTAGTCTTTCTAGTTGTATTTCTATTCCTTATAGAATAGAGTTTAGTAGTGAAGAAGCATGTTATACCTAGAAGAAGAGGCCAATTAAGGATATCTCTTCCTCATGATAATGAGGAAGAACCATTCAATGATTTTCAACCTAAACTAGATGAACCCCAAGGAGAGAACGAAAAATATGAACCCTTTGAAAATCTATTTGCTGACATTGATGCTGAATCAGAAGAATCATTCCAATTAAATAAACTTTTTGATGAGCCTAAATATGAAGATAATCCACTAGCCATTGTCATCTATCAAGCACCACCTCTTCCTCCAAGAATGATTTTACCTACCTTTCCTTTTTCTATCCCACATCAGCAAGGGAACGAAAATTCAAAGAACATACCTATTGCTGCACTTCAAAAATTCTATGGCCTTATTACAAAAGACCCTAAAAACTTTCTCTTTTTCTCTTTGAATTTGACATTCTTTGTAGGAGCTATGTCTACACAACTAATGCTGATAAGTTGAAATTGTTTCCCTCTACTCCTAAGGAGGCCGCTCTTCGATGGTTCATGGGGTTGTGTGCAAATGCTATAGCAAATTCGCATGAAATGAGTAATTTGTTTCTTCAAAAACATAAAGAAAATTATAGAGGTCAAGATATGAAGGGGGATGACATTTTTAAAATGTCACAGAAGGAGAGTGAAACCTTCAAAGACTATGTTGCAAGATTTGTGTTTAATGTGCAACAAAATACACAAAATAACCTAAATAAAGAACCTAAAAAGCATCTTTTTTCTGAGAGGTGTGCTTGAAGAAAGCATGGAAGCCCTGGACCTAATGGTTGTAGGAGATGTTACACAAAAAAATTGGAATGACATCAAGGAGATATGTCAGAACTATTCAAGGGCTACTGTGAAGAAAGGTAGAGGACTAAGGAGCCTACCACATAAGACCAATGGTGGGTTAGAAGTATCAAAGATAGAGTTATCTAATCTACTGTCTGACTTCAAGAAAGATATCATTAATGATGTTGCTACTCAATTACATACAATGCAAGCCCAAAGGAAAAGGGATGAAGCTGATGGTATGTTGATTGAATCTTGCTCTCATTGTAGATAAAGGAAGAAGAATTGCACATGCAAGACCATTGCAATAGTGAATGCACAACCAATGCCCACTGGGTTCAAAGCAATTGATGAGGATACATGAGAAGGGATTTATGTTTCTCAAAGAAAACCATGGGCTTAGAGACAAGGTTTTCCTCAAGACCCTCTAAATAATTTTGGTTATAGTAGTAATTAGTGGCAATGCAATATTTCCCCAAATTTTGTCCCTGAAGGATATAATTGGAACAATAATTGGCCCAACTAGCATCCTAAGTATAGTAAAGCCTACCATCAAAAACCTCACTATCCCGATTAGAATACTCAATGACATCAAAAAAATAATGAGTATCCTTAGTGGGGCCTTAATCAACAACCTTTCTATCAAGGGAATCGGCAGTAATCAACTCAGTGGGGGTCTAGCCAATCACCTTAGCAGCAAGCCTTGATGCATCCACCTCAACAGCAATCCCTAATGCCTCCACCTCTTACAACCAATGCTGGAACACAAAAGAAATGACAACTTCTTGCTAAGCCAACACCAAATTCCAACAATAAGTAGTAGGCTTATTCTTTATAGATCAATGATATTCATCTTAGGTCAAGAACCGAGTTGCATGCACCTAAAGGACCTATAATAATTGAAGTCGCTAATATTGAAAATGTTTTAGCAAATCAACCAGTTGATGTTCCAATTTCCTTGAATCTATACAAGCACCTATTTATCCATTTCTATAAAGGTTAGTTCATGTAGCTCCATCTAAACCTAATCTTGTAGCAACTGATCTCCTAGGCCAACTTAAGAAAATGACTATATAGATTCTCTTATTAGATGCACTTAAGGAGATTTCCCTTTATAATAAAAATTTAAAGGAAGCACATGTCAAGTAGTCTGTTAGAAAGAAAAAGGATCCTCCTATTGTCCATGTGTTCAAACAACTTTTTCACTTAATTTTTTGCAAAAACCCTAACACCCAAATATTCGGATCCTGGAAGTCTTGTTGTTACCATACGTATAAATGGCATCCAAATTCATAATGCTTTTATTGATTTAGGATTATTAATTAATGTCATGAATAGAGAAGTCTTGTTAAGACTTAGCATTATTGGACTAGGGATACTCCTACAATACTTTAGTTAGTAGAAAATTCAACTATCAAACATGATGGTATGATAGAAGATATCATTGTAACCTTGGATTCCTTATATTTTCCTTTAGACTTTGTTGTGCTTTCATTGAGAGGCACCCTTGGATGATATCCATTAATCTTAGGAAGACCATGGTTGGCCACTACAGATGCATGAATTGCATGTCAATTAGGAAAAATGACAATATCAGATGGTACCAACACTAAAAAGTTAACTCTGTAGTCTCTCCAAAACCTTGATTAGATCTTGACCAAGTTTCTTGGCTTGGAGATAATCCTCCAGAAGTTGATTTTGTTCAACAGCTCATGATGCTTAAGAGAAACCCATTTTTTTGTATCCCAGGAAAAAGATGATATACTAGCAGCAATCCTTACTAATCAACTTATGATTCTGAGGAGTCTACTTTTGAAAATCCTACCAGTAACTTGCAAACTATATTGCCTAAATGTGATGTACCTCAATCTCCTATAGCACATGATTACCTTCATATATTATTACTCATGAATTTAAATCTCCATCAATAGAAGCGATTTTAATGATGGATAGGGTAAAGAAAGAAGAGATTGCTATGGGAAAAGAGATGAATATCAATATTGAACATACTACATCTTAGATGACAAGTAATATCATTAAACTATTATGAGATATTCAACAAGCCTTGTATAGGACTATACTGACATGAATGGTTTAGATCCTAGTCTTTGTATGCATAGGATATCTATCAACTCAGAATGTAAGCTAGTGGAACAACCCAAGAGGAGGGTAAACCCAACATTAAAAGATATAGTCAAAGGGTGAATGCACAAAGTTGGGTTGCAATTCCACGTAAGTCAAATCCATAGAATGAGACCTCTCAGAAACGAGTACTCGATTTTAAAAAATGGGCACCCATTTTTGGCTCGGTTGCCTGACCCTAAATTTAAAAAATGGATGCCCATTTTTTGAAAATTAGGTACCCATTTTTTAAAAGTAAAAAATGAGTACCCATTTCTAAAAAAATATTTTTTTTTTAGTTTTGGGGGTATTTCACATGTCACTTTTAGTTTCTCAAAGCAGGTACCCATTTTTTGAATTTCAAATAATAGGTGCCTGTTTCTTACAACATGAGGTGAGATTTTTTTTATTGCATTAGATTTTGATTTGGGATAGGCTTGGTGAGACCAAGCCTATGGCTTGGCGAGACCAAGCCTATGGCTTGGACTCTCAAGATTTGGCTAAGGCATTGAATTGACAAATTCATGCCTTACCATAATTTTTAGAGGGTCTTCCTGATAAAAATTTTTGATGAGAGAAAAACCCATTAGAGCTCTCACTATCCTAATTTCAGAAATATAAATTTTATAGTGTTATGATTTTATTTACTATTTTTATATTTTCTTAATGAAAGGTGGTACCTAAATGTAAAATACCAACGTTCACTAAAACTTTAATAACTTTTTTATTTTATGATTTTTCTTAAATTAATTTATATGTCATCAATCTACATTCAATTAATTTGAAGTTTTAAAAAATTGAAAAAAGTGAAATTTTGATTAAATTATGGTTTCCATACATGAGAGGTTTAAAAATTTATCTTTATAGCCAATTAAAAAAAATTCATTAAAAAATTCAAGAAAAATATTGTGATCAATCTTTGGTGTGTCAAGTAACTCTATTTAAAAGGATTCACAAAAAATCATTTAGTTGTGTCAAATTATGGTGTTTTTATATGAGCATGGTATGGTACTGAAACATGCATTTTGAAAAAGTGGTTTTTAAAGATCCATACCAAAAAAAGATCTATCATATGGGTATACAAATAAATTACATATTCAAAAGAAAGTCCTAGGTACTACAATTTTTATTTCTAAAGCTTTTAAATATTTAATCTCCAAATGGCTCAAATTTTGGCATAAATTTACAAATTACTTCAAAAATAGGGAAAACACTTCCACCTTTTGGCCAAAAGTGAGACCCAAATTCTTGCATTGGCCCTAAAGGAGAGTTACAAAAAATTCTTAATGCTAGATTTATTTATCCTATTTCTAATAGCTGGTGGGTGTCACCTTTTGATATTCTTCCAAAAAAGAGGGGGGACATAGAGATTATGTGTAGATTATAGGAGCTTAATAAAGCCACTAAAAAGGATCACTTCCCTCTGTGATTCATTGATCAAGTACTAGATAACTTAGCAGGAAAAAGATATTTGTCATTTCTAGATGGTTTTAGTGGCTATAATAATATCCAAATTTCTCTAGAAGATCAGGATAAGACAATTTTCACCTATCCATGGGGAACATTTGCTTACTCTGTCTTACCATTTGGATTATGTAATGCACCTACAACTTTTCTATGAGTGATACTTAGCATATTTTCTAGAATAGCTGCTAATTGTGTTGAGATCTATATGCATGATTTCACCACATATGGTGACACATTTGAATAAGCTCATGACAACTTGGAGAAGGTTTTAAAAAGGTTTAAAGAATACAACCTTTCTCTTAATAATAAGAAGTGTTATTTCATGGTGGAAGAAGGTTTTGTTCTTTGGCACTACCTTTCCTCTTTTGGAATTCAAGTGGATCCTATAAATATTTTTGTCATTACTAATTTATCAGTGCCAACCAAGAAAACAAATCTTAGAAGCTTTCTTGGACATGCCTGATACTATAGGAGTTTCCTTAAAGATTTCATTAAGTTTGTTTCTCCTTTGTATAACCTACTTAAGAAACAAGCTGAATTTGAGTGGACAAAAGACTATGAAGCCATATTCCAACAATTGAAGGATGTTTTGACAACAATACCTATTCTTAGAGGACCTAATTGGAAGCTACCCTTCCACATTCATATTGATGCATCTGAAACTACTTTAGTGGCAGTTCTCAGAAAAGAGAAAAAAAGGTACTATTGAGCATGTCATTTAATATATTAGTAAGAATTTGTAGGGTTCTGAGATGAATTATACTATCACTAAAAAGGAATTGCTTATTGTTGTGTATGCACTTAATAAATTTTGGCATTATATCACAAGATATGAGGTTTTTGTCTACACTAAACACTCTACTATAAAATACTTGATGAATAAACCTACTATCTCTGGTAGATTAGCATGTTGGCTAGTCCTCATACATGAGTTTAATGTAAAGATAGTAGATAAACTAGGCCAAGCCAATGTAGTAGGAGATTTTCTATCACAACTTCAAGTACCTAATGATCCTATAGTCATATATGACAACATTCCTAATGAGCATCTATTTTCAATAGAAAGTTATAACCCATGGTTCAAAAATATAGCAAATTACCTTGCTACAGGAAGAACACCACCACACTTTTCACCCAAGCAACACTGTCTCTTGGTGGAAAAGAGTTTCAATTTCTCATGGATAGTTGGATTGATGTTCTACACTGGACTAGATCAAGTAACTTGTCGATGTGTAAGGGAAGATGAAAATTATGAAATCCTATGGGCATGCCATGATGAACCATGCGGGGGTCATTTTGCAGAAAAAAGAACAACCTACAAGATTTTAACAACTGGATACTACTGGCCTCGTTCCACAAAGATGAAACAAAGTATAGAAGGTGATGTGATCAATGCCAATGCATGGGAAGGCCCACTAAAACTAATGAAATGCCCCTATAGCCACATGTAGTAGTCACACCTTTTGACAAATGGGGTATCAGTTTTGTGAGTTGAATAGAACCCTCTTCTCATGTCGAATCATACATCTTAGTATGTACTAATTATACAACTAAGTGGGTTGAAGCACAAGCTATGACACATGCATGAGATCACAAAGTAGCTAATTTTCTATATGAATGCACATTCACCAGATTTGGAGTACCTAGGAAAATTATTAAGGATCAAGGAGCTAAATTCACATCAAACTTGATTGTAGAACTCATGAATAAGTACATGATCCATCATGGTACATTTTCCCCATACCATCCTCAAGCTAATGGTCAAGTAGAAATCACAAACAGATAGATAGAAGCAATCCTCACTAAAATAGTTACTATTCACAAATGGGACTAGGTTACGAAGCTTCCTAAAGCAATTTGTGCTTACAAGACTACGTAGAAGAGCACCACTGGATTCACCCTATTGAATTACTTTGTGTAAAATCTGCTTCCATGCCTATAGAATTTGAACACAAGACTCTAAAAATTGTTTTTGAGCTAGATGTTAATATTCAAAGGCTTAAGAAGATAGGTTACTACAATTGAATGCCCTTGATGAATACCATAAATCTGCCCTACACAATACACAAATAATCCAATAGCAGCAAAAGAAATGGCATGATAAGTTCATCCGCAACAATAAGTTTTCTATTGGATACTGGACCCTTTTGTATGATTCCTGCTATTAGAAAAATCTAGTAAAATTCATAATCTATTGGCTTGGACCATACAAAATAACTTCTTTGTTTAAGAATGGCGCAATGTAGCTCTCTACCATTGATCCTATTTACTTCAAACTCCTTGTTAATGGACATCGCTTAAAACTGTACTATAAGTCATCTAGTCATGAAGATTTTCTGCAACAATTCCAATCATCTAATGATCCTACAATTCTTGTAGCAACTGTAGATGAGTTTCCTACTCATTTGTCGTCCTCTCTCTAAAATCATTTCACTCATCATAATAAACTACTTTCTTTGTGAAAGTATTTTCTTCAAAATAATTCCACCTCACTCCAATTTTTCTCATCTTCCACCTCACCTCACGCTTCATCAACTTGCATGATAGTATCAAATGAAAACACAACTTAATAGGTCCATACGCATACTCAAGTTAAAAAAATTTCTTAATGTGTTGTTCTATTTCTAGTTACCTTTGTCACTAGCAATTGCAAGAGCTATTGCCTAATTGATTTGGGGGGAGGGATTATATTTCATTTTTTTTTGTTATAATTAAATGTCAATTAAATGTCTATACTATTCTTTATGTGCCGCAACATATTGTTTCCTTTCCATAAATCATGATAAGAGAATAATGTGATGTGATAGTCACATTTATGTCACACACTTTTTGCAAGTTGGTAAGTATGAGTTCTAGCTAAGGTACTTAATTTAGAATTAAGTGATCTTAAGTGATCTTAAATGCTAAAACTGTTAGTGTTATTACAATTTTTTTTCCAATTTCAAAATTACTCCTGTAATCATTATGGAGGAACAATGGTGGGTGGTTTGTTAAGAAGAGAACTAGCTAACAATACAACATTATTGGGAGACCCAGTTTCCTTACCTATATTTCAAGCCAGAGGGTGGACAAATTACATGTTCAAACTATTTTCATGGAATGATGAGCTTACCTTAGAACCCTTATGAACATTGAGGGATTGTTTTTCTATAGTCAGATGAGTAAGGGTTTTGTTTTCACTAGAAATTGTAGTAGATATAATGGAATTGTTGTTGGTAGGAGAGTAGTTTATAGATTCATTAGACCTAAGTTATACTGCATACAGACCCATGACTTCGAATAGACCTAAAACAAGGTACAATCCACACATCTTTATTAGAACCATTTAATGAATGTGCTACGTATATTGTGAGATATATTACTTGTGAGGGGAGACATTCATATTTTCATGCCACACATTTCAAATTTTTGAGCTGCCTAAGACATGATGAGTAGCCTTTGAATGTTCCTCATTTTATGCATCATATTTTGTTTAAAAAAGCCACTGTAGTACAAAAAGGAACCCCAAAGGATGTTTCACACCACTATTTTACTAAGATCATCATAGAAAAAGTCCTTATGGAACAACTTGGGATATTTTGGGATGATATTGTTGAAAACAAAGTGCAAAACCCTGTTAGGTAACCTATAGAGCAAGTTGGAGAAGAAAGAAAACCCTATAAACCTAGTACTAGGCACTTCCTCAACTAGACCTAGGAGGTCACAAATAACCTCAATTTCTACTCATGTAGCTTCTACCTCTAGGTTGAGACCAACATTTGATAAGGGTAAAAGGAAAGTTAAAATATTGCCATATACTAGCTCTCATGTTGTTCCTATGGTTTATAAGATGAAAAGCAGGAATGTACAAGAAACATCTCGAAAACCTCCTGTAGCTTCAAAGGAAATAGAAGTACCCTTTAGGCATAGAACTCAAAGGAGGCAATTGTCTATAAAACTCAATGAGGGTGCTTCTTTTAAATCCCCTATGAGCAATCCTCTTCTTTTGAAAAAGATAAGATCATCATTGAAGACGGTGAAAGTGTAGAATGTGTACCTGCAGTAGCAGTAACATCCTCTGTCTAGCCACCCATCATTTCTACAGATTCAAACAATGATGATAGTGTATCTATTGTAGTTTTAGATTCTCTTCCACCTCAAAGAGAAAATATTCATGAAAAAGATGTTGGAATAAATTTTGGTGTAGTTAATACTATTGCTGAATAGATTCTTCCTGAAGGACTTGATGCTTTAGCGTCTGCAACCCAGAAAAATGATCCTATTGATCCTTCACTTGAGAAACATGTTACATTTTGTCTTGGTTCCACTATTTCATTGTTAAGAATTATTTCATAGTTATCTAACAAGTTAATTTAGGAGAGGGAAGAGTGGAAAATAGAGAGAGAGCCTAGAAAAAACCATCTTCAATCAAACTCGACATTTGACTAAGAAGGATGACGATATTGAGCAATTAAGTGGTAAAGTTATAAAAGTCACTACGATGATTCCTGAATTAATGTCTTGTCACTCTCCTTCTCCTATTTATGCTCTTTTTTTGAAAGAATAATTTTTTGATTACTAGATGACCTCTATAATATAGGGTAAAAGTTTAACATTGAATACTCCTCATGGACTCTTCCAAGATTTTCATGCTACCTCTATAGCCATCCAAAATTTTCTCTATGAACTCATTTTACATAATTTAGTAGTCATTGATAATAGATATTGGAACCCTCTATCTTATGTGGATGATTTTCAACTCAGGGTGTTGATGTCTTGGATCCAAAATGAAATTAGCAGGGAAAACCAAGCCCATCAGTATAGGGAATTAGAGTATGAGATGCCACTTTTTCACAAGCCTAAGGCCAAGGATGCTAGAACTCTATACTATGAATGGTTGAAAATTTCTTACTCAAAACCTAAAATTCCAAGTATTCCTCCTTTAAGGGAAATAGTCTATCAAGAATATAAAGCTATGGTAGAAACAGATCTTCCTACAGTAAGGTAGGTGAATCAATGGCGTTGGATAGGATTAAGTGAAGATTTATAGAAGAGGAAACTTCATTCTCCACTCAATTTTAACATGGCCACTCGGCGAGCACCCTGGTATACCAAGCTGGGGGAAGAAAGAAAAATTATTGGATGCTTTTAACTTTTAACTTTTCAGCCTTCACTATTGTTGGTCTCATTGCTTGCTAATTAGCAAGATGTAGAGAAATTTGATATGTCAGAAGAGCTCAGTAGATGGGAAAGGTACAGGGAGATTAAAGGTTTTTATTCGAACATTGCTAGAGGGGGTAAAGGAAAATGTTTTTCCTTAGATTTTAGGATGGCTGCAAGGGTGAAATTTTTTATGTTTTCTTGAGGACAAGTTGAAGTTTTAGTAGGGGGGAATGATGAGATCAAAATATGGTCTATTTTGTCATTTCATTTTTAGTTTAATTTGTAAAATTTCTATAGACTTTGATGTTAAAGAACATGATGTTTATGATGATTTCAGACAAATTTGTGCATAATTATTTTTTAGAATCAAAATGAACATGTTGTGAAAAGATATGTCATTTAATTACAAAATAGTGAGAATGATGTTTTTTGTTCCTTAGCTAGGTTGGGTAGTTCTCCTGCAACAATGTGACATAGGGTAAACTAATTTAAATAACATGTTTTGAATAAGTCTTGGTGTATGTTATTATTATGTAGGTGCTAATATTTTGATGATATAAAAGAAAAGTAAACTCAACCACGTGAGAGTCAAATGGTTGGTTGCATTTATAGACTAGCCTTGAGCAGAGGAAATTCATGGGTCATGAGCTCCTAAATTACTATTATATTTGACACCAAAATTAATGCACCTGTTATAATAATCAATGTTGTCATTTTCTTTTGTAGTTGATGAGTCCTAAATCTAGGAATTATGTTGTTAGTTTTTGTTTTAAATAACTAGAAGTTTGTGTTCCAAAGGTGCTAGGTTTTAGTCAATCATTTTTCAATAGAAAGAACAAGTTGCTAAGTTTTTAAGTATTCAATATAATCTTGTTTTTCATCAGTATGTATGTTTTATCATTATGAACAAAAAGATCATTTCAAGTTTTCATCTCTGAGCTATTTTAATTTACATCTCTATGGGGGCCCACAGAAGGAGTTAACTAATTAGTTAACATAGGATTTATATTTAGTTTGTAGAACCGAAGTAGACTTTATTTTTCCTGGAGCCACTAATTATAAAATTAGTGAATTCTTCTTGCAATATAGGGAGTTGAAGTAATTCGTAGCTATATTTTCATGCTTTATTAAGATAGATTTGGTTCTCAGCTTTAGCATAAGTTTCCTATAGTTTATGTTGGAATTTACAAGTAGATAGAATACTTATGAGGGGGGCTGAATCAGAAGTATGGAACTTTAAGGTATAAAAATTTTAATTAAAATCAATAAATGCATATAATATTTCTAATTAACATGATGGTAAAGGCATGCATGAAAATAGATAACACAATATTTGATCATCTAGAAACCCTCCAAAATGAGAATGTAAAACTAGGGTGGGGATGACACCCAAAACTTATCATTGCAACAATATGTAACTTTTCAAGGTTACAAAGTTTGACCATCATCAATGGTCTACCCTATGAGAGGCCTGCCCTATTAAAGGCTCCAACACTTTGTTAAAAGTGTACATGTCTAAAGGATTTACAAAAGATTCACTTGGAATGTCACCCTATTAGAGGATTTACAAAAAATTCTATTAAACCAACCTATCTTCATAGGATTTTCATTCCCCTAATACAATGGCTAGAAAGTATAGTAGAATGTGTTGACCTGATAACTTACAATCTTCAATTGCTAATTTTAGATTGATGTTTAGTCCATTTTAATCTGATTTTTTTTGATCTGATATGATTCTATACAAAATGTTGATACTCTGTAGTGATGTTTACTAATTTAGCAATCCCTCTATTTTTCTAAGTCATCTTGAATGTACTCTTTACCCTTTTATTCTGCGCTCTCTTTCACTCTATATTTCCTCTCTTCAATTATCTCCTTGCATACTTTCTCATGCACTACCAAATTATGGTGTTTCAACCTCCTTAAAAAGGTTTCATGACTTAGGGTTAGGTATGAATCTATGATTGACATTCATCCATCTTTCCTGCTCAAATCTTTTCATTTTTCTGATTGGTTGCATGTTGATTTTCATAAGGAATCAAATAGACTCAATCTTACCTTTTAATACTTCAAGATTTATCATATGTCAACTAAAAAAAGGTTTACATCTTAGTTTATGAGGGCACAAACTCTTATGTTGATTTTGTGTTACTCAACGCTTACTGATTACTGATGCTCGACACATAGAAATTTTTTCTTGCTTGACACATATAGCTTACTCAACACATATACTAGCTTGGCATCTATTAGTCACTTGGTAGTTGATACTTGCTAGGCATTGTCTATCTTGTTGGCATCTGAATCACTCAACACTTGTTGAATTTTCAACTCAACGTCTAAATGACTTGGTACTTGTTGAATTTCTGGCTTGACACATATTGTAACTCAGCATCTATATTATACTTAGTGTCAACTTAGAAAATTTCTTAAGTGCATTGACACTCAATTGTCAAAACCAATCTAAGATGAACAATCTCCCCCTTTGACATTAGTGTAAAAAACACTTAACTATACATGCTAAATCTAATCTTTTTGAGTATAATATACATTCTATTTGGCATATATACAAAACTTCAAAACTATTCAAAATTTTGTGAAGAACTTTATACCTCAAAATTTGTAACTCCCCCTGAGTTGATGTTCCTTTGTTGTATCCAAAACTCTCATGTTGGATTTGTCTGATGCTGATTCTAATATGCCTTGCCTTATCATTCTTTTTCTATCTACTCAGTTCTAACTCCCCCTTTCACATATCTTCCCTTCTAGTTATAGCTTCCTTTTGGCTTTTCTATTTCTCCCCCTCAAAATTTATCTCCCCATTTTTTGACACTAATGTCAAACGATTTTATACATTAATTGAATATTTTTCCAAAAAGGATCTATTTACCTACATTACTATCCTCAAAGAAACATCCCAAATTTTTAGTGCCACTTCCAATGATTTAATCTAGATGGTTAACTATATTGCAAGGTGAACTAAGCCATCTAATGTGGAAAGATTAGGATCTTTCTTCAACAATTTTTTTGCATAGGTTAGTTCTTTTTGCAAAATTTCCATGTGTGGGGTTATGGCAGATTGTATCTAGATTAGTTTCACCTTTGTATTTGCCTCATCTAGTGTTAACACCTCTAGTTCCTTCTGAGTGTGAAGTGTAGTGTGAAAATGCTTCTCACTCTAAGCTATATCTCTTGATAGTTGCATAGCAGATAACTTCAAGTCTCTTTCCAAGCTCATAATCATTTGGCTAGCTTCTTATGTGAATATGGAAGGATCACATAGCTTTGTGTACAATGAGAAAATGTTCTCAAGTAATTCCTTTAATTTTTCAATTTTCTTAGCCAATTCAACTTGTGAAAGTGCAATTTTAGTAGAGATTTTATCATTTACGTTCGCTTTAAATTTCCTTTTTGACCATTCTAGTAGTTTGGCATTTGTATCGAGGTCTTCATTTTGCACTTGGTCCACTATATTGGATAGTTCCTCCATAATTGGCTTAGTTTCATCAAGTGTCTACAAGCTAAAAGTATCTAGAAAGATGTCTTTTATCTCAATTAATGCTTGCATCTATTTATACTCATTTATGAGTATCTCCTACTTCTTTTTCCTCTCTAGTGCCTCTTCCACTTCATTGACTTGATCAATGTTAATATTTTCATAGTCATATTTGGGGATGACTATGTCCTCATCTAATGTAGGGTTTCCATAGTGAACTACAATTGGTACTCTTGTTGAGCTTAAGCCTAGTGCAGATATTTGCAATGGTATGACAATAGTGCTTGGCTTCCGAAGCATTCTTGGAGTCCCTATTGTAGGTAAACTTACCAATGTTTGTATTACCTCT
This sequence comes from Cupressus sempervirens, assembly GCA_028749045.1. Taxonomy (NCBI): domain Eukaryota; kingdom Viridiplantae; phylum Streptophyta; class Pinopsida; order Cupressales; family Cupressaceae; genus Cupressus; species Cupressus sempervirens. The sequence continues at coordinate 98,406,504 of CM053790.1, forward strand.
TGCTTTATCTCCTAAGGAATTTCCTTGTCCTCTTCAAATCCTTCCTTATTAATTATTGTGATCTATGGGGCTCCATCTTGTTCTTGTGTTGTAGAGACTGATGTATCCATCTATCATGTTTGCTTCCTTGTATGTTATTTCTCCTCTATACTTTGTGCCTTATGTTCAATCATCAAGACATGAACTGTGGAGTCAACCTTTGTATATATGTGTACTACTATTTTCATTATTGGTTGTCAACTTATGGCGATAGGGATGTGACAAGGTGGTTCTTGTGGATTCACCTTATCCCTTGTTATATCTATTACAACCTTTTGTAGTTCTTCTACACTGGCCAAAACTAGATTTGTACACAATTGTGCTTGCAATGTAGTTTGGTCAATAATCCTTTTGAAATCATCGATAGTAAATGGCTTGATGTTTTGACCAGAGTTGTCATGGACATCCTTTACAGTTATTGTATTTGCAAGTGTGGTGGTATCATGTGGAGGATTCAAGGGTGGTAGCTGTGTGTCTTGCACACTCTATTCTTGTTGTTGTTCCTCAGCAACTGCCACATTATCTATCATTTGTTTTGTCTCCTCCACTATGTTTTCCCTTGATTTTTTCTCTACTTCCTCCTCCCTATCATTCTCTTCTTCTTCTTCATTGTATTTATCTTCAAGGGGATCCTCATTTCCTTGTTTCATTATGGTTAAACCATATATCAACCTCAAAATTTTTATTGATTTATTTAAAACATCTTCAATGTTATTCTAAATAATGTTGAAGGCTCTATACTTGGGACATAATTTACTCCCATGACTTTTTCTTGCCTTAGTGATCTAACCTTTCGCTAGCTCAGGTATTACCTTGTCTAAGGTAGATTCTCTTATTTCCTTTTCCATATTCAAGTAGTAATGCCATTTATTCTCGATAATTGAATACAAATCTTTTGATATTGAGTTGTCAAGTTCAAGTGGAGTTGTCTTGAACTTGGTCATCATGGTGTAGACAGATTCTTCAACCATCAATTTACCAAAATAAACACTTTTCAAGCTAGTCAAGCTAGCATTATCCTTAATATTATCACAAATGTTTTCTAAATTGAATTTATGTGCATGACTTACCACTTTGAATTGGCTTATGTCCTCTAACTCAGTCTTCTCTTCATCAGAGTCTAGTTGAGCAACATATTTTCTTCTGAACTTTTTCTTTGTTGGCCCTTGTTGCTCTGTTGCCTTCTTCTTCTCCTCAGCCTATTCTTTGACTTGTTGAGTGGTTTCCCTAATTCTTTCTATTGTTGTGGGATTGGTAAGACTTGGCTTGGCAACCTTCATGGGCTTTGCAGCTAGTTTGGTGGAGGCTTTTCTTTTCTTTGGCTAAGGTTTAGTAGTTGCTTCCTTGACTTCCTCTTCCTCAACACCTTCTTCTGTATCTTCTCCCATGCCTTGTCTCAAGGCAAGTGGCCCTTTCTCCTAATCTTCTTCTTCCTCATCTTCCTCTTCATCATCCTCTTCACCTTCTACTATGCCTTCACCAAATCTAGCCTTTAGCTTATTCATCATTCTATCTTTCTTTTTCAAAACTAATGTTATTTTCAATTCCATCTCCACCTTGGATCTGACAACATCATAAGTTCCAAAGGGTTCAACACTTTTATCTACTTGTTCTACACGTAAATTTTTTATTTCCATTGAAGCTTCATCAATATTGATTTGATAGCCAAGTGGTCTTAGCCATCTAACTCTTGGCACTGTAGCTTGAATATAGGTATAATCAATGTTAGATGTCATTGATATGCTGCTCAGCCAATGAAATGGGTATCCTAAGCCTCTATTTCATAGACTTCTTAAATTCTTCAAAATAAAAATTATTTCAAAATTTTCCACAATCTACTTTATATATTCATTGATCTTTACAGTAGCTAATCTATTTGTTTTCTAGCCTATCTTGCAAAAGGATGAAAATTCATTCTGAACATAAAAGAATATGCATATCAAAATTGATCCAAATTTGCATTGAGCACTCTTGGACCTTCTTATGGCTACCAAGTTCTCCATGATTTGTTGTAGTTAAAGCTCAATTAAGTCATACATATGATCCTTCTTCACAATCTTATATCCTACATCAACTGCAATGTAGGACACACTGTTCAATCTACTTGATTGATAGAATTTGTGAGAGATAACTCTAATAGAAAATTATATGAGAGGGTCCTTAATGGTTTCAATTTTCATACCCCTCTTATTCCATTGAGCACTAGTGTTCTTTTTAATGACCTCCTTTGACTCACTTCTTAAGGTTTTAGGCCAATCTAGGGTTGGATACCCTATGACTCAGTGAATGATTTTCTTGGTTATCTTTACTAGTCCTTCTTCTAACCATAAGAAGCCATCATGAATTTTTCATAGAACTGGTATAATCCATTTTTTTTAAAGACTATAGGGAAGTCTAGAGCATGGGTAAGTCCCATTTTCTCAACTATGTTGTATTCTTCCTTCAACACTCTATTGTCACATAGTTTATTATATGCTTTCCTAATCTACATGTCTGCTATCCCACCTACTTTGCAATTATAGTATTTTTGAATATCTTGAACCATGACTACTTTAGAGGGAATGATGGATAGCATGCTAGCTAGATCATTCTTGTAGACTACCTTACGGATTGGTTTGAATTTTGGTTGTCTTACATCCCTACTAACCAGATGAACTTCAAGAGACTCCTTATTCTTGGGGTTTCTAGAGGTAGATGCCATTTTCACAGACTAAGGTTTAACAAATTCAAGCACTACATAGCTCAACACTCGAATAAATACCTTTAGATTGATGAAATTGCTCTGAATCTCTACTCAAATTCATTTGAATTTTTTGTCTTCACTTGAAATCACTTCTTCACTCTACTTGTTCTTTACTCTACATTCAAATGATGAAAAAATGGTCAAAAAATAAAACAAATATCATTCAATGCTTAGTGCTCATACAACTATCCACTTAGCTTGTATGCAGTTTCCTATGTTATTCAACATCAATGCAATTTTCCCTTTTACTCAGCAACTGAAGGATTTACTCTTAGTCAACATCAACTTGGACGATTTTACTTGGCAGCAACTAATCACTTGACTTCCACTAGTTTTGTCCAACAACTCAGCATATACTATGATTTCACTTGGGCAATGAAGGTAACTTTTGGCAACAATATGAAATTTTTTGAGGATAAACTTGCATCTCTATTCATGCTATTTATATCCTTCACAGTAATAACTTGTCCTGGAACTGATGTATGATAAAGCATTGTATATCAGTTCCTCATACCATCTTTTGATTAGTTGGATGGAGTGTGACCACTCAAACTTTTAGGTAAAATAATCCCTTCATTGGATGTGCTACTTCCATCTCTTTTCTTCCATATCTTATTCATCTCTCCTTTGATGTGTTCAACATCAACTTTCCCTTTTCCTTTGTTGGACTTAGAGTTGGGTGTCTTTGATCTTTCTGGGCAATATTTGTTGATGTGTCCTATCTTTAAGAAGCAAAGACAAGTGGTTTGACTCAACCACCTATTGTAGTTTCCACTAAAGTGTGTTCTTATGTAGTTCTCAGGAATGTGTCCATATTCTTGACGATAGTAATAGTTCTGCTTGGTGTTGTAGTCTCAATTGTAGTGATGTCCATGGCTATTTGTCCTTTCTAGTTGGATTCATGTCCACATAGGCTTGGATCTGCATTCAAAGGTCTATGTCCATACTTCTTGTGATTGTAGTAGTTACCTTTAAATCTTGGTGTCCAAATGGTTCTAGTCCTGCAGTCATGTGCTTGATGACCTTGCTTTTTGCCCTTGTGATAGTGACCCATGTTTTTAGGTTTGTCATGCTGATTGGCATTTTTTCTCATGCACACATTGGAGGTATGTCCTTTTTTACCACAAAAATGACAACTGAGTTTTCTGTAGTCTTAGATGACTCTCCTTCAATGCTGGTGTATTCTTGTCCTAAAGTGTCATTACTAGATCTTGATGATTTTAGTAGTTGTTCAAAGTACTTGATGGCTTCATTAGGTTTTTTGAAGCTTTCTACAATTTATTTTTCTCTTCTCAAGTCATTTTGTAGTTGTTCATTCTGCATCTTCAGTGTGGAGATCTCAATGTCCTTGACATTCAGCTCATGATGGGCATTCATCATTTGGCTTAAGGTTTCTAGCTACACGTTGGAAAATCTTGCAAGCTCTCTTGAATTTTCCTCTAATCTATTGGCAAGGTTTCATTTTTCATCATCTATCATAGCTTTATCTTCAATGGCTCTCTTCTTTTGCTCAATAACTTCACAAAGTATCATGGCTTGTGATTCTTATTACATCTTGTGAGTTCTAATCTCTTCTACTTGAGCTCTATTCTTCTCCATTAGGTCTAAAATTTCTAAATCATAATCCTTAGGATCTCCATTGGCAAACACTTTTGCGGTGTCAATCTCTCGGTACTGTGTATTTCTTCCCTAGCTTCTTCTAGAGAGTGTAGAATGAGATGTATTTCAATCTCATGATTCTCTGTAATCTTCCCAAGTTTGTAAAATTCCATTTCTGTATATTTTATTCAATCTATAAGGCTTCTCCTTGTAAGAACTTAGCTCTAATACCAATTGTTCAAATTTACAAGTAGGAAGAATAATTTTGAGAGGGGAGTGAATCAATAGTACAAAACTTTAAGCTATAAAACTTTTAACTGAAATTAGTATATGCACGTAACATTTCTAATTAACATGATAGTAAAGGAATGCATCAAAATAGATAACACAATATTTAATAACCTAGAAACTCTCCAAAATGAAAAGGTAGAACTAGGGTGGGGATGACACCCATAACTTATCACTATAGCAATATGTAACTTGTCAAGGTTACAAAGTTTGATCATCATCAATGGTCTACCTTGTGAGAGGCTTGCCATGTTAAAGGCTCCAACACTCTATTAAATGTGTACATGTCTAAAGGATTTACAAAACATTCACTTGGAATGCAACCCTATTAAAGGATTTACAAAAATGGCTATTAAACCAACCTATCTTTATAGAATTTTCATTCTCCCATTACAATGGCTAGAAAGTATAGTAGAATGTGTTGACGTAATAACTTACAATATTCAATTGTTTATTTTAGATTGATGTTTAGTCAATTCTAATCTAATCCTCTTTGATCTGATATGATTCAATAAGAAGTGTTGATACTTTGTTCTGATGTTCACTGATCTAGCAATTCATCTATTTTTCTAAGTCACCTTGAATGTACTCTTCACCCTTCTATTATTCACTCTCTTTCACTTTATCATTACTCTCTTCAATTCTCTTCTCACATACTCTCTCATGGATCACTAAATTATGGGGTTTTGATCTCCTTAAAAAGGTTTCAAGACTTAGGGTTAGGTATGAATCTATGATTGAGATTCATCAATCTTTCTTGCCCAAATATTTCCATTTTCTAATTGGTTGCATGTTGATTTCATAAGGAATCAAATAGATTTAATCTTATCTTTTAATCCTTCAAGATTTATCATATGTTTGCTCAAAAATGGTTTACATCTTAGTTTGTGAGGGCATAGACTCTTATGCTGATTCTTTGTTACTCAACACTTACTGATTACTGATGTTTGACACATATAGAAATTCTATCTTGCTTGGCACCTATAGTCTACTTGGCACATCTATTGGCTCAACATCTATTAGCCACTTAGTTGTTGAAAATTGCTCGACACTACCTATCTACTTGACATTTGAATGATTCGGTACTTGTTGAATTTCTAGCTCAGCATCTGATTTACTTGACATTTGTTGAATTTCTATCTTGACACACATTCTAACTCATCATCTATATTATACTCAGCATCAACTTAGAAAACTTATTAAGTGTGTTGACACTCAATCATCAAGACTAATCTAAGATCAATAGTTTGAGCACTTGAATTTCTATAGAGTAGTTCTTAAGTTGAGATAAGTTTGAAGAATATATTTTGCAAACACCATTTCACGTTTATGTCCTCGATTGATAAATTAAATGAGTCCAAATGAGTTGGTAAAGAACCACATGAGATGTCCTATCTTGTGTTAAGAAGACCATTTCTATAGGATTTTGATCCCTTTCTTTGGCCAAGTACTTGGCTTGGTAGTTCAAAAGTCTCTTGCTCAAATAGATAGTTCTGGTCAAACTAGGTCCCTCTTTTGTTGATCCACTTCTTACTAATGTTAGTTTTGATTTCTCCCAGAAATTGTTTTTGCTAAAATCCCCCACTTACCATCTCCTGTAACTAAGAAATATTCTAAGCCTAGGTGTAGACCATCGAAAGGATCAAAAGCTAAAATAGAAGTTGATGCAGGGATCCAGTCAACTTTGGAAAGTAATTTTCTTACCTCTAAATGATCAACAAGGAGCACCAAGGGTGTTCCTTGTTAGTTATGAAGATCCTCTCATGGAATTTTTGGGGCATTAATGCCCTTTACAAATGTAATATGATCAAGAAGTGTCTTGATTCTATCCAAAGTTATCTAGTCCTGCTCCAGGAGACTAAGTTATCAACAAATAACTTTCAAAAATTTATTGGATGCTTGTTGACATGGAATTCTTCACATGTTAGTAGCTTAGGTGCTTCTACGGGCCTTGCTATATTATGGAATCCAAAGATTATCAAGGCTTAACACATTTCATCAAGGAACTAATTGGAAAATGTTATCCATTCAACACTATGAATTCTCATTCCATTTGATTAATGTTTATGGCCCCAACCTAGCATTTGATAAACAAAGTTTATGGCTTACTCTTATAGGTTTTATCTAGGACTTAGCAACTGCCTAATTTATTATTGTCGGTGACTTTAATGCCATTCTTCATCCTAGGGATAAGTATGGAAGTACTATTCCCCCACCTAAAGCTACCCTGGACTTTAATGACTTTGTTAACAATAATGCTCTATTTGATGTTCCCCCACAACTTGGATTTTTCACTCAGACTAGTAGAAGAGTTGGGTTCCTCTAGATTACACTTAGGTTGAATTGGTTTTTGTGTTCACAATATTGGAAATTGGTGAATTATTATATCTAATTAGATATACTTCCATATTCAAAATTTGACCATTTCCCTATTCAATTGTCCATTCTTCCATTTGCTTCTCCTCTTACTAGTTTTTGTAGGCAATCTTTTAAGTTTGAAAGTGTATGGTATCATCATCCCCTCTTTGATGGCCTCTTAAAACAATGGTGGAAACATGTACCACTAGAGCTAGGAACCAAAATGTTTCAGTTTCACAAGAAAATGTAGTATGTCAAAGGGCTTATCAAGATTTGGAATAAACATGTTTTTAAAAATATTTTTGAGGAGAAAAATGTGGTAGAAGAAAAACTAGCTAAGATTAATGAACATATTTTTGTTCATGGTTTAAATGCTGATATGCATTCAAGACAAAAGAATTTGCAAGAGGCGTGGGCTGAATTATGTAAGTGAGAAGAAGAGTACTATAGATAAAAATCTAGAGAATTGTGGTTTCAACAAGGGGACCAAAATACTAAGCTTTTTCATGCAGATACCAAACAATAGAAGGCTAATAACATAATCTTTACAATTCATGACCATCTAGGAAATTGGATTTTTGATGCTAAGGGCATTGAAGCTAAGAGTGTAAGGTTATTCTCTAATTTTCTTTCCCCTCCATTATAGGATCCCCCCTGACAATTTGATTCTTATGGCCCTTTTAACTCTTTTTGAGATTCATCGTGTAGTATTTTCTATGCCTATTGATAAGGCACCAAGCCTAGATGGGTTCAATACATTATTTTTTCAAAAATATTTGGATGTAATTTTTTTTGAATTGCTTGAGGCTCTTCAAGAATCCAAGAAAAATTTCTCCATTTTGAAGAGCTTTAATACCATCAATATTTATCTCATCCCAAAGGTTAATAATCCCTATTCTTTCATTGATTTTTGTCCTATTTCTTTATGTAGGACTATCTATAAGATTATCATAAAGGCTATTTATTTGTGTCTTAAGCCCATTATTCCAAAAATTATATCACCAAAACAAGGGCATTTTTTTCCTGGTCAAGAAACAACTAAGGGAGCTATAATAGCCCATGACACCCTTCATTCCATCAAAGAACATAATATTTCAGCCTTTTTTGTCAAATTTTATATGATGAAGGCTTACAATAAACTCAATTGGTGTTTTCTTCTTGTAGTCCTTCATTAGTTTTAGTTTTCTTCTAGGTGGTGTAAATTTATTAAAGTTTGCATTTCTAGTGCACATTATTCTATTCTCATTAATGGTGCACTAGTAGGTTTCTTTGCCTCTTCCCAAGGAGTTCATCAAGGTGACCCTCTTTCTTCATTCTTGTTTATCATTATGGAAGAGGCCCTTTGCAAACTTATTAACTCTTTTAATAAAAAAGGGCAGTGGAAAGGTATCAATATTATAGGTACGTCTTTGTCCATAACCCATTCTCTTTTTGATAAAAATACTTTACTTTTTGGATCATCTACATATCAAGAAGCATAAAGTATGAAGAAAGACATTGACCTATGTAGACAAGTTTTAGGTAAATGTATCAATGCAAATGAACCTAAAATCTATGTTTTTAGAACATCCCAATTGTTTTCTCAAAGAATAATTTGTCTTCTTGGTTTCCCCCATGATCATTTACCTTCTTCTTATCTTGGTGTTCCCTTTTTTATGGTATTAAACAAACCCTCTTATTAGAAATTTGTGATTGATTGTATCAAGAGTAAAATTAGTGCTTAGAAGGTTCACTAGTTATCCCTCTGAAGTAGAATTTTTCTTATCAAAAATTTTCTTTCTGCCATTCCTAACTATTACTTCTCCATTCTACAAGCCCCCCAAGGTATCATCTCTCAAATTGAAACTTAAATCCGCACCTCTCTTTGGTCAGATAATATGAATATTCAGAAGAAAATACTACTAATTTCTATTCATGCCATGTCAACCTCCAATAGAACAGTAGGTGTCAGACTTCCCAACATTACCAATAGGAATAGGGCTTTTGGTGCTAAAATTGTTTTGAAAATGTATGATAAACCCTCTACCAAATGGTGTCGCCTTTTGCAAGAGAAATATTTACATAACTTGGAAACTTCTAGAGTTCTTATTGTGCTAGAGCTACCAAAGGGGTTTTTCACTTGGGATTTCATGATGGCTTCTTGAGAAGTTATTACTTCATTCATATCAGGGCAAGTGAACAATGGGGATAGTGTCAATTTTTTGTTTAATTCATGGAATGGGTTCCCCCCTTGCCACTATTGATTCTCTCAAGGATTTTTCAAACATAGTGATTCAAGCTTGGGGGACATTCTTTTCTACTTATGTCTCAGCTATTCATAGACTCATACAGATAGTAATTTGGTAGGAACCCTCATCTTTTCCTATATTCCATGATCAAGATACTTCTTTCAAACAAGTATTTGCTAAAAGGAATGTCTTTATGTCTAATCATCCAGATTGCCTCTTTTGGGTTTTAGCTAAAGTTGGTAAATACTCTATTAAACTAGGATACTTGGCTTTCCAACACAATTGGTATAATCAGACCACATATCATGCTTTTGAATTCTACTAGAATAGCTCAGTTCTACCAAAATTAGGATGCTTTACATGGCTTGCACTAAAGAATAAAATTTCAATTAGTGATCGTCTTCATAGATTGAATATTTTTTATCCCTTTTACTACGTGCTATGTCTGCAAGTTATAGAACCAATAGATCACTTCCTCTTAAACTACCCCTTTTCCAAAGATTTTTGGCATTTTCTCCTTGATAAGCTTAATTTCCATTTGCCATTACCTAATTCTCTATGGGATTTATTCCAAGCATGGCGAATCTTAAACTCTAAATTAGTGTTTGCATGTTTTTGGAAGTGCATCCTTGCATCTGTAGTATGGGCAATTTGGTGGGAAAGAAAAAAGAGAATTTTTAGATAGATTTCATCTCCAATACCTCAATTTTTGGAAGGATTAGAGAGATCTATTTTTAAGCTTGATAATGCTTCAATAAATAAATATAAGGGTAAACATATTTTCTCTTCCTGGGATGGCTATGTTATTCAATGGTGGAAGGGTTTAGTTTTTTCTCATCTTCCTACTCCATTGTGTTCATCCTAGATTCCTCTTATCTAAGCACAAACCAAGTGGATTTGTCTAGCTCAGGGTTATTTCAAACTCAATTTTGATGGGGCTTGTAGAGGAAATCCATGAAAATCTCAATATGGCATAGTCATTAGAGATTTTAAAGGTTATGTGATTACAACAAAATCATCTTCTCTCACTTAGTGTACTAATAACAAAGCTGAGGCATTGGCCCTTCTTTTTGGTTTGGAACTTGTAAAATTAGTTTCTATATATAAGCTACATGTTGAAGGGGATTCATCAATTATTATTAATGCATGTATAAAATTTCATGTATATAATTGGTCCATACAATATATATTACATCAAGTATGGTCTCTTCTTGATTCAATCTCTGAATGTTACCTCATGTATACCTGTAGAGAAGGCAATCTTTTAGCTGATTATTTGGCTAATTTGGGTACTGATAGGGTTTATATTAACTCTTTAATTTCCTCACTTAACCTCACTGATCTTCCCAACTTGGTTAATATTATGACAAAAGAATATGCTTAGAATAAGCTTGAGTCCTCCTCATATTTTATTTGATAGTAAACCATGATTTCTCTATGATTTCACATGTTTTCTCTTTTACGGATCTCACTTGTTCTTTTGAGATATTATATGTAGGTCAAGGTCTTGGATTACACTTGCATCAGACGGCTTTCTTACATCATGGTCTTAATTGAAGTTTTAGATGTAGATTAGTGATGGTAATCTTTGTGACATTTTTCGCTGGGCTCTAGGTCTTGCTTTTGGCACCAATGAATGAACTATATTCATACAAGTCTTGGGCTCTTTGTAATTACTATATTCTTGATCTAAGAATCTCTAGGACAAGATTCATTAGTGCTGATTAATACTCTCTCTTGATGCAATATTTCTTCTTTTGTATTCCTTTTTTGTATTAGGCAATGACCAGAGTTTTTCTTTTTTGGTTCTTTTCTCCAGGAGCTTTTTGGAACTAGTTATTATTAATATAAATATAATATTTCACCCGACAAAAAGTAAAGAAATTGTGCACATGGCTAAATGTCAATTGGTGTATGCAATAATATGGTGACATCTTATAAATGTAGGAATGCATGAATTAAGCTAGGACAATCTAGCCAATAATGTTTCATTTTGAATAAATTGTAAATATACAAATTAAGGAACATTTTGAAGCCTTTGATACATTAAGAGGAAAGTTATCTATTAATCTTTGGAACTCTAAAGTTTTGAGTGGATGCAATAATTCTTTCTTGCAAGGGAATATTACTATGATTAATAATTACAAGATTTATGCCTCAATTTGTTGTTCATGCACAAAACAAGCACATAGTATACTATTGATACTTGAAAGTCCAATCCAAATATTTGGTATAAAGAATTATAATCATCCTTGAAAGACTCTTGTAAAAACGTGAAGATTGTATATGGAAATCTTCCTTTGATTCAAGTCTCTTTCATCTTTATTCAAGAGAATATTCCTTTAGGAAATTTGCAATCTTACTTACCTATGTACCTTTTAACTTTTTGAGCTCTCTTTCCAATTCATTATCATCCAAGTAAGTAGTGGTATTCTCTATCAATATGAAATGAGATTTTTTTTTTCCTATTTATTTTAGACAAACATCTATCATCCTAAGTATGAATTGCTCTTATATATCAACGTTATGTGCCATGCCAATAATTCTAATCACATCCACACTAACATGTAACATATTTTCTTCTGCCATCCTTGCAAGATTATAATCCCATACATTTCTAATAAGGATTTTCTCCTTATATTTATTTAATGCCCCTCTCCATAGTCAAAAGATAGTCATTGGAAAAGTTGGACCTCTATATATATATATATATATATTATAAAAGCTATATAAATAGCTTGGAGATTCAATTCCTGTTGTAGTCCCATAGTTAGAGTTAATAAATCTAGGATATTTCTGGTTTTTTTAATTACATTTCCTCTTACATTAGGTAGAAGATTAATCACTCATTATGAATTTAGGGGTATATGATTTTATAGAACCAAAGAACACTTGTAAAGGTTGTGATTTCTTTGGAGGTTTTAAATAAATTTCTCCAATCAACTTATCCTTTATCAAATATGAAAAATCAAGGCTCAAAATACATAATTGAATCAAATTAAAGAAGAGAATGAAGCTTAAAATTTAACTTTTAATATCTTACAAAAAAATAATATTTTACTTAAGAAAAACAAATCTTGGAAAATTCACACATTTCCTTAAACAATAATATTACCTATCATAAAAAATATGAGAATATTTATGCACATAGATAAATGATAATTGAGTTGAATTTAGGAACCAATAACATAGTAAGAGCTAATAAATTTAGTCATGTAAGAGTAAAGCTAGTGTAGTCTATCAAAAAATGTGTAAATTTAAATATTTTACAGTAATCCATATTTAAAAAATATTTAAAAACTTTTATATTAATTACCAACTACATTGGGACACCTCATTTATGTTTGAGAACCTAAGAAACATGATATGTCATAGGAGCACATGAAATTGATTTAAAGTTAAGACAATATAACATTTTAAACTAAGTTTATAACAGCTTCTCAATATAAACCAATAGTTATGATTGTACTTAAAATTCATCTTTTTTTTTTTCTACAACCAAAATCTCTATGATCATGGAACTTTCTTGACCATTGCAACTAAGAAAGAGAATTAAGATTGTTATCTTTCTTGTATCCTATTATTGGCTTAGTTTTAACTTTTTTCCACTACCAATAATTAAATATTTAGATGTTATGTTATATAAATACAATAGACATGAATGACCACATTGAAAATGTTAGCCATTGATTTTGTATTAGCTAGAAAACTGTGAGACCCTTTAACATGTTGATACTCTCATAAATGTGTAGATATCAGATCTTCATATTTTAACACAACAATATAATAATATAATAAATATTTACCATCCACACTTTTTTTCGTGATTTGTGTTGGAATACCACAAAGTATTGTGAAGGGATTGAATTAAGGCTCAATAAAATAATTTATTTCAATAAGAAAATGCTTCAAAATTATAATTATATGCTTAAGATGGGTGGAAAAGAGAGAGGAGGTGGAAGTTTGAATGCTATGGAAGTTTGGTGTTGCTTAATATCATGCTTGGTCGATTTTATTCTCATTATTGTTTTTTGCCTAGTTTTCTAGGGAGTTGTTTTAGTAGTGAGTCTTTGGTGCTTTTTACCCCTATTGTTTTGGACAATTAGTTGTTCACCCCTATTTATTCTTTTCACTAATGTTTAGAGTTTATCATGACCTCTCACACCATTTGGCCTATGAGTTGGTGCTTTTCATTCGCATTGGACAAGGGAGATCCTCTTTATATATATATAGTTGTATTAATGATGGTATCCTAACAAAGGCTTTGGGTCTATACAAGAATGTTCTAGAAAGATGAAATTGTATACTTCCTTGTATGATTGAGTTTGTGTATCTAATTTCTTTCTACTTCCAGTTACTAGTATATAGTTGGTAAAAATTGGTTGGCTCCTAATGATAACTATTTTTTGATTTATTAGATAGAAGCCAAAAGAAAGTGGGGCTGACCCCGAAGTACAAAAAGTTTAAAGAAATAGACGGCAGTTACCTCCCACCCATTTAACTGATACTAGTGTTATACCTCAAAAAATAAATAAGGACAAGCTCCAAAAGATAGCAATCCTTACCACCAGTACTATTCCTAACAAGCATATAAAACAAAAAAAAATTACTAGTAGTAAGGAGATATATTGTTGCTATTAGTCTAGTTCTTCATCATATACATAGAAAAAACTGTGTAGGGCACCAAGTTGAGTGAGATCCAAAACATAAAATCCCAAAAAAAAAACAATGGCTAGTTGCCCACTTTCTTTCCCTATTTCTCATTCTCTTTTTCCTTAGGCTCCTCCCTATTTAAGTCCAACCCCTCCTCTTTGATGGGATTTTCAAGGAGCATCTTCAGCCAATCCTCTACTAGGTACCTATATATTGAGCGAGTAGTTTCACTCTCCTTGCCCATGTCGTTCTCATCCTTGTTCATCTAAAAGGGATAGAGAGTGGTGGTAGAAGAGTGCATGACATCCATGGTGAATTCTTCCAATGTGTCAAATTTTTGGCAAATCCTAATGTGGTTATCCACCATCTCCTTCATTGAATTCTCTAGCCTCTCCAACCAAGTCTTTCTTTTGTTCTATCCATGGTTATGTTTCCCTTTCTCCCCTGCACCTTTGGGAGTTTCTTTTATGGGGGAGCTGATGTCCTCCACCCCACTTCTATTTAGGGATGGGATGACTTCTAGGATGTCTGAGATGTATGAGGGGCTAGGCAGGCTAGAAATTACCTTCTTTCCAATGTCCTCGTATGGCCTCTTCCATTTGGTGAGATTTTTCTCACTCTTGATAGACTCAGAACTAAAGTCCTATTTAATGGGGGACTTGAATTTCAATTTAGAGTCATTTACTAGTTGTCCTAGTAGTTTCATTTCTCCTCCTCATATCCATATTAGACTTAATAAGACTTAATTTTTCCTTAAAACTATGGATTATTTTGGCTTTGTTATGGCTTGAGCCAAGGCTAGGGTCGATGGAGACTTGGGGAGTAATAGTAGCTAGAAGGTTGAATAGAAGTGGTAGGTTTAAGGCAAGATGATGTCTATAAACTTTGTTCATGAAACATAGATTATATACAAGGGTTTTCCATCCTCTTTCTTTTCCCTAGCATTAAAAACAATTTTCCATGGAATACAAAAGAAGGTATGGAAAATAAATTAGATTACAGTTCCTAAAATGGTCAAGAATGGGGAGATGGTAGTAATACAATACGTGGAACCAATATTTAAGGGTATTATACCTCATAATGGCATAGAAAATCACATCTTGGGGCTTCAAGAGTTCCTCTATAGAAACCCACCACACATGCACACTAGCTCCTCATTAGGTTGAAATAACTTCCTTAGACCAATTTCATCATACACCCTGGTCTTCTTGCACTAGTTCTTTCCCTCTAAGGAAAAATCTCCAACCCTCAAATATCATCCCATTGATGTTTACCTTCCTATCAATCCAAGAGTCAATGAATTCCATCAAGATGTGTTCATCATGCTTTTCCATTCATTCCATGAATCGTAGTAATCCTCCTTCCCATGGATAAGCCCAAGAAGATGTTAGAAATAGGGATTACTAAGAGGGGGGTGAATCAGTAATCTATAGACTTTAGTCACCAACTAGATATTATTTCTTACTTTAAACCATGCATAAAAAAGAAATAAAGTAATGTTGAACAGAAACAGTGATAATGTACAAAGATAACTCGTAACACCATATTCTGTTAACTAGGGAAACCCTAGCCAAGGGAAAACCCTGGTGGGGATGATAACCACTAGATAATGTACTAATATATAAGTTTCATGTTAGATGATGGACCCTATTTGAAATCAATGAGAAAATTTAGTATAACAAGTCCCTTTTAGGATACTTTGAATCTCTATTAGGAGATTCAAACCTTGTTAGGAGTTATGTTACAGTAAATGCAGGATGAGCTCACTGCCCAAACATGCACTTCTAATTACAAGAAGAGCTCACTGCCCAAACAAATAATTAGACTTATGGAATGTCAGTACTATATCCTCTTCCTTGACTAATTTCTAATCTTCAGCTCAATCTTAGATCATAAAATAGCTCATAGAAAACTTCACATATATCACTTTCACAAAAGTTCACATACAATTTCTCAACATCACAAATACATGATAGCATGCCTCTTATTGCAAAATGTCCATTGCATAAATACCATGTCTTTACACAAATTTTTGCTAGGTAGGCTAACACAAAAATCCACTTTTCCAACTTAGAGTTAATATCTATAATGTCAGCCCTAATTGGACAAGTAATTATCTTGTAAACAAAATAATCATTTCCTTCAATTTTGTTGTCCTGTTTCACTTCAAACACAAGTATCTCTATTTTGTTTAGTCTTTACTAACTTTTGAGGTTATATATATCATCATCAACATGTATACTATCTCTAGCTAAATTTTCTAGTAATAATATGACATCAACAACAAGTTATAAACAAAATAATATACTGTTGTATACCAAATTCTATATGTAAACAATTTTTTGATAACCAAACACTAAGTATCTTTATTTCTGAATTTTTTTGTAAGCATGTACATTATGTGTTGCCATAAATGACAAAAATTACATATCTCTATTAGCTAATTGTCAGCAATCTTTTACTTTGGCATTGATGGCAACTAAATAGGGAAAATTGTCTAAATAACAAAAACTATATAAATAGTATAATAGCATTGCATCCATTACATTTGTCCATCATTACATATCCTCCCGCTTACAATATACTTTACAATATTTATCATCCTTACTTTTAATAATTTCTATAATTTTCATGTGTACTTCTCTCCCCCTTTGACATCAATGACAAAGGTCAAAATGTCACAAATTGTCCAAAACTATCAAAAGTGATGTCATTCCTTAAGTTGTTAGTTACTTCATGCAATCATACAAGTTTTCCTTAAGATTATCCATACCCTTAGTCCATGTCTACTTGGTGGATTCAACTAAGGTGAGAATTGCACATAAGGCATATGATGTAATCCCAACTGCATTATGATTTGAATATAAAAAGTTAGAATATGTGTCCTTGGCCTTGACACATTCCTCCAACTTTTTCTCAAAAAAAGATACTTTCAAAGCAATAAACTCTCTGAATTCCAATATCCTATTCAAAATTTGTTCCTTCTAAAGTTCTAGTTTCCTAATATCATTGTGGATACTGGCCACTTGTCTTTCAAAATCATCAACTTTGCAAGATGGATGTTGGATCTGGCTGGAAAGAGCCTCTAGCTCACTCATCTTTTCTTTTATCTGACTATTAATTTCCTTGGTCAGCCTATATGATAAAGTGCACTTAATGTATAATGGTTTCCCATCATATTAACATTTCCAAAGTTCCTTGATACAGGTATCAAGACTAACCAAATCATTCTCAATGTTTTAACAAATGGTGCTAAATAAGTTAGCATCATGTGAAATGTGTGCTTTTTATTCTACAACATTTAACAAGTTGGTAAATTCTTCATCAAATGATTGTAGCACTACTTGTGCCCTTTGTTCAGGATCTAATTCCATGTGTTGTACTTCCAAAGTACTATGTAGTTCATCAGTAACCTCTATCAAGGTCTTCTGTAGGTTCTTTATTGTTATATTTTTCTAAATAAGCTTTGGTAGGATGAGATCAAAATAATTTGATCATCATCATCATATGCTAAGATGGCAAGTGAAATTGGAGTAGATGAACTAGAAGGTTTAGTATCATCCTCCATTTGCTTCTTAGATATTTCTTTCATTCGTATCTCTTCTTATTCTTTATTTTCTTTTTCTTTTCTTTCATTTTCTATCTTCTCTTCCTTTGTTTCCTTCCTTATTTCTTCTTTTGCTGTTATTTTCTTTTCCTCCTCTTCATTTCTTTTCTTCTCATTCTCAAGTAATTTTTTTTTAGCCACTATTTTCTTCTTCTCTTCTTCAAGTATCCTCTTCTCTTTTTTAATTTGACTTAGTTTATCTTCAATATCTGTAGTATTTGGTACATTAAGTTTGAAACCTTCAAATGGATTAATATGATCATCAATATTAATGGTAACATTGGTCTAATAAATCTACATAGTGTCACCACTCACTAACACTTCCAAGGTTCTAGGTGCTCCAGGAGATGCTTCCTCTTACTCTGTCAACATCTGACTTATAGCTATTATAGTCTCACTTCTTAGTTTATCTTTTTCACCCACCATAAATAGGAATGGTCTTACTTTAATTATTAAGTAAGATGCGAGATTATTCAACAATCTATTAATCTCTTCTTTGTCATCTATCTTGCAAATAGTTCAAAGCATAGACTTCCAAAGTTCTACATCATCTTCTCTTGTAGGAGTCTTCTTCTAAAGAAGTCCATCATAGACTGTCTAATTCACTATTCCTTCAGTATCATTTAATTTTAGATTATTTTCTATGATGTATCTCATAGTAGAAATATCAATTAGATCCTTCACAAAATTGTTACACAAATGCTAATGATTTGTTCATCTAAACAAAGTTACCTTCATTAGCAATAGTTTTGTTAATCTTTTCTATCTTTGAAATCTAGGGTTGCCAAGATTTTTTTGCTAGTTTCTTTGACAATGTCACTTTCTCTAGTTGCTTGATCTCTTGTTCTTCTTCCTCTTCATCACTAGATTTAGCAATTGTCAACAATATCTTTTGCCTTTTGCCTAGTGCAGTGACTTAATGATTGGCCCTTTTTTTCTTAGTGGTCATAGCTTCCACCAATCTCTCAAATTTTCTCTTTGACTCACTAGGCTACACATCTAATACTGCTACATATGAAATTCTTTTCTCTAAAGATATCTCTACAATAGATACTATCAAAGTTTGTACATTTAGTATGCCTTGTTTCATAGTTTTCTTGATTGCCTGAAACTAACTCTTAGTCATACTGGCCTTTAATAAGGCTTTCTTCATAATAGACTCTATCTTCTTGTGTGATACTTTTGTTGGAAATATTCAAGATATGATAGGTTACTAAGAGGGGAGGGGTGAATCAGTAACTTTAAAACTTTAACACAATTCAACACTTTAATCATATATACAATTTAGCATTCATTCATCTAATCTACTACATATATGAGAGATCAAACATCCATAACATATGTACATAGTGATTTGGTAACCCAAAAACCTTCCAAATAGAAAGTAAAACTGGGGTGGGGATGATAGCCACAAAACTTTGTCACTGCAGTATGAAGTTAGCCCGTTAAGGCTTACATTGACCACTTTTGGTGATCTACCCTATTAGGAGCACAAAGGACTACTAGGTCCACCTTGTTAGAGGATTTGCAAACATACAATGAAGTATGAACTTTGTTAGGAGATTTATACAAATATTGTTAAGTCTACCCTTTTAAAGGATTTACAAAACTGATTCACTTGTTAGGATGAAATAGTTGATCTACTTAAAAATTGATTGCTAATTAGATCTCTGAAGTATAGATCACCTCTTATGACTGATGAATCTTTACTCCTCCTTGTAGACCTTACTGAATACTCTGCTCTGCTTCTGATTCACTTTCATTCTACTCAAAGCATTACATGTCTATCTTGATACTCTCATGTATACATTGTAAATGATATAATATATTACATATATACCATTCCAATAATTATAATTGCAAGGTCAGACAAAACACAAGTGAACAAAATATTACTAAGTCAACCAAATAGTAGAAAACTTGGGTTCTTCAAGATGACTTGGTAACCTTCTGATTCTTGGCATCGTCATGCACTCAGTAGAAGTAGAAGTTTGTCCATACTAATCACACAATGTAGCTTTAAACTCAGTAACCATTGGAGACTTGGTAGATATAGTATCACTCTTAAAAATTGAATCCTTCATTTACCTTGCTTTCAGTCAATAAGCACTACACTTTAATTACTCGACAAAAATTACACTTTCATTAATCTGTAAACATTACACTTTTATCACTTGATAAACATTGCATCTTCCAATCCTCGATTTACACTGGATTCCCATGACACAGTCTGACTGCTTGGTAGATACTGAGATGCTCAGTGTAAACTATGAAGCTCTATGTAAACTATGAAGCTTAGTGTAAACTATGAAGCTCGATGTAAATTGTGAAGCTCGATGTAAACTGTGAAGCTCGGCGTGTGTAGGAAACTGAGTACAAAGCTTGGTAGCTATACTGATATACATAAGTGTTGTCACTAATTGAAATAATAACTTAATGCCAACAATCTCCCCCTTTGGCATTAGTGACAAAACACTTATTGTTGGAAATATTTAGTATAAGATAGGTTACTGAGAGGGGAGGGGTGAATCAGTAACTTATAAAACTTTCAAATACTTCAGCATAAAAGCCATTCACCATTCATTCATCTAATCTACTACATAACTGAAAGAACAAACATTCATTGTACATGTACACAGAGATTTGGTGACCGAGAAATCTTCCAACTAGAAAGTAAAACTAGGGTGGGGATGATACCCACTAAACTTCAATACTACAGTATAAAGTTGGCTAGTTAAGGCTTACAATGATCACTTCTAATGATTTTCTCTGTTAGGAGCAAGTAGGACTGCTAGATCCACCTTGTTAGAGGATTTACAAACATACACTAAAGTATGCACTCTATTAGGAGATTTACAAAAGACCGTTAAATCTACCCTGTTAAAGGATTTACAAATTGATTCACCTGTTAGGATGAAGTAGTGGATCTACTTGTAACTATTGATAAGATCCCTTTTGCATTGATCACCTGATGTGATAGATATATCTTTTCTGCTACTGTGTTGATCTTGCTGAATCCCTTTCTCTCCGCTGCTGATTCACTTTTAGTTTGTTGGTGTTTGAAAATGTTACCCATTTCCAATTACCCTAATGAGAACAAGATGCATCTAGGGGCAGCTAACTCCCATTATCAACACATCCATTCAGACACCAGGCCAACTATAAGGCATGACCCTTCTTCTACTTCAGGCTCTGCAAAACCTAGGCGGGTAGACCTGTAGATTCTTTATATGGTACCAGTTGTCAAAGCATACATTGAATCTAATATGAAGCAGATAAAACCCTTATTTCTTCTATACTCAACCAAGAATCATAAGCATGAAATAGCTAAGAACATAACTCATGAAACTGGCAAGCTAAGTGTGGGTTAACATTGAGTAGCTTTCAACATAAAAGGGAAAATTGATTTAATATATTGATAACAGCAAGACCCAAGTATGAACAACAGAACTTAATGATCCTATCTCTGACCAGTGCCTTATCTATTGGGCAGTTAAATGAATCATAACCATACATCTCCTAGAAACCTCAAACATATCTCTACATTAAGATCCCTGATCTATCTTTCACCTTGTGAATAGACATCTGCTACAGAATGAATCTCATACTCAGAAAATCCTATCATGAAATCTGCAAACCCTGTGACAAATATCAAGCAATTACATGGTTCTTTGTTCCATAAGCAAGACATTTTAACCACATACATTTCAAAATGTAATGCAACCTAATTCATGCTCTTTGATCACAAATTAGAAGAAATAACAGAGCCATAATCAGGAGACAAGATTCAAACTGAACTTCAAACTTTTGCTGCACTTTATTTGTTTTCCTTGAAATCAAATACATGAAATGTACAGAAAATAACTCATAGATCACCCAACAGAAAAGAACTATCTGCAAAACTTAAAATGCTATTCAATACAAGAAGAAATGCTGAAGAATGGTTTCTCAGTGCCAAAATTGGAACCCCTTCAAAGTGAAGAAAGAAAGAAAGATATAGCAAGAAATGAATTCCCGGATCTGATATGCAATTGCCAGGTGTCCACTTGAAATCCAATCCTCTGTAACTAAAAAACCTCTTTCTTCCCTCTCTCTATCAACTGGCACATCAAATCTTTATCATTATACCTCTCAAAGGCATAAAAATATCTGAAAAAGTAATGATGAAAAGATGCAATTGATTCTTGATGCGTTCACGGTAAGAAGTGAAAAACTACTTACAATGTGATTTCAAAAAGCCAAGGAAACAACCTCAAATTGATTTTCTTCACCTTAAGATTGCAACTAACCGCTAAAACCATCCTCTAACCAATCTTAATTATCACTGAAGAACTCAGCCTGTTCTGTCGCCAATGCCTCTGATTTCACAAATTGTCCTATAACTTGAACCAAGAAGCACCTGTGCAAAAAAAAAAACTCCAAATTTGGAAAGTTTAGGTTCTCTCGGTTCCAACGGTATATTGGAGTGCCCAATTCGGTTAAAAATTTCCCCAGATATGGCCGTTTGAAAATTAGGCCTCTGTTTATGTCTCTATGACAATATTTCACAAATATATGAACTTTCAAAAGTTAAAACTATATCAGAAGTTCAAACTTTATTTTAAAAAAAAAGTCCATGTCAGTTTCTTGGCAAAATAATTTTAAAATGAAAATTTTAAAATCATTTTATTTTTTCTAGCCTCTTTAATTTTGGGTCAACTTTAGGTTTGACTAATGCCACGTGTCACTTTCTGATTGGCTGTTGACTCTTGCCGGATTCCTGAGTTTTCCGGCGACCTCACTATGTCGCTAGCCAGATTTTTTAAGATTTTCCGGCTAGCGAGGTAGCGACCGCCGGATTTTTGGACTTTTTCGGTCGAATTTGAATTTTTCGGCAAACTTGAATTTTCCGGCAACGTTTATGGATTTTGCTTCAAAATTTAACACAGGCGTCTTGCCAGCTGGCCGACCATAGGCCCATGCACATGAGCTGGCTTTCACAAAAGCCTCTTGTCTTTTAGACATTATAAGATGTGTAAGCCTTTGTATTTAAAGACATAAGAAAATCATTTCCCACTCAATGTGGGATAATACTTGCTGCATTTTCCTCAACTCTCCTGTAGATGCTGATTTCTACACAATGAAGAGCTATCCAGCTCCTTTGGCATGAGTTGCTTATTCTAAATGTGGAGCTTCATCTTGCTGGTCATTTTTTGCTATGAATCTATGAACTTTTCATGGTAATAGTCATTTCTTATGCATATGGTCTTTTATAATGCTGCTGCCCCCTTCAAAAACATGGATGCACCTTCGGAGAAGCCATGGGCTTGAAAAATGTGGGTTGTTTGCTTCCTTTTTTATGCACATATGGTCTTTTATTCATTGCTTGCTGCAAAAATGTGAATCACATGCTGCCTTGAGCTTTGTTTCACCAACAAATCTGTACATTTTGTTAGAAACGTGGATTGTTTCTTCCTCTATGGATGTTTGCTGCTGTCCTCTTTGTTTTCTTCAGACATGGAGCACATCTTCTATGTTGAAAACTACCTTTCAGCTGCAACTTTCAAATTGAGACTACAATGTGGGAGAGAGCAACCTTTATGCAATCTTTTCCTTAATTCAATGTGCAAACTCACAACAAAAAGTTTCATTGTGCTTGTGGATTTTAATTGATGCGGAATTTTTTTGATTAATACTATCTTTTGAATCTACCGGCAAATCAGCATCATATTGTGATCCTCTAAACCTTTTTAATAGAACACTTTCCAAATTCTCTCTTTCTTGAATCTTCACATGCTCCTTGTATTTTGCTTTTAAGAAACCATTTCCACCATTTACTTTGTCATAAAATTGAATCATATGCATAATGATCATCAATTCATTATTTGAAACTCACTTTTAATCAATTCTACAAATTGTGAATTAGTGTCTGGAGGTCTGCCGGTTGTAATTAAAACTTGATCCAATCAAGTTACCAAGCCACGAAAACTGGCATGAGTGTTCAATCCTGCATACTCTATTACACTGCAAATTTTCAACCCATGATGGATTCCCAGTCAAGAGATTTTAATTGCCGAACATCCATACTTAAATTACCCTGCAGGCAAAAAACATAAACTCGGCTCGAGTTCGGCATTATAAACTGGGTTATTGATCACTTGGGGTTTTGAAAACTAGGATATAAGCTCTTTAACATGAAGAGAATATAATTCCATATTTTGGGCTCATGATGAATCACAGGGCACATTTGGCGAATTTCCGAAAATAGGCACTTGGAAATTTTAACTGGCAAATGTGTCAAAAAGTGATTTTTGGCAAATGTACGGACATAAGAAAGTATGCAAATGGATTCATCATGACTTAAAAACTGGCATACTTCAAAGATTTTTAGGACACAACACAATGGTACAATCCATTTAGGCTAGCCAGTCACAAGATCAAAGTTATAACATGCCAAACAGGGGTACGGATCAATCTGGATACCTTAGTCGTAACAAAACAATGCAAACTGGGTTTTTGATCATGTTAGCAAATTGATCAAATGGATTCGACATGATCTCAAAATTGGAAAATATGAAGTGTCTTACCCCTAGAACACAATTCAAAAAGAATTTTTTCATTTGGGTCAATTGGGTCAAAGATATGATTGGTCGAACAGGGCTTCTCAGAATTGTGAACAACTAGTTAAATGCACAAAACAGTAAATGACCAACTTTGTGGGGTGCAAAACCTAGTCAAACGGATTCAAAATGACTTGAGAATTGAAACATAGGTTCTCTATTATGGACACTAAAAATCCCCAAAGTGACTAGTCATGACATAGTCCTGGGTAAAAGATATT
This sequence comes from Cupressus sempervirens, assembly GCA_028749045.1. NCBI lineage: Eukaryota > Viridiplantae > Streptophyta > Pinopsida > Cupressales > Cupressaceae > Cupressus > Cupressus sempervirens. The sequence continues at coordinate 98,430,839 of CM053790.1, forward strand.
CAGATGCAAACTAGGCCTCTGATCGCTATTTGACACTTGGTAGAATTGCAAACTTTGACACTAGCTCAAAATGGGACTTCACAGAATCATTCGGGATGGCAAAATAACATTGTGGATCATATGCATATGTCAAATGAAAGGTGTTAAGACACTCAAACATGATCTAGGCCTCAAGCTACCAGCTGACCACATGCATAAAAGGCACTTTAGGACATGATTTTCCAAAATTTTCAAAATGTGTCTAAAAATGAAGCATGCAATTTTCAGTCCCAACAGTGGCTCTGTCTGGGGATGCATGCCCCTTGCGGGCATGGAAAGGATTTAGATCTCTGGGAGAAGTAGACCACACAACTGAACAGCAAAACTCTCTCGAACAGCTTTATTGAAAATAGGAAAACTACTCTTAACTATGTACAATAGATGGCCCCAAGCCACCGAAAAGTTTCAGAACTTTCTACCTTTGTCAAACACCTGATTCTCATTCACATCTCCCTAAGGTAAACTGAAATTCTCATTATTATTTGTTTCACCCAATGTATCAACATTTGCAATTAGCTCAATAGGCAAAACAAAACTATCATCATCTTCATAGGGCATATAAAAATCAAACATACTTTCTTCATCTTGCCCACTATGAAAAAATGGATTAGCATGACCATAACAACTGATATCAAACTGAAACTGATCACTACTGATTGAATCATGGATTCTTTCAACTGGAAAAACAAAGTGCTCATATTCAACTTCATTCAACGAGTTACATGGAGCAGATTGTAACTCACCTTGTGCCTTCATAAATGAAGAGTATGTGAAATCTGATCATTGCCTACTTGCAACCATGTTACTCTTTGAATCAGATTTATCGTTTGCTGAAACCTCTTCACACTCAAAACATTGATTAGTCACCATATATAAAAATTCATTCTGAAAGTGTTGATCTAGACTATTCTGATCACTATCATTTTCTTCATCAACCTGAATGTCGGAATACACCTTGAACTCATCTTTACAAGACTTATCAGCACATGAAGAAAATCTATAATCTGATTGACAACCTTCACTATTTTCCTCCTCATCATATGAAAAATCAAAACAATGTTCAACAAGATCAACATGGAAAGAACCCGAAATAGTATTAACCTTCCCTTCATTAACATTCTCTACATCCAAAAAATCGTCATGTGCAAAGACATTTGAGGAACTGTCACCTACACCTCCAAAGTCTAACAAAGATTGTTCGGATTCTACCTCTTTTTCCACATCAAACATTGGGGAATTGATTTGACTGAATGAAAAAGTATTATGAGAGAAAATATGAAGATCCTTAGAGATACTTACGTGCTTTTCAAACTCACGAGCCAAAAATTTTGAGATTTCACTGGGGCTCAAAAAGACTGCCTCACAAATCTTCTCCTGACTGTGATTGTCATCTGGGTAACATGAAGAACTTGCAACAGGAAGATCATTAGTGTAACAATCTAGAAAATCAGAATTATTACAACATTCTTTCTTATCATGGCAATCACTGGATCTACTATTGTTACAACTTTCTTCAACTTCATATGTACTGTAACTTAATTTACCTTCTCTTTTATATCCATCCTTTTCATGATGATCGCTATTACCTGATTTATTAACATTTGAATCCACCTCTTCACAATCGGAAGACAGATTATCTTGCTCTATGGACTCACTGTATTCATTACTACCTTGGCTTTCAGCACACTCATTATCATCAAGAGACATAATATGAAATCTGTAATCATCATCTTCCATCTTCTGAATGAATCTTTCAATTTGTAAAAACTTTTGTAATCTTATACGTGCTGGCCAATTTACTGAATCAGGTACTAGAACATCAAGGAAAACACTACGCAGTGAAGATTCCTCAGGTCTACAATGAAAAGGCATCTTACTAATTACTGACTTAAGCCTTAAATAACATTGTTCAACACTTAGACCTTGAGTACTGCCTACTTCAATTCTTATAATATTGATAATCCTTTTGTAAACCATTGTATTCAACATAGCAATGTTATTATTCACAGTTTCTAGACTCTCAGAATTTGGCAACCTAATCTCAGATCTGAGATCTAACTCCAGATCTGACTCCATTATAAAACAAAATTTCTACCTCTTCTTTCTAGTGCTGAAAATCACTGAATATAGGCAACTTTTTTAAACACTTGACTTCCATGAAAAGAAGCATGAAAATCAAAATACCTCCAATGCTGATGCTAAACTTCGATTTTCTGATTTGGCACAGGTGCAAGACTGGAATTCCTTCACACCACTGATCAAACTTTGTAGAGCCGCCACCTCTTTACAAGAGGAATATAACAATCACTGCTGTGATTCACTTTTACATTTAAATTTCTTTATAACAACAGATTTCAAACAACACTTTAAAACTTATCAAGAATTTAAAACTTCTTTTCCAAGATCTATCAACAGTTTCAGATCTGCCCATACAACTAAAATTCCTTCAAAATTTTGCAATGAAATCAACTAGGAACAAACTGGTACAGAGATTTGAGAGTCGCCACTCACACTTGGTGAGAAATAAAACATAATTTGTCACTTGACAAATCTGAACCAGACCTTCAATGTAGGAGAAACTTGTAGATCACTGACATCTTGAAAAGAAAATATACTTTATAAATGAATTCTTGACTCTGAAACTTTCTCAACAGTATTTACAAAAACTGAACTGATTGAAGATAGACCTATGACAATCATAGAACACAATTTTCATCCAGTTTCAACATACTGTTGATAATGAATAAAGCTTAACTGTGGAACATGAAACTTCAGCAAAGAAAAGGAACACATCTTGCTATTGATATGATATATCCAATCTGTTTCACATCAGAGGCTCCTGTTCTTTCAACAAAATGGATTGCCATCTTATTTCCCCAGCAGAGTCACCATTTTGTTGGTGTTTGAAAACGTTACCCATTTCCAATTACCCTAATGAGAACAAGATGCATCTAGGGGCAGCTAACTCCCATTATCAACACATCCATTCAGACACCAGGCCAACTATAAGGCATGACCCTTCTTCTACTTCAGGCTCTGCAAAACCTAGGCGGGTAGACCTGTAGATTCTTTATATGGTACCAGTTGTCAAAGCATACACTGAATCTAATATGAAGTAGATAAAACCCTTATTTCTTCTATACTCAACCAAGAATCATAAGCATGAAATAGCTAAGAACATAACTCATGAAACTGGCAAGCTAAGTGTGGGTTAACATTGAGTAGCTTTCAACATAAAAGGGAAAATTGATTTAATATGTTGATAACAACAAGACCCAAGTATGAACAACAGAACTTAATGATCCTATCTCTGACCAGTTCCTTATCTATTGGGCAGTTAAATGAATCATAACCATACATCTCCTGGAAACCTCAAACGTATCTCTACATTAAGATCCCTGATCTATCTTTCACCTTGTGAATAGACATCTGCTACAGAATGAGTCTCATACTCAGAAAATCCTATCATGAAATCTGCAAACCCTGTGACAAATATCAAGCAATTACATGGTTCTTTGTTCCATAAGCAAGACATTTTAACCACATACATTTCAAAATGTAATGCAACCTAATTCATGCTCTTTGATCACAAATTAGAAGAAATAACATAGCCATAATCAGGAGACAAGATTCAAACTGAACTTCAAACTTTTGCTGCACTTTATTTGTTTTCCTTGAAATCAAATACATGAAATGTACAGAAAATAACTCATAGATCACCCAACAGAAAAGAACTATCTGCAAAACTTAAAATGCTGTTCAATACAAGAAGAAATGTTGAAGAATGGTTTCTCAGTACCAAAACTGGAACCCCTTCAAAGTGAAGAAAGAAAGAAAGATATAGCAAGAAAGGAATTCCCGGATCTGATATGCAATTGTCAGGTGTCCACTTGAAATCCAATCCTCTGTAACTGAAAAACCTCTTTCTTCCCTCTCTCTATCAACTGGCAGATCAAATCTTCATCATTATACCTCTCAAAGGCATCAAAATATCTAAAAAAGTAATGATGAAAAGATGCAATTGATTCTTGATGCATTCACGGTAAGAAGTGAAAAACTAATTACAATGTGATTTCAAAAAGCCAAGGAAACAACCTCAAATTGATTTTCTTCACCTTAAGATTGCAACTAACCGCTAAAACCATCCTCTAACCAATCTTAATTATCACTGAAGAACTCAGCCTGTTCTGTTGCCAATGCCTCTGATTTCACAAATTGTCCTATAACTTGAACCAAGAAGCACCTGTGCAAAAACAAACTCCAGATTTGGAAAGTTCAGGTTCTCTCGGTTCCAACGGTATATTGGAGTGCCTAATTCGGTTAAAAATTTCCCCCGATATGGCGGTTTGAAAATTAGGCCTCTGTTTATGTCTCTATGACAATATTTCACAAATATATGAACTTTCAAAAGTTAAAACTATATCAGAAGTTCAAACTTTATTTAAAAAAAAAAGACCATGTCAGTTTGTTGGCAAAATAATTTTAAAATGAAAATTTTTAAATCATTTTATTTTTTCTAGCCTCTTTAATTTTGGGTCAACTCCAGGTTTGACCAATGCCACGTGTCACTTTCTGATTGGCTGTTGACTCTTGCCGGATTCCTGAGTTTTCTGGCAACCTCGCTATGTCGCTAGCCGGATTTTTTAAGATTTTCCGACTAGCGAGGTAGCGACCGCCGGATTTTTGGACTTTTCCGGTCGAATTTGAATTTTTCGGCAAACTTGAATTTTCCGGCAACGTTTATGGATTTTGCTTCAAAATTTAACATAGGCGTCCTGCCAGCTGGCCGACCATAGGCCCATGCACATGAGCTGGCTTTCACAAAAGCCTCTTGTCTTTTAGACATTATAAGATGTGTAAGCCTTTGTATTTAAAGACATAAGAAAATCATTTCCCACTCAATGTGGGATAATACTTGCTGCATTTTCCTCAACTCTCCTGTAGATGCTGATTTCTACACAATGAAGAGCTATCCAGCTCCTTTGGCATGAGTTGCTTATTCTAAATGTGGAGCTTCATCTTGCTGGTCGTTTTTTGTTATGAATCTATGACCTTTTCATGGTAATAGTCATTTCTTATGCATATGGTCTTTTATAATGCTGCTGCCCCCTTCAAAAATGTGGATGCACCTTCGGAGAAGCCATGGGCTTGAAAAATGTGGGTTGTTTGCTTCCTTTTTTATGCACATATGGTCTTTTATTCATTGCTTGCTGCAAAAACGTGAATCACATGCTGCCTTGAGTTTTGTTTCACCAACAAATCTGTACATTTTGTTAGAAACGTGGATTGTTTCTTCCTCTATGGATGTTTGCTGCTGTCCTCTTTGTTTTCTTCAGACATGGAGCACATCTTCTATGTTGAAAACTACCTTTCAGCTGCAACTTTCAAATTGAGACTACAATGTGGGAGAGAGCAACCTTTATGCAATCTTTTCCTTAATTCAATGTGCAAACTCACAATAAAAAGTTTCATTGTGCTTGTGGATTTTAATTGATGCGGAATTTTTTTGATTAATACTATCTTTTGAATCTACCGGCAAATCAGCATCATATTGTGATCCTCTAAACCTTTTTAATAGAACACTTTCCAAATTCTTTCTTTCTTGAATCTTCACATGCTCCTTGTATTTTGCTTTTAAGAAACCATTTCCACCATTTACTTTGTCATAAAATTGAATCATATGCATAATGATCATCAATTCATTATTTGAAACTCACTTTTAATCAATTCTACAAATTGTGAATTAGTGTCTGGAGGTCTGCCGGTTGTAATTAAAACTTGATCCAATCAAGTTACCAAGCCACGAAAACTGGCATGAGTGTTCAATCCTGCATACTCTATTACACTACAAATTTTCAACCCATGATGGATTCCCAGTCAAGAGATTTTAATTGCTGAACATCCATACTTAAATTACCTTCCAGGCAAAAAACATAAACTGGGCTCGAGTTCGGCATTATAAACTGGGTTATTGATCACTTGGGGTTTTGAAAACTAGGATATAAGCTCTTTGCCATGAAGAGAATATAATTCCATATTTTGGGCTCATGATGAATCACATGGCACATTTGGCGAATTTCCGAAAATAGGCACTTGGAAATTTTAACTGGCAAATGTGTCAAAAAGTGATTTTTGGCAAATGTACGGACAGAAGAAAGTATGCAAATGGATTCATCATGACTTAAAAATTGGCATACTTCAAAGATTTTTAGGACACAACACAATGGTACAATCCATTTAGGCTAGCCAATCACAGGATCAAAGTTATAACATGCCGAACACGGGTACGGATCAATCTGGATACCTTAGCCATAACAAAACAATGCAAACTGGGTTTTTGATCATGTTAGAAAATTGATCAAATGGATTCGACATGATCTCAAAATTGGAACATATGAAGTGTCTTACCCCTAGAACACAATGCAAAAAGAATTTTTTCATTTGGGCGATTGGGTCAAAGATATGATTGGTCGAACAGGGCTTCTCAAAATTGTGAACAACTAGTTAAATGCACAAAACAGTAAATGACCAACTTTGTGGGGTGCAAAACCTAGTCAAATTGATTCGAAATGACTTGAAAATTGAAACATAGGTTCTATATTATGGACACTAAACATCCCCAAAGTGACTAGTCATGACACAGTCCTGGGTAAAAGATATTCAGATGCAAATTGGGCCTCTAATCGCTATTTGACACGGTAGAATTGCAAACTTTGACACTAGCTCAAAATGGGACTTCACAGAATGATTCGGGATGGCAAAATAACATTGTGGATCATATGCATATGTCAAATGAAAGGTGTTAAGCCACTCAAACATGATCTAGGCCTCAAGCTACCAACTGACCACATGCATAAAAGGCACTTTAGGACATGATTTTCCAAAATTTTCAAAATGTGACTAAAAATGAAGCATGCAATTTTTAGTCCCAACATAGTTTTCTCAAAATATTTCAATACCTTTTTACATGTGAACATTACTCTCATATTTTTTTATACACTTCATATATTTTTAAAAATGATATCATACATTACATCTATACCATTCATTATTTACAACTGCAAGGTTGGCCAAAATATAATTGAACAAAATATTACTGAGTCAGCCAGATAGTAGAAAACTAGGGTTCACTAAACTGACTCGGTGACCTTCTGATACTCGGCATCCACTACATTACTTAGCATCGTCATGCACTTGGTAGAAGTGAAGGCTTGGTCCATACTAATCACCTGATGTAGTTCTGAACTTGGTAACCATAGGCAACTCGATAGATGTATTGTTACTTGGTAGAAACTATCTTCTTCATTTACCTTGGTTCACTCGATAAACACTACTTTCTTTTGTATACCTTTTTCACTCGGTAAACATTGCTTTCTTTCATTTACCTTCTTCACTCGGTAAACACTACTTTCTTTCATTTACCTTCTTCACTCGATAAGCACTGCTTTCTTTGGTTTACCTTCTTCACTCGATAAACACTACTGAACTGCCCATTCACCCTATATCCTCTAGAATGCTCAGTGTGAACTGTTTACCTGCTGAACTTATAAGGTAACCGCTGAATGCTCAATGTGAACTGTAGACTAAGTGATGAGCTCGGTAAGCATTTAGAATCGAATAAGTGTTTGCACTAATGACAAATATATCATAATTCCAACAATCTCCCCCTTTGGTATTACTGACAACAACACTTATGAGTCAAAACTTATGTGCAAAATTTGATGTACATATTTACATATATCTCCCCCATACAATATGCACATAGTATTTACAAATATCTCTATCTTTACAAATGGCTTCCTTTATTTACATCTATCTCTTCTTTGGTACTCTATCTCCCCCTTTTTGACAATAATGCCAAAGTAAACAATATGTATTTACACAAAAACACCAAAATGAGAGATAAACTTAGAATGTACCTTTAGAATAAGAGCCAAAGTCTTATCCCAATTATCTTGCAAAATTTTGCAGGTGGAGAGTGCTATTTGAACTTCTGCTGAAAGTTCAATCAAATGATCTACAATTGGAAAATTCTTGTCATGGATCAATGTTTTGGAGTAGACAATGTGTTTCTGCATTGTGTCCATGATAGGAAGAATCATATTCTGAATGTCAATCAAGGTTGATCTGATTCTTGCTTCCTCTCTCAACAATTTTGCCTGCTTTTCTGACAAAAATCTGATTTTGAGATGATGGGATGAACTTGAACTAGGGTCAAGTTGCAGCTTTTGGGCACTGACCTTCATATCCTCATCAATTTTATTTAATTTTTCTTTGATCTCCTTGGTATACTCGGTAACATCAAAAAGTTTGGCAAAAAGTGAAGTTACATTATTAAAAGACTTTTGAAGATTGACCAAAATTGTGGTCAAATCTACCCGTTTTATTGCAATATGCTAAGCAATGTGCTCAAGCACCTTATTATCAAATTTCTTTTCTACCTTTTCAATCAGTTTGTCCTGAAAATAGGTGTCCTCATTGAATTTATTTACAACCTCTTCTAACTGAATCAAAATGTGTTGAGTAGAATCTACTTCAACACCTACAACTCTTGTAATTATATTCCAGGCATTCTCAATTATTCTATATTCCTTATCCCTTTCAGACCTTAGCCACTTTTGTGTAGCCTTCATCTCAATTAGTTGACTAGCATACCTCATTTCTTCAATGGTAGCATTTTCATAGTCAATGAATTACTATCTCTGTGTCTAAGTTAATATCTTCAGGAATTTCTTTTCCAATGATCATAACTCTTAATTGTTGCTTTTTTTTGACTTATGTGATGACTGGTTTGACCTTAGGAATAGACACAATAGTAGAGATGGAAGGACTAGTAGTGAAAATAGGGATGCTTGAGGGTTGAGTGCCAATAGGAGTATATACTAGATAAAAAATTGGAGTACTTGCTAAAAATGGTGATACACTCAGTAATGCAGTATCTGAACTAACTGGGTCTAAAGTAAATACAGATAATGCTGAAAAATTTTTAGAACAAATTGCAATGGACAAAATTATGGAACTTACTGCTATACCGACTGATGATTTTGGAGTTGAGGAGGCTAGCTTGGTAGATGAAGAAGAGGGATGTAGCTCGGTAGATGAAGTGGTAGACACTTCAATTGATGATACTTGGAGCTGAGATGTGGCAGGTGTAGATGATAAATCTGATGTAGATGTTATTAAACCTGCTGAAGCTGACTCCAACCTTGATGATGTCACAGTTTTAGGTGGACAGTGAGGAAGGGATGCAATAACTGCTACTGTAATTTTCACCAGATCATCTTCCTCATCTTCCTCTTTAGCTTCTTCCTCCTTGTATTCTTCCTCTTTATCTTCCATTAGTGCATGCAACTCTCCTAGTGAGACTGTAATGGATGGAGTGCTATCAAACTCATCATCATTGTTGCTGTCATCATCTTTGATTTCCACTGGGTCTTCACTGGGCTTATGTAGATGATAGATGTTTTTCCACATGTTTGTAGCATCATTTACAACATAATCAATGTCTTTGATCAAAATCAAACAGGTGTGGAATCTAATCATCATTTTACCTTCATAGCTTTTCATTTAAATTTTTACTTCAGCTCCAGTGAGACTTGGTCAAAGATTCTTCAGGAATTGCTCATAAATATCTTTTGAGATTTGAGGGGCAATCTGGTCTAGGGAGTATTTCCATTTACCCATCTTACTGAGTACCAGTTCCTCAATCTGCATTTTCTCAACATCTGTTCTAGTTTCAAATTTCAATGCCTTGAAATTTGTTATGCCAGCTCCTTCTTCGAATAGTTTGAGCCTTTGCTCGAATGTGGGTACAAGCCTGACTAGTATAGGTTCCTGCTTACCTTTCTTGGTTCTTCTAGTAAATACTGTAGTAGGCTTCTTCTTAGGTTTGGTAATGATTACCCTACCTTTCTCCTTTGGCTATTCTTCTACAAATTATTCTTATCCTTCTTCTTCTCCTCCTCCTTCTTCTTCACCTTCTTCATCTTCACCTTTTCCCTTGGTGAGCATAAGAGGACCGGTTGTAGTTTTCAATTTGGCTATTTTCCTCTTGCCCTTGCTTATGGCCTATGGTAGCTTGATTTCAAGCTCAATTTTGGCCTTAGCTTCATCATAGGTTCCAAAAATTTGTTGCCTTCGGTCTGTTGGCTCATTTACTAGTGCTTCTATGATATCTCTAGCTTCATCAATATTTACCTTATAGGGAAGAGGTTTCACCCATGCAACTCGGGGTCTAACTACCTGAATGTATACCTTGTCACAATCAACCATGAAGCATACATCATCCTTATAATCTTCAACAAGCTTGGGAGGAATTTTGAATCTGTTATTCATCCTTTCCTTGAAGTCTTCAAAATAAATATCCATAATACTATCAAAATTTTCACCCATCTCTGCTACAAACTCATTTATTTGATACAAAATTGGAATGTCTTTTCTCCATTCTACTGTTCCTTTTGATGGAAAGAATTTTTTTACATAGAAAAATAAACATATTAACAAAGAATCAAATTTATAGGGGTTATTCTTTGAAGTCCTTATGCTATCCATATTTTTATTTAGTTGTCTCAACATTACTTCTGACAGATCAAATTCAAGGTTTTTCTTTACAATTTTGAGGGCCAAATCCACAGCTTCACAAGGCACACTATTTAATCTACTGGAACTATATAATTTATATGCAATTATATGAATGCCAAATCTTAATTCCACATCAGGTACAGTGTTGACCTTTAAACCTCTACTATCCCACTCGGCTAGGGTTTTGTTGAGCATACAGAGACCCGTGATTTTGTGAATCATCTTCTTTTTTATCACTACGGGTTGCTCCAACCATAATTGACCATTATGCACCTAACTCAAGATATACCTAATCCATTTGGTTTGGAAGTTTCTAGGCATATGCGAGAAATGAGTCAAGCCCTTGGTTTCCAGATGCTTGAATTTGGGTTTTAGAGAGCCATCTATACTCATTTCACCTAGGGCATTGTTCATCTCTAGGTTTCTGATTTCTCAAATAGAAAATTTGAAATCAGTATGAATATCATTGATAAGAAGTACATTTGGTGGTATTTTTGATTGATCTCCATTTGGGTCGAGTGATTCTGCAATGGCAGGAACAATCTTGAAGTTGGGTGCTTTCCATTCTGTATTCTTTACCAACATTTCTGAACCTCTTTTCGCCTTGCTACTGGTGCTTGCGGATGCCATTGCTTCTCGGTAAATATAAGAAAAATCTTGAACAAATTCTTTGCAGGAAATTCGCTTGGAATCACTTGGGATTTACTCTAGATTCATTGGAAATCTTTTAGCGCTGAGTATTCTTAAGTCGCGGTGAAAAATGAAATTGAATTCTGCCCTTTTGATGGAAATACTATCATTAATGCTTTGTACAAAGGTAGATGAGATGACATAGTGCTTGCCAGTCTATCATCAATCTACTCAGTAGAACCTTGTAACTCGGTGGTCAAACAAAACTTTAGTTACTCCTGACCTAGCTCTATAAGGTCTTCAAACAATGTTGCTTGGTAGATGCAACACGATGAATGATAACCTTTCTTTGAACTTTGTATCTAAAATATTGATTTGACCATTTGCACTTTTTCACTATGGAACTACTTAAGATATGACTATAAGATGCAGTTCTTGATTGCTCTTAAATCTCATCTGCTTCTGAATGTTATCAGCTTTAGCTTTCTTGTCATCTTCAATTCTTCCAGTATTCATGCAATTCTTGGCTATATGACCAAGTTCAGTACAATTGTAACATCTTATGGTTATGTCTTCCTTTCTTAGGTGATGTCTTGCACAGTTTATCCCAATGTGTCCATATTCTCCACAATAGTGACACCTGCACCAAGTATTGCAGTCCCAACCAAATATTGCTTTGATAATTTGTTCTGCTGGATTGAATGCTTTGGATCTACATTCAAATGCCTTGTGACCTTGTTTCTTGCATTTGTGACATTTTCATTCAAAATTTGGTTTCTCTTTGCATTCATTTTCTTTGTGACCATGCTAATTACAGTTGTAGCATTTGTTTGATGTATGACCTATCTTGCCATAGTGATTGCAACTGGGTCTTTGATTCCTTTGAGCACCTTGTTTGGAGGTTTCACCTTCTTCCTTGTATTTGAGACCAGCTTTACCTTTTTGTTTATGAAAGTTTTGCTCACTTTTCTAATTTAATTGAGTCATGTTTGTTTGAGATTTCATCATTCTTTCATTGACTTTCCTTTCAGTGATCAAGTCATTTTCCAAGCTTTCATTGATTTGTCTTTTAGATCTTAGATCACTTTGTAAGCTTGCATTTATTTGTCTTTCAGTGATTAAATCATTCCTCAAACTTTCATTCTCAAATCTTAGATTCATAATTTCTTCATTTGCATTAGATAGTTGACCTACAAGATCTTCATGCTGAAGGGATTGATTATTTCTTACCTCTAAGTCTTCATTTTCCTTGCTTCTTTGTTCCAAAACTTCACATAGCCTAATGGATTGGATTTCTTGTTCTCTTTTGAGCTTTCTTAGTTCTTCCTACAGAGAACCATTCTTTGCTAGGAGTTCTTTGATTGCTTCATTAGCTTCATTTGAACTGCTTGATGGTAAAAGGTCTTCAATCTTTTCTTCAATATGCTGATGATCATTCATTTGTCTTGCAAGTTCCTTCCTTCTTTTCAAAGATTGAGAAAGATGCTCCTTTTCTTCTTTGAGTGAGCCATGGCCATTTCTAGATCTAGCTTTTCATTCTCAATAGATTTGTCAAGTCTAAATATCTCCATTGTCCTTGATCTTTGCTCAAGTTGTCAAACTTTATCCTAAGAACCACAACACTCTGATACCAATTGTTGGAAATATTCAGTATAAGATAGGTTACTGAGAGGGGAGTGGTGAATTAGTAACTTATAAAACTTTCAAATACTTCAACATAAAAGCCATTCACCATTCATTCATCTAATCTACTACATAATTGAAAGAACAAACATTCATTGTACATGTACACAGAGATTTGGTGACCTAGAAACCTTCCAAATAGAAAGTAAAATTGGGGTGGGGATGATACCCACTAAACTTCAATACAACAGTATAAAGTTGGCCAGTTAAGGCTTACATTGATCACTTCTAATGATCTACCCTGTTAGGAGCAAGTAGGACTACTAGATCCACCTTGTTAGAGGATTTACAAACATACACTGAAGTATGCACTCTGTTAGGAGATTTACAAAAGACTGTTAAGTCTACCCTGTTAAAGGATTTACAAACTGATTCACCTGTTAGGATGAAGCAGTGGATCTGCTTGTAACTATTGATAAGATCCCTTTTGCATTGATCACCTAATGTGATAGATATATCTTTTATGCTCCTGTGTTGACCTTGTTGAATCCCTTTCTCTCTATTGCTGATTTTCTTTCACTTTTCTCAAAATATAGCAATACATTTTTACATGCGAACCTTACTCTCATATTTTTTTACACACTTCATATATCTTACAAATTTATATCATACATTACATATATACCATTCATTATTTACAACTGCAAGGTTGGCCAAAATATAAGTGAACAAAACATTATTTAGTCAGCTAGATAGTAGAAAACTCGGGTTCACTGAATTGACTTGGTGACCTTCTGATACTCGGCATCCACTACATTACTCGGCATCATCATGCACTTGGTAAAAGTGAAAGCTTGGTCCATACTAATCACCTAACATAGTTCTGAACTCGATAACCATAGGCGACTCAGTAGATGTATTGTTACTTGGTAGAAGCTATCTTCTTTGTTTACCTTGGTTCACTCGGTTAACACTACTTTCTTTTGTTTACCTTTTTCACTCGGTAAACACTAATTTCTTTTGTTTACCTTCTTCACTTGGTAAACACTACTTTCTTTCATTTACCTTCTTCACTCGGTAAACACTGCTTTCTTTCGTTTACCTTCTTCACTCTGTAAACACTGTTGAACTACCCATTCACTCTATATCCTCTAGAATGCTCGGTGTGAACTGTTTACCTATTGAACTTATAAGGTAACCACTGAATGCTCAGTGTGAATTGTAGACAAAGTGATGATCTTGGTAAGCATTCAGAATCAAATAATTCTTTGCACTAATGACAAATATATCATAATTCCAACACTTATAAGCCAAAACATATGTACATAACCTAACTCAAAGAATTTTGGTTTTTCAAAATTGATCTTTGTAGAAATACTACATATACATTTCTATATATCTTCTTGATGACTTATAATGTATATATAAAGATACTTATTTACACATGCTAACTCTATTAAGTGCTAGCTCCCCCTTTCACTTATACCGATAGCTCTCCTCATTTATTATGTTGAATCACTCCCCCTTTTTGACAATAATGCCAAAGGACTACGTATGTAGTTTATATGACTACACCAAAGTAAGATAGAAAATCTTGATGTACGTTAAGGGTGGTGGAAAAAGTACCATCCCAAGTCTACTACAAAATTTGATAGGTGGAGAGAGCAATTTGAACTTCTGCTGATAATTGGATCATGTGATCAGCCACTGAGAAGTTCTGATGTTGGACCAATGTTTTTCAATGAGCAATATGTTTCTACATTGTGTCCATGATAGGAAGGATCATGTTCTGGATGTTTATGAGTGTAGACTGGATCCTTGCTTCCTCTCTCAATAGTTCTACCTGTACATCTGCCAAATATCTGATTTTAGTGTGATGGGAGGTTATGGAGGAGGATTCCATCTTTAACTTGGATGCACTTGATTGCATATCAATGTCAATCTTATTTAGCTTATCCTTTATTTCTTTAGTAAATGTGTGCTAGAAAATGTGACCTGCAAGAAGCATGGGTTAACAAACAAACACTAGTTCAAAACCTTCAAAATGCATCAAGCATTCACCAAAATGCAAGGAATAAATATCAACTAATGCTTGCTTGGGTTTTGCAACCCTAATCAACCAACAAATCCAACCTTCCAGCCACCTCTACAGCTCAACAAAGGCACCCATAAGAGGCCTTGTTGGTGTGTTAAGATGGGGGTATGTTTGGTGTGCTCTCCCAAACACAACAAAAGTATGAATCTCTTGAATGATTATGCAAATGTGAGTGCAAATGTGATATGAACCTAGGCTAAATGAGATGAGGAATACCTCAAGAAATGGCTATGGAAAAAGCCATAGTTGAGGGTATTCAATGATGAAATGTGAAATGCAACCAAGAAACTAATGAAATGTGCAAGCTAAACTAAGATGGAGATGCTAATACATGAAGAAACTAGATTAAATATGCATGAAGCAAACTAAATCAGCTACCAAATTATTAGTATGATTCTAGGAATCTCGATGAAAATCAAACTACAATGCAAACTCTTAGCATGAGAACTCAAAATTCAAAATGGCATGGTAACAATGCAAAACTGGGAGATGCAAATGCTTGAGACAAGCCTTCTATTTATAGGCTTGAGGGAGGGCTTGATGAGGTGTCATCCATGTAGATTTCACATAAGGTGACATGCAAGCCATGCAAATGGTCAAGAATTCAATGTTTTCTCACACATGTGTGAGCAAACTTGAAAAGAAGAGTAGGAGACAAGAGTGTCTAGGCATGCCATCTCAAACATGTGTGAACACGCTCTTGGGCTAATGAAGGGGATTAGGGAGATGATTAGGAATAATTAAGTGGGATTAGAGAAGAACTAGACTTAAGAGGATGAAAATGATGGTTATAGGCTAGGCTCTAGGTTAGGCTTAAGATTAAATTAAATGATATTTAATTTAATCATGGGTTTAGAGGAATTAATGGGATGTGAGGGTTTAAATAAATGAAATTTATTTTAAAAAGGAGATAATGGAGGATCATATGTTAAATTAATTTAACACATTAAGGCTAGAAGTATTTAAATTAAATTTAAATACTTAAGAGAATGAACTAATTTAATTAATTAATTTAATTAAATAAGTAGAAGAATGTGAGCAATATAATTAATTACTTAATAATTAATTACAATGTCATGGGAAATATTAAAATTAATTAATATAGTGTTTAGGGACAATTTTAAGTGTCTACAATAAAACCAAAAACATCAAAAAGTTTGGCAAAAAGTGATGCTGCATTATTAAAAGATTTTTTAAAATTACCCAAAAATGTTGACAATTCAAATTGCTTGATTGATATATTTTGAGCAATATGCTCTAGCATCTTATTATCAAATTTCTTTTCAGCTTTTCCAAATATTTTCTCTTGTCCAGAAGAATCTTCATTAAATTTTTGTACTGCCTCTTTTAACTGAATCAAAATGTATTGTGTAGAATCTACTTCAACACCTATAGCATCTATAATTATATCCTTAGCATTCTCAATTTTTTTAATTCCTTATCCCTTTCTGATCTTAATTGTTTCTGCATAGCTTTCATCTCTATGAGTTGACTAGCTAACCTCATCTCTTCAATGGTAGCATTGTCATAGTCAATCTTTGGAATCACTATTTATGTGTCTAAGTTAATGTCTTCTCCAATTTCCTTTCCAGTGATCAAAAGTTTTAATGGATTCTTTTGTTTGACTTCTGTGATGACTGGTTTGACCTTAGGAATAGACACAATATTGGAGATAGAAGGGATAGCAGTGAAAAATGGGATAGGATTCAAGGATTGAATGCCAATAGAAGTACTAACCAGATCAAAAATTGAAACACTTCCCAAAAATGGTATCACACTCAGTAGAGTACCCATAGTAGTACCTGCACTAATTGAAATCAAAGTGGATACAGATAATGCTGATGAGAACAAAACTGTAGAACTCACTAGAATTGATGGAGACAAAATTGTAGAACTTACTATTACACTCACTGATGGTGAAGGAGATAAGGAGGCTGACTCGGTAGCTGAAGAAATGATAGAAAGCTTAGTATATAAAGTGCTTGGAACATCTATTTTTAGATACCTGGAGCTAGGAGGTGGCTGGTGAAGATTGAGCTATAGTAGTGACTGTTGTGCTCAAAATTTCACTTACAGAAGCTGTCTCCATAGTAGTTTTAACTATCTTTGGTGGAGAGAGAGGAAGGGATGCAATAACTTCTACTGTAATTTTTATTGAATCTTCTTCATCTTTTTCTTCCTCAAGTACTTCTTCCTCCTTGTATTCTTCATCCTTTTCTTCTATTAGTGCATGCAGCTCTCCTGGAGTAACTGTGATGTATGGAGTGCTATCAAAATAATCATTGTCACTACTATCATCATCCTTGATTTCAACAGGATCATCACTGGGCTTTTGCAGATGATAGATGTTCTTCCACATGTTTGTTGCATCTCTTACAACATGTTCAATGTCCTTAATTAAAATCAAACATGTGTGAAATCTAATCATCATTTTACCTTCATTGTTCTTCATTGTTACCTTTGTTTCTACTTTAGTAAGACTCAGTTGAAGATTCGTTAGAGATTGCTCATATATGTCCTTGGCCATTTGGGTGGCTGACTCCCATCTTGGTTGCAATCTCTCCAACAACTCTTTTGATATTTGAGGGGCAAGTTGGTCTGGAGAGTATTTCCATTTTCCCATCATATTGAGTACCAGTTCCTCAATCTGCATTTTCTCTTCATCATTCCTTGTTTCAAATTTCAATGCCTTGAAATTTGTGATGCCAGCTCACTCATTCAATTTTTTTAGCCTTTCCTCAAATGTGAGTAGAGGCTTGACAAGTACAGTTTCCTGCTTGCCTTTTTTGGTTCTTCTAGAGAATACTGTAGTAGGCTACTTCTTAGGTTTGGTGATAATCACCTTCCCTTTCTTCTTTGGTGGTTCCTCTTCTTTTTCAGATTCAACTTCTTTACCTTCTTGTTCTTCTTCTTCTTCTTCATCCTCAGTTTTCCTTCAGTAAAGATAAGAGGGCCGGTTGTAGTTTTCAACTTGTCTATCTTTCTCTTACCTTTTCTTATAGCCTAGGGTAGCCTGACTTCAAGCTCAATTCTAGTCTTGGCTTCATCATAAGTGCCAAAGGTAGGAAGCTTAGGATCTATAGGCTCATTTACTAATGCTCCAATAATGTCCCTAGCTTCATCAATATTCACCTCATAAGGAAGAGGTTTCACCCATGCAACTCAAGGTTTGACTACCTGAATGTATACTCTATCACATTCAACCATGAAGCATACATCATCTTTGTAATCTTCAACAAGTTTTGGTAGAATCCAGAACCTATTATTCATTCTTTCCTTGAAATCTTCAAAATAATTATCCATAACCTTCTCAAAATTTTCACCCATGTCAACAATAAACTCATTGATCTGATATAAAATTGGAGTATCTTTTGTCTATACAATTGAGCCCTTTGATGGAAATAATTTTTGAATATAGAAAAATAAATAAATTAATAGGTAACCAAATTTTTAGGGATTATTCTTTGAAGTCCTTATGCTGTCCATATTCTTGTTCAATTGTTTCAACAACAATTCTGATAGGTCAAATTCAAGATTTTTCTTCACAATTTTGAATGCTAAATAACTAGTCTCACAGGGCACACTGTTCAAATGACTGGAGCTATAAATTTTCTGGGCAATGACATGAATTCCAAACCTTAATTCAACATCAGATACAATGTTGATCTTCAAACCTTTACCATCACATTCAGCTAGGGTTTTCTTATGTAACTACTCTTGATCTAGGGTTTTGGTAGTTTTCACTTTACCTAGCATGGGGAGACTAGTAATCTTATGAATTATTTTCTTGGTGATTAACATTGGCTGCTCTAACCATAGTTTCCCATTGTAAACACGACTGAGTATGTACCTAATCCACTTAATTTGGAAACTTCTTGGCATATGTGAGATATGGGATAACCCTTTGGTCTCTAGATGCTTGTGCTTTGGTTTCAAAGAGCCATCAATACTCATTCCTCCTCGGACATAGTCCATCTCTAGGTTTCCAATCTCTTGAATAGTACATTTGAAATGTGTATGAATTTCATTTATGAGAAGTGCCTTTGGTGGATTTTGCAATTGAGCTCCATTAGGGTCGAGTGATTCTGCAATTGCTAGAACTAGCTTGAAATTCAGTGCCTTCCACTCCACACCTTCAACTAGAATTTTTGAACCTTCTTTTTCCTTGGTGCTGCTGCTACTCCCACATGCCATCACTACTCAGCAGGTGTAAATAAAATTTGAACAAATTCTCTGCTTGAAAATCACTTCAAATCACTTGGAATTTGCTTTGGAATTGATGGAAATTTCTTAGCTCTGTAATCATAGTGAAGAATGAAATCAAATTCTACCCTTTTGACAAAATTTTTTCCATAAATGCTTGGTACTAAGGTAGCTGAGATGACATAGTGCTTGACAGGCTATCATTCACTTGCTTAGTAGGTGCTTACAACTCGGTGATCAAACAGAACTTTAGTTACTCCCGACCTAGCTTGGTTGAGTCTGTGACTGACCTTACTTGGCATGACCTGATTTCTTGTGACCCTTTGTATCTGAAATACTATTTGGATCATTTACTTTCTTTCATTTTGGAACTACTTGAGATATCACTAGAAGATGCAATTCCATATCTTTGTTTATGGATCTTAACCAGAGATGGTGGAGTCACACACTTCTTGAGTGACATTCCCATCTTGCTCAATAGATTTAGGAATCCATTGTTGCTTCATCTGCTTCCAAATGTTATCAGCTTTAGCTTTCTTTTCATCTTCAATTCTTCCTATGTTCATTCAATTTTTAGCTATATGACCAAGTTCTGTGCATGTATAGCATCTTATAGTAGTGTCCTTCTTCCTTAGGTGATGTCTTGCACAGTTTATACCAATATGTCCATATTCTCCACATTAATGACATCTGCACTAGGTATTGTAGTCCCATCCAAATATTGGTTTAACAAGTTGTTCAGCTGGATTAAATGATTTGGATCTACATTGGAATTCCTTGTGACCATGCTTCTTGCATTTGTGACAATTTCCTTCAATTTTTGGTATCTCCTTGCATTCATTAGCTTTATGACCATGTTGACTAAAATTGTAGCATTTACCATTGAATTTACCTATTCCATTACTCCAACACTTGTTTGATGTGTGACCTAACTTACCACAGTGATTGGAAGTAGGTCTTTGATTCCTTTGGATACCTTATTTGGAGGTTTCACCTTCTTCCTTATAACCAAGACTAGCTTTACCTTTTTGTCTATGAAGATTCTGCTCACTTTGTTCATTTAATTGAGTCATGTCTGCTTGAGATTTCATTATCCTTTCATTGACTTTCTTTTTAGTGATTAAGTCATTTTCCAAAATTTCATTGGTTTTTCTTTCAGATCTTAAGTTGCTTTGTAAGATTTCATTGATTTGTCTTTCAATTATTAAATCATTCCTTAGGCTTTCATTTTCAGATCTTAGATTCATAATTTCTTCAATTGCATTCGATAGTTGATCTATAAGATCTTCATGCTAAAGGGATTGATTATTTCTTGTCTCTAAGTCTTCATTTTCCTTGCTTCTTTGTTCCAAAACTTCACCCAACCTGATTGATTGGATTTATTGTTCTCTTTTAAGCTTTCTTACTTCTTCCTGTAGAGAGCCATTCTTTGCTAGGAGTTCCCTGATTGCCTCATTAGCTTCATCTAAACTGCCTGATGGTAAAAGGTCTTCAATCTTTTCTTCAACATATTGATGGTCATTCATTTATCTTGCAAGTTCCTTCCTTCTCTTCAAGGATTGAGAAAGATGCTCCTTTGGTTCTTTGAATTGAGCCATGACCATTTCTAGATCTAGCTTTTCATTTTCAATAGCTTTGTCAAGTCTAAATATCTCCATTATCCTTGATCTTTGCTCAAGCTGTCAAACATTAATCCTGAGAACTACAAAAAGCTCTTACACCAATTGTTGGAAATCTTCAAGATATAATAGGTTACTGAGAGGGGAGGGGTGAATCAGTAACTTCAAATCTTTAACACAATTCACCACTTTAATCATATATACTATTCATCATTCATTCATCTAATCTACTACATATATGAGAGATCAAACATCCATAACACATGTACATAGTGATTTGATAACCAAGAAGCCTTCCAAATAGAAAGTAAAACTGGGGTGGGGATGATACCCACAAAACTTTGTTACTACAATATGAAGTTAGCCCATTAAGGTTTACATTGACCACTTCTAGTGATCTGCTCTGTTAGGAGCACAAAGGACCGCTAGGTCCACCTTGTTAGAGGATTTACAAACATACAATGAAGTATGCACTCTGTTAGGAGATTTATACAAAGACTATTAAGTCTACCCTATTAAAGGATTTACAAAACTGATTCACTTGTTACGATGAAATAATTGATCTACTTACAACTTGATTGCTAATTAGATCCTTGAAGTATAGATCACCTCTTGTGACTGATGAATCTTTATTGGTCCTCATAGACCTTGTTGAATACTCTGCTATGTTGCTGATTTGCTTTCATTCTTCTCAAAGCATTACATGTCTATCTTGATACTATTATGCATACATTGTAAATGATATAATCTATTACATATTTACCATTCCAATAATTATAATTGCAAGGTTGGCCAGAACACAAGTGAAGAAAATATTATTGAGTCCATGAAATAATAGAAAACTTAGGTTCTTCAAGCTGACTTGGTAACCTTCTGATACTCAGCATCCACTACATTACTTGGCATCATCATGCACTTGGTAGAAGTAGAATCTCGGTCCATACTAATCACAAAACATAGCTTGGAACTAAGTAACCATTGGAGACTCAGTAGATATAGTATCACTTGGTAAAAATTGAATCCTTCATTTACCTTGCTTTCACTCTGTAAGAACTACACTATCATTACTCGATAAACATTACACTTTCATTACTCGGTAAACATTACACATTCATCACTTGGTAAACATTGCATCTTCCAATGCTTGGTTTACACTAGATTCCCATGACACAATTTGACTACTTGGTAGATACTGAGATGCTTGGTGTAAGCTGTGAAGCTTGGTGTAAACTGTGAAGCTTAGTGTAAATTGTGAAGCTCAATGTAAACTATGAAGCTTGGTGTAAACTGTAAAGCTCAGTGTGTGTAGGAAACTGAGTGCAAAGCTTGGTAGCAATATTGATATATATAAGTGTTGTAACTAATGGAAATAATAACTTAATGCCAACAACTTTCTCCAAGGTTGCTTGATGAGCTAACTGGATAATCTCATCACAAGTTATGAATCTGTATTCCACTTTATCTTTATCTAATTTCAATAATAAATCAATATAACTGACTGATATATCATCATTCAATTCATAACGCAAGGGATCAAGAAATGTTTTCCAAGGTAAAATTTCTTGTATATAAGTATAGTCTATATCAACCATAATGAAAATATCTTCCTGAAATCTATCTACAATTGTAGGTGCAATTCTGAATCTCTATTTTATTTCATTCTGAAATGTTTTCATTATTAGGTTACCACTATCCAATATCTTGTCTACAAGATGTCTTCTACATACTTCTATAGTCTTTTCCATTATACACCTATCAATGCTCATTATCTTAGTGACTAATAAATATGAAATTATTTTAAGTATATGATAGAATATGTGATTGATCAATGATTGGAATCTAAACACACTATTCATTTTCCTCTTTATTTTTCTAGGTTCTCTAAGAGTTACATTCCTAGACTTCCACTACCATTTACTTGCTCCTTCTCTACACATATCTTATATGCTGCATAGATGAATTTGACTAATAGTTCATCAATCTTTGAGCTTGCACAAATAGAATAGGCAATGATTCTACTCAAAAATCTTACATCATCTTGCTTGATGGTGTTGATCACCATAGCCTTTCCATTATAAACTGCTTTGATATAAATCTCAAATTTCTTCTTGACCATTTTCTCACCTATAGGTACATTATCTTGTTTCCTAAGACTAGTTACCTCATTAATAAAGTTAGTAGAGATATCAATTACATTATGTTGTATCCATAATTTTCCATCATCTATCCTACTTAATATGATTAGTGTCCACTCTATTGGATACAATTGTCTAATTGTGTGTTGTCTTTGATGTTACACAGATGTCATATCAATTTTTAGTCAATGCTTACCAAGCTCACTTGGTCATAAAAATAGTTTTCCTTATCTACTGAGCATTCCTAAAGATTACTCTATGAAGATAGTGTCTACTAAGCTCACTCGGCCATCAAATTAATTCAGGCATGAAATAATGTTAACTAAGTTCACACGGTTAGCAAGGAAAAGTTTGACAGAGTCAGTGTTCTCCAAGTTCACTTAGTTTCCAAATTATTTTTGCAAGTTCACAATGTTAACCAACCTTCTATTGGTTAGCATAGGAAATCATCTCAGAACTAGTGTTTACCAAGTAGGGTCAGCCAATGAAGAATTTTGTTGTTTTGGCATAACAAGCTATTTTATTTTTAGTATTATTTCCAGCCAACTACGGTGATGTTTAATGATTATTTTAATTTGAATCTAAGCTGACTTGACAATCTAGATGGTATAAATGAAAGATCAGGTTGAGATTTTTGGTGCGTGTGCAAGTGTGTTGATTATATTGAGAAAAAAGAGTGTGAGCAAACTCAAAGGATAAGTAGGTATCCTTGTGGAGAAGAAATGTTATATTTGATCAATAAGGAACAAGTATGAAGCTGAATAGAGATCTATAATAAAAAATTCAGTTGCATCAAAATCAATTCATTTCATTGTTACTATGTCACCATTATAGCAGTGATCTAAATTCTCTTAACAAAGTTGGTTTAACAACCATTTGTAAATTCTCTCACAAGGTGATATTTCCATTGAATTGTTTTAAGACCTTTTGCAAGGCCACTCCTAATAGGGTGATTAAATCCTCTAACAATGTCACACCTAACAGTATGTTTTGTAACCTTTAACCAAGTTTTCTCCTAATAGGGCTCACTTTAGAAGACTAAAAAATAGTAACTAGTTACACTGTTGGTTTTTCTCATATTGGGTTTCCATGTTAAATCTTGGTATCTCATGTGTTCATGTTATTTTTCTTATGCTTGAAAATTAATTACTATTAATATTTTAAGTTCAGCTAAAGTTAATAACACTTTGAATTTACCAAGTTACAACATTTTCTGTGTGTTTACTAAATAATAGTAGCAATCAATTTTATTGTTACATCTAAGGGACTAGGATTTATTTTAGTGGTAACTAATTCACTCCCCTCTCAATTACTTCTATATTTCAAACAATTGATATCAAGGATTTTGGTGATTGCAGGAAAGGTTTGAAGGACCTAAGGTAAGGATCAGGATGTCTTACAAGAGAGAGATTCTATAGCTTAACAAAGATAACTTTTCAGCATGGTAGGGAGTCATGAGACTTAATCTAGCTTCCATTAGTGATTCAAGCTTGAAATATCTTGATAAAGAATACACAACTCCTACTAGTACATTATCTATTGGATATATTTCTGACAAAAAGAACCATAACACCATGATGATTGATATTGCATTTGCTCTTAGTTATGATGGATTTGGTTAGATCAAGGACTGCAAAACTACTTTTGATATGTGGAACAAGCTAAATGAAATCTATGGTGGTGATGACAATGTAAAGGAGAGCCAAAAAAAGAAGCCTTAGAGGAAATTTTTATCAAATGAGAATGAGACAAGCTGATAATATTGCCAAATATGGGGAGAGAATCAAAGCTAGTATCAGTGCAATCAAAGCTTCTAGAGGAGAAATCAAGGATGAAACTATTGTAAGTAAAGTTCTTAGAACATTGATTCCTATCTATGAAATTAGAGTATCTACTAGTCCAATAAAGAGGTGTTAGCCAAATAACAAGATAACTTTGGATACCTTATTAGGAAGATTTATAGCTTTTGGGCTAGAGAACTATGACAATTATGTTCAACCTTCCAAGAATATTGAATCTGCATTTGAAGCCAAACTTTCACTCAAAGAGAAAGGAAAGAAAATAAAGGAAAGAAAATAAAGGACATTTAGTCATAAATTGAAGAAGAACTAGAAGAAATTTCTATTAGTGATCTTGAAGTTGTTGAAGCTTTACTTGCAAGGAAATATTCTAGAGGCAAAGGAAAACACAAAGGTAAATTTCCCCTAATCTTCTTTTCATATGAAGAAATTGGTCATATTGCTACTAGATGCGCAAATAAATAAAGAAAGAATGAGAAGAAAAGTCAAAAGTAAAATGACAAAAAGGATTTCAAAAATCTCAAATCATTCAAGAACAAAGGTAAGAAGACTTGTTTTATGGCTAAAGATTCTGATAACAATGAAGATGAAATAGTATACATTTATGTGAAAGATACATCTGATGAAGAAGAAGATAAGATGGTGCTTATCTCTCATGTTAGCAAAAATGATACATGGATCATAGATAGTGGATGTTCACATCATATGACTATAGAAAAAAAGAAGTTTGAACACTTTGAAGACTATGATGGTTATAGTGTAAGGTTTCGAACCAATGAACCTTGTTGCATAAAAGGAAAAGGTCAAATCTCATTAACTAGAAAACTTGTATGTGACAATGCCTATTGTATTAAAGGAATAAAATATAATTTTCTAAGTGTGGTGCAACTAATCAACATAGTGTTCAAGGTAGAATTCATGCATGGCAAGGCAAGATTGCTAGATGACAAAGGAAATCTGATTGGATCAGGCAAACAAACAAGACATAACCTATTTTATCTTGATCTTAGTCATTGTTCATTTTTTATTGCTGAAATAGAAGAAATTTGGCTATGGCATAGAAGATTATGTCATGTAAACTTTGATAATATCGTAAAGATAAGAAAATTTGGAAAAGTGAGAGGTATTCCTAGTTTGAAGAAACTAGATGTTGGGTTATGAAAAAATTGTTAGATTGTCAAAACGGGAAAGACTAGTTTTAAGAGCAAAAACTATTAGTTTGAAGATGTCTTAGAAATTGTGTGTACTAACTGTATATGAGAAATATGTTAGCAAGAAATAATAATCTATTAAGAGAACAAAGTATTAACTAGCATAAAAATCATAACATATATGAGAGACAAAGTGATACCCTCAAATGAGAATATGAGCCATAGAATGGCTCTCCCAATGAGGATGGTAACTTGATTTAGGGATGAGTCTAAGTAAAGGATTGGTATGCATGCTCAAACTTTCTCTATTCTTTAATGGTGGGAATGAGTAAGTGGCAAATTGGTAGCTTTGTGAGCTCTCAATTTGGCATTATAAGGGTATGGTTGATGGCTTTTGGTTCTCAAACTAGCATTATAACTTTGGCTTAAAGGTTGTGATGAAATGGCTTGGGAGGGGATTCAATTTATAGGCTAAGGGCTTGAGGGATGGAGGGTTAAGATGCAAGGAGAGATGAAAGCTTAAGGAGGGCTAGGATGCACTTAAAGGGGAGCACATGGATTGTGCTTGTTTAGCACCAACCAGGGAGTGACACATGTCACAGGGTCAGTGGATTGAGGCAATGGGATGGATGAGTCAACAAAGGAGGCTCAAGGGATAATATCTTCATAAAGACCCTTCATTATGGCTTGTAAGAGCAATAAATGGGCTTGTAAGAGTCTTTATGGCCTTCGTAAGAGCATTCAAAGCTTAGTGGTTGGGATATTTTGGAGGGAGTTGAGATTGTTGACTTTGCTTGGCTTAGGAAAGTCTTAAGCTTACTTAGGGAATGTGACAAGGTTAGGGAGGGTGATTAGAGGTGATTTAGGAATAGACTAAGCTTGTTAGAGATTTGCAAGTGGATGGCATTCATGAAGTTGGGTGAGTTAGTTGCTACGTTAGGTTAGTATGGGTAGATGGGGTGGATTAGGCTAAAAAGGGGGTTTAGAATAATTTAGGGGTTATTAGATTTGAGGGCTTTATTTATCAAATAGATTTATTTAATAAATGAGGGTTTTGGAATTAGATAGAAGAATAGGATTAATTTATAAATAATAGGTTATTTGATTTATCAATTAAGACTATAGATGATTAATTAAATTAATTAGCTAGGGGATGGAAAAGGATTAATTAAATAGCAATTTAATTAATGATGCCTTTAGAGATAACTAAATAGGATTACCAAAGTGGTGTAATCAAATTTAGGTGTCTACATTTTGCCCTTCTTTGACATAGTGTTGAGACAAAACTATTTCAAAGAAGTTAGAATGAAGAAGACACGAGGAAGATGTTTTAGCAACAAGGTTGCCCTAGTCTCGAATAAGAAGAGGAGAGACTAGACTTAGAGATGCCCCCTCAAGAAGGAAGCAGGGAGAGAAAATGAGGCTCGACGACTTCTTGAAAAATACAAGAATCTAGGATAAGCAAGGAGACTCAGAGTGGCAAAGAGAAGGGGCTGAATTAGCTCAAACTCTCACTATGGGAGAATGATAAAGGAGAAAATCAGAGGCACAAGAGTAAATAAGCTTAAGACTTTCAGGATTGGGGGGAGGATGAAGGATCGAAGCACTATAAAAAGGAATCTAGGATAGGGAGATGGATGAGGGGATTATAAAGTTGATGCAACAGGATTTCAAAGAGTCATATTGGCAAAAGATGGGTTTCAGAGATCCCTAGGACTAGGATTGTGGATCTCAAAAGATGAGGCTTGGTGGATTGATTGGATTGGTGGATCCCTAAGACTAGGATTGTGGATCCCTAAAGCTGGGATTGTGGATCCCTAAAGCTAAAAGTTAAGATTGATTCAAAGAGATATTGATGCATAAGCTGGGGTAGGAGAGACATATGCTGGATATGGATGGGGAATAATGGAGATGAAAGGAAATCCATTGAAGCTTTTTGAGAAAGGGGATACTTCAAAGAGAAGTACCACCATGTATTTGAGCACTAGATTTTCTATAGGACTGTTGGTTAATTTCCAAGGTTACCAAGAACGTTAAGGCCTTTTCACCAACTGTCCAGAGGACTGACAAACTGACTCAAAACAAACACGCAAGGATTTCCCCAACATTACACATGAATCTCAGAAGAATCAGAGTTGAACTGACATTGGGTAACCCACAAGGAAAAGAGAAAAAAAAAACAAAAGACTTGATCAAGACCTTATTCTCAAATTGCCCCATTCACAGTATACCATGATATGGAAGATCGTGGCAACCTTGAGAAGGGAACAAAAGATTGTTTGGAAAAGATACTTCAAGACCCAAAAGGGAAGATTCCAAATCAAAAGAAAGTGAAAATCCAAAAGAGAACCATTTTCCAACGAGATGGGTAGGATGAGGTACTAATGGACCAAGATCAAACATGAGGAAAGCTATATCCTGCAAGGATCTATCAAAGAGCACCTAAGCTGATGGATCTGGATGAGTGATGCATCTGGCAAGCTAAACTAAGAAGTACAACACTTTCATGGTAGGAGATCTAGCTAAAGGATGCATTGGAATAGCTAACCAAGGGTTTTGTGATGTGTGCAAGATGCTGATCAAGGATGAACTGACATGAAAGCTAGATAGATAAAATGGTACTAAGCTAAAGATGATGTACAAGCCAACAGACGAAGATATGTTACAAAAGTACAAGGTTTTTCATGTTTTTTTTTTTTTTTTTGTGAGATGGAAATGCTTGTGAAGGGT
Source organism: Cupressus sempervirens (assembly GCA_028749045.1). Lineage (NCBI taxonomy): Eukaryota > Viridiplantae > Streptophyta > Pinopsida > Cupressales > Cupressaceae > Cupressus > Cupressus sempervirens. Next base: position 98,459,444 of record CM053790.1, read on the forward strand.
CGGGTGTCTGTAATAGTTGATAGATGGATAGGTAGATGGTTTGCAAAAAGCTTAAGTGAAAATGCAGTTCTTTATGTGCATGTGATAGGATACAAACTGGGATACAAGCTTTGGTATATAATACAAGTTGGAATATGGTACAAGCTTTGGACAATATTTAGATACAAGATTTACAAGCTGGGGTACAAGATTTACAAGCTAAGGTACAAAATTTACAAGCTGAGGTACAAGATTTACAAGCTGAGGTACAAGATTTACAAGCTATACAAGAGGTACTTACAAGCTCCATTAGATTTTGGATATTTGGTTGGAACACCAAGGGAACAAACAAGTGTTTTATGGGATGGTGGGTGAATGGATGAGAGATAGGATAATGATAGATAATGGATTAGTCTTAGTACACAAGGCACCTGAATTACCAGGTTTTCACCAAGGTACCTATCCAAGGCACTTGAATTGCAAAGTTTTCACTATTGGATGCTTATTTCTCTTTACTATTATTATTATTTTTTTGTTATTTTCAAAATTTGGGTATACCAAGGATCTTCAAGCATAGAACTTCTTGAGATGAATGATGTTAGTAGGATCATTCAAGAGTTCTCCTTCTAGTGTAGATAGCTGATAAGCTCTGGAGCCAAAGGAGGTAGTGACAACATAAGGACATAGCCATGTAGGTTCAAACTTGCCTTTCTTTTCTCAATCTGCTTGGACTTTCATATTTTCTTTGAGGACCATGTCACCTGGCTGAAAGTGTCATGGAAGCACCTTCTTGATGAAATTCCTTTTGTGACGAGTTTGATAGATTGTGAGATGATCATAGGCTTGTTCTCACTTCTCGCCTAAGAGATCTAGCTGGGTGAGCCAAGCTACTCTGTATTCTTCATCTGATATTTTCCCTTACAAAGATATGCGCAAGGAGGGAAGTTTAACCTCTATAGGTAGTACTACTTCAGCACCATAGACTAGGGAGTATGGAGTTGTGCCGGTGGATGTACGGAAGGAGGTTTGATAGGTCCATAGGGTTGGATTTATTTGTAGGTTCCAATCACCGCCCTAATCATTGACAACTTTTTTTAGGATTTTGAGGAGGGTTTTGTTAGTTGCCTCTGCCTGGCCATTACCTTGTGGGAAATATGGGCTAGAAAAGTGGTGATGGATGTGGAGGGAAGTGCATAATTCTTCCATGTTGAGATTTTCAAAGTTACCTCCATGGTCGGTGAAGATGGTGGATGGCATGCCGAAGTGGCAAACAATGTGGTACAAGATGAACTTGGAGGTCTGAACTCCTATAGCTGAGACTAGGGGGATTGCTTCCACCCATTTAGTGAAGTAGTCTGTAGCTCTTATTATCAATTTATATCCATCGGATGAGAGGGGTGTGATAGTTCCAACTAGATCAAGGCCCCAACAAGAGAAAGGCCAAGGTGGTGCAATAGGTTGTAGATCTTGTGCTGGAGCATGTACAAGATTTGGATGCTGCTAACATGGGAGACACTTTATGACAAAGTAACAATAGTCTTCTTCAATGGTAGGCCAATAGTAGCCTACTCTAAGGATTTTTTGTGCTAGGACAATACCACTCGTGTGGGCATTGCAAAGTTTAGAATGTACTTCTTTTAAGACCATCGCGGCCTCATTTTCATCTAAACATCAAGATAGAGTATCATGATAACCCTAACAATATAGGGTATTGGCTATCATAACATAGTGGGATGATTTTTGGATGAGGTTCTGGCATTGGGTACATGTGAGGTGAGGGAATATGATACCATCGTTAAGGTAAGCATGAATCTCATGGTACCAAGGGGATTGGGGACCAACCAAGATACAAACATCGTTTGAATCCTCATTCACATAGGTGGGTGTGAGGAGCTACTCGACTAAAAACTCATACTATGTAGTTGCTTGGGGAATTTCCAAGAGCGAGCCTATAGTAGCCATAGCATCTGCTACTTTGTTCTGTATTCGAGGCACTTGTGTAAACTAAAGCCTTTTAAAATGCTAGGTTAGCTGATCAACTAGCTCTTTGTAGGGTAATAGCTTTTCATCTTTGGTTTGATATTCATTTAGGGCTTGCTTGATGATGAGCTGAGAATCACCAAAGATTTGTAACTTGACAATGTTCCATTCTGTAGCTATCTTTAATCCTACTATGAGAGCCTCATATTTAGCTATATTGTTGGTGCTAGGGAATTGTAGCTTGAAGTCTTTTGGACTGTAATCTCCTTGAGGTGTGACAAACAATATTCCTACCCCTGATCCATGAGATGTGTATGAGCCATCAAAATAAAGTTTCCATGGGGGTTTTTCTTCAATTAGACAAATATGCTCATCTAGAAATTCTGTGATCAAAGGGTATGCATCTATTAGAGGTGCATTGACTAGATGATCTGCTATAGCTTGCCCTTTGATTGCCTTTCTGTCCACATACTGGATGTCAAATTTGCTAAGGAGCATAACCCATTTTGCCAAACGGCTTGTAAGTGTTGTTCTAGAGAGCATATACTTGAGAGGGTCGATCTTGGAGACTAGTTAGATGGTATGAATTAGCATGTAGTTGCAAAGCTTTTGAGTTGAGAAAACAATTGCCAAATAAGCTTTTTTCATAGCAGTATAATTGAGTTCATAACCAACTAGGGTTCTACTGATGTAGTAGATGGCTCTTTCTCTGCCGTAGTCATCAAGCTATGCTAGAAGTGCCCCTAGAGTAGTAGGCATTGCTAATATGTACAAGATCAAGGGATGACTAGGAACTAGTGGAACCAAGATAGGGGGATTGGTGAGATACTACTTGAGCTGATCGAAGCTATGCTGACATAAAGGATCCCACTTGAAGTTCTCATCCTTCTTCAGTAAATGTCCAAATGGTGTACACTTATCTACAAGCTGGGAGATGAAGCACCGAATGGATTAAAGCTTTCCCTAAAGAGAGTGAAGTTTTTGTAGTGTCTAAGGAGGAGGCATGTCTAAGATAGGCTTGACCTTCTTGGGGTTGATCTCTATACCTTGTTTAGAAACTATAAAGCCTAGAAGCTTTCCAAAAGTGACCCCAAAGACACATTTCTTGGGATTCAGCATGAGATGATATTTGGCTAACCTATCAAAGACTTTCTCCAGGTTAGTAAGATGATCTATGAAGGTGTGAGATTTAACCAAGATATCATCCACATAATCCTCCAAAATGCTATGGATGAGATCATGAAAAATGGTTGTCATAGCTCTTTGATAGGTAGCCCCAGCATTCTTTAGGCCAAAAGGCATCATGTTGTAACAAAAGGTTCCCCAAGGGGTAGTGAATGTTGTCTTATGCTAATCCTCTTCTGCAATCTTGATTTGATTATACCTAGAAAATCCATCCATGAGGGATAGAATTTCATGTCCAGTTGTAAGATCTACAATCATATCTATGTTGGGCAAGGGAAAATCATCTTTTGGACAGGCTTTGTTAAGATCTCTGAAATTAGTGCAGATTCTGATGTCACTGGAAGCTCTAGTGACAGCGACCATGTTGGAGATCCACTCTAAGTAGTTGATAGGTCAGATAACCTTAGCAGCAAACATTCTTTCTAAATCAGCTTTGACTAGTAATGCCACCTTGGGGTACATTTTTCTAAGCTTTTTTCTGACAGGCTTGATCTTTGGATCGACTGCAAGATGATGAACTACAAGCTTTGAATTCAGCCCTGGCATGTCTTGATATGACCATGCAAATTGGCCAATGTTCTCTCTTAAGACCTCAAAGAGGAGGTCAGCTTGGTCTTGTGATAGGGATGTAGCAATGTGAACAAGTCTGAGGATCTCTAAAGCACTGATGTTAACTTCTCTAGTATCCTCAATTAGAATAGAAGACACCTCTAGTCGATTATATTGAGGAGGTAATTCTAAATCCTCATGTTCTATTTGTGGCTCTAGATGTTCTTGCTAAGGGGTTCTCTTCCCTACCTTAGCTAGTCTCAGATTCACCTTACTTCCATTTTTGTGTGTATCAGAACTAGGTTGGGGATTTTCTCCAAAATACCCCTTGGGATCTAGCTTGTAGATATAGGTAGAATCTAGCTTTGTTTGTTTATGAGGAGTTTTGGCTCCCATGAATCTCAAAATTACTTCCTCTAATGTGAACTCATCAATGTGTATGATGCTTGGTTGGTCCCAATCTATGAGTTGTGGATGGGCTAGTGTTAGGTCAATGAGGTGGATGGATAGTTCTTGGAGAACAGAGTCTCCAAGGGAGATTTGGTCTAGGATATCATCGTAGGCTCTCTTTTCAACTTCCTTAGGAATGTCTTCAATTTTGATAAGGTCATGGTGAATGTTCAAAAAAGCGTGACCATCCTTATTGGTGCCCCCAATTGTGGGTATGCCAAAGCCAAGACCTAACTTCGATTCCCACTTGTGTGCATCAATGGGGCACTGCATGCCTCTTTCTTGTGGTCCTAGACCACCACCTTAATAGTTTCATTTGTTAGTGATCAGCTTATGTTCTTGGGGATACTTCTAGCTAAAGTGATCAAGGCGTGCTTAATTTCTTTGAGGTGAATCCTTATGTAACCAATTGTTGATATCTTGAGTGAGCTCGTCATGAAGAGGGATTTTCGTGGATACAAAGGTTGTTGGGCCAAATTTTTTGTATCGAGGAGGTGGAATCTCCTTAGCTTTGTGATATGTCAGTCCTCCATGGGCATGTGGATCAAGTGGGAGTGCCCCGATATCAAATGCATCTGACAGACTATACTCTCCACAGCCTTTGTTATTGATCTTCATGGTCGACAGGGTGGAGGCGAGGATGGTTTTTGGGTCATTACAAGTGTGGGATGAGCTAGCAATGGATGTGTTGATATCAATTCTAGGGCAATGGTTTTTATATGAAGCTTCAACCAAATTGTAGTAAGCAAAGGGTTCTGGATCGGCATGGATGGTTACCTCAGTGCAATGATGCAAAAATTTGATGCACTAATGGTAAGTGGATGGAACGACTTTCATGGCATGGATGCATGGCTGACTGAGGAGGATGTTAAATGGTAGGTTTAGATCAATAACATGGCAGAGTGTCTATTGCATGACCGTCCCAACCTTGATTGGTAGCAAAATAGTTTCTTCTGTGGTTCTTTCCAAGTTATCATAAGCTTTGATGGTGATAACCTCACTGATGATTTCTACCTCAATATACCTAGCTTGTTTTATGAATTTTAGGGTGCAAATATTCAAGGCTGATCCATTTATCTATCATTACTCTTTTCATGAAAAAAATGGACATTACTCTTTTCATGACAAAATTGGATACCATGATGGCTATGCAAAGCAGAAGGGTGTGATCTGGCTCGACCACGGCTATGTCGGTGGGTTTGAATGATAGGGCACATGAGGAGGATAGGTGTCCAATAAGATTATGAAAATTAGTAGCGTTGATATCTGAAGGGACATGAGATTCTATAAGAGTACTATCAAGGATGTTCCTGTACATAGGACTGGTGTGAAGAAGGTCTAAAATGGAGATTTGGGCTGGCATGTTCCCAAGGTGTTCCAAGATATTGTATTGGCTTTTTGATGGAGCTGATGGTGTTGGAAAAACGGGTGGCCCTACGATGTTAAATCGTGCTCTTTGAGTGGTGACTGCACACTCATTGTTTGGTCCTTGGATATTGATAACATTGACAGAAGGCTCTTTTTTAGATATACAACCGATGAGGCTACCATAGTCTATGTAGGATGAAGTGTGGTCATTGTTCTTCCCATGCTGTTGGTTTGGCTGGCAGTTGTTGGGTTTGTTGTTGTTGTTTTGGATAGGTGCTCTTCCAAGATTTTGGTTATTGTGAGGAGGAAATGCATTTTGATAGATCTTCAAGCCTGCATTGGGAGAGGTTTGTGCTCCAACTGTGATTTCTTTCCGATCAATGAGGTCTTGCACATAATCTTTTAGTTTCAAGCATCTGAGGGTAGTGTGACCTTTTACCCTATGAAATTTCTAGCACTCATTATCTTTGCACCATGCAACTTTGGATTGGCTTGGGTTGATTTGTTGGGTAGGAGGAAATTTTATGAGGTTTTCTTTGACTAATTTCTCAAAAATGACATCCAATGGCTCACCAAGAGGTGTATAATTTCTAGGTGCAGGTTAGAATCCGGGCTTTTTCCCTGCAGCTACATTGATGGCATTAGCTTGATTGCTAGACCCTTGGAAGTTGGGTCTTGGATTGTGGTTTTGATAGCTTTGGTTATTTTTCTATTGGTAGTTGATAGATTGTTGATTTTTTGGTTGATATGGTGGGTTGGAGTGGTTTTGGGAAGGACCAACAATATTCACATGTCTGGTGTCAGTGATGCCATCTATTGCAACATGTTATTTTTTTTTTCAATACCTAGACTTGTCATTGGAATGTAATTGATTTTGGTTGGCTTCCTTGTAAATCTTGAGCACACCATATTTAATGAGTCCTTGCTCAAGGATCATTCCTTTCTTATTGATATCTTTGTAGGTCTGCAAATAGTTCATGGTCATGCGGTGAGCCAAGCTAGAATGGGCATTATCAATAAACATTTTCACCAAATGGTGCTCTGGCAAGGTGCAAGATATGCGAGTGGTAAGGGTTTTCCATCTTTGCAGATATTCGGGAAGGCTTTCTCCACCTTTTTACTTGGTGTGGACAAGATCAACTACTGCTAGCTCTATTTCAACAAGATGTGTATATTGGGCTACAAATGCCTCAGATAATTCAGCAAAAATTTTAATTGTGCCATAGGGGATTCTATAAAACCATTCCAGAGCTGGTCTGGCCAAGCTTTTGTGAAAGAGATGCAAGAGGAAGACATCATCATATGCCACTTCTTGGTAGTGCATGTAAAATTCTTTGATATGTGTGATAGGGTCTCCTTTTCCTCTGAATTTGTCAAACTTGGGTGTCTCAAAGTGTTCAGGAAATGGTGTCATGGTAATGGCTCTATCCAATGGGTAAGGACACACATTCTCAAATTTGAAGGTGTTTGGATCATTTCCCTCCTGGATTTTTTTCAAAGCCATCTTCATTGCTTCCCATTTTGAATTAATGGGTGATGGCCGGGGTGCCCCCAATGTAGGAGTGCCCTGAGGTAGATATGTGCTAGATGGGGAAATGGAATATCGATGGCTTTGAGGTATGGGCTGGTAGGGATTGTACATGGCTTGGGCAACTGAATGGTGGATGATAGGTTGCTGAGGTGGAGGAGGCACATATTGTTGCATGTGTTGCGAGGCTCACTGCTGATACTAGATTTGAGGTTGGGATTGAGGAACATAAGCTAGCTATGGGATAAATGGATTGCTTTGTGGAGGTAAGGTATAAGATGGTTGTGAAGCTTGGGGAAAGAATCAGGGAGCTTGTGGAACTTGACTTTGGATTTGAGGAGTTTGACCAATATATGTGGGTTGTGCCCCCATCTAGGAAGGTGTCTGCATGGAAAAAGAGGCCAAGTAATTGGTGGTTGGTGGTGGTGGATTTCCTCCTAAAAGTGGCATAGAAAAATAGTTGGTGATAGGAGGTAATGGATTAGTTGGTGGTGGAGGTGGTGAGAATTGAAAGCTTGGGAATGGAACTAATGGGGTTTGATAGCTTGGTGGCTAGATTTGAAAGCTTGGTAGAGTGGTGGAAGGAGCTTGGGTCACTTGAGAGCTTGGCAGAAGATTGGTAGTAGCTTGTGGGGTTTGATAGCTTTGTAGAGTGAGGGTAGTAGCTTGTGGATTTGTGGCTGATGGCACTGAGCTCCAAGGACCTAGTGGAAATGATGGAATTGTGTTCTGAGCTGAGGTAAACAAGGTGGGGGTGATGAAGGGTTGTTTACTTGGCCCCATGGGTGGCATCCCTATTGTATATTGCTAAGGTTGGCCAAATATACTAGCACTGATTTGGGAGATGGGTGGATTTGGAAGGCTAGGTTGGAGAGCAGTAGCAGCAACAGTTAAGCAAGTGAATGATGAGGTGTTTTGGGTGAAGGGGGTTTGGGATGGAGTGGTATGGACCAATGGTGGAGTGGTGGTGGCTGGATTGGCTTGTGGAAGGGAGATTTCAACTTGAGTGGAGGCTGGTATATTTAGGTCTGTTGGATCATATGGGGTGGGTTGAGGCTCTTCTTTTGGCACATATTGAGGATAATTAAAATCCTAAGAGCCTATGGGTGGTGGGAGTTGTCCAAACAATTGGTGAGATGGCTCTGATAGGGGAGGAGGTCTTCCAAAGTCAAAGGCTCCAATGTTGTCCCTTCGAAAGTTAGCCATGATTGTTTCCTTGTTTTTGTCTATAATGGCGTTCACCAATACTGCATTTCCTGGTTTGTTCATGAAAGCTTCAATGTTAGTAGGTGATGGTATGGTGTTCTCTAGGTTGAAGGATGGTTGACTGCTCAAGGGGAGCAATGTTGTTTGATCCAAATGATAGGGCTCCATTGTTTCCCTCTTCTTCTTGGCTAAGCGAGTGATGAGTGGCATGAAAATGTAAAATGTTCCTAGGGGTGAGATGCAACAATGCTGATGAATGCAAAAGAGGAAGGCTCTTCTATGCAAATGATTTCCTAGGTTGAGGCAAAGCTGTATGAAAAAACCTAAGGAGGATTGGGTTGGGGATTCTAACTTCAAAGATATGTTGCCAAATTATGAAAGGTCTGCTTTCCTATGTGCAAGCTTGGTGGTGATTGTGTCAACTTAAGGATAGACTGATGATCCTTTAGGAACAACATGAGATTGACCACTTGTGGATCCCAACCTTTAGCTCAAGGTGATCAGGGATAACAAGTGACAAAGCTAGATTACCCTAGACAAAGCTTTGTCAAAGGGATAACCTTGGTGAGGCTGGTGGATTTGGAAGATGTTAGGAATGGCAAAGTTTTGGCAAAGTGACAACAATTTTGAAGGCTTGGATATGAAGCTTTTGGATTGCTGGCTAGATGGTTTGGTTGTAAATGAGATGGATGAGCTAAAATGCTTAAGGGGAGGACTAAAGATGGTTGGCTTTCCTACAAAGATGACTCTAAAGTGAAGCTTATGTAAGAAGATGTGGAGAAACAATGGGTTCTAATCATATAAATCATGCCTAGTTGGTAAGGCATAAGCAGAGTTAACTCTTGGATGTTGGTTAAGTTGGATGGTGCAATCTAACCAAGCATCTTGAAGGGCTTCGTCAGCAGCTTTGTCCTCTACTTTTTGGAGTTTGGCAATTTGAGGGCTTGGTGTTAGTTCCTTTCTCTTGGCTGAAAGTTCTTGGTATGCCTGAGATGGTTTGAGTTTGACTTTGTGAAACTTCTGTTTCGATTTGGGTTGTTCTAACATGAATTTCTAAATCTGCTTGGCTTTGACAGATCTTGATTGTTTTGCTTCAACTAGTTTGACCTCTAGAATAGGTAGTGACTATGGTAAGTGTGCTCTAAGCTATTGAACAAGTTTGGAAAACATTCATTCAAAAAATAAAAAAAATCAAGCAATAGATAGGAATAACCAGATAGAAGTTTTTGATTCTCAGAATGTGATACTTGTGCCAAGGAGTGTGTATGTTTTACAAATGTTTCGATCAGTCACTTCAAACACATTAACATCCTAGATGGTTGTCTACAAGGGGAGAGAAGACTTGGATGACCTTGGTCTAAAAGATAGAATTCTTTTCCAACTGACACTTAAGTTTTCTGATCTAGACTTTCCAAGCACTCATGTTTAAGAGACAATGTTAAATTCCAACTTTGAAATGCGCAAAGAAAGAAAAATTGATCGAAGAATGCAAACAAGAAGAAGAGTTAGGGTCAACAAGAAAGTAAACCTGTGCGCCTAGAGGCCCTTCACATCAAGTATCAATTAATTTTCTTTAAGGCATTCAAGATTGAGTGTGTGTTCATTTTAAATGGAAAACAAAGATGTGTGATACTCGATTGTCAAGCACGCGCCCGGAGGCCCTCCACATCAATTGGTTGTTCAGTTTTAAAATCCAAACTTGAAGTGTGATCAATTTAATCTAGATTTGTGGACATTGAAGAAATCTTATAAGTTTAAGACAAACCCTCAAAAAGTGAATTAAGTAGAATCTGATTATGGAACACTTAACACTCTCTTAGGTGGAGCCATCCCCATAGATGGCGCTGAGATTGCAACCAATGGTTAAATTGATGGGTGATTAAAGAGGGTGAGTCTAATGAAGAAACTACTAAATTTGATTTTTGTTGATATTTTTTTAACTTAACAAATTTTTGAAGTGTTCAAAAATTAACTTTGCCTAAGTTGCATGCAAAAGAGAGATTTGTTTGTTCTTTTTATTGCACCAAAAATTGAAGTGTGAGATATTGCAATGGTTAGTTGATCTTTTGCATTCAAGATTGAGTTTGTTTGGTTTAGTCATGCATTCCAAGGAAAATTTTGATTTTTATCCATGGCATTCAAGAGTGTGTTTTGAACAACATACATTCAAAGAAAAATGTGTTTAACCATTCAAGTTCATTCCATGAAAAATCTATAAAACATGATTAAGTTTTTTGCTCCAACCTGCAATGAGACAAAAAAGAAAATTGATTAGTCACCCAAAATCTTCCAAAATGAAAGCTTAACTATGGAAAAAAAAATTTAACTCTTTTTGTTCTTTTTTCTAGGCATAAAAATGCATAAAAAAACCTCTACTCTATATATGAGAAATATGTTAGCAAGAAATACTAATCTATTAAGAGAACAAAGCATTAACTAGCATAAAAATCATAAAATATATGTGAGACAAAGTGAAACCCTCAAATGAGAATATGAGCCATAGAATGGCTCTCCTAATGAGGATGGTCACTTCATTTAGGGATGATTCTAAGTAAAGGATTGGTATGTATGCTCAAACTTGCTCTATGCTTCAATGGTGGGGATGAGTAAGTGGCAAATTGGTAGCTTTGTGAGCTCTCAATTTGGAATTATAAGGGTATTGTTGATGGATTTTGGTTCTCAAACTAGCATTATAACTTTGGCTTAAGGGTTGTGATGAAATGGCTTCGGAGGGGATTCAATTTATAGGCTAAGGGCTTGAGGGATGGAGGGTTAAGATGCAAGGAGAGATGAAAGCTTAAGGAGGGCTAGGATACATTCAAAGGGGAGCACATGGATTGTGCTTGTTTAGCACCAACCAGGGAGTGACACATGTCATAGGGTGAGTGGATGGAGGCAAGAGGATGGATGAGTCAAAAAAGGAGGCTCAAGGGATAATATCTTCATAAAGACCCTTCATAATGGCTTGTAGGAGCAATGAATGGGCTTGTAAGAGTCTTTATGACCTTTGTAAGAGCATTCAAAGCTTAGTGGTTGGGATATTTTGGAGGGAGTTGAGATTGTTGACTTTGCTTGGCATAGGAAAGTCTTAAGCTTAATTAGGGAATGTGATAAGGTTGGGGGGGAGGGATTAGAGGTGATTCAGGATTAGACTAAGCTTGTTAGAGATTTGCAAGTGGATGGAATTCATGAGGGTGGGTGAGTTAGTGGCTAAGCTAGGTTAGTATGGGTAGATGGGGTGGATTAGGCTAAAAAGGGGGTTTAGGATAGTTTAGGGGTTATTAGATTTGAGGGCTTTATTTATCAAATAAATTTATTGAATAAATGAGGGTTTTGGAACTAGATAGAAGAATAGGATTAATTGATAAATAATAGGTTATTTGATTTATCAATTAGGACTATAGATGATTAATTAAATTAATCAGCTAGGGGATGGCAAAGGATTAATTAAATAAGAATTTAATTAATGATTCCTTTACAGATAACTAAATATGATTACCAAAGTGGTGTAATCAAATTTAGGTGTCTACACTAACCTATGTGGACCCATTGGAATAGAAAGCTATAGTAGATAAAAATTCTTTATTCTCTTTGTTGATGACTATTCCAGAATGATGATTGTTATGTATCTTAGAAAAAAGTTAGAAGTATTTAAGAAATTCAAATGGTATCTACCAAGAATTGAAAAGGGAACAAGGAACAGACTGAAATGTTTTAGATCAAAAAGAGATGGTGAATTCATCTCCAATGAATTCAATAAATTTTGCATTGAAAGAGGAATTAAAAGATAGGTATCAGCCCCTGGTACTTCTGAATAGAATGGAATAGCCAAAAGAACAAATAGAGCTATCATGGATTTTGCAATGACTCTAATGATTGAAAAGAATGTTGCTATCAAACACTAGAAGGAAGCCATCAACACTGTAGTTCATAATTTGAACTAAGTACAATTGAAGGACTCATATAAAACTCACTGTGAATAATGGTATGGCTACAAACCCAATGTAAGTTACCTTAAAGTATTTGGAAGTAAATGTTATATCTTGAAAAAGTATAGGAAAGGAAATTTTGATGTAAAAGGTGATGAAGGTATATTTTTAGGATATTCTTGTAGAAGTAAGGAATATAGATGTTTGAATTTGTCTACTCATAAAATCAAACAAAGTAAACATGTAAGAATTGATGAGTTTGTAGAAAGGACTAAAGAAGAAAGGAAAAATGAACCACAAGATTATAGGAGATTTGTTTAATTCAAATTTGATAAATTTCTAGACACATCTATCAATATTGAGACTTCTACTCCTAAGTCTTCCTCAATTACCAAGTTGCAAAAAGTTCAAATTGAGTCATAAGGACCCGAGTCACATTTTGAAGCTACCAATCCAATGCCTAACAAGTCTAAGAAACAAAAGTTAGAAGTTGAAATCCAAAATGAATTCAATGGATATCATTCAAAAGGCAAAGAACTTATATTGGCCAAGTATGTCAAAAGGCATCATGCGCCTGATTAGATCATTGGAGATAAATTAGAAGGTACTATGACAATAAGTAAGCTAAAAGGTGCATGTTTACTTGCTAATTTTGAACCTAGAAATATTAAATATGCATTGGAAAATGAAAGTTGGATTGAGGCTATGAATGAAAAAATAGAAAAAATAGAGAAGAACAAAACTTAGACCCTTGTTCCTAGGCCTAAAGATAAAAAAGTGATTGGAACAAAATGGGTTTTTAAAAATAAGCTAAATGAAAATGGGCAAGTATCAAGAAACTAAGCAAGACCGGTGTGTAAAGGCTGCTCTCAAGAAGAAGGAATTGATTATGGTGAGACTTTTTCACCTATTGCAAGATTAGAAGATGCTAGGACTCTACTTGCATATGCTACTCACAGAAGATTCAAAGTATATCAAATCGATGTTAAATCTATATTTCTCAATGGTATTCTTGAAGAAGAAGTCTACATTGAGCAACTAGAAGGCTTTTTTGATCTAGAAAAAAGGGACATGATATGAAAATTACACAAAGCACTATAGGGTCTAAAACAAGCTCCTAGAGCATGGTATGAAAGGTTTCACAACTACCTTATACAGATTGATTTTAAGAGAAGTAATGATAATAGTAGTTTATATATTAAGGAAGGACCAAATAACAAGATTGTATTGGAAGAGATATTTGTTGATGACACTCTATTTATAGGGAATGATGATCCATGTAGAGAATTTTTAGAATAGATGAACAAAGAGTTTGAAATGTCTATATTAGGTGAATTAAAATTCTTTGTTGGACTACAGATACAACAAAGCAAAAATGGCATCTACATTACTCAATCTAATTATATCAAGGAGATGCTCAAGAAATTTGGAATGGAAGATTCTAAACTAGTTGGAACCCCCATGTGTATTGGACTAGAGCTTAGCAAAGATGATGATTCAAAAGAGGTAGATCAGACCTTATATAGATCAATGATTGGAAAATTACAGTAAGTAGTTCATACAAGGTCTAATAATGCTTTAGCAGTTGGGATAGTGGCAAGATTCTCAACTAAACCCAAAGAAAATCATATGATGGCAATCAAAAGAATTTTGAGATATCTGAAAGGTACTAAAGACTATGGTCTATGGTACAAACTTGGAGGAAACTTAGACCTAAAGGTATTCGCTAATGCTGATTGGGTATGGAATCTTGATGACAGAAAGAGTACAAGTGGTGCAACATTCTTTCATGGTAAAAGGTTGGTATCTTGGGCAAGCAAGAAGCAAAACTACACATCCTAGTCTATAGCAAAATTAGAATATGTTGTAGCAGCACTAAATTGTTCTAACATTTTTTGGTTTAAACAATTGTTGGAAGGCATGAAGGTTGAGATCAAAGAACCAGTTGTCATGTATTGTGATAACACCAGCACAATTAACATATCAAAGAACCCAGTGATGCATTCCAAAACTAAACACATTGCTATAAAATATCATTTTGTTAGACAATTGGTGTAGGATAAGGAAATGAAATTGGAATATGTTCACACAAAAGAACAAATTGTAGACATATTCACCAAGCCATTACCTAAGGATGAATTCCTATATCTAAGAGGTAAGTTAGGGTTCATTGCCCTATCTAAAGCTCACTAAATAAAGTTTTAATGATGTATCAATAGGAACCAAGTTGAAGATCAACCAGTTGACCTATGATAGCCAAAGAGAATATTGCATATGAATTAGTACTCAAGGTACAATGAAACTTATTTGGTATGTATTGTTTTTGGAATATGTTTTCAAAGAGTGAGAAGATTACAATCATATCTTTCTAAAAAATATTTTGAGGAAGAAGTATAGTATCATAGAAGTTATGTAATTCCTTCATAGAGGAAGATTACATCATAAAAGAGAAGAAGCTTCTTGGTATAAATCTAAGAGGGATAAACTTTCTATCAGAGAAAGTCTTCTCCTCAAATTTCATTGTGCTATGACATGTTGTGTTGCCATCAATTCAAAAGAGGGAGATTGTTGGATACAATTGTCTAATTGTGTGTTTTATTTGATGTTACACAAATGTCATATCAGTTCTCAATCAGTACTTGTCGAGCTCACTTGCTTAGCAAAACAGTTTTCCTTGTCTATCGAGCATTTTTGAAGATTACTTTGTGAAGAAAATTTCTACCAAGCTCACTTAGGTGTCAAAGAAATTCAAGTAGAAAAAAAATTTAATTGAGTTCACATGGTTAGTGAAGGAAAGTTTGATGGAGTCAGTATTCACCAAGTTCATTTAGTTGCCAAAGGATTTTTGTAAGTTCACGATGTTAACCAAGCTTTTGTTGGTTAACATAGGAAATCATCTCTAAACTATGGTGATGATTATTGATTATTGTAATTTGAATTATAGCCAAGTTGACAATCTAGATGATATAAATGAAAGGTCAAGTTGAGATTTTTAGTGGGTGTGCAAGTGTGTTGATTTTATTTAGAAAGAAAGAGTGTGAGTGAACTTGAAGGATAAGCATGTATCCTTGTGGAGTAGAAACATGTTATTTGATCAATAAGGGTCAAGTATGAAGCTAAATAGAGATTTTTTATCAGCAATTCAATTAAATCACAATCAAGTCATCTCATTGTTACTCTCTCACCACTATGGCACTGATCTAAAATCTCTTAACAAAATTGGTTTAACATCTAGTTGTAAATCCTCTAACAAGGTGATACTTCCACTTAATTGTTTTAAGACCTTTTGCAAGGCCACTCCAAACAAGGTGATTAAATCCACTAATAAGGTCACACCTAATAGTGTGTTTTGTAACCTTTAACCAGGTAGGCTCCTAACTGAGCTCACTTCAGAAGAGTAAAAAATAGTAACTAGTTACATTGGTGGTTTTTTCCATATTGGCTTTCCACGTTAAATCCTAGTGTCTCATGTGTTCATTTTATTTCTCTTATGCTTGCAAATTAATTACTATTAATATTTTAAGATTAGCTTAAGTGAATCACACTTTGCATTTATTGAGTTACAACATCTTCAGTGTTTATCGAATAACAATAGAAATCAATTTTAATGTTGACATCTAAGGGATTTGGGATTTATTTTAGAGGTAACTAATTCACCCCCCCTCTTAGTTACTCCTTCTATATTTCCAACACACTCAACTATGTCCAATTCATGGTAGAAATGATATTTGAATAGGTCTAATTCTTTTAAATGTTCAAATTCAATCTTCATATTCATCTCATTATTGAAAAATAATTCCATATCCTTGTTCATGAATTCACTACCAATTGACTCAAATTTACTATTAAGATAACTTCCTACATCTTTAATATATACTACATTGTTCAGAGTGATAGATAATGCTAAGTTAGGGTTTCCTTTAGTAGGTTTTATAGAAACAACCTTTAACTTAGCTCTTTCCTCATTCTCAACATTGTGCACTACTGACATATACATGATTCTATCAAATAATAACTTTTATCGAACAAATTTGTAGAAAAATGATAAAATACCTCTTTCCAAAAATAGGGTTTTATTCAAAATCCCCTTGACAAGTCACTTCTAAGTGCTCTTCACTTTATATGTATTCACAATGAATTGAAAATCAATTATGTACTCCATTTATTCCATCAACTTGAACTATCATTAATTGTGTACTTTGTAAACATGGAAAAGTTGTTAATTATGTTCTATAATCAAATAACTACTTAAGATAAAAGTGTTAGATTATGGTGATTGATCAGGAAAGTATTGTACATACTTCATAATTAGTTGGGTTCGAGGCATCGGCTTCAAAAAAAATTTGGGCCATGGCCGACGTTGTAGCTGACATATTATGGCCGACATATGGCCGACATGTTGTAACCCTAAAATGGATAAAATACTTGTATAAAAGGGTTTAGGGTTAGGTATTTTCATGATGTTGTGATGTGAAATTGCTTCTTGCAATGGTATTGAGCTGTAAGGGATTATAGACTGTAATCAGGTTGTAATCATTGGATTATAATAAGATTAGACTTGTTGTTTGGTGGACGTAGCCTAGGGATTGGGTGAACCATGTTAAATCCTTGTGCCTTGTGTTCATTTCTATGTGATCTATTATTTTTTTTTATTGGTTATATTTGCATGTAGTTTTTTTATTTCTATCTGTGGTTTATCCTAACAAGTGGTATCAGAGCCTAGTTGTTTTTTAGTTATCCTCTGCAGGAAAGTTTCATGGTTGAGTGGGAGTCTCACAGTTGAGTGAGAGCAATGGAAGATGAGGTTGAGCTGAGGGTTGAATGGTTTAATGGGAAAAACTTCCAATTATGGAAGATGCAAATGGAAGACTATATGTATCAGAAGGATTTATGGAAGCTATTGGAAGGCAAAGCCAAGAATCAGGGAACTATGTCAGATGCTAAATGGGATCTTTTGGATAGAAAGGCACTTAGAAGCATTTGGTTATGCTTGGCACCATCAATGGCATTTAATATTACAAAAGAAAAGACGACAAAAGAGTTTATGAAAACCCTAGCGACACTATATGAAAAGCCCTCTGCTTCAAACTAGGTATTTCTCATGAAGATTTTATTTAATATCAAAATGACAGAAGGTGGATCGGTTGCAGATCATTTAAATGAGTTTAATACAATTACTAGTTAATTATCTTTTGTGGGTATCAATTTTGATGAAGAAATTAGGGCTCTCTTGATTTTGTGTTCTTTTCCTAAAAGTTGGAATGGCTTGGTAATGATTGTGAGTAATTCTATTCCTTGATCTAGTACCCTAAAATATGATGATGTGATCAATGTTGTTTTAGGTGATGAAACTCATAGGAAATCCTCAAGTGGATCTACATTAGGAAGTGCTTTGAATGCACAAAGTAGGGGTAGAACAACTGATAGAGGAAGTAACTCTGGAAATTATGGGAAATCAAGAGGAAAGTCAAAAGGGATTAGATCTCAATCAAGAGGACCAAATGATTGCTGGTACTGTGGGAAACCAAGGCACAAAAAGAAAGATTTCTGGAATCTAAAGGAAAATGAAGGACATAAATCAGATGGAGACAAGAAGGCAAATTTGGTAAGTAAAAAATCGAAAGAGGATGCTTTGCTTCTATCTTTAGAAAGTGTTGATGATTCATGGGTTTTAGATTGAGGTGCTTCATTTCATGCTACACCTCATAGAGGTTAGTTCATTGATTATGTCCAAGGGGATTTTGGGCTTGTTTATTTGGGGGATAATGAACCCTATCAAATTGTTGGAAATGGAAAAATTAAGATTAAGTTGCAGAATGGGAATCATTGGCTACTACATGAGGTGAGACATGTTCCAAGGTTGAGTAGGAATTTAATTTCAGTGGGGCAACTCGGTGATGAAGGTTGTGTAGTTACTTTTAATGATAAAAATTGGAAGGCTTCAAAAGTTTCTCTTGTAGTAGCAAAAGGTGTGAAAGTAGGCACCTTATATCTTTGTACAGGTCATATTGTTCCTTCTACTTGGATTGTTTAAGAGAAAAATGAATGTTCAGGAACAATTGTTGCAGTTGAGTAGGGAGAACAAATAGCTGTTGTAGATTTTGATACAACACTATGGCACAATAGACTTGGGCACATCAGTGAGAAAGGTATGAAAGTACTTCATTCAAAGAAATTTTTACCAGGTCTAAAATGTGTTAATATGGATTTTTGTGAAAGTTGTGTGTATGGAAAACAAAAGAGAGTGAGTTTTGTAAAGACTGGGAAGGAAAATAAAAAGGAGAAATTAGAGCTTGTGCATACATATGTATGGGGACCAGTTTAGGTATCTTGGCTTGGTGGCTCTCATTATTATGTTACATTTATTGATGACTCAACTAGAAAAGTATGAGTTTATTTCCTTAGACAGAAATCTGATGTATTTCAAACTTTTAAGAAATGGAAATTCTTGGTTGAAATTGAGACTGGTAAGAAATTAAAATGTCTTTGATCTGATAATGGTGGCGAGTATTGCAGTCATGAATTTTAAGATTATTGATCCACTAATGGTATTCGTAAACAAAAAATTGTTCCAAGGACTCTGCAGGAAAATGGAGTGGCTAAACACATGAACAGGACTATAATGGAGCACGCAAAGAGCATGAGGTTGCACGCTGGGTTGCCTTACACATGTGGGCATAGGCTATCAATATTGTAGTATATTTGATTAATAAAGGTGCCTCTACTCCTTTTGGCTATGGTATTCCAGGGGAAGCATGGACTATTAAGAAGGTGAATTATTCTTTTCTCAATACCTTTGGTTGTGAAGCTTTTGCTCATATAGACTCTAAAAATAGAACCAAGCTAGAAGCTAAATCAAAGAAATGTGTCTTTTTTGAATATGGCATTAATGAATTTGGTTATAGGCTTTGGGATTTTGAAAATCATAAAATTGTAAGAAGCTGGGATGTCATATTCAATGAGAAAGTGTTGTACAAAGATCTGTTGTAACAACATGAGAAGAAAGAAGATGATTATGTAGTGCTTGATGATACTCCAAAAGCTAATGTTCCAGCCACTCCTCATGATGTGCAACATCTGCAACAACAAATACCACACACACTGGTGAATGTTAGATGATCAATGAGGCAAATTAGACCTCTATAAAGATTTTCTCCCTCTTTGTATCTATTTTACTTATTGATGCTGGTGAACTTGAAAGTTATGATGAAGCTTTGCAGGTGAATACTAAGATTTAGTGGGAGTCTACAATGAAAGATGAAATGGACTCTTTGCTGAATAATAAGACATTGGATCTATGCAAGTTGCCTGCAGGTAAAAAGGCTTTAGAGAATAAGTCGGTTTATAGGTTCAAAGAAGAGGAAGGAGGTCAGAAAAGATTTAAGGCCAGGTTAGTTGTAAAAGGATTTGCACAGAAAAAGGGAATTGATTTTGATAGATGTTTTCTCCTATTTTTAAAATGACTTCTATTCATACTATTTTAAGTCTTGTGGCTACTGAAGATTTGCATTTAGAGCACTTGGATGTTAAAACAACCTTTCTTCATGGTGGTTTGGATGAATAAATATATATGGCTCATCAATAGGGTTTTTAGGTCAAAGGTAAGGATAACTTCGTGTGCAAATTGAAGAAAAGTTTATATGGCTTGAAGCAAGCACCTCAACAATGGTATCTAAAATTTGATAGTTTTATGCACAAGAATGGACATAATAGGTGTCATTCAGATTACTGTGTTTATTTTAAGAGGTTGGATGATGATAGCTACATTATTTTATGTTTATATGTTGATGATATGCTTGTAGCTGGGTCTAACATGGATCATATTAAGGGGCTAAAATGCCAGTTAGCACATGCATTTGCTATGAAGGATTTGGGGGTAGAAAAACAAATCCTTGGTATGAAGATTTGTAGAGATAGGAAGAATAGAACATTGACACTATCTCAGGCTGATTATGTTGAGAGGGTGTTGCAACGTTTCTCTATGGAGAATGCTAAAGCTGTCAACACACCTTTACCTAATCATTTGAAGTTGACCAAGGAGATGTATCCTAAGATAAAAGAAGAGGGGGATAAGATGTCCAAGGTACCCTATGGTTTAGTTGTAGGAAGCTTAACGTATGCTATGGTATGTACTAGGCCAGATATTGCACATGCAGTGGGAGTCATTAGTAGGTATATGAGTCATCTAGGATTTGAGCATTGGAATGCTGTCAAGTGGATTCTTAGATATTTGAGAGGAACATCCAATAATTGTTTACACTTTGGGGGCTCTACTACTGATTTATAGGGCTATGTTGATTCAGATTTGGCAGGGGATATTGATACTAGGTAGAGTACTACAGGTTATGTCTTTAGTATTGGTGGGGCAGTTGTGAGCTGGGTTTCTAGGTTATAGAAGATTGATGCTCTATCCACTATAGAGGCAGATTATGTTGCTACTACAGAGGCAACCAAGGAGATAGAGTTGAATGCAAAGAATATTGATGTTCTATTCATAACTTGTTCAAATAAGCTCCAAATTACAAGCAAGCTTAGGTACCATCTTAACATAATTGGATACATCTCTTCCCAACTTTTCTACCTCTAATGCGATCTTGGAATGAAGTTATCAAATTTTGATATTGTGAACAAGCTTAATTCAACTTAGTTGAATCAAACTCAACAAATGACTTTGATCTTCCTATCTTATCATCATCTAGCTTTTCTTTTGAGATATCTACTCCTTTCAAAAATGCCTCATTAGGTTCTTCTCAAAGTTCACTAACAATGTTTCTTTGTTCCTCATTGTCTTTGTTAGTTCTAGAGTTCCTTTCATGGTTTCCTCTATCATTTTTGACATTCTTTCCATCATTCCTTCTATTTTTGAAGTTTCTTCCATTGTTCTTCCTATCTCCAAAGTTTCTTTTCATTTTGCAGTACTTCAATATATGTTTGAAGTTGTTGCATAACTAACATTCTGGTGCTTTTCTTCTAAGATTCTATTGATCATGATGTGAATGAAAATTTTGAGTAATGTGTCTTAAGTTGTTACACTTATAACACACATATGTCTTCTATCTTCATAAGTTCTTCCTTCACTTGATGTCCTTTCATTAGATCTTCTTTTATCTATAGGGTTAGTATTTATAAACATTCTACTATTCCTTCTATCATTATCATACTTAGGTTTCCTACAATCAATTGCTTTATGACCCATATCATGAAAATTATCATTATAAGTCCTTAACATGATTACATGACTTATTTGTACACTCTCTTTTCATATGACCTATTGCATTACATAAAAAATCACTTACCTCTAAATTCATACCTAGTTTCCTTGGGAGTCTCCACTTGCTTTGGTTCATCCAAGATTTCAACTTCTTTGTTTCACTCAACTTCTTCAGATTTATCAAAAGATTCTACTTGCTTTGGTTCATTCAAAATTTCAACTTCCTTGTCTTGTTAAGATTGACTAGATTCAACATTATCATTAGATTTTTCTTTTACTTTTGGATCTAATCCAATCTCAAGTTTCTTTACGGACATGTTAATTAGATAACCAAGACTAGTCTTATCATAAGTAGGTCTATGTATTCACATTGAATCATCAAATTTCTCTCTACTAGGATATAGCTTCTCAAGTTGTTGCTTTCACTAAGTTAATTCATCTTTCACAATAGTATTGTACTTATGAATTTCTTCATGATGTTCTTTCAATGCTTTAGATTCAGAAGTTTTCTTTGGTAGACTTGCTCTAAGATCTGTATTTTCAGTCTTTAAATTAGATTCAACTTTGCTAGGATCATTTCTCAAAGTCAACTTCAGATTCATAATCTTTAATTCATGCTTCAAAATTTTGTACTCTATTTTTAGCTTTGAATAATCATCATCAATAGTTCCAAATTTAGTAGATTCAAGCTTGGATTTGAAATGTTCAATCTTTTCTTTCAATTCACCAATGTATACTTTGCATTCTTCATATCTATCCTTTAGCTTATCTCTTTCTTCAATAAGGAGATCAATTTTGTTCAAGATATTCTTCAAGGTTCTTCATCAACTATTCCATATCCAATGAGATCTTACTCAAGCTATTAAGCATCTTCAAAGTAACTTCCTTTTGATACCAATTGTTAGAAATAGAGATTACTAAGAGGTAGGTGAATCAATATTCTACAAACTTTGGTCACCAACTAGATATTATTTCTTACTTTAAATGATGCATAACAAAGCCATAAAGTAATTCTAGACATTAATAGTAATAATGCACAAAGACAACTCATAACACCATATTTTGTTAACTAGGGAAACCCTAGCGAAGGGAAAATTCTAGTGGTGATGATACCTACTAGATAATATACTGATATATAAGTTCCTTGTTAGAGGATGGATCCTATTAGGACTCAATGAGAAAATTTAGTATAAGGAGTCCCTGTTAGGAGACTTTGAATCCCTATTAGGAGATTCCAACCCTATTAGGAGTTGTGGTATGATAAATGCAAGATGAGATCACTGCCCAAACATGCACTTCTAATTACAAGAAGAGCTCACTACCCAAACAAGTAATTAGACTTCTAAAATATAAGTATTGTATCTTCTTCCTTTACTAATCTCTAATCTTTAGCTTGATCTCGGATCACAAAATAGCTCATACAAAACTCCACATATATCACTTTCACAAAAGTTTGCATACAATTGCTCAACATCACAATTATATGATAGCATGCCTCTTATCATGAAATGTTCTTTGTGCAAATACAATGCCTTTACACAAATTGCTACTAGGTCAGCTAAGACCACAATCTAGTTTTCCAACTTAGAGCAAGCATCTGGGATATTGGGCCTAATTGGACATGTAATTATCTTGTAAACAAAATAATCCTTTCCTTCAATTTCACTATCCTATTTCACTTCAAACATGAGTATCTCTATTTTGTATAGTGCATACTAACATCCAAAGTTATACATGTCATCATCAACATGTATACTATCTCCATCTAACTTCACTAGTCATAATATGAGGTCAACAACAAATTATAAACAAAACAATATACTGTTGTATACCAAATTCTATACTTAGACACTTTTCTAATTACCAAACATTAAGTATCTTTATTTTTGAGGTTTCTTGTAGCATGTACATCTTGTGTTGCCATAAATGACAAAAATTACATATCTCTATTATCCAATTGTCAACAAAAGACACACTTTTTATAATGTAATCCTCAACTTCAACTAGTTCAATGCGGTCACTAACACACATTTCTTCACCAAGATGAAGCACTAACTTCTCATAGTTTTTTTATGTCCTCTTTTTATAGTCCTAAATGTGGCAGCCATGATTAATTAAGGAAATCCCACTCAAGCTTAAATTGTTAAGGTAGTAAAATCTTATCATAAGATCATAAGGTTTCAAAGATTTTAAAATCCCTCTCTTAGTGGCACATGTGATCAGTACCTTGCCTTCCAAAATTAACTATCACAAAATTTAGCCGGTGTGGGCTTTGGGGAAAATTTCCTTGTCATCCAAACTTGTCATCTTTCTACATCTACACAGAGTCATGCCACTCATCCTTTTCCTGAAGTAATTAATGCTCATGATGAGATGATTACAGAAGCAAATAATTATGCAATCTTGCCAAAATTTAACTTCATGAAAAAAATGCATTGGCCTCCCCACCCATGTCGATTCATAAAGACATGCCACCTTTTGTAATGATTCATACAATATTGTGAGAATTATGCTCAAATTCCATCATCACTTGAGGTGATGATGAAGTTTGGCTGATATCCTCACATTCAATTATTCAT
Organism: Cupressus sempervirens; assembly: GCA_028749045.1. Classification (NCBI taxonomy): domain Eukaryota; kingdom Viridiplantae; phylum Streptophyta; class Pinopsida; order Cupressales; family Cupressaceae; genus Cupressus; species Cupressus sempervirens. The sequence continues at coordinate 98,483,408 of CM053790.1, forward strand.
GTGGCATTATGGCCAATTTTTTCCAACTCATCTGCCACTCCATTTCCTTCAAGGTAAATGCGGTCCATGTGGACCTCTTGACACCCCTCTTTCAATGTAAAAATTTGTTCTATTGTCATTTTGATTGTCCAGATACTTCAGCCCTCTCCTTTTACTGCTTTCATAATCAACATCAAATCCCCCTCAATTACCAATTCGTTAATTTGTCTAACTCCCACAAATTTCATTTCCCATAGAAAAGCCTAGGCTTCCACATCATTTTTTGAATCCCCTTCACACTTTCTAGTATAATGTACCACCAAAATCCTATATTATTCCATAAAAATTTCTTTAACAGTTGGTTGTAACCACTACAAGCAAGAAGCCTCACTATTTCACAAAGAGTAAAAGTTAGCAACTCTCAATTAACAACCATAGTAGAGACCGACCTTGTGGAGAGTTTGAACTTGATTGTAGGCACTATAGGAAAGAAGCCCCACCATTTCACCAAATGCACAAGCCTAAAAATTTCTTTAACCCTTGGTTGTAAGAACTATAGGAAAGAAGCCCCAATATTTCACCAAAAGTCAAAGTTAGTAGCTCTCAATTAAGAATGACAATGGAAAAAAACCCTATAGAAATTTGAGCCTTGGCTATAGGAACTATAGTTAAGAGACTCCACCATTTCTCCAAAGGAAAAAGCCTCAAAAAAAAATTTGACTCATGGTTTTAAGCACTACAAGAAAGAAGCCTCACAATTTCACTAAGGGTCAAAGTTAGCAACTCTCAATTAAGAACTACAATATAGAGTGACCCTATGGAGACTCAAACCTTTGTTGTAGGTACTATAGAAAAGAAGTCTCACCATTTCATAATAGGTACAAGCCTAAAATTTCATTAACCCTTGATTGTAAGCACTATAGGCAAGAAGCCCTAGTATTTTACAAAGCGTCAAACTTAGCAACTTTGAAATAAGAACCACAAAAAAGAGTGACCCTTTGGAGACTTGAACCTAGGTTGTAGTAACTATAGGAAAGAAGCCCCAACATTTCACCAAAGGAACAAGCCTGAAAAGTTTATTTAACCATTTTTTATAAGCACTATAAGCGACAAGCTCTACTATTTCGCCAAGGGTCAAACTTAGCATCTCTCAATTGAGAACCATTATAGAGGGTGACCTTGTGGAGACTTGAACCTTAATTTTAGTCAGTATAGGAAAGAATCCCCATCTTTTTACAAAAGGAACAAGCCTAAAACTTATTTAACTCTTGGTTATAAGCACTATAGGCAAGAAGTCCCACTATTTCACCAAGCGTCAAAGTTAGAAATGCTTAGTTAAGAACCATAGTAGAAAGAGACCATATGGAGACTTGAATCTTGGTTGTAGGAAATAGAGGAAAGAAGCCACAAAATTTCACCAAAGGCACAAGCTTGAAAAATTTCATTAACCCTTGGTTGTAAGCATTATAGGCAAGAAGCTTCACTTTTTCACCAAGGGTAAAAGTTAGCAAATATCAATTGAGAACCACATTAGAGAGTGACCTTGTGTAGACTTGAACCTTTGTCATAGAAACTAGAGCCAAGAAGCCCCACCATTTCAAAAAAGGCACAAACCTAAAAAGAATTTTTAACCCTTGGTTTTAAGCACTACAACCAAGAAGCCCCACTTTTCCACCAAGGGTAAAAGTTAGCAACTCTAAATTGAGAAGAAAAATAGAGAGCAACCTTATAGAGATGTGAACCTTTGTTATAGGTACTATAGGCAAGAAAATCCACCATTTTACCAAGGGTCAAAGTTACTGACTCTGAATTAAGAACCACATTAGAGAGTGGCCCTATGGAGACATGAAACATGGTTGTAGGCACTATAGGAAAGAAGCCACATAAGCCTAAGGGTTTTATTTAACCCTTGGTTGTATGCACTACATGAAAGATGCCCCATTATTTTACCAAGGGCTAAAGTTAGCAATGCACACTTAAGAACCACAGTAGAGAGCGACCCTATGGAGACTTGAAAATTGGTTGTAGAAACTATAGGAAAGAAGACCCACAATTTCACCAAAGGAATAAAACTTTAAAATTTATTTTACCCTTGGTTGTAAGCACAAGAGGCAAGATGCCTCACTATTTCACCAAGGGAAAAAGTTAGCAATTCTCGATTAAGAACCATAGTAGAGAAATACCATGTGGAGTCTTAGGTCTTGGTTGTAGGCACTACAAGAAAGAAGCCCCACCATCTCAGCAAAGGCACAAGCCTTTAAAAATTTATTTAACCCTTGGTTGTAAGTATTATAAGTAAGAAGTCCCACTAATTCACCAATGGTAAAAGTTAGCAACTCTCAATTAAAAATCATAGTAGAGAGCCACCCTGTGGAGACTCAACCCTAGGTTGTAGGCACTACAAGAAAGAAGCCCCACTAGAATTTTCATTTGGACATGGGGATGACTTAATATTGGTTATGATATTACATGGATGAGTAAATTTCACCAAAAGGTACAAGCCTAAAAATTTCATTAACCCTTGGTTCTAAGCACTATAGACAAGAAGCCCCACTATTTCACCAAGGGTCAAAGTTAGCAACTCTCTATTAAGAGCCACATTAGAGAGCAACCCTATGGAGACATGAACCTTGGTTGTTAACACATAGACAAGAACTTCGACTATTTCACCAAAGCCACAGTCCAAAAAAATTATTTAACCCTTCTTTGTAAGCACTATAGGAAAGAAGGCCCACTATTTCACCAAGGGTAAACGTTACAAAATCTCAATTAAGAACTATAATAGAGAGTGACCTTGTGGAGACTTGAACTTGGTTGTAGGTGTTGATCTAATTTTTTGCATGATGAAATTTCCCTAGCATAGGTACAAAAAATTAGATTGAATCCATTGTTGGTGAATAGGGTTTCTTGTTTAGTCTTTCATATTTTGTTTTCCTTTGAAAAACCTTAATTAACCCTACGTCTCGTTCCTTTAAAAAGTTTTGGATGAGATATCTTTTTGAACTTTTGCGAATATTCTATTTTCATTTTAAATTTTCCATGCCCCCAAGTAGTCTTGTTCCCTTATGTCTCTCACCATCAAATTTTGATGGATCTATGATAATTGCTACTTCGCTATGGTGAGTTTCACACTTCTTATGCATAGTGAGGCAATGAATGTTGTGAAACTAAAGAATGGTGTTGTAAAATGGAGATGTAGTAGCTAGAAAGTGTGTTGTAGCTGAGGTTTTAGTCATGTGCATTTTGTCAAAGTTGTCAGAGTAGGAAAAGGAACCTAGTAAAAGGCAAGTAGAAGATATCACCGGAATAAATATATTTTTCAATGATTCGCTACTTCTCTATCGAAAAAGCCAACCATCTTGTCATTAGGAACATAGAAAATAGGTGGGAAATATATTTCACAATGCCCTCCAATTCTTGGTGACCATAAAATTTTCCAAGTGGCATGGTGCATAATAACTATTATTTTTAGAAGCATTTAATAAGAGTGATGGTGACTTGACTTTCCTTTATTCTTGTAGTGCTGAGTTTTGCTAAGAAATTGGAGCTCGCTACTTCACTTTAAGAAAATTTAGGGATCTTGCCATTAGTGACATAGAGAGTTGTTATGGAATGAAAATTTGGTGGAAGCTCAAGCAACATGGAAAATTGACTAGGATTAAAGTATGGTTTTGTTATGCTAGTTGTGCATGATTTATCACATCATCAGTATCTTGGACCCACGCCTCATTCATAAAAAACATAAGGAAATATGATCATCAGATCAAGATGGGATCAACATTTCTCTCTATCTCACTATAGAAAATCAGAGCTCACTACTTCACCATCAAAAAATTTAGGCATCTCACCATGAGCGACATAGCAATTTGTTATGGAATGAACATTTGGTGGGACCTGAAGCAATGTGGAAAGTTGACTAGGATTAAAGTATGGTTTTGTTATGCCAGTTGTGCATGATTTATCACATCATCAGTATCCTAGACCCACACCCCATTCATAAAACACTTGAGGTATTCTGATCATCAAATCAAGATGGGGTCAACAATTCTCTCTATCTAACTATTGAAAGACGTGCACTATTTACTTTATGTGACATAACGAATATAGGACCCACCACATCTTAAGAAGATCATGTCGTTTCCATGCCATCAGATCAAGTTCAAATCTATGGCCATCACTATCTCACTACAAGGAGTTGCATGAAGTTTATGTATAGTGAGGTAGTGAATGAGGGACCCACCACACTTTCTAATAAGTTATATCAAAAGTTTTCCACAAGATCAAGATTGAATCAATGATTCTTGCTACTTCGTTATGGCAAGGTGCTCATTCTTTATGTATAGCAAGGTAGCCACTTGTCAATACCTATCCTCAATCACCATGGGTCCAGATAGAAATGCCATCAAGGAAGGAGTTGTATATGAGGTCAGTTCTCATTGAATTTACTAGCCAAATTGTCAAGTGGAATGGTAGTCATATTTTTCTACATCGCTTGATTGTAGGATTTTTAAAGATTGGTGGTGCAAACTTAAATGTAGAAGGTAGGGCCACTCTGTGTGTTAATAAGACATGAAAGTTTCATGTGTGAGAAAAAATAGAGTGCAACATAGAAGATTTTCTCAGTTCCACCTTACTCAAAAAAATATTTTGAGCCTTTTATGAGTAGAAGCACTTATTGAGAAGATCATGTTGAATTTGGTAGGATTCCAAAGTCACTTTTTCATGGAGGAATTGCAAAAATATAGAGAGGAACAAGAACAGAATTCAAGTAAGTAATTACACTGTAATCTCTATAAGTTTTTCAGTCCTACAAATCATAATCAAAGATGCCTGCAAAGAAGGAATTTTTAGGTCAAGAAAATTATTTGGATAGAAATGTAGATGATGATTTTTTTGAGTTTATTCTTGAGTCTAATATTGAGACTATACAAGTTAAGAAGTTCACCTCATTAAACCCTAGGTTGAGGATATCAGATGTATTGTTTGATAAGGGTAATTGGGTCTGAGATGCTCATACCTCAAAAACTGGTTTAAATTTTTTTAGGAAATGGTTTACAAAGAGGAAATTGTTTTCCCCACATGCCAATATATGGATTTTTGATGTAGGAAAGCTAGTGGTTCCCAATTTTTTTAATGGATTATGTTCTCCTTGAGGCCATGGAAATAAAGTATGATCAAGCCACTAAGGTAGTAAGAAGAAGAGATGGTGAAATTCTAATCAACATTAGCGTAGAAATCATGTGCACATTAATTTGAAATATTTAAAAAATGAATATATATCTAAGAAGGATATAGTTAGACAAGGTGCACTGAAGGCCCATATTGGCAAAATTGGAACCCTACCAGCAATAACATCATCCTCTAAAGAACCTTTCAAGAAATCATACTTCAATGCCAGGTTAGTAGAGTTATATAGGACCCCATGCAAAGTTTTTGGAGAGGATGAAGAAGATTTTATGCCTATGAGTTTCATGTATATGGTTACTCAAATCTCCTCTTTCAGTGTGGAAATAATTTTTGATTTTTCTTTTTACTTAGTTGATGAGATTCACAGTGGATTTGTTTAGATTGCTAAGGGTAAGGTGGAGAAGGCTTAGGGCCATTACTCTTTCTTGATGCACATGTTTCTATTTAAGGGGGTGACATATTTTGGTAAAGAAATGGTTTTAAATAGAGAACAAAAAGGGGAAGCATTGCCAGTTCAATTATGTAGTGCACATATGACTGGGGAAGCAAAAAATACTAGTTTTATTATATTTGAGAGGTAATTTTCCTCCAAGCTAAAATGCCTCATATTAAGTGACAATCCTAGAATCCCTAATGCACTAACACACCTCATTAGGCCTATGGATAAACCCGATAATTTGAAAGTTTCACATAATTGGGGAGACATCATCTCATATTCAATTTCAAGTATTATCAGAATTTATGGATTCAAAGGAACACCCCATGTACTACCTTAATAGGTGCCCTTAGAGGTAGGAGTAACTGAATTCTTGTGGTAGTTGGGAGGACTAGACGAATCCTTTTTGCACAAGAGGGGGACAGGATCAATTTTTCCCACTTGCACAGTAGCCCACCAATTTTTAATAACCAAGCAAGGGTGGATTTTCCTTTACATACTTTTGGATCAGTATAAGATGGCTGTCTCTCACCATCATTTTTGTGATACAGAGGGTTTCTATCATTTGGCTCTTAGGAATAGGATCAAGCTTGGTCAAGTTGAACATGAATTTTATTTCACTGATAATGTAATAAGGAATGAGAACTCTCTGCAATAAATAGAGAAAAATAAAATAGAATAGGGATTCTACGCAAAAGTTTTGAATTTTATTAATTTTTTTGATGAAGATTACAACCCTCTAAGTAATGTTGTTACTACTACAGATAAAATTAATAAGCTTATGAATAGATTCCCTGAAATAATGGAGGAAACAAATCATAAGAAGAAATATTTCATTAATTCTTTTTTAGATAAGGCTAAGGAAATAATGAGGAGATTGGGTTTCACTCCCAATATAAGGCTAGGTCCATTAATTTTTCAAAAGAGGCTAGGATATACTATCATTCAGAATCAAAGGCCCATTATAGATAAATGAAAATGGATAGTTGAATCTACTAGTGTTGTTCTTGAAGAAAGGCCTCTTGAACCTTCTCCTAAGAGAAGAAAGATAATAATAGAAGAGGAACCTAATTTTTAGGGGTACTCACCTTCCCAAAACTGCATGAGAATTGAGCAGGATTAGCTTGCTGATGAGCAAATTGCATCACAAGGGGGAGTTTTTTTTACCTAAGTAGAGAATGATTAAGTGAACCCCCATCAGCCTCCTATGCCATGTTTTGAGATGACTATAGTAGATTAAAGGGGAAGGGAATTGGATCCTATTTTGGAACAAGACAGTCAATAATTTTTGTCTGATGATAGTTTAATAAAGTCTAGGGCTTTCCACAAGTTTTCCTAGAGGGAAAACACAAAAAAATTTTGAGGAAAGATGTAAGAATTTGAAAACAGAGCATCCATAAATGGATGAAGCCTCCATTCAAAATAAAATAAATGAATAGATGATTCAAGAGTTCCAAAGTATAACCCCTGAAGAGGGAAGACATATGTTAAAAGCTACACATATTTTATAATTGCCCAATTGGGACATTGTTGATGCATTAATTTTCAATTCTGTGTCAAATAATTTTGAATTGCAAGATCCAAATAAAAAGGAGTTGTTGGGAAGTATATTTAGTAATGACCAAGTTGCCCTTTTCATGTGGTTACTGAGAAGAGGATCTAGGGTTGTTTCATCATAGCCTGATGATTCAAGACTGATAGAGAATATCATTGTAAGGAGAGTTACTGATAGCTCATATGTACATGCAGCCCATATGAATGTGGATTATTCTCAATTTTCTTTGGCAACCATAGAAAGGGAGGAAATAGAAATGATTAAGTTGCAGAGAAAGTATGAGGCAGTTGTGGATGCCTACAATAAAGAGGTAAAGAGTAGAATTGAACTTGAAAACAAGTTACTAGGGAGATCCACAAGGCCAAGAATAACATACCCTCACCCCCTAGTTGAACCTTTCAAATTCACCCCCCTCATAGAAATACAAAATAGATCCCAAAGGCTAGAGTACTACACAACATAAGATTTTGAGGAAGAAAAAAGAAAACTATAGGCATTACATGTGGAGTTGGAGGTGAAATATGAAGATAAATAGAGAAAATCTCTTACATACTTGGCTAATAAAATTTAATGACCATTAGTTTATGACCAATTGGCTAGGTGGTAAACATTTGGAATGAATTCAAAGAAAATGATGAGGCTTTAAAGCCTATTGTGAACAAATGGGGAAAGAAATAGAGGAGGAGAGAGGTGACCTTTTGTGTTACTTTGTTATAAGGTCATCACATGATTAAATTGATAGAACCTATGACATGGTTGTTGATCTCCCAGAATTTGATGAAAAGAGAATTCATTTATAGAGAATAGTTGTTGGCTACTTAGATAAATATAAGAGCCAAAGGTTTAGATTATTCCCTCATACCCTAGATAGAAAAAATAGATTGAAAAGTAAAGATGAATGGACCAAGCAGTAAGATGATTTATTTTGTCTTGGAATGAATAAAGTTATCAATGAGAAAGGGAATGCATGGTGGGCTACAAATACTGAAGAAATGGTAAAGGTTCAACTATTCTTTGATTCTTTGAAACAAGAATTTGTTAATATTGACAATAAGGCAGAGTTTGTTATCAAGAGGCAACATGATATTTTGCAATTTGATTGGCTAGATGACATACTTCTTGAGAAGTGGATGGTAGAAATAGCTCCTAATGAAAATTTTGAGGAAGTTGAAACTAACAGTGATGAGGTGCAGGGCGATGAGATCCAAATCATTGAAACTTTCACTACACAAGGCCAATAGGAAGAAGAGGACAAGAATGATTAGTCAATTCCAGTTGCAAGCCCAGACCCATATGATACTAACACAATCAAAGAAGAGGGAAAGGTAGAAGTTACTACCATAGTATACGATGAAGATGGTGAAAACCCATTGGTGGAGATTAACCTACAATCATTAGAAAAAACATCATCAAGAGAAATCAACAACATCAGAGTATGTAAAAAAAGGGGACCCACCAAAAGGAAAATAAAATACATGCATGGTTCTGACATTTTAAACAAGATACATCCCATATAGAAGATTTGGTCATAAAGTTTTATGTAGATCTACAGCCACTATCAGCAATAGTGGCTAGCTAAGGCTAATGTGTTCCATGTAGACAAGTATTGACCAACTTTGAAAATCTTTAGGAAAGAAAAGTAAACTTGATTGTAATTTAACATTTGATGCTCATCTTACGATCCATCTATCTTTCAACTAATTTAATTTGACCAATGCTTAATCCATTGGGGTTCAGAGTCTACTACAACTCCACAGATCTATTTTTTTGCCTTACAACAAATATCATTAGTGATTCTTACTAGACTTTATCATTCAAAACATCCTTCCCCCCATATAAATAATTATAGGCCATACAATTTAAGGAGGAAGGTTCAATTAGCATTCCCTACTATTCTATGGGCTTCTGGATGGGAGCCTACTATACTATACTATAGTTGTTGGGAGGCAAGTTCAACTATCAATTTCCCTACCATGGTACTAGGCCCTACCATGGCCCTTTCCTAAAATCCATCCTATTAATACAACAACCTCATCAAATTAATTAAAGCTTTTACTTAATTCATTGAACTAACATCAGTGATGAAATGACATACAACCTTTAAGGATTGCATTCAATTGAACAAGCTTTACTCATACAACATCAAGAAAACTAGAAATCTTTTTGTTACTCACATTTTTGTCATTTTATGATAGGTGTATGTAAATATCTCTTGTCAAAGATAACTACAAATTCTCTTAGCCTAAAGCTTGTTGCATCTCGCATTATATAAGTGAGATTCCAGGGCTAGAGAAGAGTCCAATATCTAATGCGTTTTAGTATTAAACTTAGGATGTGTTCGATCGAGTAATTTGAGCAAGTTTTATCATGTATCTTCTATACAAGTGTTCTAAGAATAAATTAATATGGAATCATCTATGTGTTTCTTTCTAAGGTCATTATGAGTTTACAAGAAATTTATAAAATTTTCAAGGAAAATGAATACAAATTATGAGTTGTCCCCATATTAGTTCTTTCTAAATTTTGTCTCCTTTTGATTACTTAGTTTTCTTGATGTTGTATGAGTAAAGCTTGTGCAATTGAATGCAATCCTTAAAGGTTGTATGTCATTTCATCACTGATGTTAGTTCAATGAATTAAGTAAAAGCTTTAATTAATTTGATGAGGTTGTTGTATTAATAGGATGGATTTTAGGAAAGGGCCATGGTAGGGCCTAGTACCATGGTAGGGAAATTGATAGTTGAACTTGCCTCCCAACAACTATAGTATAGTATAGTAGGCTCCCATCCAGAAGCCCATAGAATAGTAGGGCCTCCTGATTGAACCTTCCTCCTAAAATTGTATGGCCTATAATTATTTATATGGGGAGAAGGATGTTTTGAATGATAAAGTCCAGTAAGAATCACTGATGATATTTGTTGTAAGGCAAAAAAATAGATCTGTGGAGTTGTAGTAGACTCTGAACCCCAATGGATTAAGCATTGGTCAAATTAAATTAGTTGAAAGATAGATGGATCGTAAGATGAGCATCAAATGAAAAATTACAATCAAGTTTACTTTTCTTTCCTGAAGATTTTCAAAGTTGGTCAATACTTGTCTACCTGGAACACATTAGCCTTAGCTAGCCACTATTGCTGATAGTGGCTGCAGATCTACATAAAACTTTATGACCAAATCTTCTATATGGGATGTATCTTGTTTAAAATGTCAGAACCATGCATGTATTTGAGGATTTGAGATGAAAATTAGAATGAAACTAATATAATTGCCATACAGTATCTTCCAGTCTTGAATTATCCTTGAGTATACCCACCCTAGTTTTGCAGAGTCGGAAGACTAGAAAACCACCCTTGGTTTTGTTGAAGTTGGGTATGAATGGTTTACACATGTAATTGATAATTGGAATTGGCTAACCCTTGGGTTATGTGAGTACTATCAATTTGGTATTGAACCTTTGTTGTTCAGTGGTTTTAAAACACCAACAAAATGGTGACTCTACTAGTGAGTTTCCCAACACATGTAAAAGTACTGTAGTTTCTTTGGTCCTACTGTGTACGTGGGTTTCAGATTGTTTATTTTTGCTCATATTTAGAAGGGGATTTTTTTAGTGATAAAAATTGAGAATTTAAAAAGAAAGAAAGAAAAGCCAAATGCCATAAAGATACACTGAAGTATCTAGCCTTTCCAAGTGTCTTATCTAACAAAGCAAGAGTGATTGGTCCATCTATGTTAGATATTTCTATTTCTATCATTTTTTTTTTTTAAGTCAAGAATAATTGTGTATTTTCCCAAGAAAAGTCTGGCAACTCAGTCAAGGTTTAGAAGCTAGTGCTTATTTAGTTTATGGTGAAATAGTTGATAAAAGAAAAAACATAAGAGCTTACACAAGAGCCCATCCTAATGAACCAATGTATACTAATTTAACTAAAGGTGGTAGGAAGAACCTAAATAAGAAAAGGACACATCCAAATCCCACATAGAAACCTAGAGGTAGTGTGTCAGTCAATTCCCAGTATCAACTAGTGATGGGGAGGGAGTCTTCTTCACTTAGCTCTAAATCAAAAACCACAAGACTCCTGGGAGGGATATTTACTACCACAGTACCAAATGAAAGAACATATCAAGATAAGGATATGTCACCAGTAAGGTATATATCCCCTAGACCAGGTCTCATAGCTAAAATGCATCATAGGTTAGGACTTAGAAGTTCTTTTGGATATCCTTCTAATCTTAAAATAGTCCCATATTCTGAACCAAATCTTATAGATTTGGATGACCCTATTGATTAGGAAGCTACTTCTATAGATCTTGAAGAAGTACAATTAGAGATAGGTTTTCTAAAGAAATGGCTTGCTAAGGAAGAGGCTAAGAACATTCATTTTGAAAAAGAGAAGGAACAAACCACCTTGGATGTTATGAAGGATGGCTTCCCTGAAAGAACAAAAAAAAAATTTAGAAGAGAAAACTACAACTCTTCATACTAATGTTTTTGGAGATGTAGATAGTCTAAGAGTTAAAGTTCATGAACAAGAAAAACACCTAAATCAAAAGCAAGAACTAGTTATTGCTCAAGTTCAAGACTATAAGCCTATACAAGTAAATCCTATAGAACCCATTGTGAAAGTTGCAGACAAAGGAAAGGGTAAAGCTATAGGAGTCTAAATAAATGAACCCCAAGATCAACTAAGAAACCTCATAAAACCTTCTATGTCAAAATTAGATCTAGATCCAGAGAAGGCTAGAAAAGTGAAGGAAGATTTTGAAAAGGAACTTGACAAGGTGGAGAATCAAGCACAAGCTGTGAAAACTAGGAGAAAGTTTTAGTTCATTAAGTCTACTTCTGCATTAGTTTGATTGCCAAATTTATCCATCCTAGTTTCAATTTCTATACCTCCTTGTGGACTAGTAGTTTTAGTTCAAGGAATATCTCAGTTTTCTCCTACCTCATCATCCACCACTTATACTCAAGTCCCTATTGTTCAACCCCAACAATTCAAAAATGTTCCTCTTAACCAAGACAACATAGAAAGTACGTCAAATGTTCTTGGTTTCTAGAAGAAATCCATATGCAATGAAAAGTATAGAAAAACATCATTTGTAGGTATTCTTGGTGCTTCACATCCCATATCTTTTGATTTAAGAGATAAAGTGGTTGAGTTTTCTTGAAATAATGTTGTTACTAGTGAAGAACATTTGATAGTTTTCATAGACATGTTAAATGATAATTAAGTTAAACATGAGGATGTGGTCATGATTTTGTTTGTTCATTCACTAAGGATGGAAGGGATTGGTTCAGAAGGTTACTGGATGACAGTATTACCTCTTGGAGTGACTTAAGAAAATTGTTCAAGGAGCAATATGGAGACAACACTAATGCAAGATTCATGTTAAATGAATTTGATAAAATCAAGAAGAATCCTAATAAGTCCACATTTGACTTCAATGTAAGATTCCAGAAAGGTATGTACAAACTGTTTCAAGTTATGAGGTTGAATGGGGATGTTTGTCTCACAACATATTTTAATTCTTTTGATAGTGGAATGGGTTATCAGTTAAGGGATAAGGATCTTAAAACTTTAAGGGATACCTATAAGGTTGCAATCAATATAGAGAATAATAGGAAGGAATCTAGTAAATTGGGAAGGAGAGATGATCCAAAGCTTTTCAATCCCAAGAATAACAACTAAAGGGAGGGTGATGAAACTCATGTAGGAAAGAAGTCAAAAGAACCTACAATAGGTGTTGGAACTACAAAAAAAGGTGAAATCTACTAGTTTCAATAAGCCAAATGTTTCCTAGAAAACCCCTATGAATAATAGCAATTTCAATAGACAACCTAGAATGTAGAATTACCCCTATACTACCCAATGGAAGGATGGCAAGCCAATCCCTAACTAGACTCAAAATGTCAAGGATAAGGGTACACTAGATCCTTTGCAAAGGAGTTCAGTAAATATGAATGACAATGTGGTAATGTGCTTCTGATCATAGTTTACAAATTGAGGAGGAAGAAGAGAACAGTCATGATGATGTAAGTTGTAATATGGTAAGCATGTGTAGTGACTATGTTGATTCTAATTTAAAAGAAATAGAAAGTGATTTGGAGAATATGAAAATTTCTTATCAATTACATCATCAAAAAAATTTTTCAGATAATGAAAGCTATGATAAAAATTAGGTGTGTGTTACATCTTTTGAAGTGGGTCATGTAAGTTTAAGAATGCCTTCCAAAGAAGAAATTGATAGAATCACTACAGAAATGGTCTCCCAAGTACATAAAAATTATAATTTTAGAAACAAAATAGTTAACAATGAAATTGGGAAGCCTTCTAGTATATTCATAAAAGATATCACCCATAAGATGAAAGATGAAGACAAGAAGGCTAGTATAAAGACAATCAAGGTTAAACATGTTAAAGCTAAGAAGTGGGAACCTAAGAAGAAAGTGAAATTCCAATCTAATTAGATAACAAAAGAAATTATGCAATAGAAGGGATCAGGGTCTGATAATTCCAAGAAAATAATAATCCCTATTGCTCAAAAGGCTCCTACTCTAGGTATGTTTGTTAAACCCACTATGTCTAAGCTAATTGATATGATATCCATGTTGTCCCAGCTCGCTGTTAAGGTATCTTTTTCTGAACTCTTTAGAATTGAAGAGCATAAGAGTAAAGCCTTTTCATGGTTGGGAGGGATAGGAAAAACTAAAAAATGTTACCCAATAGATCCCCTTATTAATAGAAGATAGTGGTATTATGTCCCAAATTCCCCAAATGTTCTTAGATGATTCATCAATAGCATAAATAAAAGATATTGACCCATTCTATCTCAGTCTAATTATAAAAGGGAAGACCTTTAAAAATTGCATGATAGACTCAGGAGCCTCTAACACCGTAATGCCTTTCAAAGTAATGGAAGCCTTAGGGTTGAAAGTAGACACTACACAAGGTAGATGTAGAGGTATGGATGCTAGGGAAGTCCCAATCATAGGTACTATAAATGATTTTCCATTTAAGCTACCTACATATCCTGAGGTAGAATTGACCATGTCAGTCCTTGTGGTTGACATACCTACACATTATGGAATGTTGCTTTCTAGAAAGTGGAGTGCTACTATGGGAGGTAGCCTGTAGTGTGACTTAACTTATGCAACTTTTCACATTTGTGATAAGGCTATGAAAGTAAATAGAGAGCCAAGGGTTAGTCATATCTTGGGTGAAGAAATTGACAAAGATGCTACTTTCTTTTTAGATACTAGTGTGAGTGCATTCAGAGCTGAATTGATTATCCAAGAAGTTGAGAATTTTCCTATTGTTATTGAACATGAAGTTGAGTGTTGTACAGACTCACCAATATTATGGACAATTTTCTTTGATGGGGCTAGTTCTAAAGAATGTGTAGGGGTAGGGGTAGTTTTTATTTCTTTAGAGAAAAAAACTTTCATATATTCTTTTACTTTAAATTTTTAATGTACTAATAATATAGCTAAGTATGAAGCCTTGTTAGGGTTGAAAGTTTCTACCCATCACCAAATCAAGAAGTTACATATCATAGGTGATTTTGAATTGATTATCTTAGAGATAAAGGGAACATATGCTTCTAAGAATAGAAGGTTGAAACAATATAGAAATATTGTTTGGGATCAGATTGGATTTTTTGATGCATTTGGTATATCATGTAGAGATAGGACTCAAAATAAGATGGCTAACTTGTTAGAAAATGTAGTAATTAAGACCCAAAAGATATCATTTGTAGAGATATCAAAAATTGAAGTTCAAAATAGGCCATCAATACCTAACAACATTGAGCATTGACAAATTTTTGAAGATGACAAAGACATTGCAAACTTTTTGCTAAATGAGGATAAATACCATGGACAAGAGATGGACTGTAGTGATTTGGTTCAAACCATAAATGGGAAGGAAACATTTTTTTGTTAAGAGGTTATATAGTTAAAAACTAATAAAGTACCTAAAGGTCTGGTTGTTTTGGAGAACATGTTTGATAACCAAGATAGGATAAGGCCTAGTGCTAAAGACTATAAACCTCAAGAAATAGAAGAGATAAATTTGGGTACTACTGAAGCCCCTAAGAAAGTTTACATAGGCCAAAACTTGTCAACTAAAATTAGAAAGCCTCTGATTGACCTATTAAGAAGGTATAGGCATGTCTTTTCTTGGTCATATGATGATTTGAAGGCTTATAAAGAAGACCTTTTTCAGCATGTCATACCTTTAAAGGATAATGTCAAACACTTTAGGCAGAAAAAAAGACTTCTTAATCCTACTCTTGCCCCTGAAATGCAAGAGGAACTAATGAAGTTAAGGGATGGGGGAATAATTAAGCCTGTCAAACATTCTACTTGGGTATCTAATTTTGTACCTATCAGAAAAAAGAATGGAGTTATTACACTTTTTGTAGATTTCAAAAATTTGAACATTGCCTCCCTGAAAGATAATTATGGGTTACCCAATATGGAAGTCATGTTACGACAAGTAACAAGGTCTAAAATTATGTCAATAATGGATGGATTTTTAGGATATAACTAGGTCCTTGTGAAAGAAGAAGAACAATTCAAGACAACATTTACAACTCCTTGGGAGATGTATGTATATGTGAGGATGCCTTTTGGATTGATTAATGTTGGTGCCACTTTTCAAAGAGCCTTGGATGTAGCCTTCAATGAGTACATAAATAAATTTATGGTTCTATATCAAGATGACCTCACATATTATTCTAAAAAGGTTGAGGAGCATTGTAGGCATTTGGAAAAGATTTCTATCAAAGCATTGGAATATGGAGTGTCACTAAACCCTAAGAAATGTGCATTTGGGGTAACTAAAGGTAAGTTATTGGGGCATATAGTATCAAAGAATGGAGTGAAGATATATCCTAAGAGAGTAGTAGCTATTGATAAGGTCCCTAAGCCAAATAATGTAAAATTAATTCAATCCTTCTATGGGCAAGTTAATTTTCTAAGAAGGTTTGTTACTAACTTTGCTGAAATTAGTAGACCTATTTCAAAGATTCTCAAGAAAGGAGCTACTATAGATTGGAATGGTGAGCCTTCAAAACCATTCTAGGATATTAAAACTACAATTAAAAATGCTCCAGTGCTAAGAACTCCTGATTACACAAAGCCCAGGCACATATTTTCTTTTGCTTCTTTTCATACTGTAGCTGCAATCTTGTTGCAAAAAAATAATGAAGGATATGAGCAACCAATTGCATTCTTTAGTAAGTCATTGTAGCCAGCTGAGTTTAAATATGAAATAAATGAAAAGAAAGCATGTGCTCTAGTAAAAGCTGTAAATAATTTTAGATGCTACTTGGTAGGTGCTAATGTCATTTCATTTGTGCCTAGTGCTCCTATGAAAAATATATTTTCTCAATAGGAAGTGTCAGGAATAAGATATAGGTGGATCAACATGATACAGGAGTTCAACATTGAGATATAGATAACAAAGTTGGTAAGAGGTCAAGGGTTAGCTAAACTCATGCCTCAATCTAATTTGGATGCTAATCAAATAAATATGGCTACAACTGACCTTAGATCTGATTTATGTGACATGGATCACTATGATTGGTATGCTAATGTTATCCACTATCTACAACACATGGAAGCCCCACTTCATTTGACTAAAAATGAGAAGAGGAGCACTAAATTAAAAGATATTAGGTACATAATTATCCAAGGCAGCTTGTACTAGAGAAATTTTGAAAGGATACTGCTTAAATGTGTTGATCAAGAAAAGGCTAAAGAAATTTTGAATGAGATGCATACTAGAGTGTGTGGTAGACATTATATTGCTAAAACCACTACACACAAGGTAATGAGAGCTAGCTTCTAGTGGCCATCCCTTTTTAAAGATGCTCAAATCATGGTTAGGAAGCGTGATTCTTGTCAAAGCTTTCCTAGAAAACTAAAAAATTTAGGTAATACTCCTTTAAAGTCAGTTGAGGTGCAAGCACCATTTTAGCAGTGGGGTATGGATTTCATAGGTGAAATTTCTCCTAAATCTAGTACTAGCTATTCATGGATTTTAGTTGCTACTGACTACTTTACAAAATGGGTAGAAGCTATCCCTACAAGAAATGTAACAAGAAAAGTTGTCAACAATTTCTTACTTAGTAATGTTATTTCTAGATTTGGTTGCCCTTAGAGAATTCTGACAGATAATGCCATGTGCTTTAGGTTTGAGGAATTTATAAAGTTCTATGACAAATATGGAATAACCATATCAACATACTCTCCACATCATCCACAAGGGAATGGATAGGCTGAGTGAAAAAATTAGAGCTTGTTAAAGGTCATGAAGAGGACCCTAGATGATAAAAAGAAGGCATGGGACTCTAAGTTGCAACTTGCAATATGGGCTGACAGAGTGATTGTGAAAAAATCCTTTGGAGTAGGTCCATTTGATCTAGTATATGGAATTCAAGCTAGGATACCTCAAAATAACTTAGTAGGACTCTATAATTACATCCAGTTGTATGATGAAGATATTATAGATGATATGCAAGAAAGGTTGGATGAGCTTGTAGGGTTAGCATAAACCAAAAAAGAAGCATCTCTTGGGAATCAAAAGATACAACTACAAGTTAAGACATTATATGATAAAAGGACACTAAGTAAAAATTTTGAAAATGGAGATTTTGTCCTAATGTACAATGTGAGAATTGAGGATAAAGGAAAATATGGTAATTTTGATCCCATATGGTTAGGTCCCTATTTGATTAAAAATACATGGGGAGAAGATTCATATGTTCTCAAGGATTTATCAAATAACATTTTGGAACTACTAGTTCATGTACAACTCTTGAAGAGATACTTTTCCTAAAAGTATCTATTTTTCCATGAATAGTAGATTTAGGGTTTCTTGTTCCCTTGTACATTTTGTGTATCTCGTAAACTCATGTAAATATCCCTTTATCGTGGTTTTCCCTAATCTTGTATTTTGTCCCTATGCTCTTTGAAGAAGTTATCATTTTAAAGTCTGGTTGGTCTACTTCTCCAAGAAATTCTGAGCCATAATTTGAATTTGCATAATTCAATGTCCCTAGATATAGCCACTGTTGGTTTGATTTTTTCCATGATGAAATTTCCCTAGCATAGGTACAAAAAATTAGATTGAATCCATCGTTGGTGAGTAGGGTTTCTTGTTTAGTCTTCCAAATTTTGTTTGCCTTTGAAAAATCCCAATTAACCCTAAATCTCGTTCCTTTTAAAATTTTTGGGCGTGAAATCCTCTTGAACTTTTTAGAATATTCTATTTTCATTTTAAATTTTCTTTGCCCCCAAGAAGTCTTGTTCCCTTATGTCTCTCACTGTCTGATTCTAATGAGATCTACGACAATCACTACTTTGCTATGGTGAGTTGCACACTTCTTATGTATAGAAAGGTAGTGAATGCCTTGAAACTAAATAATAGTGCCATAAAATGGAGATGCAATAGTTGAAAAATGTGTTGCAGTCGAGGTTTTAGTCACGTGCATTTTGTCAGAGTTGTCAGAATAGGAAAAGGAACCTAGTAAAAGGTGAGCATAAGATATCACCAAAATAAATATATTTTCTAACAATTCACTACTTCACTATTAGAAAAGCTAAGAATCTCACCATTAGAAACATAGTGAATAGCAAGGAAATTTATTTCACGATGCCCTCTAAACTTCCCGGTGACCATAAAATTTTTGAAGTGGCATGGTGCATAATAATTGTTATTTTTAGAAGCATTTAATAAGAGAAATGGTGACTTGACTTACCTTTATTATTTGGGCACCAAGTTTTGTTAAGACACGAGAGCTCACTACTTTGCTTTCAAAAAATTTAGGCATCTCGTCATTAGAGACATAGCTAGTTGCCATGGAATGAACATTTGGTGGGACCTCAAGCAACATGGAAAGGTGACTAGGTAAAGTATGGTTTTGTTATGCCAGTTGTGTAGGATCTCTCATGCCATCATTATCCTAGACCCATGCCCCATTCATAAAACACATGAGCTATTCTGATCATCAGGTCAAGATGGCATCAATGATTCTTACTATCTCACTATAGAAAGATGTGCATTGTTTACTTTATGTGACATAACAAATATGGGACCCACCACATCCTAAGAAGTTGATGTAGTTTCCATGCCATCAGATCAAGTTCAAATCTATGGCCATCATTATCTTGCTATAAGGAGTTGCACAAAGTTTATGTATAGCAAGGTAGTGAATGAGGGACCCACCATGTTTTCTTATGAGTTGTATCAAATGTTTTCCAAAAGATCAATATCGAATCAATGGTTGTCACTACTTTGCTATGGCAAGGTGCTTGTTTTTTATGTATAGCAAGGTAGTGAACTATTGACATCTATCCTCAATTGCCAATGGGTCCAAATGGAAATGCCATCAAGGAAGGAGCTGTATTCATGGTCAATTATCCTTGGATTAACTAGCCAACTTTTCAAGTGGAATGCTAGTCATATTTTTCTACATCCCTTCATTTTAGGAGTTTCAAAGATTAACGGTGCAAATTTAAACACAGAAGGTGCTGCCACTCTATGTATTAATGAGACATGAAAGCTTTGCATGTGAGAAAAAATAGGGTACAACACAAAAGATTTTCTAAGTTCCACCTTATGTAAAAAAAGATTTTGAGCCTTTTCTGAGCAGAATCAACTACAAAGAAGATCGTGCTAAATTTGGTAAAATTGTGAAGCAGCTTGTTTGTGAAGAAATTGCAGAAATAGAGAGAGGAATGAGAATGGAATTCAAGTAAATAATTACACTATAATCTCTATGAGTGTTTTAGTCCTACAAAGCATAATTGATGATGCCTCCAAAGAAGGAATTTTTAGGTCAAGAAAATTATTTGGATAGAAATGTACATGACGATTTGCTTGAGTTGCTTCTTGAGTCAATTATTGAGACAATACAAGTTAAGAAGTTGACCTCATTGAAACCTAGGTTTAGGATAGAAGATGGATTGTTTGAGAAGAGTAATTGGGTCACGGATGCTCATACCTCGCAAACTAGTTTAAATTTGTTCAAGAAATGGTTTACAGAGAGGAAATTGCTTGCCCCACATGCCAATATATGGAATTTCAACATAGGAAAGCTAGTGGTCCCCACTATTTTTATGGATTATGATTTCCTTGAGGTTGTGGTAAAAAAATATGATCAAGCCACTCAAGTAGTAAGAAGAACAGATGGGGAAATTCTAATCAACATCAACCCAGAGGAAATTAGAGAAGTTTTTCATTTGGAACCTCTCACTAAGTATCATGTGCAAATTAATTTGAAAGATTTAGAAAATGAATATATATCTAAGAAGGATATAGTTAGAAAAGGTGCACAAAAGGCCCATATTGGCAAAATTGGAACCCTACCAGCAATAACATCATTCTCTAAAGAACCGTTAAAGAAAGCATTCTTCAATGCTAGGGCAATAGAGATATACAAGACCATGTGCAGAGTTTTTAGAGAGGATGAAGAAGATTTTATGCTTATGAGTATCATGTATATGATTACCCAAATCTCCTCTTTCGGTGTGGAAATAATTATTGTTTTTTCTTCTTACTTAGATGATGAGATTCATAGTGGATTGGTTGGGATCACTAACTGAAAGGTGGAGAAGGCTTGTGGCCATTACTCTCTATTGATGCACACTCTTCTATTTAAGTGGGTGACATATTTTGGTAAAGAAATGGTTTTAAATGGAGAACAAGAAGGGGAAGCACTACTTTAATTATGGAGTTTAGATATGACTGGGGAAGCAGAAAATGCTAGTTTTGTTAGATTTGACAGGTACATTGCCTCCAAGCTAAGATGCATCCTATTAAGTGAAAATCCAAGGATCCTTAAGGCACTAATGAACCTCGTTAGGCCTAGGGATAAACCCCATAATTTGAAAGTTTCACATAATTGGGGAGACGTCATCCCATATTTAGTTTCAACTATTATCAAAATTTATAGATTCAAAGGAACACCTCATGTACTACCTTACCAGGTGCCCTGAAAGGTATGAGTAATTAAATTCTTGTGGTCGTTGGGAGGAGTAAAAGAATCTTTTTTGCACAAGAGGGGGATGGGATCAAATTTTCCCACTTGCACAGTAGCCCACCAGTTTGTAATAACCAAGGAAGGGTGGGTTTTCCATTAGAAATTTTTGGATCAGTATAAGATTGCTATCTCTCACCCTCATTTTTTTTATATAGAGGATTTCTATCATTTGGCTCTTAGGCATAGGATCAAGCTTGGTCTAGTTGAAAATGAATTTTATTTCCCTAAAGATGTAATAAGGAATGAGTACTCTCTACAGGAGCAAAAGAAAAAGAAAGAAAAATGGAGAGTCTACTAAAAAGTTTTAAATTTTATTAATTGTTTGGATGAAGATTACAACCCTCTAAGTAATGTTGTAACTACTGTAGATAAAATTAATAAGCTTATGAATAGATTCCCTAAAATAATGGAGGCAATGAATGAGAGGAAGCAATATTTCATTAATTCTTTTCCAGATAAGCCCGTGGAAATAATGAGGAGATTGGGTTTCACTCCCAATATAGGGATAGATCCATTAATTGTTCAAGGGAGGCTAGGATATACTATCACTCATATTCAAAGGCCATTATAGATAAATTAAAAATAAATAGTTGAATCTACTAGTGTTGTTCTTGAAGAAAGGCCTCCTGAACCTTCTGCTAAGAGGAGAAAGATAATAAGGGAAGAGGAACCTCATATTGAGGGGTAATCACCTCCCCAAACCCCCATGAGAATTGAGCAGGAGTAGCTCATTGATGAGAAAATTGAGCAAATTTGATCAGAAGGGGGAGTTTTTGTTACCCAAGTAGAGATTGATTAAAGGAACCCCCAAGAGCCTTTTGTGGAAAGTTTTGAACTGATTGTAGTGGATTATAGGGGAATGGAATTGGATCTTGTTTTGGAACAAGCTAATTAGTAATTTTTGTCTGATGATAGTTTTGTAAAGTCTAGGGCTTTCCACCAGTTTGCATGGAGGGCAAACATGAACAGTTTTGAGGAAAGATGTAAGAATTTGAAAATAGAGTATCTAGAAATGGATGAACCCTCCATTCAAAATCAAATAAAGGAATCGATTATTAAAGAGTTCCAAAGTATAACCACTAAAGAGGGGAGACATTTGGTAAAAGCTAGAAATATTTTATTATTGGCCAATTGACACATTGCTGATGCATTAATTTTTAATTCCATGTCACATAATTTGGGCTTGTCAAATAATTTGGGCTTGCAAGATCTAAATAAAAAGGAGTTCTTGGGAACTACATTTAGTAATGACAAAGTAGTTCTTTTCATGTGGTCACTAAGAAGAGGATCCAAGGCTGTTTCATCAGAGCCTAATGATTTAGGACTGACAGGGAATATCATTGTAAGGAGAGTTACTAACACCTCACATGTACAAGCAACCCATTTGAATGTGTATTATTCTTAATTTTCCTTGGCTAGTATAGAAAGGGAGGAAAAAGAAATGATTGAGTTATAGAGCAAGTATGAGGTAGTTGTTTATGCCTACAATAAAGAGGTAAAGAGGAGAATTGAAATTTAAAACAAGTTATTGGGGAGATACACAAGGCCAAGAATAACATACCCTCAACCCCCAGTTTAACCTTTGAAATCCATCCCCCTCATTCAAATGCTAGATACACCCCAAAGGCAAGAATACTACACAATAAAAGATTTTGAGGAAGGAAAAAGCAAGCTATGGGCACTACATGTGGAGTTGGAGGTGAAATATGAAGATAAATTTAGAAAAGATCTTACATACTTGGCTAATAAAATTGAATGGCCATTAGTTGATGACCAATTGGCAAGGGTTGTTAACATCTAGGATGAATTAAAAGAAAATGATGAGGCTTTAAAGCCTATTGTGAACAAATGGGGAAAGAAACAGAGGAGGAGAGAGGTGACCTTTTTGTGTTACTCTATTATAAGGTCATCACATTATCAAATTGAGGGAATCTATGACATGGTTGTTGATCTCCCAGAGTTTGATGAAAAGAGAATTCATTTACAGAGAATAATTGTTGGCTACTTAGATAAATATAAGAGCCAAAGGTTTAGCTTATTCTCTCATGCCCTAGA
Organism: Cupressus sempervirens; assembly: GCA_028749045.1. Taxonomy (NCBI): domain Eukaryota; kingdom Viridiplantae; phylum Streptophyta; class Pinopsida; order Cupressales; family Cupressaceae; genus Cupressus; species Cupressus sempervirens. Next base: position 98,506,666 of record CM053790.1, read on the forward strand.
TAGAAAAAATAGATTGAAAAGTAAAGATGAATGGACCAAGTAGTTAGATGATTTTTTTTGTCTCATAATGAATAAAGCCATGGGCATGCATTTTTGGCTACAACTACTAAAGAAATTGTAAAGGTTCAACTATTATTTGACTCTTTGAAACAAGAATTTGTTAATATTGACAATGAGGTGGAGTTTGTTATCAAGAAGTTGTAGGATATTCTACAATTTGATTGGCCAGATGACACATTGTTCGACAAGTGGATGGTAGAAATACCTCTTGATGAATAGTTTGAGGACATTGAAACTGGTAGTGATGAGGTATAGGGTGATGAGATCCAAATTATTGACACTGTCACTACATAAGGCCAATAGGAACAAGAAGACAAGAATGATCAATCAATTTCAGTTGCAATCCTAGACCCACAAGATGTTGACACAACCGAAGAAGAATGAAAGGTAGAAGTTACTCCCATAGTATAGGATGAATATGGTGAAAACCCATGGGTGGAGATTAACCCATAATCATCAGAACAAACTTCATCATTAGCTAGCTTGGAAGTTACATACACAGAGAAATCATAATAGTAGCCAAATGAACAACATCAGAGGATGTAACAAAAGGGGACCCACCAAAGAGAATGTTTGATCTAGAAATCTATTTGTTACTCATATTTTTGTCATTTCATGATAGGTGTATGTAAATATCTCTTATAAAAGATAGTTGTCAATTCTCTTAGACTGAAGATTGTTGCATCTCACATTATATAGGTGAGATTAAAGGCCTAGAGAAGGGTTTGATTTCTAATGCATTTTATTATTACACATAGGATGTGCTCAGTCCAGTAATTTGAGAAAGTTTTATGATGTATCTTCTCTGCAAGTTTTCTAAGAATACATTAATATGGAATGGTCTCTATGTTTCTTTCTAAGGTCATTCTGAGTTTATTGCAAATGTATATAATTTTCAAGGAAAATGAATAAAAATTATGAGATGACCCCATATTAGTTCTTTATGAATTTTTTCTCTTTTTTATTACTTAGTTATCTTGATGTTGTATGAGTAAAGATTGTGCAATTCAATGCAATCCTTATAGGTTGTATGTTTTTTCATCACTATTGTTAGTTAAATGAATTAAGTAAAAGCTTTGATTAATTTGATGAGGTTGTTTTAGTAATAGGAAGGATGTTTTGAATGATAAAGTCTAGTAAGAATTGCTGATGGTAGTTGTTGTAAGGAAACAAATTAGATCTATGGAATTGTAGTAGACTCTAAACCCCAATGGATTAAGCACTGGTCAAATTAAATTAGTTGAAAGATAGATGGATCATAAGATGAGATCAAATGCAAAATTACAATCAAGTTTACTTTTCTTTCCTGAAGATTTTCAAAGTTGGTCAATACTTGTTTGCTTGGAACACTTTAGCCATAGCTAGCCACTATTGTTGATAGTTCCTAGAAATCTATAGAAGAATTTATGACCAAATCTACTAAATGGGATGTATCTTGTTTAAAATGTCAGAACCATGCATGGATTTGAGGATTTGAGATGAAAATTAGAATGAAACTAATATAATTCTCATACAGTATCTTCCAGTCTTGAATTATCCCTGGGTATACCCACCCTAGTTTTGCAGAGCCTAAAGAGTAGAAAACCACCCTTGGTTTTGTTGAATTTGGGTTTGAATGGTTTGCACATGTAATTGCTAATAGGAATTGGCTAATCCTTAGGTTATGTGAGTACTATCAATTTGGTATTGAACCTTTGTTGTTCAATAGTTTTAAAACACTAATAGTAGGCACTACAGGAAAAAAGTCCCACCATTTCACCAAAGATAGAAGCCTAAAAATTTCTTTAACCCTTGGTTGTAAGGATTATAGGAAGGAAGCCTCACTATTTCACCAAGGGTCAAATTTAGCAACTCTGAATTAAGAACCATAGTAGACAGTTTCCCTGTGGAGACTTGAAACTTAGCTAGAGGAAATAGAGGTAAGAAGCCCCACCATTTCACTGAAGGCACAATCCTCCCAATGATCATTGTTGCTATAACATGCTCATTTTGATTTTTTCAATATCTAGACAGTATTATGTAGATAATCAAATTTAAATGGATTTTATCTATAACATGTTTTGGTACTTCGATTCATCACAAGTTCTATAAATTATATTTAAGATTTTAATTTTTGGGCTTGGTTGTTACATTTCACTGGCAATGGAGGTTTAATATAAATTATAATATCTTGTGGATGACCTATATTTAATAATGCAACATGGTGGTTATGTCATTCCTAATTTTGGTATGATTTTTGAAACTAAATTAAATATTATAGTGGTTTCATCAAAGTTAGATCACACATTTTTTTATGAAAATAGCATATGTATACTGGTATACCAATATAAATAAAAAAGTTTTTGTATCTAGGGAAGATAACGAATGATGAAGGGTGCTACTCCTAATCCCAGAAGCACATAAAAAAATATAAAAAGAACAAAAATTTGCAAGAAAAAAAATGGGCTTCCTATTATCTTCACATCAATAGAATTATATAGTCCAAAAATACAATATTGAAACCCACATGGGTGCCTTCCTTATAGTATTTAGTGAAACAAACCTCGAAATCACTAGTTAGAACCACCCTATCCATCCTACTTGCCTTATGTAGGTATTTTCCACTACCGAAGTTGGTTCTAGATACTTATCACTAACTTTTGAGGCTAACCAACCTAACATTATATTATTTTAACACACTTTATTTCATATAACTAGTTCAAGATCATTTAAAAATTACATTTTCAGGTAAACTCTTTTTAGAATTAACGACAACTATTATACAATAGTTGATTGTGTAGGCATCTATGAGTGGACTTTTGACATTTCTTGGGAGCTATTTATGCTTTTAAAACTTGTCCTAATGATTTTATACCAAAAATTTGTAACAACTTTACCAATACATATAATAGGGAAATGAAAGTCATTTGGCAAAATGATATATCTAAGATGAACCTCCACCAATGCAATTAGAACATTCTGAGTTCACATGATCAACATACTATAAAGGGTAAGCTTCCATTAATAGTAACTCTACACTAAAATAATCCTTATTTAAAAGAAAAAAATGGAACTATTTTTAGGTGATGCAAGATTTCCCTTATTCCTAGGATGCTCTTGTATCAATGGCACATGGTAATTTCCAAAAGTAAAAATGTCATGTCTTAGATGTTCAGAGGAAAACCGTGATGTATAACTTCCTCCCTTACTAGAAATGATGAATCTTCTATAGTTGTCCCTTTCCTTTTGACCAAATAATCATTATATGTTACATTCCTTGTACTTCTACCAACATGATCATCCAATATCTCCTCAATCTCCTTTGTAGCTAAAGTAATTATCTTAATCGTAATACTCCATTATAATTTTTTGACCACATTTTGAATTCCTTCTTTATGATTTTCAAATTTAAAAGGTTAAATATTACTAAAATATTCAATTCACTAGGAAACTCTACATCATGGGCATTTCCTAAATCAAGTATTTTTAGTATCTTGCATGGTCCAAACTTCTTTATTTTTATCTTGTTTATGTACCTACTAGAAATTTATCCTTCCTCAAAAGAACCATGACATTACCCTCAACTTGAAACTCCATATGGCTCATTGTCTCATATTCCTTAGCCTTATATTTTGTATTCATCTTGGTAATATGCTTCCTTACCTCCTCATGGACATTCTTTAGATGTTCTGGATACCCAAATTCCCTACTCCCATATATAATCTACAATTGTGATTTACCAATGTTCCAGTCGACATAATTACTATGTATAAATTTTGCCTATGTTAAACTCAAATTCCATACTTTTGGTTTATCTCAAATTAAACATCTCTATGAATTCTCCAAACTCCTATTCAAAATATATCCATGTCCATTAGTTTGTGAATGATGTGATGAGTTGAATTTCAAATCTATATTCAACTTCTACTATAGTGTGCACTAGAAATATCCAACAAACCTAGTATCTTGATCTAAAATTATGCTCTTTAGTAGAACATGTAGTCTAACCACTCCTCTAAAAAATATTTTTTACACGTGAAAAATATCACTAATCTTCTTGTAGGGAATCAAATGTATCATCTTTGAAAAAATATCAAATACTATAAAAATTGAATTATGCCCTCATTGAGTCCTTGGTAAACCAAGAGCAAAATCCATGCCAACATCCTACCATGTCTTCTCTAGTATAGGTAATAGATGATACACCCCTTAAATTTGATTCACTCCATTTTCCATCAGATATAATTTTCAACTCTATTAAAATTTCTTGACATCTTGTTGTAACTATGGTCAGTAATAATTCTCATTAACTAAAGAGATACTATTTTCTTGACTAAAATGTCCAAGAAATCCTTGACTATGCTTCTCCTTGATGATATTTTCACTCATAGAGCTTCTTAGAATGTGAAAAAAAATTCTTTGAATAGCATACCATCCTAGATTATGAAATCTAACCACTTTTCCTATCAAGTGTAGCAAGTTATATACAATCTTCCAAAGCTTTACCATAGGTTGCATGCACAAAGTTGCGGTACCAAAAATGTCCCACATATTTTCAAATCTAAGGTATACTACAATTTTACTATAGTGTGAATTAAGTATGGTGTAAATACACTATAGTTCAGGTGTAAAGAGCCTTAGGCTTATGAAATTAAAATTCTACTATTATCACACTATAGTGCGATAGCACTATAGTACAATCATGTTGTTGAAAAAAGTTATAAATAAAAAACCTAATGGTTTCCCCTCATTTCTCTCTACTTTATGGAATTTCAACATCTTTCTTCCTATCCAAGGACTATAATCATGTTGTTGGAAGTAAAAAAAAAATAGCACAAAATTGCATCAAAATGGCTCCACATCATCAGAATTCACAAACCAATGGAAGCATTATGAATCTTAGCTCTTATTTTTGATAAATTTTGTGTTTTTTAATATTTTCTTTCAATTTTGATTTTGATTTTTTTTTTTCAAAATATTATTTTTTAATGATGAGGATTACCTAATTCTCTTATGGATAATGCATTGCACAATCGACCATGAAATCCACCAAACCCTCCACATAATCAACCTAAAAACCCTAAAAATAAAGAACAACCACTTCCACATGGATGATGATAGAGGACTTCCTTAATGCCACATTTGGTATTGATACATAGGTATAATGCCACATTTAGCATTGATACACAAGTACAATGCCACATTTGGCATTGATACATAGGTAAGTAAAAATAATTATATGTTAAGATTTCTTAATCATATCTCATATGCACACAAATGACTAATTAATTAGTATGTCTTGACATTGTTCATAATTCAGGGCTAGAGCATTACTGGCACTAGTACTAATCCCCTAACCTCCTTTTACACCACACCGATGACTCCACATGTATCTATTAATATTTTCATTTGAATTAATACATCTATTTATATTGTAGTAATTTGAAATGTTAACTCAAAATTTTTGTCCATAAAAATTAGTTCTATGGTGGACCACTGACTTTCACATTAGAATGTGAGCATTGATGTGATACCACTCATGTAGAGGTATATTTTCCTTCATGTTAATTTGATTTTATTGAATATATTTATTCAATTAATCAATGAATAATTAACTGATTTATCTTATTACATGATCATATGCAAAGTTAGAGTGCTCATGTTTATGTTGATTTGGGTTCACATTGCTTTTAGAAAACTTCATTTTTCCTAGAGGTATAATACATTTACAAATGCATTTTAGTTTGTATGTCTATTGTACATTATTTTTCACATGCATGTGATGAATGGGATGTGTCATAGATTTACATACATGTGCAATAGGAAAATGTTGCACCTTATGCATTGATGTTGCACCAATATATATGATAGGGAATTGAAACTCATCTAGCAGGGTGATATATCTAAAATGAACCTTTTACCAATGAAATTAGAAAATTCTAAGTTCATAGGACCAACTGACTATAAAAAGTAAGCTCCCACAAATAGTAACTCTATAGTAAAACAATAGGAGCACCTTCAATAGTGGTCTATATGATAAGAACAATTAGCGCAATGCAGGCATCAAAACATAGAGAAGCATCCACAATTGGGGGATGAGAATGTGCAAGTTGCGTGCAAACTCAACTTCAAATAAAGCAATTGGAACATAGGTGAGAATAAGTAAAATGTTGGTGTAATATTAATATGAAGACTGAGCTGTAATGTAAGCCAAAAAAATTATACTCACTCTAATAAAATAACTAACTCATGTGTTACTAATAATATAATGACTATTTATATTTAAACTAGAGCTACAAAAATTATTTATTTTAATTGAAATATTTCATTGAAGGAATCATGGTTCAATAAAAAAATAGATAGAGATAGTCACGATCATCCTCTCTCTCTATCATCTCTGTGATGGATAATGAACTAAAATAAAAATATGTTTATTAAGAAAAAATAAACCCACAAAATTCAATTGAAAAGAAACATACTAATAGAAGGTTAAAAGAAGAAAGGAAAAGAGAATGGAATTAAACATATTGCTTACTAAGATTGAATCTAGAGGGATCATAATACAAGGACTAAAAAGATAAAATAATGTATTGAAATATTTAAGATATCGTTCTCAATAAGAGAGAGGTGGAAAAACTAAGAACTCAATTGTAAATTAGAAAGACTATAAACTTATGGTATGTTTAATACCATGTTATTATTGATGCCTAAAATGATTGATTTTTTTTATGATGGTGTCATTATTATTACTTTTTAAGGGAGAACATACACATTCTGTTACATTATATTTCCCTAAAGAGTGTTTTCCTATAGTTAGTGAAAGTGAATTAAAAGAAAAAGCATGTCATCTACTAATATGTAACCAATATGTTTCAAGGAATGACCCTTGGCCTCTTCTGGATATATGTATTTTATCTTTTTTCTAGTGAGTTTAGATATATTAATATGAGATTTAGCTTATAATTACATGCAAGAGTTTAACTAAACTCATATATTCTTAGTTTAAATATAATCTATTACTATTAATGACTATGATGAATGTTAAATAGATTCATAGATGTTACCAATTTGATAAGGTTATATAGAAGATTATTAAGATTTCTTAGACAAATGTTGGTTTTCATGGAAGACAATATACTCTACATAAGAACTTTTAAACATTAATATTTACTTTTCCCTAATTTACAAGTTGGGTGTTTGATAATTTATTCATAGAATTTTCATTCAATGGGTGGTCATTTTGTATTTTCTAATTTGGGGCATTTTATATAGAATCTTAACTAAAGCTATCTCTCTTCGGAACTTTTTGACTTTCTTATTACTCTAATATACTCTCTCTCTCTCTCTCTCTCTCTCTCTCTCTCTCTCTCTCTCTCTCTCTCTCTCTCTCTCTCTCTCTCTCTCTCTCTCTCTGTATATATATATATATATATATATATATATATATATATATATATATATATATATAAAGTAGAGGAAGTAGAAAGTGATGAAAATAGAAGGAAAATAATAAAAATTTAAAAAGTGCAAATAGAAAAAAAAATTCAATTTCCAAGATGCATAGGTTGAAAAAAAGGACAAAAAGAAAAAAAAAAGTTGTCATTATTGATTGATGGAATTATAAACAAGATAAAAAGATATTGAGTAGGTGGTGGGGGGGAGGTGAATCAGAATCTTAAGAACTTTTATTTTTCACCAATTCATTCACACATTCACTAGTCCACTTGTAGATGTAAAACTTTTAATAATAACATTGTTGTAATATATAAATTTGATCTATCACATGCATGAAAATAAATATATAACACAATATTTGTTACCTAGAAACCCTCCAAGGTGAAGATAAAATTGGGGTGGGGATGACACTCACAAATCTTCACTACTATAGTAATATAGGTAAGTAGTTATGGTTGTCCGTAATTTATTGTAAGTGAAGATTTGTGGGTGTAATCCCAACCCAAATTTTATCTTCACCTTGGAGGGTTTCTAGGTAACAAAGATTGTGTTATATATTTATTTTCATGCATGTGATAGATCAAATTTATATATTACAACAATGCTATTATTAAAAAATTTACATCGACAAGTGGACTAGTGAATGTGCAAATGAATTGGTGAAAAATAAAAGTTCTTAAGATTCTGATTCACCTCCCCCCCACCACCTTCTCAATATCTTGTTATCTTGTTTATAATTCCATCAGTCAATAATGAAAACAATAGATTATTTCTTTTTGTCCTTTTTTTTGACCTATGCATCTTCGAAATTGAATTTTTTTTTTCTATTTGCACTTTTTAATTTTTTATTATTTTCCTTCTATTTTCATCACTTTCTATTTCCTCTACTTTATATATAGATAGATAGATAGATAGATAGATAGAGAGAGAGAGAGAGAGAGAGAGAGAGAGAGAGAGAGAGAGAGAGAGAGAGAGAGAGAGAGAGAGAGAGTGAGTGAGTATCATATATTAGAGTAATAAGAAAGTCAAAAAGTTCCAAAGAGAAATAGCTTTAGTTAAGATTCTATATAAAATGCCCCAAATTAGAAAATACAAAATGACCACCCATTGAATGAAAACTCTATGAACAAATTATCAAACACCCAACTTGTAAATTAGGGAAAAGTAAATAGTAATGTTTAAAAATTCAAATATTGTGTTTCTAGGTAACAACTTTATGGACAACCTTATTCTTAAATCTTCTAGCTGACCAATCCATAAATTTTCCATTTGAGTCCATACTACAAGCATTTAATTGCTAAAAAATATTTACAAGATGGGTGATGATTGAGACTCCTTCATCAAGATTTTGAATATCAAAAGCATCAACAAAAAAAATTTCACATCATAAAGTACTTGCTTTTGTTTATGTCCTCTTATTAACTCTTCTTGTTGTTTCTTTTTCACCAAAACCTCTTGTAACAAAATTATTTGTTCCTAGATGAGATTCTCCAAATCTAATTGTGGCATCTCAATTATTTCATCCAAATTGACTTCAATATCTAGTGAAGTGTCATTTATTTCTTTTCTTTTGCTTGGCATAGGAGTTCTACTACTCAACATTACTTTGGGAGTTGGTGAGGTAGTTTTACCGCTCTGTCATGCTTGTACTTTAGTGCTTGAGACAAAAATGGTCACACTCAATTCAACTCTACTTAACTCTTTATTTTACTCAAAGTGAGGTGCTGAAATAGTTTGACTATCTATACTTGTGTCTTTCACCTTGGTTCCTACCTTTGTACTTGTGAGCCTTGATTTCTTGGCCTCTAGAATGTTAGGGATGTCAGCATATACCAATGACATGCTACTTTGTGGACTCCACACACCTAAACTTCCTCCACTACTATAATAATATTTGATGGTCATAGTTTTAATCCCTTTCTCTATCTCTAGTTGTTTCATTGATAGCCAAAAAATACTTTACCAGCGATAAGCATACTATTGTGCTACAACCAAGGATAAATTTAAGAAACCCCTCCTATGAAAAATATGTAAAATGGTAGCAAGCTCAAAATTTAATGTGTAGGAAAAAAATTAATTGAGGACAATTTTTTTTGTTCGAGGCAACGGAGAAAGTTATTCTCTATTAGAAATTTTTTCCTTTGTGTATCAAAATTTAATAATAATTGTCAACATATATTATTATTTTTTGCATGCAAACATATCTAGATAAATTTTTTTATTGGTCATAAAAGATTTTGCAATGTAAGAAACGAGTTAATTTTTTTATATAGCACAAAATATTAATATAGTTGCCTAATTTGTTAGCTACTATAGAAAGATTATTTAAATTTTTGTTTATAGAGTCATGGGTGAGCCATGACCCATATTCCAAGTGTACAATGTAAAGTGTACTTGTAGTTTTCCAATTCATTAATATTTAATTATTAATGCATCCTTTTGTGTTGCCAACTTTGTCATCGTCACTTTTCATGTTATCATTGTTATCATGAAAGAAATTGATGTAGATCTTCGATGTTATATGGATCAATGGTCCTAACACTATTTCGAGCCTAATTTTAAATGTTATAACATAAACTTTAATTCTTCCCTAAATCAAGACACATATCCCAACATCCTAAAATAGTGGACTAAATGGGGGTAGTCAGAGGCATGCATCGGTAAAATGATAGGTGATGCGTGGACCTAGGAAAAATATTTTTTAATTCTAAGGGTGGAATGGCATTCTCCAATAAAAAGGCATTAGGAAAAGGCCAGAAAATATTTTAAGATAACTATGACCTAAGTATATATTACGTTGGTGATTGGACTAAGATTTAGGACCAATAATGTGTAAACTAATGGGGGATTACCCTCAATTTTGGAGCAAAATTATTTAATATCTTGGTGACCTATTTGACCTCTTATATTGGTTTTATTCACCAAATTGTGATTTCTTGAAGAGACGGAATCACCAATTGGAAAATAGTTACTACTAAAAAAATCACTACCTACTGCTTCAATTTTATTCTATAAAATCAAAAGAATTCTATACTCAGGAACAAAAGTGCTCCTATACTTTACCAAAAACATTCCTGTTGATCTTGGGATAGATTAGACACGACTCTGAGAAAAGTGTTAGTCCTTATCATTTTCTCTTCTTCCTTTGCCTACTGCCATCTTCTTTCTAGTCTTTCATATAAGTCCTTGGGTTCTTCTTCTCAATTTCACTAGGACATAGCTTATGATTAGCAATCATATCTACCATAGCCTCCTCAATTTTGGTTGTATGAGTATTATCTAGTATATCATATTTTACAAAAGTAAGGACACATAATCCTGAAGATTTTCTTAGATCTACACAAACATCATTAATAGAATTTGATTGTCATTTGGGTGGTCCTCTGACCAATCTCCTTCTCTAGGTTTAGGGGCAATAGAATCTTTAGTCTCTACTACTCTCTATTTTGCATTTTGCTCAACACAAGTAGTTTTCCTAGTTCTTGGCTTAGTTGGTTGTGGAGGAGAGAGGGGCATCACTGATGGCTTATTATTACTTCCTTGAGCCTTCTTACTCAGTGGAGTAACCACAACTAGGGCTTTACCATTGTTATGTTCTTCTTCATTCTCTTCCTCATAAACACTTTCTTTTTCTTCATCCTCTATAAGACATTGCATTATCTTTAATGGTTCTTTTATCTTGCCTAGGCTACTTAGTTGTTTCTTCTATGTATTCAATCATTATTTTCCTTTTATTATCCTTGGAAACTATCTTGATATTTATAGTTATTCACACCTTAGCTTCCTCATATATTCCAAAACATTCAACCTTAGTAACAATTTCTTCTTTCAAAAGTGAAATAGTATTTACACTCACTAAATCACTATCAATTTCATAGTCAAAACTTTATAGCCAATCCTTCCTTGACTTTAATGCCTACACAAATGTATTTTATTTATCTAGAAGAAAACATGTGTCATTGTAATACCTTCTATCAAATTCTTTACGTATCCTCATCCTTATCTTCAATCTTTTCTTGAATTCCTCAAAGTAAGCATCCATAACATTCTCAAATTTTTCTCCTAATTGAGTAATGTATTCACTTATATGTCTTGTCACTAGTTTGTTTTGTTCCCAAACAATGTCACCAATACTAGGAAAATAGTTCTTGATATTGTTGGCCAGGTTTTTCACCACCCTTTTTTTGTTGTATTTAGTAGTGAAAAACCATAAATGTGCACTCCAAGTATTTTGAAATTTGGTCAATAAACCCTAACCAAAAAATTCACCAAATAACCTTGTACCTTGCCTTGTTTGGCCTTAGCCTATGAAAACCTTAGGAAGTATCATTTTAAATAAGTTTTGACAGAACATTTCTATCTTAAAGGTTTATTTTAGTAAGAATGACCTTTCTAATCTTTTGATAAAACTTATAAAGCTTGTCTTAATTGCAATTTCTTTCAAGCATCGTAGATCCTTTTGAAATTGAGGGTTGAGGCTTGCCCACAATATGGAACTGCAAGGTTTTTAAATATTGTGGGAAAGTTCTTTTTGACATGTAGCCCCTGTTGACATTCAACCCTCAGTGTGGCACAAAAGTTTTTGTTGTCAAAATCAGTTAGACCTTTTCCAGAGTTGTCAATGTTCCTTGTGCACGTCAATGTTACTAAAAGAGATGCGCCTTTATCACTAAGAAGTGTCAACCATTGATTTCATTTGAATCAAGGGCTAGCGCTTTCTCACAAGAAGGAGATACTCATGAAATAAATAATGTAAGGAAGTGTTAATTGGACAAGTGGCACAGTTTGACAAGATGGGCATGTCATTCTCAAGGATGTTGTTGAGATGTCTTCAGTGGTAAGTGTCAGACAATTTGGATTAGATGGAAATATTTTATTCCTCATGTCAGACAATGTGGTATTTAAAATGTCTAATTCTATAACCGTTGATCTATCAAAGATCAAAGGCTAGTGGATGCCAACATTTTGAAGCTTCATGAGAGATAAATCATGAAGGTAAGCAATTTTTTGACATATGGAAAGGTGGGGTTGTGAATCTCTAAATGTATACTGCAGGGTGCCACACTATAAAGTGATCACTAACATGTACTGCCAGATGTGCTACTGAAGAAGTTTGTTTGCCAAATGGAAGTGAAGCCTCATCTACCATAGATCTTTCAAAGATCGAGGGTTAGTGCAATCCTACATTATGAAGCTACTAGTCAAATAAGGAATACAGGTATGTGCCTTTGTGACATGTGTCATAGGTGGGCCAAATTATGGAAGAATGTTGAGTCACCTCATGTGCTCTGTCACTTGTGCTTAGCTATAAATACTTATGATGTGGGCATGGAAAGTTTCAAAAATTAATGCAATAGTAAAATCAATCAAAGCACGCAGATTGAAAGTAGTCACTTCATTGGCCCAAGTGGATGACGCAAATATAAAAAGAAAAAATGTTTCACATCGTTGATCCTATCTTGATCAATAAGGGATGCTTTCCCGCATTAAAAACTTGAATGAAGTTTAAGTAAAGTGAGTATGCACCTTGTGAACATGTGTCCATGATGACGTCTGAATTCTTAACTTAGAAGCTTTGCAGGGTATAACCACTGTCATCGTTGATCTTTTGAAAATCAACAGCTGATGCAATCTCACAATAAGGAAATGCTCGATCAATAAGTAAAGTGGGAATGCGCCAGCTTTACATGTGGAAATAATGATGTGAAGCACTTTCTCGGTTAGAAGAAGAAATGGGATCTGCTAGCATGGAAGATGTCAGAAGGTGCAAACTCATATAAAGGCTTCCTATTGGTCAGTATAGCTGACTAGACCTGATTCAAATATGAATTGATTTGATCATTGATCTTGTCTTAATCAACGAACGATGCTTCCCCACAATTCTAAGGTGCAAGAAATTTAAGAAATGTGTGCAAGCAATATTGTGACACATAGCCTTGTTTTTAAAGCCATAAAGCTTGTTGCATTTTAAATCAGAGCCGTCCGATCTAATGAAAATCTATGGATAGGATTCAAACTTGGTTGCAAATTGGAGGTACTAATGGTTATAGGAATTAATATGATTCAAAGTTCCTTCGTGCGACCTTAATGCATGCGTATAACATAAAAATTTGCCATTACTGAATCACAATGTTGCAAATTTTCTTAGAGCAAAAGGATTTCCAAAGTCAGGGCAAAAAATTTCACAGCGGTTTTAGAAAAATTGCATGGAAATTTGCAAAGAAATAAGGGAACATTTAGTAGGTAAGTAACCTATAACCATAAGAAATCCAGAATTTGTTGTGATAATAGTTTAAAATTTTTAAAAGATGCCTCCACGAAAGGAGTTTTTTCGGCAAACTGATTACTTAAAGAGGGTTGTACATGATGACTTCCTAGAACAATTTCCCTTATCAATAAATGAAATAACTAAAGGGAGAGAACTCATTCAGGGGAACCCAAGGGTAGTTGTTGCAGAGGGATTCTATGATAGGGAAAACTAGGTAAGAGACACCCAAGTATCTATAGGAGGTTTGCAATTGTTAAAAAAATCGCTCTCAAAAAGGAATTTAGATACCCCCATGAGCAATGTCTGGGAATTCGACATTGGAAAATTAACAGTCACTACAGTTTTCTTTGATAGTGATCTATTAACTGACCTGGCTAAAAAATATGATCCTATTATGGGTTGGGTGAAGAATCATTCTGGAGTGAATCTTTCTAGGGTTTTCCCTAAGCTATTCAATGAATTTTTTGACCTTAACCCTAACCATGCTATACATGAAATCATTGATATTGATGATTTTAAAGCAAGATATGATGCACAAAGAATATACTTGAGGATAGGGCCATTGCAAGATCATGCTGCTAAAGTTGGAACCTTATCTGTGATTACTGCAAGCACACCTAAGCCATTACTGAAAAGACATTTTAACCCTAGGACTCAGGCATTTCATGTTTCTCTTTCTAAAATTTTTGGAATGGATGAAGTTGAGAAGATCCTAGGCTCGATTGTCCTTATAATGGCTTAAACCCTTCAATTTTGGATGAGCACTATTCGAGATTTCACTACCTTCATTGCGAAGGAGATTCAAAATGGTTTGGTGGGAATAGCAAGGGGAAAAGTCAACAAACCATTATGTTGGTATTCATTTCTTATGCATGTATCCTTGTACAAAGGATTTACCTTCTTCTCCAAGGGTACGGAGTTGGAAACAACTAAAAATGAAGAGAGGAATCTAGTATAGTTGTGGAGTGTGGATGTGACCTCAAAAGCCATAGATGCCAGTTATGTGAGGTTTGACAGATATTTTGCATAAAAGCTTAGATTTCTTTTGGGAGGAGATAGACCTAGAATTCCACAAGCACTATTAGAACTAGTTAGACCCAAGGACCATGCAAAAGGGCTACTGGTTAGTCATAATTGGGGGGATATAATTCCCTATAATGTTTCAATAGTAATAAGAGTATATGTCTCCTTGGGAAAGCCTCATGTGCTACCATTTCATGCACCTCTAAAGATAGGAATAGCTGAGCTATTATTGAAAATAGGCACTATAGATGAGAGGGAGTTTCCTAATAAAGGCACATTTTTCCCAATTGTTACATGTTGCACATGATTTTTTCTTTGTAAGGAAATGGTGGAAGCATTTGAATTTGTTCTTAGATAGATATAACATGGCTGAATCTCATGCTAGGTTTATTGATCCTCAAGGATTCTGTGACCTCTTAAGAGAGAGAATAAAAGCTTCCCACATGGTGCAACAAGTTTACTATCTAGAGGATGTGATTAGAAATGTTTTTACTTTGGAAGAGTGAGAATTGAGAAAGGAAAAATGGATAGTATTTAGCAAAACCCTAGAATTCATTAATAATTTTGACATCGATTATGATCCATTGAAAGAAACAAAATAATGGGGAGCCAAGATGCAGGCATTGATGAATAATTTTGTTGTCATAATACAAGCCATGAATGAGAAGAAGGACGCATATGTCAAGGCTTATCCAGACAAGACTGCAGAGTTGCAAAAGAGAATAAACAGTAGACATATGGTGTCTCTTGGTTAGTATACTTTGTACAGAACAATAGGTTATGTGATAGTTCAAAGTGTGCAACAAGCACCCCTTCATTAGAGGCCAAGACCAAAAAGTCAACCAGCAGCCAATGCTAGAAAAAGACAAAAGTTAGAGCAAGGGTCTTCTTCCCAAGTGGAGCAATATTCCTGAAGCCAATGTCCAATTAGGATTGATGATGAAACATCTCTAAGAGAGAAACTTAAACAAATTGGTGGAGAGGGAGATGTAATTGTTACCTCCACAAATTTTGAGATTGGAGAGCCATGAGAATGACCTACACCTTCCTTGGATTTTACTATGGCTGATTATCAAGGTAAGGAAATTGATCCAATAGTTACCCAAGCCTCTAACAAATTTATTAATGATGAAAATTTTCTGAAATCTAGGTTATTTTCTCAATTTTTATGGAGGCTAAATATAGGAAATTTTGAGAAGACTTGTGAAAAGATAAAGGCAGAGCAACCTAATAAATCAAACTTTGTTATTAATGAAGAGGTAAAGTATAAATTTTTTAATGATTTTGCTAAATTTACCCCTGATGCCAGAAGGCAAATAATTAGAATGTTAGGAGTCCTTATTTTTCCTCAATGGGATATAGTGAATGCTATAGTTTTTGATTCAGTAAGGAAAGAAAAGGATGTCCAGTATAAGACTAAGGAAGAGATATTACATGCTCATAGGGGAGTCAAGTTTAGTGATGATGACCAAGCCCTTTTTATTTGGTCAATGGAAGAAAGAGACAAGACCAAAATGTAGGAAATCTCTACTACACAACATATTGGTGCATTGACAATTTTTAGCGCTAGTGAGGTAGGCCATAAGCAAATAATAGGAATGGCCTCAAAAATGCTAAAAATTGGTAGTGTTGTATCTGGCCAGGAAGAAGATAGATTTTCCCAACTCAATGCTAGGTTTGAAGAAGTTTTGAAAGCATATGAGGAAAGGGGTATGAAAATATAGTCATTGGAAAAAAAGTATTTCAAATGGAGAAGGTACTGGAGAAAAGAAATGTAGAAGAATCTAGCAGACCCAGGATTGTATATGCTCCCAGGCCACCTGTTGAACCTTTCAAGTCCACTCCAATTGTTGAAGTACCACACACCCCAAAAAAGCCATAATTCTACACTGTAGAGAAATTTGAGGAAGAGAAGAATAAATTGTATGCACTGCATGTAGAACTAAATAATCAGTTTGAGAAGAAAATAAGGTAGGGTATAATGTATTTAGTAGATAAGATTGAGTGGCCATCATTTTTTGATTTTTTATCAAGGATTGCAACCATGAGGGATGAATTGAAAAAAAATGAAGCTACATTCAGACCCCTCATGCAAAAATGGATAGAAAAAAATAGAGATATCACTATTATGTGTATATCCGTCATTCAACTACCATGTCATCAAATAGAAAAGATCTTTGATTTGCTTAATAAATTGCAAGGTTTTGATGAAAAATAAGATTCTTTTAAAAATAGATTAATTTTTTTTTTTCTCAGTATATTACAGAGAAGTTTGATTTATTTCCTTGTTCTTTAAAGACTATTGATAAAGTGAAGGAAAAGGAAGAATGGAAGAGGGAGCTAGATGAACTCTTTTGTGAAAGAATAAATAAGGTTGTAAATGAAATGGGCCATTTGTTATGGGCAATCAAAAATGAGGAGTTGGTTAAAGTGAAAATATTCTACAACTCCATCAGAAAAGAATTGGTTGATATAGAGGCAGTTGCAAATTCTCTAATAACTGTACAAAGGGAGGTTCTAAATTTTGATTTGCCAAATGACACTGCATATAATGTGTGGAAAGATAAATTCATGTCTACAGAAAAAATAGAAGGAGATGATGAGGTGGAGGATTATGATAAAGAAGAGGGTATAGAAGTAGAAGCCACCTTTTCCATTGATGATAAAGACAAAGAGGATCATCAGGTAGCAGGAGATGACTCCTCACTGTCACATTTGATGGCCACATATTCTAAGGAACCTGAACACTAAAGGAATCCGATCATATTGTTTTTGTCTTCCATAAGGGAATAACAAAAATGGACCCACAAAAGGAATGTTTGATGTATAAGTCTTTCTATTACTCTCATTTTGTCATCTTGTGATAGATGTATGTAAATATTTCTTATAAAGGACACCTATCAATTTCTCTTAGCCAGAAGCTTGTTGCATCTCCCACTATATAAGTGAGATTCTAGGGCTAGAAAATGGTCTGATTTCTATTATTTCTAGGTGATGTAATTAGTCTATTTTTTGGTCCAATGTTTGGAGCAAGTTTAAGATGTATTTCATGATGAATATAGAATGATCTCTATGTTTCTTCCTAAGGTCATTCTTAGTTTACTATAAATGTATACAATTTTCAAAGAAAATGAATACAAATTATGAGTTGTTCCCATATCAATTCTTTTTGAATTTTGTCTCCTTTTGATTACTTGGTTATCTTGATCTTGTATGAGTAAAGGCTTGTGCAATTGAATGTAATCCAGTTAGGTTGTATATTTGTTCATCACTATTATTAGTTCAATGGATTAAGTAAAAGCTTTGATGAATTTGATAAGATTGCTACAGTATTAAGAAGGATTTTTGAATGATGAATTCTGATAAGAATTGCTAATAATATTTGTTGTATGGAAACAAATTGGATCTAAGGATTTGTAGTAGACTCTGAGCCCTAATGGATTAGGCACTAGTCAAATTGATTTAGCTAGAAGAGAAATATGTCCTAAATGGTTTTCAAATGCAAAATTATAATCAATTTTACTTTTATTTCATGTAAATCTTCAAAATTGGCCAGTACTTGTTTGCATGGAATGTTTTAGCTTCATTTTGCCACTATTGCTAAGAACACGTGCAAATCTATAGAAGAATTTTTGCCAGATCTGTTATATGGGATGTGTTTATCAAATTGTCAGGAATTATGCATTTATTTGAGGATTTTAGATGAAACTAAAATAATTCTCATATAGTGTTTCCCAGTCTTGAATCATTCCTAGGTATACCCACCCTAGTTTTGCAGAGCCTAAAGAGTAGAAAATCACTTTTGGTTTTGTTGAAGTTGGGTCCAAACGGTTTGCACACATAATTGTTAATAGGAATTGGCTAATCCTTAGATTGTGTGATTGATATCATTTTGGTATTGAGCATTTTGTTGCTTAGTAGTTATAAAACTCCAACAAAATGGCGACTTTGTTAGGGAGTTGTCCAACAAATCTGTAAAATGTACAGTAGAGTCTTTGGCCCCGTTGTGTATGTGTGTGTGAGGTCCTCTAAGTTTTTCCCATGGTTATAAAAGGATATTTCAGTGACAAACCTTGAGAATTGAAAGAGACAATATCCTAAATACCATAACGACATACTGATGTATCCAATTTCTCTATGTGTCTTATCTAACAAGAAATGAGTTGTAGTCTTATAATCTCAGTAATTTGTCTATCTATGTCAGATATTTCTTTTTCTATTTGTGTGTTGTTTCCTTGGAGTGAGGAATAATTGTCATTGTGTATTTTCTAGAGAATAGGTTGGCGAATCAGTCAAGGTTTTGAAGCTAGTACTTATTTTAACAAAAGGTGAATATGGCTAACAAGAGAAAGAACACAAGAGCTTACATGAGAGCCGATCCTGATGTAATGATGTACACTGATTTACCCCAAGGTGGTAGGAAGAACCAAAATAAGAAAAGGATAGATAGGAGTTTTGAAGAAATGGGTTGCTAAGGAAGAAGCTAAATGCATTAATCTTGAAAAAGAGAAGGAGCAAGCCACCTTGTATGCCATAATATAAAGGGATGCTTTATTGAGAAGGATGGCTGCCTTGAAGGAGCAGAATAAAAAGTTAGAAGAAAAAACTATGACTCTACATACTGATGTTTTCAGAGATGTAAATACTTTGAGATCTAAGGTTCAAGAACAAGAAAATCTCTTAAGCCAAAGACAAGAGCCTATTATTACCCAAGTCCAAACCTATAAACCTATTCAAGTAGACCCTATACAACCCACTGTAAAAGCTATAGATAGATGGAAAGGCAAAGCCATATGAATCCAAATAAATGAAACTCAACCTCTACTGAGAAAATCTGTAAGCACTCCCATGTCAAAATTAAATCTAGACCTAGAAAAAGCTAGAAAGGAGAAGGAAGATCTTGCAAAAGAACTTGAGAAGGTTGAGAATGAAGCTCAAGCTGCAAAAACTAGGACAAAAAACCAATTCATAAAATCTAATTTTGCATTGGCTTCATGGAAAAATTTGTCTATCACATCTGTAACTCCTGCATTGACTAGTGGTCCAATAATCTCAACTCAAGAAATATCCCAATCTGCCCTTTCCTCATCATCCACCATTAGCACCCAATTCCCCTTTGTCCAACATCAACAAACTCAAAATGTAGTTCCTCTAAACCAAGCTAACAAAGGGAGTACCTCAAATGTTCCTAGTTTCTAGAAGAAACCTACATACTTGGAAAAGTATAGACAAATATCATTTGTTGGTATCCCTATGCTCCACATCCCATATCATTTGATTTAAGAGACAAAGTGTTTAATTTTTCTAGGAATAATGTTGTTACTGGTGAAGAAAATTTGAGAATTTTCATTGATATGTTAAATGATTATGAGGTTGAACATGAAGATATGGTCATGAAATTGTTTGTGCATTCACTAACTGAGGATGCAAGGGATTGGTTCATAAGGATACCTAATGATAGTATCACCTCATGGAGTGACTTGGAGAAATTATTTAAAGAGTAGTATGAGATAATAGCAATTTTGGGTTCATGTTGAATGAATTCAATAACATCAAGAAAAACCCAAATGAGTCCACATTTGACTTCAATGTAAGATTCTAGAAAGGTACGTACAAACTATTTCAAGTTATGAGGTTGAATGAGGATGTTTGTCTCACAACATATTTCAGTGCTTTTGATAGCAAAATGGCTTATCGAGGGATAAGGATCCCAAAACTTTAAGGGAAACCTATAAAGTTGCAATAAATATAGAGAATAATAGGAAGGCATCTAGAAAACTGGGTAGGAGGGATGATCTAAAGCTTTTTAATCCCAAGAACAATAATTCAAGGGATGGTGATAAAATTCCTATAGGAAAGAAGCCAGAAGAACCTACTATAGGCCAAGTTTTTGAATTACTAAAGAAGATGAATTGCACTAGTTTCAATAAGCCAAATGTTGTTGAGAAAACCCATGTGAATAAAAATAGTTTCAATAGGCAACCTAGAATGCAAAATTACCCTTACACCACCCGATGGAAAGATTTTAAGCCAGTCCCCAACCAAACACAAAATGTGAAGGATAAGGGTACCCCAGATCCCCTACAAAGGAACACTGTAAATATGAATTATGATGTAACATGGTGCATTGTATGTCAATCACCTCATTCTTCTAATCATTGTGTTGTTGCTCAATCATTTGCCTCTGATCAAGGTGTGCAACTTGAAGAAGACAATGAAGAGAAAAGCCATGATGATATTAGTTGCAATATGGTAATCATGTGTGATGATTTTATAGATTCTAACTCTGAAGAACTTGAAAATGATATTACCAGTCAGAGAATTGCTTATCATTTATATCATCAGCAAGTGCTTTTAGATGATGAAGGTTATGATGAAAATAAGGTATGTGTTACATCTTCTGATGTAGGTCATACAAGCTTAAGAATGCCCTCCAAAGAGGAAATTGATAGAATTATAGTAGAAATGATTTCCCAAGTCCATAGTAACTACAATTTCATAAATAGAATAGTAAATAATGATGTAGGAAAGCCATCCAGTGTATTCATCAAATATATTACCTATAAGATAAATGATGAAGATAAGAAAGTCAATATAGATGTACCTAATATCAAAGACAACAAGGTTAAGTAGTGGGAACCAAAAAAGAAGGTTTAGTTTCAAACAAATGAAACAAAAAGAGTAGTTGTGAAACCAAAGAAATCAAGACCTGATACCATCAAGCAAATAGTGGTGCCTACTATTCAAAATACTTCAACTCTAGGTATTCTTGAAAAACCCACTATTGTTGAACTTGTTGATATTATATCCATGTTGTCTCAGATAACTATAAAAGTTCCTTTATGTGAACTTCTTAGAATTGAAGAGCATAAAAGTAAGGTTTTATCATGGCTAGGAGGGATAGGAAAAAATCATACTATAGTAGAACAATTTTTTGTCCAACAAACCCCATTAGTAGTAGAGGATAGTGATATCATATCCAAGATTACCCAAATCTTTTTAGATGATTCCTTAGTGGCATTTATAGAAGATATTGACCCTTCTTTCCTGAGTCTGATCATAAGAGGGAAGACCCTAAAAATTGCATGATAGAATCAAGAGCTTCTAACACCATAATGCCTTTCAAAGTAATGGAAACCTTAGGGTCGAAAGTGGAGACTAATTAGGGAAGATGCAAAGGAATGGATGCTAGGGAAGTCCCGGTGATAGATACCATAAATGTTTTACCATTCAAATTAGCTACATATCCCAAAGTAGAGTTAAACATGTCAATCCTTGTAGTGCATATACCTCCACACTATGGAATGTTTTTTTTTCAAAAATGGAGTGCTACTATGGGGTGCAGTATGCAATGTGACTTAACCTATGCTAATTTTCACATCAAACATAAAGTTGTCAAGGTAAATAGAGAGCCAAGGGTTAGTCACATTTTAGGGGAAGAAATAGACAATGACGCCACTTGCTTCTTAGATATTGGTGTCAATGCATTTAGAGCTGAATTGATTATTCAAGAAGTAGAGAATTTTCCTATTATAATTGAACATGAAGTTAAATGTTGTATGAACTCACCAATATTATGGACAATGTTTTTTTATGGGGCTAGTTCTATAGAGGGTGCAGGGGCAGGGATAGTTTTTGTTTCCCCTAAGAAAAATACTTTTAGATACTCATTCACTTTAAAGTTTTCTTGATCAAATAATATAGCAGAGTATGAAGCCTTGTTTCTAGGATTGAAAGTTTCTACACATCATGGAATCAAGAAATTGCATGTCATAGGTGATTATAAACTAGTTATCTCCCAGATAAAAGAAACCTATGCATCTAAGAATAGGAGATTGAAATAATATAAAAATGTAGTTTGGGATCAGATAGAATCTTTTGATGCATTTGATATCTCATGGAGAGATAGGACTCAAAATAAAATGGTAGATTTATTAGCAAATGTAGCAATCAAACCTAAGGAGATATCATTTGCAGGAATCTCTCAAATTGAGGTACAATATAGGCCTTCTATACCTGATAACATTGAAAATTGGCAAGTCTTTGAAGATGACAAAGACATTATAAATTTTTTGTTAAATGAAGACAACTACCAGGGTCAAGAAATGGATTGTAGTGATTTAATTGAAACCATAGATGGTAACGAAACCATTTTTGGCCAAGAGATTATGCAGTTGAAAACCAACAAGGTGCCAAAGGGGTTAGTGGTCTTAGAAAGTATTTTTGATAACCAGGATAGAGTCAAACTAGGAGTTAAGGACCCTAAGCCTCAGGAATTAGAAGAGATAAACCTTGGTACTGATGAAGCTCCAAAAAAGGCTTATATCGGCCAAAATCTACCTTCTGAAATTAGAAAACCATTAATTTACTTGCTTAGGAAGTATAGACATGTTTTTGTATGGTCATATGATGACCTTAAGGCTTATAGGGAAGATTTTTTCGAACATGTCATACCACTAAAGGATAATGTAAAACCTTTTAGATAGAAACAAAGACTAGTAAACCCTAGCCTAGCTCCCAAAATGCAAGAAGAATTGATGAAATTATGGGATGTGAGGATAATCAAACAAATTAGACATTCCACTTGGGTTTCAAATTTGGTACCTATTAGGAAGAATGGAGACATAAGATTATGTGTGTATTTCAGGAATCTAAACATTGCATCCTTGAAGGATAATTATGGATTACCAAATATGGGAGCCATGTTGCAGCAAGTAACTAGTTATGAATTAATGTCCATGATGGATGGTTTCTCAGGGTACAATCAAGTTCTAGTAAAGGAAAATGAACAATTTAAGACAACCTTCACAACCCCATGGGGAACCTATGTATAAGTAAGGATGTGATTTGGCTTGATTAATATAGGAGCTACTTTCGAAAGAGCTATGGATGTGGCATTTTATGATTATATCGACAAATTTATTGTTGTATACCAAGATGATCTTATAGCCTATTCCAAGAAGGTTGAGAATCACTGCAGGCATTTGGAGAAATTTTTTATCAAAGCTTTGGAATATGGAGTATCCTTGAACCCAAAGAAACGTACATTTGGGGTGACAAAAGGTAGATTACTAGGACATATAGTGTCTAAAGATAGGGTGAAAATAGATCCTAAGAGAGTAGTAGCTATTGATAAAGTCCCCAAGCCAAAGAATGTAAAAGGAATTCAGTCTTTCTTTGGGAAAGTATATATTTTCTTCAAAGGTTTCTTACTAACTTTGCTGAAATTAGTAGACCTATCTCAAAGATGGTTGAGAAGTGAGTTATTATAGATTGAAATGGTGAGCCCTCACAATCATTTCAAGATATTAAGATTACCATAAAAAATGCCCCAGTCCTCTAAACCCTAGATTATACAAAGCCTATGCACATTTTTTCTTTTGCATCCTTTCACACTACAGTCGCAGTCTTGTTGCAAAAAAATGAAGAAGGATATGAACAACCCATTACTTTTTTTAGTAAGTCACTACAGCTTGCTATATTGAAATATGACATAAATGAAAAATAGGCATATTCTTTAGTAAAGGTTGTAAAGGCTTTCAGATGCTACTTAATAGGTGCTACTATCATTGCATTTGTGCCTAGTGCTATTGTCGAAGACATATTTTTTTAGCAAGAAGTGTCAGGAAGAAGGTGTAGATAGATCAATATGATCCAAGAATTCAATATTGAAATATAGATAACTAAGTTGGTAAGAGGTCAAGGTTTCGATAAACTCATCGCTCAATCTAATTTGGATACCAATCAGATAAATGTGGTAGTTGATGACCTCAGTTCTGACTTATATGACATGGATCATTGTAATTGGTACACTAATGTTGTATATTACCTGCAACACATGGAAGGTCCTTCCCATTTTCTTGAAAATGAAAAGAGGAGTACTAAATTACAAGCCATCAGATACATAATTGTCCAAGGTAGTTTATGGTGGAGAAATTTTGAGGGAGTGTCGCTGAAGTGTATTGATCAAGAAAAGGCAAAAGAAGTCTTATATGAAATTCATGTTGGAGCGTGTGGAGGACACTATCTGGAAATGACCACTATACATAAAGTGATGAGGGCTAGATTTTGGTGGCCCTTTGTTTTCAAGGATGCTCAAATCATGATTAGAAAATGTGATGCATGTGAAAGATTTGCTGGAAAATTGAAATTCTCAGGTAATACTCCATTAAAGCTAGTTGAAGTCCAAGCACCTTTTCAACAATGGGGTATGGATTTCATAGGTGAGATTTCTCCCAAATCTAGCACTAGCTATTCATGGATCTTAGTTTCTACTGACTATTTTATAAAGTGGGTAGAGGCTATCCCCACAAGGAATGCAATAAAAAAAGTTGTCAACAATTTCTTGCTGAATAACATTATTTCCAAATTTGGTTGTCCTTAGAAAATTGTAACAGACAATGCAATGTGCTTCAAGTCTGAGGAATTCATCAAATTTTGTGATAAATATGGAATAACAAGATCATCATCTTCTCCTTGTCATCCACATGGAAATGGACAAGCTAAATCCACAAATAAGAGCCCGCTAAAAGTTATTAAGAAAATCTTGGATGATAACAAGAAAGCATGGGATTCCAAGTTATAATTAGCAATATGGGCTGACAGAGTAACTATGAAGAAAGCCATTGGTGTAGCTCCATTTGATATGGTGTATGGAATTCAAGAAAGAATGCTTGAAAACAAGCTAGTAGGTTTGTATAACAACATTAAAATTTATGACGAGGATATCATTGATGATATGCAAGAAAGATTGGATGAAATACTTGGGCTAACTAAGACTAGGAAAGAAGCATCAATCAATAACCAAAAGTTGCAATTACAGTGAGCAAGAAATTTGAAAGTGGAGATTTGGTCCTTATGTGGAATGCCAGGATAGAAGATAAAGGAAAGCATGGCTAATTTGATCCTATCTAGTTATGCCCTTATTTGATTGAAAATACTTGGGGCGAGGATTCTTATGTTCTCAAAGATCTATTAGACAATATTCTTGAACTGCCAGTTCATGGACAATTCTTGAAGAGGTATTTTTCTTGAAAAATACTTATTTTCTCCATGAACAATAATCTAGGTTTCCTGGTACGTTTTGTATAATCTTTTTGTCCTCTATACAGTCCCTGTATATTCTTTTATTCTGCGTTTTTGCTCTCTTTAAGTTTTCATAGATTTTAAGGTCAAGCTTGTGGTCTGCTTCTCTAAGGGATTCTGAGCCCTCATATGAAAATTTCTTATTCATTGTCCCTAGATAGAGCCACTATTGGCCTGGTTTTTCACCACCCTTGTTTTGTTGTATTTAGCAGTGAAAAACCCTAAATGTGCACTCTAAGTATTTTGAAATTTGGTGAATAAACCCTAAGCAAAAAATTCACATAATAACCTTGTGCCTTGCCTTGTTTGGCCTAGCATATGAAAACCTTAGGAAATATCATTTTGAATAAGTTTTTGCAGGACATTTCTATCTTAAAGTTTTATTTAAGTAAGAATGACCTTTCTAATCTTTTGATAAACCTTATAAAGCTTGTCTTAATTGCAATTTCTTTCGAGCATCATAGAACCTTTTGAGATCAACGGTTGATGCTTGCCCACAATATGGAGCTGAAAGGTTTTTAAATATTGTGGGCAAGCACCTTTTTGACACGTAGCCCCTATTGACATTCAACCCTCAGTGTGCCACAAACATTTTTGGTTTTGAAATCAATCAGACCTTTTATAGAGTTTTCAGTTTTCCTCATGCATGTTCTAGATTTGCTGCAATATCATTGGTCTAGTTACTAATAGAGATATTCCTTTATCACTAAGAACTGTCAACCATTGATTTCATTTGAATCAAGGGCTAGAAATTTCCCACATCAAGGAGATGCTTGTGAAATAAATAATGCGGGGAAGCGTCAATAGGATAAGTGGCACAGTTTGGGAAGATGGGCCCACCATTCTCAAGGATGATGTTGAAATGTCTTCTTTCGCAAGTGTCAGAAAAGTTGGATTGGATGGAAAAATTTTATTCATCACTTCAGCCAACATGGTATTTAAAATGCCTAATTCTATAACCATTGATCTGTCAAAGATCAAAGGCTAGTGCATGCCAGCATTTTGAAGCTACACGAGAGATAAATCATGTGGGTAAGTGGGTTTTTGACATATGGCAAGGTGGGGTCAAGAATCTCTAAATGTATACTACCGGGTGCCACACTATAAGGTGATTGCTGACATGTACTACCAGATGTGCCACTGAAGAAGTTTGTCTGCCAAATGGAAGTGAAGCCTCATCTACCATAGATCTTTCAAAGATTGAGGGTTAGTGAAATCTCGCATTATGAAGCTACTAGTCAAATAAGGAATGCAGGTATGCACCTTTGTGATGTGTGTCATAGTGGGGCCAAATTATGGAAGAACACTTAGTCACCCCATGTTATCTATCACTTGTGCTTAGCTGGAAATACTTATGATGTGGGCATAGAAATTTTCAAAAATTAATGCAATAATCAAATCAATCAGAGCACGAGGATTGAAAGTAGTCACTTCATTGGCCCAAGTGGATGATCCAAGTATAAAAAGTAGAATTTTTTCACACCATTGATCCTATCTTGATTAGTGAGGGATGCTTTCCTTAATTAAGAACTTGAATAAAGTTTAAGTAAAGCAGGTATGTACCTTGTAGATACGTGTCCATTATGATGTCTGAATTCTTAACTCAGAAGCTCTGTAGGGTATAACCATTGTCACCATTGATCTTTCAAAATTCAATAGCTGACACAATCCCACAATAAGGAAATTCTCAATCAATAACTAAAGTGGGAATGCGCTAGCTTGAAATGTGGAAATAATGATGTGAAGGACCTACTCGCTCAGAAGAAGAAATGGGACCCACTGGCATGGAAGTTGTTAGAAGGTACAAACTCAAATAAAGGCTTCCTATTGGTCAATATAGCTGACTGGACCTTATTCAAATATGAATTGATCTAATTTTTAATCTTGTCTTGATCAATGAGTGGTGCTTCCCCATAATTCTAAGGTGCAACAAATTTAAGAAATGTAGGCAAGCGGTATTGCGACACGTAGCCATAAAGCTTGTTGCCTTTTAAATCAGAGCTATCTTATGTAATGAAAATCTACGGATAGGATTCAAACTTGGTTGCAAATTGAAGGTAATGGTTACAAGATTTAATATGATTTGGAGTTCCTTTGTGTGACCTTAATGTATGGGTATAACATACAAATTTTCCATTACTAAATCAAAAAGTTGTACATTTTTTCAAAGCAAAAGGATTTCTAGAGAAAGGGCACAAAATTTCACAATGGTTTTAGAAAAATTGTAGATAAAGAAGGGAAATTTTAGCACGTAAGTAACCTGTAACCATAAGAAATCCAGAATTTGCTATGATAAGAGTTTAAAATTTTTAAAAGATGCCTCCACGGAAGGATTTTTCTTGGAAAACTGATTACTTAAAGAGGGATGTGCATGATGACTTCCTAGAACAATTTTTGTTATGAGTAAATGAAATAACTAAAGGAAGAGAACTCATTCCTAAGAACCCTAGGGTATTTTTCATGAAGGGTTTCTATGATAGGTCAAACTAGCTAAGAGACACCCAAGTATCTATGGGAGGTTTGCAATTGTTAAAAAAATGATTTTTAGAATAGAATTTAGATACCCCCATGAGCAATGTTTGGAATTTTGACATTAGAAAATGAATAGTCCCTATAGTTTTATTTGATAGTGATATATTGACTAACCTAGCTAAAAAATATGATCCTATTATAGGTTGAGTGAAGAATCATTCTAGAGTGAATCTTTTTAGGGTTTTCCCTAAGCTATTCAGTGAAGTTTTTGACCTTAACCCTAACCATGTTGTACATGAAATCATTGATATGGATGATTTGCAAGCAAGATATGATGCACAAAGAATATACTTATGGACAACACCATTTCAAGAGCATGCTGCTGAAGTTGGAACCTTGTCTATGATTACTACTAGAATAATCGAGCCATTACTGAAAAGACAATTTAAACCTAGGGCTCAGGCATTGTATGTTTCTCTTTCTAAAAAATTTTGAATGGATGATGCCAAGAAAATCCCAGGCTCAATTGTCCTCATAATGGCTCAAACTCTTCAATTTGGGATGAGCACTATTCTAGATTTTGCTACCTTCCTTGCAAAGGAGATTAACAATGGTTTGGTTGGAATAACAAGGGGAAAAGTGAAAAAAGCATTCTGTTGGTATTCATTTCTTATGCATGTATGCGTGTACAAGGGATTTGCCTTCTTCTCCAAGGGTATGGAATTGGAAACAACTAGAAATGAAGAGAGGAAACCAGTATAGTTGTGGAGTGTGGATGTGACCTTAAAAGCCATAGATGCCAATTATGTGAGGTTTGACAAATATTTTGCATCAAAGCTTAGATTTCTTTTGAGAGGAGATAGCCCTAGAATTCCACAAGCACTGTTAGAATTGGTCAGACCAAAGGACCATGCAAAAGGGCTATTGGTTAGTCATAATTGGGCAGATATAATTCCCTATAATGTTTCAATAGTAATAAGAGTATATGGCTTCTTGGGAAAGCCTCATGTGCTACCATTTTATGTGCCTCTAAAGATAGGAATAGTTGAGTTGTTATGGAAAATGGGCACTATAGATGAGAGGGAGTTGCCTAACAAAGGCACATTTTTCCTAATTGTTATTGTGGCACATGATTTTTCCTTTGTAAGGAAAGGGTAGAAGCATTTGAATTTGTTCTTACATAGATATAACATGGCAAAATCTCATGCCAGGTTTATTGATCCTAAAGGATTCTATGACCTTTTAAGAGAGAGAATTAAAGCTTCCTGCATGGTGCAACAAATTTACTATCCAGAGGATGTGATTAGAAATGTTTTTACTTTGCAAGAGCAAGAATTGAGATAGAAGAAGTGGATAGTATTTAGAAAAATCCTAGAATTCATTAATACTTTTCACCCCCATTATGATCCATTGAAAAAAAAGAAATACTGGAGAGCTAAGATGCAGGCATTATTGAGTAACTTTGCTATGATAATACAAGCTATGAATGATAAGAAGGATGCATATGTCAAGGTTTATCTAGACAAGGCTACAAAGGTGCAGTAGAGAATAAATGGTAGAAATATGGTGTCTCTTGGTCAGTATACTTTGTAGAGAAGGGTAGGTTATGTGATTGTTCAAAGTGTGCAATAGGCACCCCTTCATTAGAGGCCAAGACCAAAATCCACCTATAGCCAATGCTCCAAAAAGACAAAAGTTAGAGCAAGGGTCTTCTTCCCAAGTGGAGCAATATTCCCCAAGCCAATCTCCAATCAGGATTGATGATGAAACATCTCTAAGAGAGTAGCTTAGACAAATTGTTGGAGAGGGAGATGTAATTGTTATCTCCACAAATTTGGACATTGGAGAGCCATGAGAACCACCTACACCTTCCTTGGATTTAATTATGGCTGATTACCAAGGTAAAGAAATTGATCCAATAGTTGCCCAAGCCTCTGAGAAATTTATTAATGATGAAAATTTTGTGAAATCTAGGGAATTTCCTCAATTTTTATGGAGGCTAAATATAGGAAATTTTGAGAGGACTTGTGAAAAGATAAAGACAGAGCAACCTGATAAATCAGACTCTATTATTAAAGAAGAGGTAAAGTCTAAATTTTTGAATGATTTTGCTAAATTTACCCCTGAGATTGGAAGGAAAATAATTAGACAGTTAGGATTCCTTATTTTTCCTGAATGGGATATAGTGAATGCTATAGTTTTTGATTCAGTAAGAAAACAAAAGGAAGTCCAGTTTAAGACTGAGGAAGAGATATTACAGGCTCATAGGGGAGTCAAGTCTAGTGATGAGCACCAAGCCCTTGTTATTTTGTCAATGGAAGAAAGAGACAAGACTAGAATGTAGGAAATCTCTATTGCACAACATACTAGTGCATTGATAGTTTTTAGGGCTGGTGAGGTAGGCAGTAAGAAAACAATAGGAATGGCCTCAAAAATGCTAAAATTTTGTAGTGTTGTATCTAGCAAGGAAGAAGATATATTTTCCCAACTTAATGCCAGTTTTAAAGAAGTTTTGAAAGCATATGAGGAAAGGGGTATGCAAATACAGTCTGCGGAAAATAAAGTATCTCAAATGGAGAAGGTACTAGGGAAAAGAAAAGTAGAAGAATCTAGTAGACCTAGGATTGTATACCCTCCTAGGCCACTGTTGAACATTTCAAGTCCACTCCAATTGTTGAAGTACCAGACACTCCAAAAAGGCCAACTTTCTACACTGCAGAGGAATTTCAGGAAGTGAAGAATAAATTGTATGCACTGCATGTAGAACTAAATAATCAGTTTGACAAGAAAATAAGGCAGGGTATAATGTATTTAGTAGATAAGATTGAGTGGCCATCTTTTTTTGATTTGTTATCAAGGATTAAAACCATCAGGGATGAATTGAAGAAAAATGAAGCTACATTCAGATCCCTCATGCCAAAATGGATAGAAAGATATAGAGATATCACTATTATGTGTATAACAATCATTCAACTACCATGTCATCAAATAGAATAGATCTTTGATTTTCTTAATAAATTGCAAGGTTTTGATGATGAAAAAGATTCTTTTAAAAAAAGATTAATTATTTGTTTTTCATAGTATATTACAGAGAAGTTTGATTTATTTCCTTGTACTCTAAAGACTATTCATAAAGTGAAGGAAAAGGAAGAATGGAAGAGGGAGCTTGATGAACTCTTTTGTGAAAGAATAAATAAGGTTATAAATGAAATAGGCCATTTGTTATGGGCAACGAAAAATGAGGAGTTGGTTAAAGTGAAAATATTCTACAACTCCATTAGAAAAGAATTGGTTGATATAGAGGTAGTTGCAAATTATCAAATAACTGTACAAAGGGAGGTTCTAAATTTTGATTGGCCAGATAACTCTACTTATAATGAGTGGAAAGAAAAATTCATGTCTATAGAACAAATAGAAGGAGATGATGAGGTGTAGGATGATGATAAAGAAGAGGGTACAAAAGTAGAAGCCACCTCTGCCATTGATGATAAAGACAAAGAGGATCCTCAAGTAGTAGGAAATGAATCATCATTGTCACATTTGATGGCCACCTATCCTGAGGAACCTGAACACTAAAGGAATCTGATCATATTTTTTTTTGTATTCTCAAAGGGAATAATAGAAATGGATCCACAAAAGGAATGTTTGATGTATAAGTCTTTATATTACTCTCATTTTTTCATCTTGTGATAGGTGTATGTAACTATTTCTTATAAAGGACACCTGTCAATTTCTCTTAGCCTGAAGCTTGTTCCATCTCACACTATATAAGTGAGATTCCAAGGCTAGAGAATGGAATAATTTCTATTTTTTCTAGGTGATGTACTTAGTCTATTTTTTGGTCCAATGTTTGGAGCAAGTTTATGATGTATTTTCCCTATTAGTTCCTGAGAATAAATGAATATAGAATAATCTATGTGTTTCTTCCTAAGATCATTCTGAGTTTACTATAAATGTATACAATTTTCAAAGAAAATGAATACAAATTATGAACTATCCTGATCATTTCTTTCTAAATTTTGTCTCCTTTTGATTAGTTGGTTATCTTGATGTTGTATGAGTGAAGGCTTGTGGAATTGAATGCAATCTAGTTTGGATGTATATATGTTCATCACTGCTATTAGTTCAATGGATTATGTAAAAGCTTTGTTGAATTTGATAAGGTTGCTATAGTATTAAGAAGGATTTTTGAATGATGAATTTTAATAACAATTGCTGATAATATTTTTTGAGCTGGATTATTTTCTTTGTGAGCTCCACGGGTCCATTCTATTAGCAATATTTCATATCATGGATTCTACTCAAAACTATTTTAATCTGTTTGATCATGAAATTTCTTATGAATTCTAGGGCATGAGTTAACCCTTTCATTTTAAAAACTTTAAATTCATCCTTCAATATTCCTTCATTACATAACTTATCATATGCTTCTCTTATCTCATAGTCTTGTAGTTCTTTGATCTTATACATGTAAAAAATCCTAACATCATGAACCATAATAACATTGGGTAGTATCAAGGATAGCACATCCATTGAATCTCCTTTCATTGTAATTTCCTAAATAGCATGAAACTTTGGTGGATGACAAGTGTCATTCATCACCAATTGAATTTTAGTAAGATCTTGGCTCATTCAAGTGTTAGATGAAGCTCTCTTATTCACCATTAGGATTTGAAGTCTTTACTTTCTCCTCTAAATTACTTGACAGGTTCTAGATATTCACTTTCTCAAGCCTCTTGTCCAAATTGCTCTTGAAATATTTCCTAGTCAAATCACCAAATCACTCTATGCTCTTGAAATATATGTGTAATGTGTGATATATACCTTCTTTTGATTAATTAGGGTCTCCATTAATGTTATGCACATAGGTAGGTGGAAGCCAGCTACCTTGGTTGACTTTGGTGCCTCTGAACTAGGTCTTTTCTTTATAGTGTGGTCTCTTCCATATCACTAGTTCTCTACCATTTTACTTGGTCTCTACAATTTCATCCAGTCTCTACTATTTCATTTGGTCTCTACCATTACACTTCTAAGTGCTTGGTCCATGTTACACTACTTAGTCAACATAGATAATTTTACTGATGTTCAATAGCCCTCCATATATATGTTCTTATGGATCTTTATATATGCAAATGTGAACTTTGGCACATTTCATATAGGGAACTGATGTATAATATATGAATAAAATATACACTTCCATAGATACCTTTCTTTCTTAGTTTGAGATGACATGATCACTTTGTCCATTGGATTGGGTGACCTCTACTCCATTTGCTCCATTATTTCCATCTTATATTTTAGTTTTCCATTTTTTATTCATCTCTTAAGTTATTTTCTGAATGACTAATTTTCCTTTACCTTTGTCTTTTGTTTGATGTTTTGGTTGTACTTGAGTCTTCCAATGATTTTTTACTTGTACAAATAGACTTATGTGGACCTATTAGAATAGATAGTTATAGTGGAGATACATTTTTCACTCTTTTTGTTGATGATTATTTTAGAATGATGACTATAATGTATCTAAAAGAAAAGTCTAAAGCATTTCAAAAATTTAAACAATATCTGGAAAGAGTAGAAAATTAAATTGGAATGAAGCTAAAATTTTTGAG
This sequence comes from Cupressus sempervirens, assembly GCA_028749045.1. Lineage (NCBI taxonomy): Eukaryota > Viridiplantae > Streptophyta > Pinopsida > Cupressales > Cupressaceae > Cupressus > Cupressus sempervirens. The sequence continues at coordinate 98,540,617 of CM053790.1, forward strand.
ATCAGAGAAAGGTGGTGAATTTATTTCCAATGAGTTCAATGAATTCTGCATTGAAAAGGGAATTAGGAGATAGGTATTAGCCCTTGGTACACCTTAGTAGAATGGTATAGCTAAAAGAAGGAATAGATCCATCATATATTTGCAAAACATTGGCGATAGAAAATAATGTTGCAATCAAATACTAGAAAGAAGTAATCAATACTGCAGTGCATACCTTAAACTAAGTATAGTTGAAGAAAGACTCAAATTAAACTTCTTATGAACTATGGTTTTCTTACAAACCTAATGCAAGTTAGTTGAAAGTATTTGGTAAAAATTGTTATATCTTGAAAGAATTTAGGAAAGGTAAATTTGATATTAAAGGTGATGAAGGTATATTCCTAAGATACTCCTGTAGAAGTAAAGCATACAAATGTTTGAATTTATCTACTAATAACATCATAGAAAGTGCACATGTGAGAATTGATGATTTTATAGGAAAGAGTGAAGAGGAAAGAAAAAAAACCTGAGGATTATAGAAGGTTTTTGTATTATGAACTTGATACACCACCAAATTTATTTGGAAGTTAGAAAGCTTCACCTCCCAAGTCCCCAAAATCTCCAAAAAATACCAAGTTACATCTAGTGCAACTTGAGTCATAGTTTGAAGGATCTAAGTCATAGTCAGAAGCTACCAAGTTATTGCTAGAGAAAACCAAGTCTGAGGGACCTATGTCTCAAGCTGTGAGACCTAAGCTTAATATATAAGAACATGAAGAGGTTAGTGGAATAGAATCCAAATCGAAAGAAGCTATATTAGCAAGATATGTCAAAAGGCATCATACACCTAATCGGATCATTGGAAACAAGTCAGATGGAACAATGACAAGAAAAAAATTGAAAGGTGCATGTTTGCTTGTTGAATTTGAACCTAGAAATACTAAAGATGATTTGGCTAATCAAAGTTTCATTGAAACCATGAATGAAGAAATAGAATAGATAGAGAAGAATAAGACTTGGACTCTTGTTCCAAGACCCAAAGATAGAAATCTAATTGGCAATAAGTAGGTTTTTAGAAATAAGTTGAATGAAGAAGGAGAAGTTTCAATAAATAAAGAAAGGTTACATTGTAAAGGTTATTTTCTAGAAGAAGGTATTGATTATGGTGAAACTTTTTCTCCTGATCCAAGAATAGAAGGTGTTAGAACTTTACTAGTATATGCAGCATACAAAGGTTTTAAAGTTTATGAAATGGATATAAAATCTGCATTCTTGAATGAAATTCTTGATGAGTTAGTCTACATAGAATAACCTAAAGGTTTGTTAGATCCTAGCAAAAGAGATATGGGACCTAAAAATTACACAAAATATTGTATGGTCTCAAGCAAGCTCCTAGAGCTTGGTATGAAAGACTTCACAACTACTTGATCAAGATTGGTTTTCAAAGAAAAAATGATAACAATAATTTGTACATCAAAGAAGGACTAGACACAAAGATTTTTTTGGTAGAAATATTTGTAGATGACACTTAATTTATAGCAAATGATGACTTGTACAAAGAATTTTCAAAAGAAATGAATAAATAAGTTCAGATATCTATGTTTAGAGAGATAAAATTCTTTGTTGGATTGTAGATCTAGCAGAAGAAAGATTGTATCTACATAATTTAATCAAAGTATATCAAGGAGATACTAAAGAAGTTTTCAATGGAAGATTCAAGATTAGTTGGAACTTCTATGTCTAATGGACATAAGCTTTCTAAAAATGATGATTCCAAGGAGGTAGATCAGACCACATACAAATCAATGATTGGAAAATTGCAATATGTGATGCACACAAGGCCTAGTATTGCATTAGCAGTTGGTATGGTGGCAAGATTCTTAGTAAACCCCAAAAAAAATTAGATGATGGCAATCAAGAGAATCATGAGATATTTGAAAAGAAATAAAAACTATGGATTATAGTACAAAAAAGTAGGTAACTTGGATTTGAAAGCATTCACAAATGTTAATTGAGTAGGAAGTGTTGATGATAGAAAGAGCACTAGTGGTCGAGCATTCTTTCTTGGTAAAAGACAAGTGTCTAGGACAAGCAAGAAACAAAATTATATTTCTCGGTTCACAATAGAGGTAGTAGTAGTTAATTGTTAAAATATTGTTTGGGTCAAGCAATTGTTGGTAGGTATGAAGATGGAAATCAAGGATCTAGTGGTTATTTTCTATGATAACACTAGTGCAATTATATATCAAAGAATCATGTGACACATACGAAAACAAAACACATTTCTATAAAATATGATTTTTGAGAGAATTGGTACAAAATCAATAGGTAAGATTGGAATATGTGAATATTAAAGAGAAAATTGTAGATATATTTACTAAGTCATCACCTAAGGATGCATTTATGTATCTAAGAGGTAAGTTAGTGGTCATTCCTCTATCTAAAGCTCACTAAATGAAGTTTTCTGATGCATTAACTAGAGCATGTTGAAGATCATTCAATCAATGTAGTATTGATAAAGGGACATTGCAAATGAATGAGTACAAAAGGAAGATTGATATTCACTAATTATTTTCTGTGGCATGAGATGCCAAAGAGAGAGAAATTATATCTCATAGAAATTTTATAAATATAAGAGAAAGCCATGCCAAAAGGGGGGAATAAACTTGGTCTAATATCAAAGACAAAATTTGCTATCAGAAGAAGTTGTTGAAGACAAAGTTTTGCTGAGAGGGGGAGAAGCTGAAGGCTTTTCAAAGATGAGAATGAAAATGAAACTAAGGATATGTTCCTTAATTTATTCTTGCTCTAAAATTTCATTGCACTATGACATGTTGTGTTGCCATTAATGGCAAAGAGGGAGATTGTTTGGAACAATTGACTAATTGTGTCTTTTCTTTGATGTTACAAAAAATGTTAGATCATTTTTAGTTAGTATATAATGAGCTCACTTGGGCATTGAATACAGTTTCCTATGTCTTCTAAAAATTCAAGAGTTTGCCTAGTTAAAAAGTCAATATCTAGCAAGTTCACTTGGGTGACAAAGGAAAGTTTATAGAAGTTGAGTGTTAACTAAGAGCACTCCGTTAATGAAAGAAAAGTTGGATGAAACCAATGTTAACAAAGTTCATTTTCTTATCAAAGGAACTTTTCTTATATTCAATGTTGACTGAGTTCACTTGGTTAATACAGGAAAATGACTTTGAGTTATTATCTACCGAGCATGTTCGGTTAATAAAAGATTTTATTGTTTTGGCATATTAAGTTCAAATGAAATATTTTTCAGTTCTAGACAACTGAGGAGATGAATATTAATTATTCTAAGTTATATTAAAGATGACTTGAAAATATATAAGATATAAATATCAGGTCAAGTTGAGCATTGAATGTGCGAAACATAATAGAAGATTTTGATGATGCTTAGAGGAAGTGAATTAGAATGATAAGCATAATATCCTTGGTGAGCAACAAATATACATTAAATCAGAAAGGATCAAGTATACAAGCCATAATTGAGATCTATAATCAACAATTTAGTTGAATTAAAAATCAGGTCATCTCATTCTTACACTATAACCATTGTAGCAATTATCTAAATCTCTTAATAGAGTTGGCTTAACAACTATTTGTAAATCCTGTAATGCCCCTCCAAGGGATCCAAATAATTAACCTAAAGTTTCACTAAGTTTGGTAGCATTTTTTAATATGAAAGCTAAACCATTTACATCATTCACATAGTAGCAAAAGCAATGACATCATTCAACTAAAAGTAAACATAAACCTACATAAAAGCTTACATTTTTCAAGGATCCCTTAACGTTGAATCACATCTAAATTAACTATTAATGATTCCATCTAATACTACCTTCACATAAAATAATAATGAAAAGTCTAACATTCTTTAACCAATATACTTTGTTTTGAATGTCCCTTAATAAATTACATTTCAGAATGCTCAATCATCCACTGTACATGCCACAGGGTATGAAAGGCTTGAAAGAATACACATATGTGAAATAAAGTACATCATCCTATCCTAATCCATGATGCAAGAGCAATAAATAAATGAAACCAAATACCATACATGATACATCATCATAGAAGATATAAACATCCATCGTAAAAGTATAACCATAAACCTAACACATAATTATCTAAGTTCATGATTCCTCCCAACCGTAAATAGCATTGTTAGACCATCATGTGTCCTAGCTATCCCTCCATGCATAACATTCCAAATCACCAAAGAGATCATTGATATTAACATAGTAGGAATGTCACTCCTAAATCATACTAATCATAAGCAGAAAGAAATCTAACATGCAAGATAAAACATAAGATAACATCATATAATAGATGAAAATCATCAATATAAGGATACATGTCCACCATCATAATTAAGAATGCATCAGCCATGTTGTCTCAGATGGATCTGAAATGGTAAGAGTGAAGAAGCGCTACTACCCGACCAAGTGGAACCTAAATGGTCCACTCCCACCGCACTAAGGAGATAATCTCAACTCCCAAATAGGTTATCAAATCACATAGCACAAATACTCTCTAAGTCTAGGAATCCCAAAAGTATACTAACTTAAAGGTTCCAATCACATATCGACATCTAATCCCAAAGGCACAAAAAAGACATGGAGGAAACCTACTATGCAAGCAAGAAAGTGTCATCACACAGATCATGCTAGAGTTACCCTGGTAGTCTCCCAATGGACCTCAACCCCCTAGTGATCCCTATATGGCCACTAGTATCCTTTCGTGTAGATGAGGCATACTACAGAATGCAAGGTCACAACCAAGTGTTCTCTCTACTCCCATCCTAGTATGTACTAGCACTCGAGGCATGGGCAAAAACAAACAATTATATTATTAGGTTCGTTAAGTTAGTATTAGGTGTTATGTTTTCACTTATTAAAACAAATTACAATGAGTTACCCTGGTAGCCTCTGACGGCTTCAACCCCCATTGCAAGCCACTTCTTGACACTACAAGTAGATAACCTACCCCAAGCTCATGGAATCATAAATCACAAAATCACCACAACCCTACACAAGCAACTAGAAAAATACCAAAAGATAATCCACAATAAGAGCATCAAATATCCATGAGAAACTACAAAGCATCCATAGAGAATCATGACCACAACAGTTCTCTATTGGCAACTAAAGGTATCCATGACAATCAAAATAAACATTGGTTCTCAACAAGCAACCAAAAAGTATCTCAAAATAATACTGATCGAAGACTCCAAAATGGTCGAGTGAAAACATGTCACAACATGACATCCTGAAGATCAAAACAAACACTTCAGTCCCATCAAGGCGATTGGAAAGTAATCCAAGTATAACTGAATAATGACTAAAAAATGGTTAAGTCAAGTATCTCATAATCACACACCTCAGCTTCACACAAGAAGACTGTAAAACAATAATAATCAGTAAATAAAAACATCTCATAGAGCATGTCATCATATTACCATGGTTGGGTTTTAAAAGAATTGAGACAAAATAAGATCAACATGCCATCGCATTCGCATAACTCCCAAGCCTTTGGTTGACATCATATAACTAGTCAACACTCTAGTCAACCCAAAAACCCAAAACAAATACCATAGAGAAAACACAAAATACAAGCACATGTTTTGGTTTGCTAAAATTACATAGTTGAATTAAGTGTGGAGGTCTTAGTGTTCATTTTCAAATTTAGATATTGAGTGGAGAAATTTGCACATTGTTCCTATATATAGGTTTTGATGAATTAAAGTTTTTCCCCCATAGCTCAATTATCTAAAAATTTTTCTTAAAAATACTTTACTTAATCTCTATAGTTTAACCATTTCCCCATGCTAGAATGAAAGTCCAATTTTTCAACATGGTCAACTTTCTGAATTATACCATGGGTAAATTATGTTAATCTAATCCTTAAATTTTCAAGTGTGGAGTTGAAAGATTACCCCAAAGAATCTATCAATATTAAATCATTCTAACACATTTACGATTTAAGCCATTCTACCATCTTTATTAATTGATCATAATTAAATTACATTCACTTAGATCAATTTAAATATATATATAATTCACAATATAAAACCCCAAATCATTTTAATAATATCCTATTTAAAATTTAATTAAATATCATTTAAATTGAAGTCCCTTAATCACTTAACTAAATTATTATTAGTAACAAGTTACTAATATTAATTAACAACTAATATATAAATATATATATATATATATATATATATATATATATATATATATATATATAATAACACAAAATTTTTAAAAAAAACATATATTAAAAATTACCTATGAGTATGCCGTACCTGTGAGTATGCAGTACCTATGGTACACTTGCAGGCTGCGATCGCAGCACCATCCCTTACATCATTCACATAGTAGTGAAAGCAATGACATCATTCAACTAAAAGTAAAAATAAACTTACATAAAAGGTTACATTCTTCAAGGATCCCTTAACATTGAATCACATCTAAATTAACTATTAATGATTCCATCTAATACTACCTCCACATAAAATAACAATTAAAAGTATAGCATTCTTTAACCAATATACTTTGTTCCAAATGTCCCTTAATAAATTACATTTCAGAATGCTCAATCATCCACTGTACATGCCACCAGGTATGAAAGGCTTGAAAGAATATACATATGTGAAATAAAGTACATCATCCTATCCTAATCCATGATACAAGAGCAATAAGTAAATGAAACAAAATACCATACATGATACATCATCATAGAAGATATAAACATCCATCATAAAAGTATAACCATAAACCTAACACATAATTATCTAAGTGCGCGGTTCCTCCCAATTTTAAATAGCATCATTAGACCATCATGGGTCCTAGCCATCCCTTCATGTGTAACATTAAAATTCACCTAAGAGATCAATGGTATTAACATAGTAGGAATGTCACTCCTAAATTATAGTGCTTGTGTATTTACCAAGTTACATCAAAGTTTAGATTTTGATTTGTATGGACATCTAAGGGCTCAAGGATTTATTTTTTTGTGTAACTGATTCACCCCTCCCCTCTTAGTTACTTTTCTTATATTTCCAAAAATATCTCCTATATTCAATCTTGATGATTTGTATAAGTATAATGAGTCAAATGATGAATTTGTTGTATCAAATGATTATTCTAAGAAGCAGATTGAAAAGGTTGAACATGTATTAGATCAGAGGGTAGGTAAGAGTAGAAGAGAAAAATATTATTAGCATTAATGATGATGATACTAATTTGGAGAATTATCCTAAGCATTGGAGAGTATTGCCATGTTTCATTCATGACTTTATTTTTCATTGATGTTAACATAGAAGTAAGTTTGTGGAGAGTGTTAGAGTAGTAGATAGAAATCTTAATGGTTGAGAGAATGGTTTGATATTCTAGTGATGTGCAATCAAGGAAATGTTCTAGACTATGTCCTAATGACATGTTTAAGTGCAAAAATTATAATTTAAAGATACATAGTAGTCGAACCTAATTTACTAAGAGTAGTACAAAAATAGAGTATTGGAGAATAACATTCTGATGTGTGACTTCTATCTTACATCTGAGATGCAATAAGGAGTTATAGTTAGCCAGTGATAGAGGATAGTTGGGTAGTGATGATAGTGACTAGACAAGCCTTGAAGTTGTATGCACAAAGTTCTCTATAGGTTGTGAGCTGATGGTGCTATTATAATGGTACTTAATTAATCATCTTATTATAATTAATTGGGAAAGCCCCAAGGCCAACTTAAGGAATTATTTTTAAGATATGGTATCGAGGAAATATGTTTTCATTGTAAAGTGCGAGAAGGAGAAGAGTGTTTGGTAAATGCATTTAAGTGATCTAATGGATTATTGGATTTGAGTTTGGTGATCTATTATTTTACAAGAAATATTATAGGGATCCTGTTGACAGTGGGTTCATTGATCTTTCTTTGAAAATTTTTTGATGGTGGGTCCATCTTCTTCAAAAAATCCTAACAATTTTAGAGTCTCCTAACAGGGATTCAAAGTCTCCTAATAAGGACTCATATGTACTGAATGTATTCATACACTCCTAACAAGGTCCATCCTCTAACAAGGAACATTTATATTAGTACACTATCTTGTGGGTATCATCCCCACTAGGGTTTTCCCTCTAATCAAGGGTTTCCCTAGTTAACATATCTAGTGTTGTTGTGCATGATTTAATTGTTATGGTTTCAATTTATGTTGAGCACATGGTTAAGATTATTAAGGTTGATAATTATGATAATAGTTAGATAACTAATTTCCCCCCTCCCCCTTCTCAATTATATTGTTGGACTATATATTCTAACAATTGGTATCAAAGATTTAGGTTCTTGTAGACAAATCTTAACAACTTTGATGATTGATAGCAAATCTTTTCAGAAAGGATAGTCCTATATTTTATGGGGCCAACTATGATAATTTAAGGGAGAAAATGAAGAATCATGTTCTATGCATGGTTCCAATATAAGAGCCAAAGAATCATTACTATTAGCTCTTCCTAAGAATGAATACAATTAGGTAAAGTCACTTCAAACATCTAATGAAATTAGGAAATCATTAGAAGCCACTTTTGAAGGTGATAAATATGAAAAAAGAGTAAGATTTTTGAATTGGATATGTGAAGGATAAGATGCTGAGATGATGGAAGATGAATCTATAAGAAATTATATTTGTAGGATATCAGAAATTATTTGAAGAATCAACACTCATGGTGGAACTAAGGAAGAAGATGAAGTTATATGAAGATGAAGTTAGATGGAAGATCTTGAAAAGTTTGACATAGCCATTCAAGAAAGTGGCTTAGATGATTTAGTTATTTGTACCCTGTACTAAGGAATTGACCAAGGAAACATTGCTTGGTAGATTGGAAGTAGAAAAATTTGATCTAAGATAGTCTAGAGATCTAGCAAGAATAGAGACAACCTTCAATGCACTTAATGTCTAACCAAGTTTATCAAGAAGTGTGAGTGCACATGGATATTTTTCTTGTAGCAGCATATATGATGAAGACAAGAAGATCTAGGAAGGTATAGCCCATTTTATGAGAAGGGAAAAAGATGGTAAGAAAGTATTTAAATGTTGGACTTGCGATAAATTTGGCCATTATGCATCTGAAAGTCCTAAATGAGAGAAAATGTATAAGGGAAAGTTCAAGAGTAAAAGAGTTAGAAATTGTTTGTATGCAAATGAACTTAGGGAATCTAATGGAAAAGCTTAGACTGAAATTGATGACAAATTATGATTTGAAGCTATTAAATAAGATTATCTTGATAGAGAAATTAGAGAAGAAAGAGCTCTAATTAGTCAAGTTGAGAAGGAATCTGCTTAGATAATTGATAGTAGATAGTCACACCGCGTGACTCGTGATATGAATAAGTTTATCGAGTTCAAAAATAATGATGGAGGTATTATTAGAGTTGATAAAAATGCAACCTATCATATAATAGGAATTGGATCCATTACTCTTGAAGGTAAAACAAACATTGATGATGTTTATTTTGTTGATGGTTTAAAGCATAACTTGTTGGGTGTTGGCAATTTTGTAAACAAGTGATATCAGTTGTAATTCATAGAGAAGTCTTGCATTATTGGAGACAAAGATGGCAAACTGATTGGAACTAGAAGTAGATCTAAAGGTAATGTATTTCAGTTGAATCCTACTAAAATAACATGTTTTGTATCTAAATTTGACAATAGTTAGTTATCACATAGAATATTTTGTCATATATACTTTGATAATATTGTTAGTTTGTGGTGACTGATTAGAAAAGTATTGTACATACTTCATAAATTCTTTGGCGATGACATGTAATTATTAATTATAACCCTAAAGTAGTAAAATTACTTGTATAAAAGGGCTTAGGGTTAGGGATTGTTTCATAGTTATAATGCTAAATTGGTTCTTGTGGCAGTATTGAGCTATAAGGAATTATGGATTGTAATCAGGTTATAATCACTAGATCATAATAATATCGGACTTGTTTTTTGGTGGACATAGCTTAGGGCTTGGATGAAACATGTTAAATCTTGGTGTCTTGTGTTTTTTTTTTCTGTGATCTATTATTTTTTGGTACTGTCTATGGTTTAATGCTAACAAATATTGTGAAAGTTACTAGCACATTTGTAGTAAGAGATATGCCTAAGATAAAAAAAACCTACAAATGTTGTTTGCAAAGAATGTACTTTGGCTAAGTAGAAGAGAGTATCATTTCCTAGCAAGAAGTTCACTACCATAGAGAAGATAGAGATCATTCACACAGATCTAAGTGGTCCCTCAAGAAAAAGAGGATTCTATGGTGAAATGTATTTTATGATTTTTGTTGATGATTTCACTAGAACGATGTAGGTAGCATTTCTTAGAGATAATTCTAAAGATTTTGAGAAGTTTACAATATTTAACAATAGAGTTGAGAATGAATTTGGTATCAAGATAAAGTGTTTGAGATCATACAGAGTTGGAGAGTTTGTGTCTAGAGAGTTTAACATATTATGTGAAGAGAATGGAATAAAAAGATAGTTATCTTCACCTAGAACATCTGAGAAAAATGGGATTGTAGAAAGAAGAAATAAGTCAATAGAAAAAGTAGAAAGAGCGGTGTTGTTTGAGAATGATGTTTCTAAGACATTTTGGAGAGAAGTAATCAATAAAAAAATATACACTCTTAACAAAATACATATCAGAAAAGGTATAAAAAAGAGGCCTTATGATCTATGGTTTGTTTATTCACCATAAGTTAAGCATTTCAAGATATTTGGAAGCAATTGTTACATTAAGAGAAGATGATATTGGTAAGTTTAATCCAAGAAGTGATGAAGGTATGTTTCTTGGTTATTCTTTAATGCATAAGGAATATAGATTTTTTTAACTATAGAACTAAGACAATAGCTGAATGAACAAATGTAAGGATTGATGAAAAGTTTGGATCTAAAGAAAAGATTATAGATTTTAATTTTGATGATAAAGAGGATAAAATTGAAGTTTTTAGAGGGAATATTGTACCTATATTGTGGACTACCACTGATTTTCAAAATGATGTACAAACTATTGAAAAAAGAGGAGAACAAAGTTTAGAACCAAGAGAGGAGATAAGACTTCAAGTAACAACTCCTACATCTAATAGGAATATTGCAAAGAATCACCTACTAGAGAAGATAAGTGGAAGTAAAGATAGAGGTGTGATTACAAGGAACAAAGCTAATGAATAATTATGTTTGATTTTTCAAGTTGAATCTAAGAGGACAAATGAAGCATGTAAAGATGATTATTGGATTAAAGAAATGAAGGAAGAACTAGATTAGATTGTGAAGAATGATAGATGGGAGTTAGTACCTAGACCAAAAGACAAGTATGCTACAAGAACCAAATGGGTATTCAAAAACAAGATGAATAAATAAGGAGAAGTGGTAAGAAACAAGGCCAAACTTGTGTGTACAGGATACTCACAACAAGAAGGGATACATTATGAGGAGACATGGACATGTAGCAAGAATGTAGCTAGTTGTTACGATTTAACAATGGATAGTAGTTCCCTAATCCATCACCAGAAACTAATAGTCTACTAATTGGGGATTGATCAGACTCCACACTAGACAACAATCTCCCACTTGGGGACTGATCCTATAGTAATATTTTATGCCCTTAATATTATTGTATATAGGGTTATGAATATTAAATGTTTGGCTATCTAAATCCTTCATTGAGTCATGTTATGATTACAATATTATAATTTATGTAGGTAAGCCAGCCTAGCTGTTATGAAGGGTTGTATATATTCAACCTAAGAATAATTAGGTATATATAGGAGGTTGTGAGTCTTATTTCATGATTATATTGTGAAGTTTGTTCTCATTGGAGATATTTGGAGGTTGCTTCCTCAAAGTGGCCTAGTACTCTTAGCTATTATCAAGTATTTATATAATATTCCATATTATTTCTTCTATTATACAGGTTATTTCATTACAAGTGGTATCAAACCATGATCTTGGCACCATAAAGGCAAGATTTTTTCAAAACATTGCATAGATTGGTAACCTCTTGCCAAATGGTGGCATAATACTTCTTTTCATAGATCATAAAAAATATCTCCATTTTTGGCAGTTTATGGATATCAAACTCCTTCCATCACATTATCAGTAAAGGTGTCACCAAGAGTTCAAGTAGTAGAGGATCACTTGCTTCATCAGCTACATGTACTTTTAGGACTCAAGGGGAATTTAGATATAGTACAAAATCAAATGAAACAACAAGCAGACAAACATCACAGTGAAAGAAATTTTTAAGTTGGGGACTGGGTCTACTTGAGATCGAGCCTTATAAACAAATCTCAATGAAGCAACAAAAAAAGAATAATAATTTTCCCCAAGATATTATGGACCATACTAGATCATGCAAAATATTGGTAGTGTTGGCTACAAGCTTAAGTTACCACCAACAATAAAGATACGTCCAATTTTTCATGTTTCTTGTTTGAAGAAGGTAATTGGGCAGAATATTCCTACTCGAATAGTACTACCAGAACTTGATGAAGAAGGAAGAATAATTTTAGAACTAGAGTACATTATTCAAACACATATGAAGAAGTTGAGTAACAAAACCATGACTCAGTATGTCATCCGATGGAAGAATTTACTAGTTGAAAAGGCCACATGGGAAGATGAGGAGTTCATTCAAAAGAATCCACACTTAGTTGGCATTAAGGACAATGCTTCTTTGAAGAGATTGGGCATGTTATGCCCTTAATATTATTTTATATAGGGTTATGAATAGTCAACTTGTGGCTATGTTAATCCTTGATTAAGTCATGTTATCATTATTATATTATAATTTAGGTAGGTAGGTTGTCCTAGGTGTTATGAGGGGTTGTGTCTATTCAACCTAAGCATAATTAGGTATATGTAGGAGGTTGTGAGTCTTATTTCATGATCATATTTTGAAGTGTATTCTCATTGGAGATATTTGGAGGTTGCCCCCTTGAAGTGGCATAATACTCTAAGCTATTATAAAGTATTTATATAATATTTCATATGATTTCTTCTATTGTACAAGTTATTTCATTACACAATACTGCTACCACATAGGGTTCCCAATAGATTCAACCACCCTAGACTTTGATTTTCTTTTATTCTTGTTCAGTCTAGAAGACTAGCCAAAGATGAAGAGGAATTCAGCTTCTCTCTTGTCACTACCTTTGTAAACATATCCACTAGATTGTCATCTATATGTATCTTGTCCAGCTTTAACTGTCCATCATCCAAATATAACTAAATAAAATGGTATCACAATTGTATGTATTTTGTCTTTGAATGTAGAGCTGAATTATTTGTAAGATGAATGAAACTTGGGTAATCTATAAATAATTAATTATCTCTTTGATGGTTTCCCAATTCTTCTAGGAAGAACTAAAGCCATATCGTCTCCTTGGCTACCTATATAGTGAATAAAGCATTAACCTTCTACAAATGAGAAACCCAACTCATTCTTGCCCCACCAACAGTAAATACAAAACTTGTAGTACTCCGCCTAGTATCAATATCCCATACCAAATATGAGTCAACATATCCCTATAAATTAGTAATAGAGCCCCCAAAGTGTGAACACTTACTGGAAATTCCTCTGAAATATATAAGAAGCTAGTTAACTACATTCCAATGCTTAATGCTTGGATGACTTATATACCTACTAATGACTGCCACTACATTTGCAATGTCTAGCCTTGTACATGCCATAGCATACATCAATCTTCCTATAGTTGAAGCATAAGGTACCCTGGACATCTTATCCTCATCTTATTTTATCTTGGGACATTTCTCCTTAGTTAACTTCAAATGACCAGGTAAAGGTGTGTTGATAGCTTTAGCATTCTCCATAGAGAAACATTGCAACACCTTCTCAATATAATTAGCCTGAGATAAAGTCAATTTCATTTTCATCCTATCTCTGCAAATTTTCATACCAAGGATTTGTTTTGCCACCTCCAAATCCTTCATAGAAAATACATGTGCTAACTAGTATTTCAGCCCCATAATGTAATCCATATTAAACCCAACTACAAGCATACCATCAACATATAAGCATTAAATAATGTAGCTAAAATCATCCAACCTCTTAAAGTAAACACAATAATATGAATGACACCTACTATATCCATGCCCATGCATAAAACTATCAAATTTCATATACGATTATCGAGGTGCTTGCTTTAAGACATTAAATTTTTTTTACAATCTGCACACTAAGTTCTCCTTACCTTTGAATTCAAATCGTTGGTGGTGAGCCATTTATATCTCTTCATCAAAATCACTATGAAGGAAGCTTGTTTTAACATGAAGCTGCTCCAAATGCAAATATGCAGAACTCATAATACTTAAAATAGTGTGAATAGAAGTCATTTTAACAATAGGAGTGAATATCTCATCAAAAACAATGGCTTTTTTCCTATGTAAATCCTTTTACAACTAACCTAGCTTTAAATATTTTCTTACCTCCATCCTCTTCTTTCATCCTATAAACTCACTTATTCTATAAAGCCCTTTTACCTATTGGCAACTTCCATAAATCCCACATCTTATTTGTCAAAAAAAGAGTCCATTTCATCTTTCATTGTAGACTCACACTAAATGTTAGTATTCACCTGCACAACTTCATCATAACATTCAAGTTCACAAGCATTGGTTAGTAAAATAGAATACAAAGGGGGAGAAAATCTTTTTAGAGCTCAACTTAGCCTTTTTGACTATCTAACATTCATTGGTGTCTATGGTAATTGTTGCAAATTATGAGGAATTGGTAGAACATCATCTTTTTGAGTATCATCCAATGCTACATAATCATCCTCTTTCTTCTCATGTTACTGTAATTGATCTATTTACAACACTTTCTCATTGAATATGACATCCCTACTTTTTACAATTTTATGATTTTCAAAATCTCAAAGCCTATAATTAAATTCATCAATGCCATATTCAACAATTACACACTTCTTTAACTTAGCTTCCATCTTGGTTCTATTTTTAGAATCTATATGAGAAAAAGCTTCACAATTGAAGGTTTTGAGAAAAGAATAACTCACCTTCTTACAAGTCCATACTTCCTCTAGAATACAATATCCCAAACAAGTAGAGGGACCATTATTAATCAAATATATAGTAAAATTTACATCTTCTACCTACATGTTTAAGGGAAACCCAACATGTAACATCATGCTCATTGCACACTCTATTATTGTCATGTTCATGCATTCAACCACTCCATTCTCATGTGGAGTCCTTGGAATAGTTTTATATCTATGATTACCATTAGTGGAGCAATAACCTTCAAATTCATGACTACGATACTCACTACCATTATCAGATCTGAGACATTTTAATTTCTTAATAGTCTCATTTTCAAACAAGTATTTCCATTTCTTAAAAGTTTGAAATAAATCAGATTTATTTCTAAGGAAATAAACCAATACTTTTCTAGTTGCATCATCAATAAATTTAACATAATAATGAGAGCCACCAAGGGAAGATATCGAAGCTGGTCCTATACATTTGTATGCACAAGCTCTAATTTCTAACTTTTGTTTTCCTTCCCAATCTTCACAAAACTCACTCTCTTTTGTTTTCTATACACACAACTTTTATAGAAATTCTTATTACCACATTTTAGTCTTGGTGAAACTTTATTTGAATGAATTACTTTCATAGCTTTGTCACTCATGTGTTCAAGTCTATTGTGCCATAGTGTTGCATCAAAATTTACAAAAAGTATTTGTTCTCTCTGCTTAACTATAGTAGTTGTTCCTGAACATTCATTTTTCTCTGTAACAATCAAAGTAGAAGGAACAATATGACCTATACAAAGATATAAGGTGCCTACTTTCACACCTTTTTCTACTACAAGGTAATCTTTTAAAACCTTCCAATTTTTATTATTAAAAGTAACTACAAAACCCTCATCACTAAGTTGTCCTACTAAAATTAAATTCTTACTTAACCTTGGAACACATCTTACCTCATGTAGTAGCTAATGATTCACATTTTGCAACATAATCTTAAGTTTTTCCTTTCCAAAAATCTGGTAGGATTCATTATTCGTCAAATAAAAAAGCCCAAAATCCCCTTAGACATAACCAATGAAATAACCTCTACAAGGTGTAGCATGAAATGAAGCACCAGAATCTAAAACTAATGAATCATCAACAATTTCTATAGAAAAAAGCAAAGCATTCTCTTCAAATTTGTTACTTACCACATTTTCCTCCTTGCTACCTTCTAGTTTATCTCCTTCATTGTTATTTCAAGTCTAGCAATTTTTCTTCTTATGCCCCAGTTTCCCATAGTACCAACAATCTTTCAATCCATTGGATTGAGACATCTTCCCCTTTGACTTTCCTCTTGATTTTTCATGATTGGAGGATTACAATATTTGACTCACACTAGATCAAATATAGAAAATACAATTAGGATTGTAGCTAGATTTGAAGCTATCCTAAAGAGTATCACTATGTAGCAATAAAGAGGATATTCAAATATTTGATAGAATTTAGTATGATAGATTAAGTGATTTTACTTTATGTGCATATACTAATGTAGATTGGGCTAGTGGTATGGATGATAGAAAGAGCATGAGCGGTGGAGGATTATTTCTTGGAGGAAGATTGGTTTCTTGGCTAAGAAAGAAACAAGATTGCATTTCTCAAAAAATAGCTAAGATATAGTATGTTTTAGAAGAAAATACCTGTATTCAAGTTATATGGATGAAGAAAAAGTTAAAGGATATCAAAATTCTATTTGTAGAGCTTGTTGTTATTTACTATGATGGAATGAGTACAGTGAGTATGTCTAAGAATCTTGCATTGCATTCTAAGACTAACCATATATCCATTAATTATCATGTTTTGAGAGAAAAGGAAATAATATTAGAATATGTGAGTACTAAAGATCAGATTGCTGATATATTTACAAAGCTATTTCCTAAAGACACATTTGAGTACTTGAGAGGTATGCTAGGGATTATGCACCTACCTACTTCAGAGTAGATGATGTAGAAAGTGCATTAGTCAAGTGGTACAAACAACTATTATTAGACTACACTGAATGTTGATGCTTCTTGAATGGGGGATTATCTGTAATCTACTGAGTCATTAAGGACTCTTGGTACCTCATATTTGGTATTGAACTGTATCTTTGGATAGTTGAGCTTGTTGAAGAATTAGAGAATTAGATTGACATGATGAGGTCTTTAACATTGATGTCAATGAGGGAGAGAAATATCCACAAAAAAAAACATTAAGTGTGCATGGAGAAATCATTCCTCACTTTGTATGGGGACAAGTAACCTTGAATGCAGGAGTAGTGTCCATGGGAATCTCTATCTTGTTTGGGAGATCAGAAAGATTCATGAGTGAAAGAAGGAGAAATATCTCTATGGGGGAGATATGTATCAAAAAGAGCTCTAAGGTATTGTGAGTTGTTTACCATGAAAAATTGCTTCCAATCCTAGATTAGGTGAGAACAAAAAAAGCAATAACAAAAAAACTAGTTGGTATTCTTGGAACTTAGATGTTTTTCATCTATGTTTCCATCAATGGAAAAGGGAGAGATTGTTAGCATGAATGTTGATGATACAAGTTTGGGCGATTATTGACATGTTGCATTCATTATTGTATTTTTCATTGATGTCAACATAGTAGTAAGTCTATGAAGAGTGCCGAGCAACAGATAGAGATCTTAATGGTACAAACAATGGTTTGTGTTGGAAATTTGATTGAAAAGATCATTATTGAAGAAGGAAGATTGTTTTTAAACAGGAAGATTGTTGATAAAGAATATTTCCAATCATTATTTTTGTTGACATTATATTGTATTTGTCATTAGTGGCAACACTTATTTGATTCTGAATGATTATGGAGCGCATCACTCAGTCTACAATGTATATCGAGCATTTAGTGGTTAAAATTTAGGTTCATCACTTAAGGAGGTCAGATAAAGCATTCCTTAAATTACCAAGTGAGTGTGCAGTCTAGCAGTGTCTACCAAGCCTACACTATTCACTGACCTTCATAGTGTCTATTGAGTCATCAGTTTATGTGATGGATGCTAGTGTTTACCAAGTGATGGATGTGTAGTGTTTATCGAGTGAAAGCAAGGTAAATGAAGGATATAGTTTTTATCGTGTGACACTATATCTATCGATTCTTCAATGGTTATCGAGTTCCAAGCTATGTTGTGTGATTAGTATGGACCAAGCTTCTACTTCTACTAAGTGCATGACGATTCCAAGTAATGCAGTGGATACTGAGTATTAGAAGGTCACCAAGTTAGCTTGAAGAACCTGCATTTTCTACTATTTAGATGACTTAGTAATATTTTGTTTACTTGTGTTTTTGCCAACCTTGCAATTGTAATTATTGGAATGGTATATATATATATATAAAATTTATTATGTCATTTTCAATATGTGTATATCAAGGAATGGACATGTAATGCTTTGAGAAGAGTAAATGCAAATCAGTTGTGGAGCAGAGTATTCAGCAAGGTCTACAAGGAATAGTGAAGATTCATCAATCACAAGAGGTGACCTATACTTCAAGGATCCAATCAGCAATCAAGTTTTAAGTAGATCCACTATTTCATCCTAATAGGTGAATTAGTTTTGTAAATCCTTTAACAGGGTAGACTTAACAGTCTTTGTATAAATCTCCTAACAGAGTGCATACTTCATTATATGTTTGTAAATCCTCTAACAAGGTGGATCTAGTAGTCCAAATTGCTCTTAATAGAGAAAATAATCAAAAGTGATCAATGTAAGCTCTAATAGGCCAACTTTATACTACAGTATTGAAGTTTTGTGTGTATCATCTCCACCCTAGTTTTACTTTCTATTTGGAAGGTTTCTAGGTCACCAAAATTCTGTGTTCATGTGTTATAAATGCTTGTCTTTCTCATGCATATAGTAGATTAGATGAATGAATGAAGAATGGATTATGTACTAAATTTATTTAAAGTTTTTGAGGTTATTGATTCACCCCTCCCCTTTCAGTAACCTAGCTAGTCTTGATTATTTCCAATAATTGGTATTAGAGCATTATGGTTCTCAAGATAAAGTTTGACAGCTTGACCAAAGATCTAAAGGACAAATGGAGATATTCAGACTTGAAAAAGAAATTGAAAATGAAAAGCTAGATCTAGAAATGGCCATGTCTCAACTCAAAGAAGTAAAGGAGCATCTTTCTCAATCCCTAAAGAGAAGGAAGGAACTTGCAAGACAAATGAATGACCACCATTATGTTGAAGAAAATATTGAATATATTTTACTATCAAGTAGCTGAAATGAAGCTAATGAGGTAATCAAGGAACTTCTAGCAATGAATAGCTCTCTGCAGGAAGAAGTAAGAAAACTTAAAAGAGAACAAGAAATCCAATCAATCAGGCTATGTGAAGTTTTGGAGCAAAGGAACAAGGCAAATGAAGACTTGGAGGAAAGAAACAATCAATCCAATTAGCATGAAGACCTCATGAACCAAATTTCTAAAGAAAATGAAGAAATCAAGATTCTAAAAGTACAAAATGAAAGAATAAGAATAATCTAAATAGTGAAACGAAAGTTAATGAAAGAATATTGAGAGAACTAAGATGTGAAAAACAAATTGTTGAGAAATTAAAGAGTGACCTAAATACTAAAAAGAAAATCAATGAAAGAATGATGAAGTCACAAAAAGACATGAATCAACTAATAGAGCAAAATGAACAAAGTCTTCATAAGAAAAATAATAAAGCAGGACTTGGATACAAGGGTAAAGCACAAACCTGTGTCACCTTTTATAAAGGAGAAGTGATATCAGAATTTAAAGTCTTCAACTTTAATGACATAAAAGTGGCATTTGTGCTTAGAATTTGAAGATGATGTAAACTAATGAAATGTGTAAAATTAGATGAAGTTTATTTTGTAATTTTTTTGAAAAAAATTGAGTGAAAATTTTATCTATTTTTTAATTTTTAAATTCTATTTTTAAATTTTTTTAAAATGCTGAAAATACAGAGTTTTTTTCCCGTCAAACAAATATATGAAAATATTCATATTTTGGTCTTGTTTTGGAATATGTTAGAGTCAACATGTATACCTAGTGCACCAAAAAATAAAAATTGAAATTCAGCAAATATGTTTTAAGTTATAACTGGTCAAAGTCAAAGTTACTAGAAATTGACAGTTTTTTTCTCCCGTCAAACTTTTTCCATCAAATCTACATATTTTTTTAAAAAAATTACATATTCTTGAAGAAGACTCTCTCCTCTAGTGCAACATTAAAAAATAATAATTTTTGAACATGATTTACTATTTTTGAATAGACATCTTCCTGAATCTTAAAATACCTACTTATACTATTTTCAAATTATAACATATTATCCATAATCAAAATTAATTTTTTTTTATATAATCATAATCTATACTCCAAGACCTATAAAACTGTATTTTTAGTTTTTAAAAAAACTTCAATTTAGTAAGTCAAATTGGCCTTCAAAGGGAGAATTTTGCAAAAGTTCTTATTTTTGCTTGTGTGGCTGCCACCTAGGATGCCACATAGGTAGTTCTGGCCGAAACTTTTTTGGCCGTAACTATTTTGGCCAAAAGGGTTTCAGCCATAACCCCCTAGTGCATAAAATTATCGTCAATCACTTTTTGGCTATTTTTATGATATTTTGAGTCATTTGAAACATGGGGCTTATAGCCGAAACTATTTCGACCGGAAGTGTTTCAGCTGTAACTGTGCATGCCACATCGATGAAGAAACTTGCCACGTATATACGATCGAAACTTGTTTGGCCATAACTATTATGGTTGAAACTATTTTGGCCATAACCCCTCCAAATATCACAAATGGTGACACAGGTTTGTGCTTTCACCCACAATGAAGAACAAGGTGAATCTTCCAATCAAGGTGCTCAAAGGAATCAAAGACCTACTTGCAATCATTGTCGTAAGTTAGGTCATACATCAAATTAATTTTGGAGTAATGGAAAAGCAAAATTCAATGGAAAATGCTGCAACTACAATTAACATGGTCACAAAGCTAAGGTATGCAAGGAAAAACCAAAATTTAAAGGTAAATGTCACAAATGCAAGAAGCATGGTCACAAGGCATTCCAATGTAGATCAAAATCATTCAATCCAAGTGAACAACTTGTTAAGACAATATTTGGATTGGATTACAATACATGGTGTAGATGTCATTATTATGGAGAATATGGAAACATTGGCAAAGACTGCTCAAGGCATCACTTGAGAAAAAGAGATACAACAATAAGATGTTATACATGCACTAAACTCAGTCATATAGGAAAGAATTACATGAATATAGGAAGAATTAAAGATTGAAAGAAAGCTAAAGCTGATTACATTTGGAAATAGATGAGACAATAGTGGATTCCTAAGTCTATCAAGCATAATAGTTCAAATGATGGACATATCACTCAAGAAGTGGGTGACTCCACCATTTCCAATTAGATTCATGAAGGAGGATCTGGAACTGTATCATCAAGCTATATCTAGAGTAGTTCCACATGAAGGAAAGAAAAATTTCCAATTGGTATTTTAGATACAAAGGGTCACAAGAAATCAGGTCATACTGAGCAAGGTCAGTCACAAACTCAACTGAGCTAGATCGGGAGTAACAAAAGTTTTGTTCGATCATTGAGTCATAAGTTTCTACTGAGCAAGTGAGTGAATGATAGCTTGTCAAGCACTAAAAAATCACAAAAAATTTTGTACCAAGCATTAATGGCAGAATTTTCATCAGAAAGCCAGAATTTCATTTAATTTCTCACCAAATTTTCAAAATTCTCAGAGCTAAGCAATTTCAGGCGCATCTAGGCTATCTCAAACAATTTTAGAGAAAATAGTTTGTTTGAAAGATTGCTATCTTTTACCAAGCATCAATGGCATCCAAGAGTAGTAGTGGTAGCAAGGAAAAAAGAGGTTCAAAAATGTTGGTTAAGGGTGTGGAGTGGAAAGCACCGAATTTCAAGCTAGTTACAGTAATTGCAGAGTCACTCGATCCCAATGGAGCTCAATCGCAAATTCCACCAAAGGTACTCTTTATCAATGATATGTGTACACATTTGGAATGTTCCATTCAAGAGATTGGAAACCTAGAGATGGACAATGCCCTAGGAGAAATGTGTATTGATGGCTCTTTGAAACTTGAGCATAAGCATCTAGAGACCAAAGGATTAACCCATATCTCACATATGCCAAGAAGTTTCTAGATTAAGCAGATTAGGTACATCCTCAGTTGTGTGCACAATGGTAAACTATGGTTAGAATAGCCAGTATTAGTCAACAAGAAGCTGATTCATAAGATTACTAGTCTCCCTATTGGTGTTTTAAAACTACTAAGCAACAAAAATGCTTAATACCAAGATGACATTACTCACACAATCTAAAGACCAGCCAATTCTTATTAACAATTGTATGTACAAAGCATTTGGGTCCAACTTCAACAAAACCATGGGTGGTTTTGTACTCTTCTAGCTCTGCAAAACTAGGGTGGGTATAACTAGGGATGATTCAAGAATGGAAAAATGTATGAGGATTATTTTAGTTTCATTTTGATTCTCTTCTCAAATCCTCAAAATACATACACAATTCTTGATAACCTGATAAACACATCCCAAATAATAGATATGGCCAAAACTTTGTCTATAGATTTGCAGGTCTTCTCAACAATAGTGGCTAACTGAAACTAAAACATTCCATGCAAACAAGTACTGGCCAAATTATAAGATCTACAGGAAGTAAAAGTAAAATTGATTTAATTCTGCATTTTTGACAACCCTTTGTGACATATTTCTCATTTAGTTGGATCAAATTTGATCACTTCCTAATCCATTGGGGTTGAAAGTCTACTAAAAATTTCTAGATCTAATTTTTTGCCTTACAAAAAAATTCATCAGCAATTCTTATCAAAATTCATCATTCAAAATCCTTTCCACTACTACGACAACCTTATAAAATTAATCAAAGCTTTTACTTAATCCATTGAACTAATAGCAGTGATGAACAGATATACAACCTAACTGAATTGCATTCAATTGCACAAGCCTTTACTCATACAGCATCAAGATAACCAAGTAATCAAAAGGAGACAAAGTTCAAAAGGAATTGATATGGGGACAGCTCATAATTTGTATTCATTTTCCTCAAAAATTGTATACAATTTACAGTAAACTCGTAATGACCTTTAGAAAGAAACATAGATTGTTCTATATTCATCTATTCTCAAGATCTAATAGAGAAAATACACCATGAAATTATCTCAAAATATTGGACCAAAAACAGACTAAGTATCACTTAGAAAAATAGAATTCGGACCTTTTCTCTAGCCCTGGAATCTCACTTATATAGTGTGAGATGCAACAAGCTTCAAGCTAAGAGAAAATGACAAGTGTCGTTTACAAGAAGAAGACGCACACATCTATTTGAAAAAAAAAATATTAACAAGAAATTATGCAAAATATATATTCTCTTGTAGGCTTATGTCTATCACCTCCTTTTGTTGATTTAGCTCCAACTATGATTCTGTCATATATGTATCTGCTAAGCTTGTCTCTGACAAAATCTATTTTGATGATTGCAAACTGACTTGAACCCATGGGTTTTACTATTATTACAGTATTGGGAGAAACACCCTTACTTCCCACTCTTTTTTTATTAACACAACTCCTTAAGATAATGGGATTAACCCTTAAGAAACAACACTCGAGTATGGAAACAATGTGGCTATCAAATATAACAAAATGAGCAATTTTAGCTTAGCCAACCACGTCTGCATCCAAAAATAGTTTTCAACAAAAATTTTTCACCTACTGACACAAAAAGACGTGCACTAAAAAAAAGTCAGAGGGAGTATTTGCATGTAGCCCATGCGTATAAAGTCTTCTTCACCTTCTCTAAAAACTCTACATAGGGTCCTACATACTTTTGCTACCATGGCATTGAAGTGTGCCATGGCATTGAAGTGTGCCATCTTGAAATTTTCCTTAAAGAAAGGTGTTACTGCTGACAAGATTTTTATTTTATCAAGTCTATTCTTTGCTCCCCTCATTACCTTAGTAGCTTGATCACAGTCCATAAACACACCTAGGATTACTAGTCTTCCTTGATCAAAATTCCACATATTGACATGTGAGGCAAACAACTTCCTTTCTGCAAACCACCTTTCAAACAAACTTAAACTAATTTGAGATGAAGAAACACTAAGGATCCAATTACTCTTGTCATGTAATCCCTCTGCTATCCATAATCTAAGAGTTAGTGAATTCTTTGGAGCCATTTTTGCTATACCATGCAAGATTGCAACACTTCAAAGACTATAGTAAAATATGCTCTTGGAAATCTCTTATCTATAGTTCTTTTATGTTGTTTGGCACTCATGCCAAAATCTACACAACCCTTTGAGTAAATGATCCTATTCAAAAAAGACTTCAAATCTTTATTCACATAAGGTGAAACTAAGAAAATCTTATAAGTTACACTCTATTTTTTTTTCCTTTCACACGTGAAACTTTTCATATCTCATTAATATGCAGAGTGTCACTACCTTTAGTATTTAAACCCGCATCATCAATTCTTGAAATCATACTATTTGGGAATGAAAACTAGGCTGACTCAATGTTCCTTTTATCACATTGGTAGTCAAACTAATAAATTGCCTCCATCTCTATCTTTCCTTCAAAGTTGGTGTTTCAAATTAGGCCCACGTATGACAAAGGACACATGACATCGACTCACTAACTTGCTATACTTATCTTTGAAGCACCTTTCCATAGCGAGCTAGTGATAACCACTGATCTCTCTTTGATTGTATGGTAGATATTTGAAATGAATTTTAAGAAAACAATGGTGGGTCCCTCACTTATTAACTCACTATACTTATTCATCGCACATCTCTTTATAGCGAATTAACAAGCACTGTTGATTGATACTTGATCTTGTGGACAACAATTTACTGCATAGTGGTGGGCCATCACTCTCTAACTCACTATACCTAACTTTCAAGCATTTTTCCATAGCAAATTAATAATGTCCTTTGATTGTGGTTTGATCTAACAATAAAAATTCTTTGTGTGCTTTATACCTAGGGAGTGGGTCCATGCACTGCTGTCGTTGAGATGGCTGAACATGCTGGCACACATATGTACTCTTTTTTTTTTAACCTTTTAATGAAATCACACATTTTTGGCCTTGTTGTGCTTGTGACTTTCAGGTGGGTTGCCATATTGCTACCAACAAAATAGTAAATATCCAACTAGTGACCTTGTGGTAAACAAACACAAGGAAATAAAGATCCACTTGCGCAGAAATAAATGTAAAGTCTGCACAAGATTTTCTTCAGGATACTCAAAATAACTTCTAGTTATAAAAGAACATCATGTTTTGCAATGATCAGGCCCTCACTAGGTCACTACCAAAAAAGTGGTGTTATTTTGGCTAGCAATATAGCCACCTTTGATGGATTCTCAATTTCGGTGATCGAAAAAAAAAACACATTGATTGAAAACCCTACCAATTAATGTTGGTGTAAGAGAAGGTGGTCATGCACATTTCTAATACTGCGTGGGAACTTTCATGGTCATATCAACCTATTAAAAGAACACTGCCTTTTTGCAAAATTTGGGCATTCGCTATGTCACCACGGACAAGTCGCATGGATTTTTTTGATAGCGACTTAGAGTATTGTTGTAAAAATTTGGACACCGATGACACCATTTACAGTTTTCTTGACGTGAGTTAATTCTTAAAACTGACAAACCTGGGATATAGCATGTGTCAAAATTAATGAAATGTTAACATAATGCTCAGCACTAGATTTCACTTTTTAGTATCACAAACATGTGTCATCAATCTCGCTAACTCACTATATGTAACAATCGAGCATTTTTCCATAGCGAGTTAACAATAACCGTAGATCCAAAAGGATCTGACGGTGGGGTAAAACTTCTTTCACAAGGATTGAACAACAAACTCAAAATGGGAGGGAAAATAATATTTTCTTATTCTCCTATTTTTAAAATTTTTGTGACAAGGAAAAATTTAATTGGAATGGTACACTGGATTTTAACAAAATTTTTAGAGGCTAGCAAAAATATGACTTATCTAGGAACCCTACTCACCATTAATTGAGACAATCTGAATTTATTTATTTTTTTACCTGGACAACAAAAATTTATTATGCATAAATTTAGACAAAAAGTGGTTCTATCTGGGGATGTTGAATTCTCTGGATTCAAGTGAGGGCTCTGAATTTCTAGGATAAGCAGACCACACACCTGACAACAATTTTTTTTCTCTCTGATAGCTTTACCAAAAGCAAGAAACTACCACTAATATTATGTATAAACGATGACCTCGGGCCACCGCAATTCAATTTTTTTTTTGTACCTCTATCATAAATTTGATTCTCAGCTGAACATGCATGAGGTAAGTTGAGAATATTTCTTTTATCAATTTCACCACTCAACTTGGCATCATGAATCAACTCCTTTGGTAAAACTAAAACTAGAACTTCACCTTCATAGTGCATATAAAAACTAAATTCACTTGCAACCACTTGCTCATTATAAAGGTTCTGATTAGCATTCTCAAACATACCGAACTGAAAATCGTCTTTATTTAATGACTTATGCATGCTATCAATCACAAACATGAAAGTTTCATATTCAACTTGAGGAAGAGGATCACTCATACCTTAAATTTTGTATCCTTGTGCATATTCGGATGGTACTCTGAGAAATAATCTGACTGGTACTCATGCATGTCATCAATGTCAAAAATTGAAACTTATCTGAGATCTTCAAATGATTCTCTGAGATCAGCAAGTGGGTTAGTCATCTCATTAGAAAATTTGTCATAAAGTTCATTACAAGGTGTATGCTGATTTTCAAAAACACCTTCATCAAACACCTTGTTATCAATTTCATAAGATCCAATGGCATCAATACTTTTACTATCACATCCATAAGTAGAACACTTTGATCTCTCACAACAGTAAGACAATGTATCATAATTAAACTTATTCTCAGCCAAATCTTAACTTTCCATATCTTCTTCAAACAATGGGTTAATGACTCCATGCATTGATCCCTTTTGAACCTTAGGACAAAACATGAGTTGTTCATCCTCATAAGCATCATCATATAAAGTGTTATCATATACTTTAAATTTGCTACCCATTTTACTCTCATGGAAATTTTCAATGTATGAAGAAAAATTAGAACTATATGAAGACTCCCTTTCTATTTTTTCTACCAGACATATAGTGTCCATAATTATATCCTCTTCATCAGCTTGTTTAGGATAATTATTATAGAAAGACCCCGATTCATTCCTAAACATCTCACTATATGTTGAATCTTTACTGTCTAAAATAAAAACACCTGACAACTCTTCCCTAAAATCTTCATATTCAAACTCATTAACATCAACTAACTTCACCATCTCTTTATCTTCATATGTTGCAGATAAATCACTTTCATATTTTTTATTGACTAACTGATTTGTATAACATAAAAACTAAGATTCACTTTCTTTTTTTTGATTCAAAAGAAGAAATCATACCTTTACTGACAAAAGAGTACTCACTTTCGTCATTTCTTTCTTACTCCCAATTTGCATCTGATTCACATGAAGATGAAAATAGACTAGCACTTTCCTCTTCTTGACTTGAGTAACCTCTCTTGTCATTTTCTCCACATGATGTCTCTTCACAATACACATCTACTGCTGAAATGTTAGAAGCATGTGAATTCTATTCTTCTGATTGTGACTGAGATAAGTGTAATTCATATTCTTCATTTTGTATCACCTTTCCATGGTATATTGGATCAGCAATATCAAACTGATGATCATGGAGATAACCCTCAACTTCCTCACTTGCACAAAACTAAGATCTAGGTGCAGCAACATTATTAGCAATAGAATCATGTATACAATCACCATTACAAGAACTTACTAATGTAACTAATTCTTGATCTACAACATCAACACATTGCTGATCCCTATCAAAGTCTGAGATACATCCTACTACTGTAGCATCATGAACATGTGTGTTGTCATTTTTAACTAGGCTAACCTTACCTATTAACATATTTTGATCTAAATTCTCCATTTGATTAATACCTATAGCAGGGGTATTGATATGCTTATTTGAAATTGAAGCACCAACACCACATTCATCCTTTCTTTCAAATACATTATACTGACAGTCGTACATAGAAAAATGACCTTTATTCAATCCGTACCTCAAATTATTTTCAATATCCCTAGTAGTCACAAAAGCCTGATATAATGTCTATAGTTCTTTATCCCTTAATAAATAATTCATTTTCTTGTCAAATGCATCAAAATACACTACTAAACACATTTGATCTTTAGGTCTATAATTCTCAGGGATTTCATTCAAAACTATTGCAAATATAATGTTAAATTGAGAGACAAGTTCATCACTCCGAACATGAATCTTCAAGAACTTCTCATATGAATCAGATATGCTTACCCTTTCTCCAAATTACTCCATGAAGGCAGAATGTAATTCACCCCAAGATGAAATGGAACATGCTGGTAAAAATGAGAACCAGTCTCTAGCATCACCTTCTAAGGTTTGAACAAATAACTTCATGTGCATATCCTCATGAGCAATCTCATAGTTACCCATCAAATCAGAAAACAGCTCAATATGATGACTAGCTGAAACAAGATGGTTCCCATTAAAATTAGGCAAACGTTTTCTAACATCACTAGGAATGACATTTGGGAAACCATGAATACCATTTAAATCCAATGGCATATATTGCTTGGATGAAATGGATCGAGGAACTTTAGTAACTAGCTGCAACGTAGGTGGAATAAATCTTGACATTCTTAAAAAATTTGAACCTCATTCACCTATAACAACTTCTGATTTATATTTTGCAGTAGATCTATACCCTTCTACCCATTTCAACTTCTGAAATACACTTCACCACTTTAAAAACAACCAACTAAAACTGATATAATGAAATGTATAACCTTAAAACCATTCTCCTCTTCTCAGTGCTAAACCTTCACTTGATGGAGAACACACTTTTATAACAATCAATTTTCATGAAAAGAAAATACATGAAAATGAGAATACCTTTAGTGTTGTTGCATGAAACCATTGATCTGTTGATTAGCCTAGTGCTAACATGAATTCCTCACACCACTGATCATAACCTTACAAAGTCACCATCTCTTTGAGGAGAGAAATGAAATCACAACAGTGATTCATTTTTTATTATTAAAAATTCTTATAATAGAAAATCAAACAACACTTCTAGGTTTATTGGTCAAAAACTTATACACCCTCTTCTTCTTGCTTAAAAATTTACATAACTTTTTAGTTCCACCTAGTTCAACTAAAAACTCCTGAAAATAATTATAGGTAACTAATCTACACTATTTCAGAGATCCTTTAGATAGAGTCGCCACTCACTATTGTGAGAAAGATTCAAAACATGATTCATAACACTATAGATCTGAATTGTTACTTTGTAGAATTCAAAACACTGTAAAGAGAGAAACCCCTTTTTCAACCATTCTAACTCTAAAATTATAGTAGTACTCTAAAAACCACATTCAACTGAATTGATTGAAAATAACACTTAATAGCAACACAATCTACATTCAAACTTGAAGAATACTACTGCAACTAGATAAAACATACTGGGGGACATGAAACTTCAGCAAAGAAATGGAAAACACTTCATTACCTTGCTATTATACCAGAGATTCCAGTAATGCTAACAATGAATTTCTTCATAGACTCCCCAACAAAGTCACCATTTTTTTGGTGTTTTAAAACTACTAAGCAACAAAAATGCTTAATACAAAGATGACATTACTTACACAATCTAAAGACCAGCCAATTCTTATTAACAATTGTATGTGCAAAGCATTTGGGCCCAACTTCAACAAAACCATGGGTGGTTTTCTACACTTTTGGCTCTGCAAAACTATGGTGGGTATACCCAAGGATGATTCAAGACTAGGAAAACTATATGAGGATTATTTTAGTTTCATTCTGATTCTCTTCTCAAATCCTCAAAATACATACACAATTCTTGATAACTTGATAAACACATCCCATATAATAGATATGGCAAAAAGTTCTTCTATAGATCTGCAGGTGTTCTCAGCAATAGTGGCTAACTGAAGCTAAAAAATTCCATGCAAACAAGTACTGGCCAACTTTTAAGATCTATAGGAAGTAAAAGTAAAATTGATTTAATTTTGCATTTTTTACAACCATTTGTGACATATTTCTCTTTCAGCTGGATCAAATTTGATCAGTGCCTCATCCATTATGGTTCAAAGTCTACTACAAATTTCTAGATCTAATTTTTTTCCTTACAACAAATTTCACTAGCAATTCTTATTAGAATTCATCATTCAAAATCTTTTCCACTACTACAACAACCTTATCAAACTCATCAAAGCTTTTACTTAATCCATTGAACTAATAGTAGTGATGAAAAGATATACAACCTAACCGAATTGCATTCAATTGCACAAACCTTTACTCATACAACATTAAGATAACCAAGTAATCAAAATGAGAAAAAGTTCAGAAAGAATTGATATGGGCGCAACTCATAATTTGTATTCATTTTCGTTGAAAATTGTATACAATTTACAGTAAACTCAAAATGACCTTCAGAAAGAAACATAGATCATTCTATATTTATGTATTCTCAAGATTTGACAGAGAAAATACACCATGAAATTAGCTCAGAATATTGGATCAAAAATAGACTAAGTATCACTTAGAAAAATAGAATTCAAACATTTTCTCTAGCCCTGGAATCTCACTTATATAGTGTGAGATGCAACAAGCTTCAAGCTAAGAGAAAATGACAAGTGTCCTTTACAAAAAGAAGATGTAAAATTTTGTTTGAAAAAAAAAAAAGATTAATAGGAAGTTATGTGAAACATATATTCTCTTGTAGGCTTCTGTCTATCACCTCCTTTTTCTGATTTAGCTCCAACTATGATTCTACCGTATATGTAACTGCTAAGCTTGTCCCTGAAAAAATCTATTTTGATGATTGTAAATTGACTTTAACCCATGGGTTTTACCATTATTACAGTACTGGGAGAAACACCCTTACTTCGCACTCTTCGCTGATTAACAGAACTCCTTAAGATAATGGGATTAACCCTTAAGAAACAACACTCGACTATGGAAACAATGTGGCTATCCAATATAACAAAATTAGCAATTTTGGCTTAGCCAACCACATCTGCATCCAAAAAAAACTTTCAACCAAAATTTGTCACCTACTGACACAAAAAGAAGTGCACTAACAAAAAGTCAGAGGGAGTATTCGCATGTAGCCCATGGGTATAAAATCTTCTCCACCTTCTGTAAAAACTCTGCACATGGTCCTACATACTTTTTCTGCCATGGCATTGAAGTGTGCCATCTTGAAAATTTCCATAAAGAAAGGTGTTACTTCTGACAAGATAAGTATGGTGGGTCCCTCACTCATTAACTCACTATAATTATTCATCGCACATCTCTTCATAGTGAATTAACGAGCACCGTCGATTGATACTTGATCTTGTGGATAGCAATTTATTGCACAGTGGTGGGCCATCACTTGCTAACTCGCTAAACCTAACTTTCAATAATTTTTCCATAGTGAACTAACAATGGCCTTTGATCTTGGTTTGATATAATGATCAAAATTCTTTGTGTGCTTTAAACCTGGGGAGTGGGTCCATGTACTGCTATCGCTAAGATGGCTGAAAACACTGGCACACACATGTAATCTTTTTTTGTTACCTTTTAATGACATCACACATTCTTGGCCTTTCCGCACTTGTGACTTTCTGGTGGGTTGCCACATCACTATCGGCAAAACACTAAATATCTAGCTAGCGACCTCCTGGTAATCAAACATTTTGAAATAAAGCTCCACTTGCACTGAAATAAATGCAAAGTCTACACAAGATTTTCTTCGGGATCCTCAAAATCACTTCTAGTTATAAAAGAATGTCTTGTTTTGCAATGATTGAGCCCTCGTTATGTCACTACTAAAAAATTGGTGTTATTCTAGCTAGCGATATAGCGACCTTTGACAGATTCTCAATTTGGATGACAGAAAACAAAATACACATTGATTGAAAACCCTACCAATTAATGTTGGTGTCAGAGAAGGTGGCCATGCACATTTATAATACTGCATGGGAACTTTTGCAGTTATATCAACCTATTAAAAGAACACTACCTTTTTGCAAAATTTGGGCATTCACTATGTCACCACCGGCAAGTCACATGGAGTTTTTCAATAGCGACTTAGCAAATTGCCAAAAAAACTTGGAAGCCAGTGACACCATTCAAAATTTTCCTCATGTGCATTAATTCTTAAAATTGAAAAACCTGGGATACAATACATGGCAAAATTTACCTCATGTTAACATAATTCTCAGCACCAGATTTCACTCTTCAGTATCACAGACACGTGTCATCAATCTCGCTAATTCGCTATATGTAACAATCGAGCATTTTTCCATAGTGAGTTAACAATGACCATATATTCAAAAAGGATCCAATGGTGGGGTAAACCTTCTTTCACAAGGATTGAACAAAAAAATCAACACAAGCGGGAAAAAAATATTTGCTTATCCTCATATTTTTAAAATTTTCACGCCAAGAAAAAACTTAACTGGAACGGGACACAGTGTTTTAACAAAATTTTCAGAGGCTAACAAAAATATGACTTATCAAGGAACCCTACTCACCATTAATGGAGACAATCTGAAATTTTAGTTTTTTTTTACTTGGACAATAGAAATTTATTATGCAAAAATTCAGACCAACACTCCCCATGCTAAGTAAAGCAAAAACTACCAAAACCCTAGGTTGGGACAAACCTCAAAAGAAAACCCTAGCCAAATGGGAAAGTAGAGGTTTGAAGGTTAGCGCTATTTATGACATTGAATCAAGGTTTGGCATTCATGTCATTGCTCACAAGATTTATAGCTCTAGTCATTTGAATAGTGTGCCTTGTGAGGCTATGGATTTGGCATTCAAGGTTGTTTAAGAAATTTTTTGACTTTGATCTATCATAATTATTGTTAATACAACTAAACAAGAAAATGGACAGCATTAGGACTTCAAAGAACAACCCTTGCAAATTCAGTTCTTTGTTGAGATGTCTTTTCTTCTATGTACAAAAATTCTTTCCATCCAAAGGAACTATTGTGTGGAGAAAAGATATTCCTATTCTATATCAAATAAATGAGTTTGTAGTAGAAATAGGTGTAAACTTTGATAGCATCATGGATAATTATTTTGAAGATTTCAAGGAAAGGATGAATAATAGGTTTCGAATTCAGCCAAAATTGGTTGAAGACTACAAAGATTATGTATGCTTTATGGTTGACTGTGATAGAGTATACATTCAGGTAGTCAGGCCCCGAGTTGCATGGGTGAAACCTCTTCCTTATGAGGTCAATATTGATGAAACCAAGGATATTATTGAAGCACTAGTGAATGAGCCAATAGATCCCAAGTAACCAATTTTTGGAACATATGATGAGGCAAACGCCAAAATAGAACTAGAAATCAAACTTCATCAAGCAATTAATAAAGGCAAGAGAAAGTTTGCCAAGTTAAAAACTGCAACTGGCCCTCTCATGCTTACCCAAGGAAAAGGAGAAGATGAAGAAGAATTAGAAGATGAAGATGAATCTAAGAAAGAGGTAGATCTAGTCAAAAAGAAGGGCAAGGTAATCATTACCAAGCCACCCAAAGCCTCCACAATTATGTTTACTAGAAGATCAAACAAGAAAGGAGGCAGTGAAGTTGTATTCAGTAAGCCCTGTCTCACCATCCAAGAAAGATTGAAACAAATGGAAGAAGGTGCAAGAATCTCAAACTGTCAAGGGTTTAAAATATGAAACAAGAACAAATGTTGAGAAAATGCAAATTGAGCAGATAGTACTCTCCAAGATGGGAAAATGGAAATATTCCCATGATCAAATTGCCTCTCAAATTTCTAATGAGTTACTAGTAAGATTACATCCTATATGGGAATCAGCTATGCAAACTGCAAAGGATATATGTGAACAATCTTTGAGATAGTTTTTACTGAGCCTTACCAATGCAGAGGTAAAGGAAGAGATGAAGAAGAATGAAGACAAGATGACAATTAGGTTTCATACTTGTTTAATTTTGATAAAAAATATTGAGTTTATAGTTAAGGATGCTACAAAAATGTGGAAGAACATCTATCATCTGCATAAGCCCAGTAATAATCCTATAGAAAGAAAAGATGATGATGATGATAGTGAAAATGATGAAGAAGATAATGCTCCATGTGTCACTTTTGATGTTAAGGAATATCAGGTACATAAGGATGATGATGAAGCTAAAGAGGAAGACAAGGATGAAGAAGATCTAGTAAAAATTGTACCAAAAGTTATTGCATCCCTTCCTCACTCTTCACCAAAGACTATTACATATGTTATGGAGATAGCTTCTGCAAGTGAGACTACGAGGACAAATGCCACATCAATAGCTCAATCGTTACCTGTCACCTCCCAGCTACAAGTATCTTCAATGGAAGTGTCAAGCACTTAATCTACCAAGTTGCAACCCTCTTCATCAGCTCTGGAGTCATCTACTATAGCATGTATAGTAAGTTTGCCAGTTTTCTCTACAGGTTTTTCATCCATAGCTTCAATTGCATCAATTTTTGTTCTAGTTAGTTCTTCAGTTGTAAATATTCCAATTGGTACATTACCTATTGATAATTCATTTTTGAGAAGCACATCAATTTTGGATACAGTTAGCACCTCTTTCAGTTTTCCTCCAGTTGGATCAATTAAAGTTTTTTCTACTAGTCCAACTTCATCAACTATTATTTCTATTTCTAAATCCAAGGAAGTAAGCACTAAAGTAAAACCAAAGACTCCAGTAAAACTTCTTCTTACTGGCAAGGCAATTGATGATGATAAGACTTAGACAAGGAAATTATTATACCTAAGATAGATCTAGATACTACCACTATTGATGAAATGATACTAGTCAGTCAACTTTTAGAGCAAAGAGTAAGGCAGAAACAACTTAGAGATGAGAGAGATAGAGAATTCACTATAATTGAAAGTGCTAAAAATATAATTATTGAGGCAATAGGTGTTGATGTGGATTCATCTCAACAAATTTTGTTAGAATTAGAAGAGACCATACATAAGTTCAATGAGGACACTTCTGGCCAAGAGAAGCTTATAGAAATGGTAGAGGAAAAGTTTGAGAATAAAATTCTTGAGCATATTGCTCAGCAAATAGCCATTAAGTACACAAAACTTTCTAGAATTTTGGCTAATCTTGAAAATTTGTTTACAAATGTAACATCCTTTTTTGCCAAGCTATGTGATGTTACCGAGTACACAAAAGAAATAAAGGTAAAATTGATGAGGATCTAAAGGCCAGTACTAAAAAGTTGTAGCTTGACCCCAGTTCAAGCTTCACACATCACATAAAGATCATATTCCTATCAGACATGTAGGCCAAACTATTGAGAGAGAAAGCAAGGATCTAGTCTACACTAATAGAAATATAGAACATGATCCTTCCTATCATGAACACAATGTAGAAGAACATTTCTTATTCAAAAACATTGATCCATTATAAAAAAAATTTAGTTGCAGATCATATGATGGAACTATCAGCAGAAGTCTAGGTTGCACTTCACATCTGAAAAATCTTGCAAGAGAACTGGGATAAGACATTAGCTCTTATTCTTAAGGTACATTATGAGTTTCTCTCACATTTTGGTGTCTCTGTATAAGTATGATTACCTTTGGCATTATTGTCAAAAAAGGGTGAGTAAGAGATAGTAAAAGTCAAGGGGAGTAAGAGACAATGGAGATAATAAGGGAGAATATAATAGATTGATATATGTACAATGATAAGCTATGTATATAAAATTCCATATGTATGGGGGAGATATGTAAAGACATGTAAGAAATGTATATACAATAGGTTTACAAAGATAAATTTTTAAAAATCAAATCCAGTATATTAGTGTACACAAAGTTTGGCTCATAAGTGTTTTTTTTGTAAATAATGCCAAAGGGGGAGATTGTTGACATTATATTGTATTTTTCATTAGTGAGAAAACTTATTTGATTTTGAATGATTACTAAGCTCATCACTCAATCTACAATGTATATCAAGCATTCAGTGGTTACCTTGTAGGTTCATCACTTAAATAGTTCACACCGAGCATTCTTGAAGCTACCGAGTGAGTGTTTAGTCTAGCAGTGTCTACCGAGCCTATAGTGTTCACCAAGCTTCATAATGTCTACCAAGTCATCACTTTGTGTGATGGAAGCTAGTGTTTACCAAGTGATGGATGTGTAGTGTTTACTAAGTGAAAGCAAGGTAAATGAAGGATTTAGTTTTTACCGAGTGACACTATATATACCGAGTCTCCAATGGTTATCGAGTTCCAAGATATGTTGTGTGATTATTATGGACCAAGCTTCTATTTCTACTGAGTGCATGATGATCCCGAGTAATGCAATGGATGCCGAGTATCAGAAGGTCACCAAGTCAGCTTGAAGAACCCAAGTTTTCTACTGTTTGGCTAACTCAGTAATATTTTTTTCACTTGTGTTTTTATCAACCTTGCAATTGTAATTATTGGAATGGTATATATATAGTTTATTATATCATTTTCAATATTTTTATATCAAGGAATGGACATGTAATGCTTTGAGAAGAGTAAATGTGAATCAATAGTAGAGAAAATTATTCATCAAGGTCTACAAGGAACAAGAAAGATTCATTAGTCACAAGAGGTGATCTGTACTTCAAGGATCCAATCAAAAATCAAGTTGTAAGTAGATCCACTATTTCATCCTAACAGGTGAATAAGTTTTGTAAATCCTTTAATAGGGTAGACTTAACAGTCTCTATATAAATCTCCTAACATAGTGCATACTTCATTGTATGTTTGTAAATCTCATAACAAGGTGAATCTAGCATTCCAAATTGCTCTTAATAGGGAAAATCATCAAAAGTGATCAATGTAAGCCCTAACAGGCCAAATTTATACTACAAGATTCAAGTTTTGTGGGTATCATCC
This sequence comes from Cupressus sempervirens, assembly GCA_028749045.1. Taxonomy (NCBI): domain Eukaryota; kingdom Viridiplantae; phylum Streptophyta; class Pinopsida; order Cupressales; family Cupressaceae; genus Cupressus; species Cupressus sempervirens. Next base: position 98,577,795 of record CM053790.1, read on the forward strand.
CCACTCTAGTTTTACTTTCTATTTGAAAGGTTTTTGGGTCACCAAAATTTTGTGTTCATGTGCTATAAATGTTTTTCTTTCTCATGCATACATTAGATTAGATGAATGAATGAGGAATGGATTAAGTAGTGAATTGATTTAAAGTTTTTGAGGTTATTGATTCACCCCTTCCCTCTTAGTAACCTAGCTAGTCTTGATTATTTCCAGCATTTTTGTCACTAGTATCAAACCTACTATTTGGTAGAATGACAATTGCTTATAAAATCAAAGTACTATCACTCAGTTGATTGATGAAGAGGATTTAATCAATAATGTGTAACAAAATCTCCTAAGGGAAAGGTTGAGTAATGGTTTTGTAATAAAGTACAAGGATTAGGTAAGACAATGGTAAAATAATGTATTGATAATATACTTGAAGATATAGAAGCTAGCCGAACTTAGAACTTCTAGAAGGATAAGTTATAACAAGGATATCTCTAAAGCTTGACTAAGTTCATTAGTGAGTGCTAAGCAAGCTAACTCATGTCGAGCATATTTTTAGTTAGGTCCAAGAAAAAGTAAAAACTAGTGTGTGTCAAGTGATACAGAAGGAGCCAAGCAAGTTTAAGTGTCAAGTAGAGTAATAGGTGAAGAGCATCAGAAAACTTAGTTGATGACAAGTGAATTCATAGTAGGTGTGAATCATCAGAAAAATTAGTTGATGCTGACTCAATTCGTAGTAGGTACCAAGCACAAGTAAAAAATAATTGGTGTCGAGTAATATAGTATGTGTCAAGCACCAAAATTTCAATGATGTTGAGCTACTACATTATTTAAAAAGTCAAAGATTCACCAGATCTAAATCAACAAGTTTGATATGTTGAATTTTGTAAAGAAGATAAAGGATAAGGATAACGAGCTAGAGGCACAAACTTTTTGGTAAACTATTTTTAGGTGAATTGAGGAGGATTCTTCATGATGTTTCTAGAAGGAACAAGGTATAGGTTAGATTTATTGAATCCTACCTAATCCATTTAAAATAAAATTAAAGGAGGGAAGAATCAAGTGAGAAAAGAATTTCTAAACTTCTATTTAAGGTGTCATAGGCCAAGAAGCAAGAGTTGTTGGGTTGGAGTGGTTGAAGGGTGTCAAGAAGAAGGCATTGAGAGAAGGAAGAACATAGCAAAAAAACTCTACTTTGATAAGTAGCCATATAGGAGGTTGCTCTAGTGTATCAAGCATGGAGACTCAAAGAGATAAAGCTTGAAATGAGAACAAGTTGTCAAAGCTATAGAGACTATAAGCTAGGTAAATTGTGAGAGCTGAATTGAGAACTGAAATCTACAAGTTAAAATGTTAGTTGTATCAAGTTAAAAGCCCTTATTACTCTCTAACAATTGTATCAATTAGGGTAAAATCCTATGGAGTTAGGTTGTTTTAATAACCATTTGTAAATCCTTTAATAGGGTGGCATTCCAAGTGAATGTTCTAAAGTCCTCTAACAAGGCCCACTTCTAACAACCTAGTTAAATATTTTAGTTAGGTCACATTTAATAGTGTGTTATATCATTTACCAGGGCATGCCTTTCATAAGGCATCACTTCAAAAGAGTGAGAATTTAGTAGCATGTTACTGGTGGTTTTTCCCAAATTGGGTTTCCACAAAAATCACTGTGTTATGTGTTGATTCTTCATTTATAATAATTGCATGTTGACTTTTAGTAACTTGCTAAGTAGGAAAGTTTCACTTTGGATGAATGATTAGTTTAATGGGCTTAGTTTACTTGATAAACAAGTTTCATTGGGACATTTGGATCTTGAATAATTGATTCACCCCCCTCTTATTTATTCTAAAATATTTCTAACAATTGGTATTAGAGCCATTTGTTGGTTTAGTTTAAAGGTACTAGAAGCAAGAAGATCAAGATGTCCAAGAGAGAAGTCCCCAAGCTTAATAGAGACAACTTCACTACATGGTAGAGGTTGATGAAGCTACACCTTGGATCAATAAGTGACCATGCAAAAACCTCAATTGAAGTAGAACATGTTGATCCAATTGTACCCACTATAGAAGATATGAAGAAAAAGGAGCACAATCAGGCAATGCTGGAAATTGCCTATGCCGTCAACTATGATGAATTTGATGACATCAAGGGATGTGACTTTGCATTCAATATGTGGAAAGCCTTGAGTAATATTTATGGAGGATATTATAATGTTCAAAGAGAAAAAAGAGAAAACCTTAGAGGAAAGTTTGATTACTGAAAATGGAGAAAGGTGAGAATGCTGCTCAATATGCTTCCAGAAAGAAAGAAGTAGTAAGTCCAATAAGAATTTTGGGTGGTCATTTAGAAGATGATATTGTTAATAGAAAATTCCTAAAAACCCTACTCCCATCTATGTTGTTGGCTCTCAAAATTGCATTCTCATTTTGAGCATCCATTTCAAATTTTGAATCAAATCAAGCCCCATAAATGAGATTGTACCTGGCTATACCTTCGAGGCCCTTGAGGTATTTAATGTTTCTAACACCTTCCATTCAGCATATCCACCTATTGCATGAAGTTAAATTGCCATTCTAAGCTAGTTTGTGAAGTCTCATTTTGAGCAATTGTCATTTTTGCATTTTCACTAGTGTCAAACAGTGACAGGACGCTGTGTTTGCAATCGAATATGTTGCACCCAAAAATGTTTTCTGATTTGCTACTTTGGGAGTATCTAGCATCCATACTTGATAACCTATGTTTCATATTTTGAGTTGTTTTGAGTCCGTTTGACTAGGTTTTGAATCTGTCAAAGTTGGTAGTTTACTATTTTCATGCTGATGCAGTTAATTTTGAATTTCGAGAAGCCCTATTTGATGAGTTATGACTTTGACCCAGTAGATCAAAATGAGAAAATTCCTTGTTCATTGCATTAGAGACATCAAAAACTTGTTATGTTTCAATTTTTAGCTCATAATGAATCTATTCGATCAGTTTTCAAAGTCGATTCCAAATAGAATTTCTATCTTTTTACTGGTGTCATAAAGTACAGATTGAATAGTTTCCCTTTTCTGGATGTTATATCTTAAAATATGTGATTGGTGAGATCAAAAAAATTGTGGCACTGTGTTTTCCTCTAAAAAATACTTCAAGTGTCTTAGTTTTTAAGTCATGACAAATCCATTTGCACACATTTCCAGGTCAACTGCAGTTGCAAAAATTGTTATCTTGTCAATATTTCCAGTCAGCAATTCAAAGTGGCTCACTTTGACCATCTGCCATTTGTGCCCAGTTATTTTTAATGAGCCCAAATTTCAAATTCATACTCACCTTGTGCCAATGAACCAATGTCCCAATTTTTATTTTCCCAAGTGTCAGTTTACCCAGCTTTTGAAGCCAAACCCGAACCCAATTTATTGTTTTCTAACTTGTTTTCTTGTAGGTAATTCTGAGAGGTCAACTTTGACAGTGAATATCTTTTGACCCAAAATTTTTCATGAGACAAGATTTGACATGGTACAAGGGTGCAGAACAAAGATTCGATGTGCAAGTTTCAAGAACCCGGTCAGAGGTTTGGGTCAAATTTTAAGGCCAAATAACGGACCTCTTGATGCAAATTTTGCAGTTGGCAAAAAATGATAAAATAAGCTTTTAAGGATAATTCAATAATCAAATTTGATTTTGATCAATATCAAATGATGAATGGGTCAATTTAAAAGATCAAGCATTTGAAAATGATTTTTTTTTAGGTGGACCCTCTTTGGGGCTCGACTGATTTCATTAAATGAACAAGATGCTAAACACTAAAGTTCTCAATGTCTCTGAATCTATCACTTGAGCAAGAGAATTGGGATTCATTAGCGAGTGCAAGATCTTTACTGAGGACCACTTCATAGAATGAACTTTTTCCAGATCTTGTCTGTTATCAGAATATATTTTCCCATTTGATAGGTAGCAAGAAATTGTGAGATTCCAATGGTCTGATTGGTTTTAATCTCCATTTCATGACCATGGATATGTTGAAGATGGAAATTTTTCTAGTTGGATGTACTTCTTTATGGAATTAGTGCTTCTCTTTTGGTGTTATTGGCTTGGTTATCAAAGAGAAAGGTATTGTGAGGAGTAATAAGAGTGCTAGCAATGGTTTTTCCATGCAAGATAGGATATCTCTAAGGAAATAAAAAGATGTAAAAGGGCACAATACTAGTTAAAGCCATAGGGGAGAGTAATACAGCTTATGAGCACTCCATGTTGTAGTCAAATTATAAGGAAGATGTTGCCATGCTAGAAGAAAGACCATACATGTGAAGAATGGATTAGGAAGCAATGCCAGTAGAGCAGTCACAACAACTAGAAAAAGAAATCTAATCTACAGCATTGAGAGGGAGATCCATGCAAGAAATAGGGAAACCCACCATAGCCCATGAAGGAGCTAAAGGAAAAAGGAAAAAGTCAATTCAAAGAGGCTCCACACAGTCAAACAAGGAGCACATAGCATTTAAGTGAAGACCCAACAATGAATTGAATGCAGGTATAGAGATAATGCCAGTCAAAGGAAAAAAGAGAAAGAATCATGCCATAAGCCAAAGAACAACTCATGCATGCCAAGCTAATAGTAAGGAGACAAGCACACATTTAGATTTGATGAAGAGGATACATTAATGAAGGAAGCAAGCGTAGTGGTAGAGGAGGAAAGGCATGAGACAAAGAACCCACGTAGTGACAAAGGGCAGACTAGCATATAGAACCAAGATGCCAAAGACTAGAAGTAGTAGCCTCATGCAATGTTAAAAGAGAGCACTTTGCACTAAGTTAAGGGAAACTGCTTGAGTAAAAAAAATAGCCACACCTTAAATAAAAGGAGGCTAGAGTAGTCAAAATCCCCCTCTAAAAGAAGCCCCACACATAAATCCAAAGAGAGCCTCTATGAGAAGAGGCATCCACATGTAGGAATAGAGAAGGTAGAGCCCACGTAGGTATAGAAGTCGACATTTGTAGGGACATGAATGTTGAAATCCATAGCATCTTCAGGGGTCCATGCTCAAGAAAAGGGAAAACATCTAGCATCCATTTGAGAGTACAACATGCATTAAGAAGACCATGCCAAAATGAAGAACTGCATGCAAGGGTGAAATTTGGAGAGCCTCACACGAAACAAGTGTAGAGCAAGAATTCTAAAAGGATCAATATCCCACATTTCTTGTGGGTGGGGGATTTTATGGTATCAATACAATTTCTTACAATCACTTAAATGTCTTAAAGACACTAGTCTTTTGTGGATCTAAAGCCTTGTGCCTAGACCCACCCTCGGGCTTCCAAACAAATATTTTGAGCAAACAAACAAGTGTGCTAATGTGGCCAAAAGATGATAAGATGTTGACACATGTCTTCATCCGAAAGATGGTGCTAATCTACAAAATCAAAGTGTTCAATAGTTAAATAATGTGGGATTGCAAAAATGTGACACATGGTAGTGGGTCCCAGTTGGTCGTGAGTTGGCACCAGATGAACAACTCAAGATGGATGCATAGGATGCTACCACATGGTAGATCTAATAGCATGCACATCCCTACAAGATTAAAGTGCTCGATGGTTAGGCAAAGAGGGTAAGCATGACGATAACATGTGTTAGTATGCCCTACTCTAATGATGACATGGAAGGTGCAACGAGTGGGCCAATCAGATCATGACAAGTGGTGCTCATCGTAGCAGTTGACCAGTTAGGAAGCGACACATGGTAGCCAGTCAAAGCTTGTTGACCTAGATGGAGGTATATGCGGAAAAAGTAAAATGATTTTAAAAAGTGATTTTAAATAGGTTTTCAAAAATGGGTGATGTACAACTTTAAAATCAAAAAGGGGTGATATGCAACTTTAAAATTTAATACTCAAGAGGTGCAAACCTAAGTTTTCTAGTAGAGGGGGACATTTTAAAACTAACTTTCTGGGCATTTTCGGTAGGCTAAATATGCAATGTTATACATCACCATAATCGAGAGAAATTAAACTTTCTAATTCAGAGGTTAATTTTTACACAGAATACCACTAGTTCAAGCTATATGAAGTTTTCTTCCCGATTCTTATTTTGCAACTGTATTTAGGTGAGGAAGTTTAGAACTGATTTTTGACATGGAAATGACCTAAATGCAGTTACAAGGTAGTGGAAATGTAGTTAAGGTCAAATCTGATCACATTCACTCAATAAAAACTCAAATTTCACCAGCATTTTGTAAGGTTTTTAGATATTTTGGTTGTAGAATGGTTTTCATCGTTGAGCAGAGACATTTACAAGTTTTCTACAAAGTAATGATGAAAAAAAAATCAGATCAAAATAGTAGAAAGAGGAAAAAAGCTTTTAGTTACAGGAGATGGAATTCCAAGTGGACATATGCCAAGCACAGATCAAATCTGGGAATTCACCTTTTTCCTATATCTTTCTTTCTTTCATCCATTGTAAGGGTTCAAGTTTTTTGTTACCGTGAGACCATTGTTCGTTGGAATTTCTCAGTCTCTTTGTGAGACCACTTGGTTGGATACAGATCTATTATTCAACCTTCATTCTTTGGCAAATTCTTCTTGTATGAATAGTAGTAGGAAGATAAATATAGATAGTTTAGATCTATTAGGTTATTTATGAGTTAATTTCATGCATTTGGTTGTATTATTTCAAGGAAATGAATACAAATGGGCAAGAACTTCATTAGCTTCATTTTGATTCTCATCTCATGTCTTAGTAATCTTCAATGTTTTATGGTCTTTGAACAAAGAACCTAGGTAATAGTTGTAGTCCCTTAGGGTTGTATGTTGTTTCATTATTGCTTGTAATTCAAAGAATTATGTAAATGCTTCAAAGGAATCAATAGGGTTTCACATTTATTGAGGGGGATATTAGGTAAGAATGAGATTTAGATTGAACATAGATGTTTATTTACAAGGTGAATAGATAGATCTTACATCTGAATATATAAATAAGTATCAGATATCCATATATGTGTGATTGATTAATGGGTTTGTCCAATAGATAAGGCATTGGTCAACTACAGGATCATTAAGTCTTATTGCTACATATCTGAGGGCTTTTTGAATTCAACATTATTAATCAAACATTCTTTCCCTTTCATGTTGAAGAACCTAAATGTGATGCCCTCACTCAGCTTATGAATCTCTTAGATTTGCCATTTTCTACTATAGATCTATTGTATTACATGAGTTATTAGGAGATATAAGGGCTTTTATCTACATTGTTAGATCCAAGGATATGTTTTGCACTGGTACCATATTAATTGGATATGAGGTTCACCTATGTAGATTTTGTAGAGCCTAAAGTAGAAGAAGGGTCATGCCTTATAGTTGGCTTGGTGTCTGAAAAGATATGTCAAAAATGGGAGTTAGCTACCCCTAGATATGTTTTGTTCTCATCGAGGTAATTGGAAACCCTCCAGCATTTTAAAACACCAAAAAAATGGTGACTCTGTTGGGGAATGTATTGAATTAGAATGACAGAAAAACCTGGAGAATTTTTAGAGGATTCAATACATCAGAAAAGTATTGCTATAGTAGCAGGGTTGTGAGGTGTTTCTTATTTCCTTGCTGAAGTTTCATGCACCTTAGTAAGTTTTTATCCATTTGCAACAGTAATTTCAAGGTTGAATACATATTTTGTTGCTACTAGGTTTTATGTTCAATCAATTTAGTTAGTTTTTTTTTCAAAATACTATTGTAAACTTAGAGTTGGAATTGTTTTAAAAGTCTTTCCTCTCTTCTAAGTGTTTGACAATTTATAAGTTCTACAAGTTTACAATCTAGTTTAGATTTGTCATGTTATGAACCATGTTTTAAATATTTCTCACATTTGTGAGTGGTGACTCTCTAAAGGATCTCTATACTAGTGTAGATCAATTATGTATAAATTCTTACAAAGAAGTTTTTAGCTGAATCAGACAGATCTAAAAATTATGTGAAGTCTTAAGGAAGAAGAGAGATCTATATGAGTTCCTGACTAATAAGTTTCAAAGTGTTGTTCAATCTGTCATCATAATATTTTTGAATGTAAAAATGAATCACATTAGTGATTTCTTTAATCTCTCTTCAAGGAGATGGCGACTTTATAAGGATTCTATATATGGTGTGAAGGAATTCATATCAACACTAGTGCCAAACCAACAGGTCAAAGGTTTCAACAACAACACTAAAGCTAGTCATCATATTGAGTTGTTCAGTAATTTGATGGGTGACTATGAGACTTCTCATTAGGATGTTCACATGAAGTTGTTTGTTCAAAATTTGCAAGGTGATGCTATAGATTAGTTTTCTTTTTTACCAACATGCTCTATTTCATCTTGAGGGTAGTTGCATTCAACCTTCACGAAGCAATTTGGAGAATTGGTAAGCATATCTGATTCTTATGCCAAGTTTTTTATGATTCACATTGAGAGTAATGAACTTGTCCCTCACTTTAACATCATATTTGTTAGAGTTTTGAATGAAATCCATAAGAATTACAAACCTAATGATCAAATGTGTTTCTTTGTTTACTTTGATGCATTCGACAATAAAATGAACTATCTATTAAGGGATAAAGAACCACATGCATTATATCAGTCTTTTATGACTGCTAGGGATGTTGAAAATAATTTGAAATATGGATTGACTAGAAGTCATTTTGCTAAAAATATGTGCTGATTTAATGTATCCAAAAGAAATGATGAAAGTGATATTGATGCTTCAATTTCAAATCAGAATATCAACACCCCTACTATAAGTTTTAATCAGATTGAAAATTCAAATCAAAATGTATGTATAAGGAAGCTTAGTTTAGTTACAAATTATGATACATATATTTTTGATGCTACAGTAGTAAGAGATATTTCAAACTTTGATAAAAATCAGCAATGTGTTGATATTGTAAATCAAGGATTAGCTACATTAGTGTGTTCTTGTAATGCTGATTATGTACCTAATGATGTTGCTAATGAAATTGTTGCACCTAGATCTCAGTCTTGTGCAAGTGAGGAGGTTGAAATTTATCTCTCTGATCATGAGTTTGATGTTGTTGATCTGATATGCCATGGAGAGATAAGATAGGATGGAGAATGTAAGTCACATTCATCTCAGTTTCAGTCAGAAGAACAAAGTGTATATATTTCTAATGTTTCAATAGTAGATGGTAATATGGATTCACTTGATCAACTAGATATGCAAGAAATGATTTATCTTATTCATAAATTACATCATGTTGAAAGTGTTATTAAATCTAAATTTGAAAGATAGTCATCTCAATGTGAGTATGATGAAGCTAAAAGTCATGTTTCAAGTGATGACAATAAAGTTTCTAGTCTGATGTATTATCAAGAAGCAACATATGAAAGAGATGATGAGAGTGGTTACTCAAATTACAGTGAAGAAAATGACACTATATGCTCACCTTCACATGAGTTTGATGCTGATTGGGAAGAAGAAAGCAATGATGGTAGTTAGCATTCATCCAAAGGTGAAGGTATGACTTCTTTTTCTAAATTTGAAAAGGACAATGCATCTCATTTTTTGCATCATACAAATCAGTTAACCAATGAAGAATTTAAGAGTTATTTTTCATCAAGGTATGAAGATAAAGAAATTTTGAGTCTAGTTAATGTTAATGATTTTGAAGACTTTAGTAAAGGGTTGTCAAGTGCTTTTACATTAGACAATAAAGATACATCATGTAGTGAGGGATTTAGGAATGATTCAAGGTCTATTCATAATGGTTATCCTAAAAAAAATGATGAAGAGAGTGTAATTATGGACACTATATGTTTGGTAGAAGAAATAGAAAGGGAGTCTATGTATAGTTCTCACTTTTCTTCATATGCTGAAAATTTCCATGAGGATAAAGTGGGTAGTGAATTTAAAGTATATGATAACACTTTATATGATGAAGATTGTGATGATGAACAACCCATATTTTGTCCAAATTTTCAAAAGGGATCACTACATGGAGTTATTAACACATTGTTTGAAGAGGACATGGAGGTTTCAATTTTAGTTGGGTTAAATGAAAATGGTGATATGCTATTATACTACTGTAATAAATCAAAATATTATTCTTCCATTTGTGATATTGAATCTTCTAATAATGCTACATTTTGTGAGTTTGAAGATGAGGTACTTGATGGAGTTGTCTTTAAAAATCAGTGTGTCCCTCATGGTAAGTTTTATTATGATTCCTACAAGGTAAAAAGTAATCAAGGCTTCAATTGTGAAGATATATCGGGTGGTTGTGAAGTTATTTCAGATTTTGATGATGATGTTATGTGGGAATATAAATCTGATTACTCATTTGAAATCTAGTTGACAACACTTGAAGAAATGCAAAGTCAAGGTGAGTTAAAAATTCATGATATATATAACTCTTTCTATGAAGTTGAATATGAGAACTTTGTGTTTCTAGTAGATAGCATGCATGAATCAATCATTAGGGATGAGTTTCAGTTTGATGTTGGCATTCATGAGCATTTTGGTTTCATATTTCATAGTGAGAAAAAGGTTGAAGTTATGTCAAGTTTTACATGCACTATGAAAGTAATGGTGATGATTTTTTTTTGCCAAGTGATTTTATTCAGAATGATAATTTGATTGGTGAAACTAATAGGAGAAGTAATTCCAATTTACCTCATGAGGAAAGGAATGAAAATAAATTATATGATAGAGGTAAATAATTTTGTTGAAGTTCAATGGCCCAGGGTCATCATGTGTACATAGTAGTTGAGTAGCTTTCTTTCTTTCAATAAAGTTTTTTGAGGGAGTTTTTGTAGTTAGGTGTGTGGTTTGCTTCTTTCCAAGATCTAAAATCTTGCCATGCCCACAAGAGGCATGCATCCCCATACAAAGCCACTATTGGTGCTCCAAATTGCATTCTCATTTTGTGCGTCCATTTCAAAGTTTGAATCAAATCAAGCCCCATAAATGAGATTGTACTTAGCTGTACCTCTAAGGCCCCTGAGGTATTTAATGTTTCTAACACCTTCCATTCAGCCTATCTACCTATTCCATGAAGTTCAATTTCCATTTTGAGCTAGTTCGTGAAGTCTTATTTTGAGCAATTGTCATTTCTACATTTTCACCTAAGTGTCAGACAATGACAAGAGGTTGTGTTTGAAATCGAATATCTTGCACCCAGAAATGTTTTGTGATTTTTTGCTTTGGGAGTATCTAGTGTCCATATCTAAGAACCTATGTTTTAGATTTTGAGTCATTTCAAGTCCATTTGACTAGGTTTCGAATCCGTCAAAGTTGGTAGTTTATTGTTTTCATGCTGATGCACTTAATTTTGAATTCTAAGAAGCCCTATTTGATGAGTTATAACATTGACCCAGTTGACCAAAATGAGAAAATTCCTTTTGCATTACATTATAGATGTTAGAGACTTGTTATGTTTCAAGTTTTAGATCATGAAAAATATGTTTGATCAGTTTTCAAACTCAATTCCAAAAAAAATTTCTATCTTTTTATTGGTGTCATAAAGTGCACATTGATCAGTACCAATGTTTTGAATGTTACATTTTGAAATCCATGATTGGTGAGATCGAATGGATTGTGCCACTGTGTTTTTCTCTAAAAATACTTCAAGTGTGTCAGTTTTGAAGTCATCATGAGTCCATTTGCACACTTTTCCAAGTCAATTGCATTTGGGAAAATCACTATCTTGTCAATATTTCCTGTCAGCAATTCTAACTAGCTCACTTTGACCAATCTCCCAAATTTCATTTTCCAAGTGTTAGTTTACCCAATTTTGGAAGCCAAACCCAAGACCAATTTTTGGTTTTCTGACTTGTTTTGTTGTAGGCAGTTCTAAGAGGTTAACTTTGATAGTGAAAATCTTTTGACCTTCATTTTTTCATGAGATGAGATTCGACAGGGTACAAAGGTGTAGAAAAAATATTCAGCGTGCCAATTTCCAGAACCTAGTCAGAGGTTTGGGTTAGTTTTTAAGGCCATTCAGCGGACCTCCTGATGCAAATTTTATAGTTGGCAGAAAGTGATAAAATGAGCTTTTAAGGATAATTCAATAATCAAATTTGATTTTGATCAACATCAAATGATGAAGGGTCAGTTTAAAAGATCAGACATTTGAAAATGAAATTTTTTCTATTCAGACCCACTTTAGAGCCCAACTAATTTCATTAAATTAATAGGATGCTAAACACTAAAGTTCTCAATATCTCTGAATCCGTCACTTGAGCAAGAGAATTGGGGTTCATTAGCGAGTGCAAGATCTTTGCTGAGCACCACTTCATAACATGGACTTTTTCCAGATCTTGTCTATTATCAGAATATATTCTCCAATCTAATAGGCAATAAGCAAGTGTGAGATTCCAATGGTCTAATTGGTTTTAATCTCCATTTCATGACCATGGATATGTTGAAGATGGAAATTTTTCTAGTTGGATGTACTTCTTTATGGAAGTGATGCTTCTCTTTCGATGTTCCTAGCTTGGTTATCAAAGAACGGTATTGTGAGGAGCAATAAGAGTGTTGGAAATTGTTTTTCCATGGAAGAGAGGATATCTTTGAGGAAATAAAAATATTTAAAAGGGCGCAATATTATTTAAAGCCACAAGGGAGAGTAATGCAGCTTATGAGCACTCCAAGCGAGAGTCAAATTATAAGGAAGATGCTGCCACACTAGAAGACATCCCATACATGTGAAGAATGGATTAGGAAGCAATGTCAGTGGAGAAGTCACAACAAATAGGAAAAAACAATCTAATCTGTAGCATTAAGAGGGAGATCCATGCAAGAAATAGGGCAACCCACCATAGCCCATGAAGGAGTTAAAGGAAAAAGGAAAAAGTTGATTCAAAGAGGCTCCATGTAGTCAAACAAGGAGCACATGACATTTAAGTGGAGACCCAAAAATGAATTAAATGCAGGTATAGAAATAATACCAATCAGAGGCTTAAAGAAAAAGAACCATGCCATAATCCAAAGAATAGATCACTCATGCCAAGGTAATAGTAAGGAGACAAGCACACATTCAGATTTGATGAAGAGGCTATGTTAATGAAGTAAGCAAGCATAGTGGCAGAGGAGGAAAGGCATTAGACAAAGAACCCACATAGTGAAAAAGGGTAGACTAGCGTATGGAAGCAAGATGCCAAAGACCAAAAATAGTAGCCTAACACAATGTTAAGAGAGAGCACCTTCAACTAAGTCAAGGGAAACTGCTTGAGTAAAACAAAGAGCCATGGCTTAAATAAAAGGAGGCTAGAGAAGTCAAAATGCCCCTCTAAAAGAAGCCCCAAACATAAATCCAAAGAGAGCCTCTACAAGAAAAAGGGTCCAAATGTAGGAATAGAGAAGGAAGAGCTCGCATAGGTATAGGAGTCGGCATCTACAGGGACATGAATGTTGAAATCCACAACATCCTTGGGGGTCCACGCTAGAGAAAAGGGAAAACATCTAGTAGCCATTTGAGAGTAGAACACACATTAAGAAGACCATGCCAGAATGAAGAACTCCATGCAAGGGTGAAATTTGTAGAGCCTCACACAAAAGAAGTGTAGAGCAAGAATTCTAAAAGGATCAATATCCCACATTGCTTGTGGGAGGAGGATTTTATGGTTTAAATGTGATTGCTTGCAACAACTTAAATTTCTTAAAATCACCAATCTTTTGTGGATGCAAAGCCTTCTGCACAAGCCCACCCTCGACCTTCGAAAGCACTATTTTGAGCAAACAAACAAGTGAGCTGATGTCGCCAATATACACTAAGATGTTGACACATGTCTTCATTTAACGAACAGTGCTAATCTTCAAAATGAAAGTGATCGACGGTTAAATAATGTGGGTTGTATAAATGTGACATGTGGTAGTGGATCCCAGTTGGTGGTGAGGTGGCACCAGAGGAACAGCTCAAGATGGATGCATAGGATGCTACAACATGGTGGATCTGATAGTGTGCACATCCATGCAGGATGTTGATACATGTCACTAGGCCCCACTCTAATGATGACATGGTAGGTGCAATGGGAAGGCCAATCAGATCATGACAAGTGGCACTCATTGCAGTAGTCAACCAGTTAGGAAGCAACAAATGGCAACTAGTCAAAGCTTGTTGACCTAGATGGAGGTATATGGGGAAAAAGTAAAATGATTTTAAAAAGTGATTTTAAATAGTTTTCCAAAAATGGGTGACGTGCAACCTTAAAATAAAATAGGGGTTTTAATCTAAAGTTTTAACTTTAGATTAATTTAAATTTTGCAAAAATTTAAAATTCAAGATGTGCAGACCTACGTTTTGTAGGAGAGGGGGACATCTTCAAACTAACTTTCTGGGCATTTCTAGTAGGCTAAATATGTGATGTTATATATCATCAAAAATTAGGAGAAACCAAATTTTTTGATTCTAAGGTCAATTTTTGCATAGAATGCCACTAGTTCAAGCTACAATAGGTTTTCTTCTAGATTCCTATTTTGCAAAAGTATTTAGGTGAGGAAGTTTAGAACTGGTTTTTGACTTGGAAATGACTTGAATGTGGTTAAAAGGTAGTGGAAATGCAATTAAGGTCAAATCTAATCACATTCACTCAGTAAAATCTCAAATTTCACCAACATTTAATAAAGTTTTTAGATATTTTGGTTGTAGAATGGTTTTCATCATTGAGCAGAGACATTTACAAGTTTGTTTCAAAGTAATGATGAAAAAAAAATCAGATCAAAATGGTAGAAAGAGGAAAGAAGTTTTTAGTTATAGGAGATGGACTAGCAAGTGGACACATGTCAGACATAGGTTAGATCTGAGAATTCATCTTTTTCCTATAACTTTCTTTCTTTCATCCATTGTAAGGGTTCAAGTTTTTCGTTACTATGAGACCATTGTTGGTTGGAATTTCTTAGTATTTCTATGAGACCACTTGGTTGGATCTAGATCTATTATTCCACCTTCATTCTTAAGCAAATTCTTCTTGTATGAATAGCAGTAAGAAGATAAATACAGATAGTTCAGATCTATTAGGTTCTTTATGAGTTAATTTCATGCATTTGGTTGTATTATTTCAAGGAAATGAATACAAATGAGCAAGAACTTCATTAGTTTCATTCTGATTCTCATCTCCATTCTCAATAATCTTCAATGTTTTATGGTCTTCGAAAAAAGAGCCTAGGTCATAGTTGCATACCCTTAAGGCTATATGTTGTTTCATTGTTGCTAGTAATTCATGTAATTATGTAAATGCTTTAGAGAAATAAACAAGGTTGCAAGTTTATTGAGGTGAATATCAGGTAAGAATGAGATTTAGATTAGACACGGACATCTATTTACAAGGTTAATAGATAGATCTTATATCTAAATATATAAATAAGTATTAGATATCCAAATGTGTGATTGATTCATGGGTTTTCCCAATAGATAAGGCACTGATCAACTATAGGATCATTAAGTCTTACTGCTACATATCTAAGCTCTTCTTGAATTCAAGATTATTAATCAAACATTCTTTCCTTGTCATGTTGAAGAACCTAAATGTGATGCCCTCACTCAGCTTATGAATCTCCTAGATTTGCAATTTGCTACTATAGATCTATGAGTTATTAGTATATATAAGGGCTTTTCTCTACTTTGTTAGATCTAGGGATATTTTTTACACTGGTACCATATTAATTTGATCTTAGGTTCACCCACCTAGGTTTTGCAGAGCCGGAAGTAGAAGAAGGTTCATGCCTTATAGTTGGCCCAGTGTTTGAAAAGATATGTAAAAAATGGGAGTTAGCTGCCCCTAGATATGTTTTGTTCTCATCAGGGTAATTGAAAACCCTCTAGCATTTTCAAACACCAACATATGCTATTACAATTTCAACCATACAAGAATGAAGATGTGTACCAAGAAACACACTAATTTTTTAAGGTATAGTAGGAAGACTCATTTCATTTGAGTTGTCAAACTTTGATAAGTACATGCCTAAGAATCTTGAATCTGCTTTCAAGGCCAAGATATCATTGAAAGACACTACAAAGGTGAAACCAAAGAAGAAGAAGAAAAAGGTAAAATATGCATGTAGTGAAAATAACATAGATGAAGAAGATGTGGAACAATTGGAAGCATTATTGACCATAAGATTTAATAGAGGAAAAGGTAAACTCAAAGGTAAGCTACCTATCATATGTTTTAATTGTAATGAAGTAGGACATATTGCAGCAAGATGCACTCAGAAGAAGAACTACAGATAAGGCAATAAGAACAAGAACAAAAAAGAAGATGATAGCAGAGCTTACAAAGACAAAGGAAAAAAGTGCTACATTGTTGAAGAAGAAGATTCTGATGAAAATGATGATGAGGTAGTATATGTAGCCATGAAGGATGAGTCAGATGAAGATGAGACAACAACACTAGTAACCTATGTGAACAAAAAATGACAGGTGGATCATATATAGTGGATGCTCACATCACATGACATGAGACAAAAGTAAGTTTGTTACCTTTACCCAGTATGATGAAAATAGTGTTAGATTTGGAAATGATGCTCCATGTCTAATCAATAGAAAATGTACTATTAAACTTATAGGTAAAATTTCATGTGATAATACATACTATGTTGAAGGTTTAAACTAAAATATGTTGAGTGTATCACAATTAGGCAATATAGTGTGAAAAGTAGAATTTTGAAACAAATCTACCAGAATCTATGATATTGATGAAAACCTAATAGGAAAAGGTGAACAAACTAGGAGTAATCTATTTTTCGTAGATATGGAAGATGCAACCTATCTTATTGTAAAAGTTGATGATGTGTGGCTATGGCATAAATGACTATGTCATGTCAACTTTGATAATCTGATTAGCATTAGCAAAAGGAAGAAAGTCAAAGGTCTGCCTAAGCTAAAGAAGCTTGAAAATACAATGTGCAAACAATGTCAGCTAGGAAATATGACTAAGTCAAGTTTCAAAGAAAAACCTACACTTCCAAAGAAGTACTAGAGCTTGTCCATACTAATTTATATGGCCCAATAGAAGTGAAAAGCTACCAAGGAGACAGATACATAGTGTTGTTTATGGATGACTATTCCAGGATGATGGCTACCATGTTCATAAAGGAAAACTCTAATGCATTTCAAATGTTTAAGTGGTATTTGGCTAGGGTTGAGAAGGAAACAAGAAAGAGTCTAAAGTGCCTAAGATGAAACAGAGGAGGAGAGTTTACATCAAAAGAATTTGAGACATTTGGTAATGACAAAGGGATTAAAAGACAAACATCAACACCAAGGACTCCCCCACAAAATGGCATTACAAAGACAAGAAATAGATTAGTGATAGATTGTGGTAGAACATTAATGAGGAGAAAAATGTTGCTCTGAAGTACTAGAAAGAAGTTGTAAGTACTGTTGTGTACACATTGAATCAAGTACAAGTCAAGAAAGCTACAAATGCAACACCTTTTGAACTATGGTATGATCACTCACCCAATGTAAAACATTTCAAATTTTTTTTTGTAAATGCTATATTCTTAAAGATTCTAGGAATGGCAAGTTTGATTCAAAGAGTGATGAAGGCATATTCCTTGGATACTCCACTAGAAGTAAACCATATAAGTGTTTGAATACTAACACTAACAAGATTGTGGAGATTGCAAATGTAAATTTTGATGAGCATGTAAAAGCTTAGATTGATGAAACCAAGAGACTAGAAGATTATAGATCTTTTGTATATTTCTATGAAGGAATACTAATTAAAGAAGAAGCTGCTAATCAAGTTGAGAATCAACAAGTTTTAGTATCAGCTATGTCATAACTAGTGAATGCCAAGCTGCAATTAGAAGTCAAGTTGCAGACTGAAGAAAATACACTTTCTAATTTTAAAAGTATTACACGTGGAAGGGATAATGATATACAAGAAAGAGATGTGCATAGTGACTTTGAAGCTAAGGTGTCAAACATAGAAAGAAGGATAGAACCAAGAATATCTAAATATGTGAGAATACATCACCTTGCAAAACAAATCATTGGTGACAAGGAAGAAAGACCAATGATGAGAAACAAAATAAGAAATGAATCATGTTTACTTAGCAAGATTGAGCACAAAATAGTGAAAGATGCATTGCAAGATGATAATTGGCATAAAGCTATGGAAGAAGAAATGGATTAGATAGAGAAGAACAAAACCTAGACTTTAGTTCCAAGACCAGCTAATAAAAATGTGATTGGTACCAAATGGGTATTTAAAAAAAAGCTAGATGAGAATGGTGAGATTACAAGAAATAAGGCCAGAATAGTCTGCAAAGGTTATGCACAAGAAGATGGATTGGATTATGGGGAAACATTTTCCCCTATTGCAAGGATGGAAGGAGTAAGAACACTACTTGTATATGTTGCCTATAAAGATTTCAAAGTCTACCAAATGGATGTAAAGTCTTCTTTTCTGAGTGGCATACTGGAAGAGGAAGTCTACATAGAACAACTAGAGGGATTTATTGATGATAAGAAAAAGGCTATGGTCTACAAACTACATAAAGCACTCTATGTTCTGAAGCAAGCACCTAGAGCATCATATGAGGGACTGCACAAATATCTTGTGAAGATATGATTTGAGAGAATAGATGATAGCAACAACCTATATATCAAGGTAGAAAAAGGTAAAGACATTTTGTTATTTAAAATCTTTTTTGATGATATAATATTTGGAGGAAAAGATTCCCTATGCAAAGATTTTTCTGATTAGATGAAACATGAGTTTGAGATGTCAATGTTTGGAGAAATCAAATTTTTTGTTGGATTGCAAGTACATCAACTGAAGCATGGCATATTTGTGACTCAATAAAAATATATCAAAGAGATAGTCAAGAAATTTTGTCTACAAGATTCAGAACCAGTCAGTACACCAATGGTAGTAGGACATAAGTTATTCAACAATGATGATTTAGCTAAAGTGAATCAGACAATGTATAGATCAGTGATTGGAAAGTTGCAATATGTTGTGCATAGTATATCATACATTGCATTAGCTATTGGAATAGTGGCGATATTTTTTGCAAATCTAAGAGAAAATCATCTTATGGTAGTAAAGAGAATACTGAGGTACCTAAAAGGAACTGATGACTTTGGTTTATAATACAAGAATAGTGAAAATTTTGAGTTGAAAGCCTACACTAATGGAAACTAGGGAGGTAATATTGATAACAAAAAAAGTACCAGTGCAGGAACACTTTTCTTAGGTAAAAGGTTAGTCACTTGGAGTAGCAAAAAGAAAATTTGTACATCACAGTCCATAGCAGAAGCTAAGTATGGTGCTATTCCTATTAACTACACCAATATTGTATGGATCAAAAATTTGTTGTAAAGTATGAAGGAAGAGATGATTGAACCTATGATACTCTATTGTGATAACACTAGTGCCATCAACATATCAAAGAATCACGTGATGCATGCCCAAAAAAAGCATATTGCAATCAAGTATCACTATGTTAGAGAATTGGTGGAAGATAAACAAGTGAGGATGGAATATATCAGCTCAAGGAACAAATTTCTAACATCTTCACAAAAGCACTACCTAAAGATGCATTTGAGTATCTTAGAGGTAAGTTAGGGGTGATACCCCTATCTAAGGTTGTTTGAGCAACAATAAGACAACCCTACATCAAATGAGTTGATTGTTGAAATCTTATAAATTGATGTAGAAGATACTTACTTTAGGTTTTCTCCTAAAGTAATCAAAGTACTAAAATTCCAAACAAGTCAAAAGAAAGGTGATAGAGGGAGAAAATTGGGGTTCCTAAAAATTATACACTTGCATGATAAGATGTTGAAATAGTATGTCTTTGGCATTGTTGTCAAAGAGGGAGAAATAGCAAAAATTGATCAAATCTATAGAATCAAATGAATAGAGGGAGAAGTAGCTGATACCAATATAGTAGAAACTAATCAATTTAAGAGGGAGAAATAGTAGTTAAGAAGAGCAGAATTGATCAAAGTTGTAAGCTACAGAAAAAAGGAGACATAAATGTAGAAGGAAAAGATAGTAGAAAGGAAATAGCTACTCAGAGGCAAAAAATAGTGTAGACAAGAATCAATCAGAGAAATAGAAAAATGAAAAGGAGAAGACAAATTATTAATAAAGAATTCAAAGGGAGTCATAAGCTAGTTTATGTTGGTGATAGAATGAATAGTTTTCAATAAATTTTTCTTTTTGGCATTTGATTTACTATTTTAACTTAGTTAGCATTTTGATAACTTAGTTGATCAGTTTGGTTTTCCATAAATGCCAAAGAATGAGATTTTTGGAAATATAATTGAAAAGATCATTATTAAAGAAGGAAGATTATTTTCAAAGAGGGAGATTGTTGATAAAGAATGTTCTTAATCATTGTTTTTTCACTAATGTTAAACCTACTATTCGGTAGAATGAAAATTGCTTATATATCCAAGTACTATCACTTAGTTGATTGATGAAGATGATTTAATCAATAAGGTGTAACAAAAGCACCTAAGGGAAAGGTTGAGTTATGGCTTTGTAATGAAATGCAAAGATTAGTTAAGACAATGGTAAAAAGATGTATTGATAGTATACCTGAAGATACAGAGGTTGGCCACACTTAGAAATTCTAGAAAGATAAGTTGTAACAAGGTTATCTGCAAACCTTGACTAAGTTCATGAGTGTCAGGAAAGCTAGTTCATGCCAAGTTGATTTTCAATTAGTACTAAGAAAAAGTAAGAACTAGTGTCTCTCGAGACATACAAAAGGAGTCAAGAAAGTTTAGGTGCCGATTAAAGTAATAGGTGTTGAGCATTAGATAACTTAGTTGACATTGAGTGAATTTGTAGTAGGTGCCAAGCATCAGAAAACTTAATTGATGCCAATTGAATTTGTAGTAGGTGTGAAGGATTAGTAAAATGTAGTTGGTGTCAAGTAACATAGTATGTGTTGAGCACCAAAATTTCAATGATTTTGAGCTATTGAATTATTTGAAAAGTCAAAGATTTGCTATATCTAAGATAACAAGTTTCTTACCTTGAATTTTGTAAACTAGGTTGAGGAGAAGAATAATGAGTTAGAACAACAGAATTTTTGGTAAACTATTTTTGGGCGAATTCAAGAGGATTATTCAAGATGTGTTTAGAAGGAACTAGATATGGGTTAGATTCATTGAATCCTACCTAATCCATTCAAACTAAAATTAAAGGAGGGAAGAATCAAGCAGGAAAACCATTCCCATAAATCTATTTAAGGAGTCACGGTCCAAGAAGTAAGAGTTGTTGGGTTGAAGTGGTTGAAGGGTGTCAAGGAGACAACATCAAGAGAAGGAAGAATATAGCACAGGGACTCTACTTTGGTAAGTGGCCATATAAGAGGTTGCACCTGTACATAGAGAATGGATACTCCACAAGACAAATCTTGAAAGGAGAGCAAGTTGTCAGAGCCGCAAAGACCGTAAGCTAGGCAAATTGTGAGAGCTGAATTGAGATCTAAAATTTGCAAGTTAAGTTGTGAGTTGTATTAGGTCAAAAGCCCTTGTTGTTACTCTCTAACAAGTGTATCAGTTAGGGTAAAATCCTATGGACTTAGGTTGGTTTAACAACCATTTTCAAATCCTTTAATAGGGTGACATTCCAAGTGAATGTTCTAAAGTCCTCTTACTAGGCCCACTTCTAATAGGGTGGGTAAATCCTTTAAGCAGGTCACATTTAACAGTGTGTTGTAGCCTTTAACAGGGAAGGCCTTTCATAGGGCATGACTTCAGAAGAGTGAGAATTAAGTAGCATGTTACTGGTGATTTTTTCCAAATTGGGTTTCCATGTAAATCACTACGTTATGTGTTGATCCATCATGTGTTATTGTTGCATATTGCCTTTCAGTAACTTGCTAATTAGGAAAGTTTAAGCTTGGATGAATGAATAATTTAATGTGATCACTTTACTTGATGAATAAGTTTTATTGGGACATTTGGACCCTGAATAACTGATTCACACCCCCTCTCAATTATTTCAAAGTATCTCTAACAATTTAATTATTTGGTGAGGCATAGTCAAGGGCATGTCCCAAACTATGTCATGATAATGTGGTTAAGTGCCCATAGTCTAAGTCAAATAGATACAATAGTTGTACCTAATTTACAAAGACTAGTAGAGAAAGAGAGTATTGGAGAAAAACTTTCTAATGTTTGATTTCTATCTTGCATCTATGATGCAATAAAGAGTTGTGCATTCAACTAGTAATAGAGTATAGTTAGGTGGTGACATCAACAAGCGTGTAAGCTCTAAAGTTGCACATCTAAAGTTTTTTATAGAATATGATCCAATAATGATATTGTAATTTTAATTAATTAATTATCTTATTATAATTAATGGAATAAGACTCAAGGCTTACTGGAGGAATTATTTTGGAGATCTGATATATAGGAAAGATATTTTCCTTTTTTGTAACAAGTATCATAATTAAGTATGTGAAGTGTGAGAAGAAGAAAAGTGTTTGGTAAATGTGTGTATCCAATCCAAGGGATTATTGGATGTGAGTTTGATGATCTGGTTACAAGATCACAAGTAGAAAAGTTCTAGTTGAGAAGAAATAGATAGAGGAAGGAAGTATAATTCAAATCTATTATTCTGCAATGAATAATACAGAGATCATTTGGACATTGGTCCATCTATTTACAACAACTCCTAATAGGGTTGGAATCTCCTAACATGGATTCAAAGTCTCCTAAAAGGGAGCCATATGTACTAAATGTATTTATAGAATCCTAATAGGGTCCATCCTCTAATAGGGAACATTTATATTAGCACATCATTTTGTGAGTATCATCCCCACCAAGATTTTCCTCTGATCAAGGGTTTTCCTAATTAATAATTCTAGAGCTATAACACATGATTTTATTGTTATGATTTTTTGTTTATGTTGATCTCATGGTTAAGAATTATTGATTCACCCCCCCCCCCCCCCCCCCCCCCGGGAAATTATTTTTGTGGACTATATATTCTAACAAAGATTACTATGATTGTTTTAGGAAGTGGTAGAATAGTTCAATTGAAGATGCTACATGGATTTCTCAGTCTGATTTGGATTTAGCTCAGGTTGTGACACTTGCATGATTTAGGAGAATCATTTCTTTCAACCCTAGTTGTTTGATGCAAGAGCATCCTAGGTTGCTTTGTAATCCTACTCTTTTTTCATTCTGGTAGACTTTTCTCCAAGTTTTTAGTGTTAAGTAAGTACACACAATGTTAGTCGAGTACTCACAATGGTAGCCAACTACACATAGTGTTAGCAAAGTACACCTAGTGTTAACCAACTACGCAATGTTAGCTAACTACATGTAGTGTTGGCCAAGCTATCTAATATTGATTGAGTACTCCTTCTTGTGCTGAGTGAACCTAATATTTACTAATGCTTGGTTCTTTCTTTGACCAAGTTTGTCTATAATTGGTTCTTAATTGGAGCTAACTTTTGTATTTAACTTGCATGGTGAATTTAATGATTGGATCTTGTCTTAGGATGAGAATAGACCATTTTGAACTCAACCTTTCTATTATGTAATGATCTAGAATATTCTATAAGCCATTTTGGCAAGTATGAGTAGAGTGATTTGGTTTAGTTTTGGGAAAACTTAGAGAGTCAGAGAAGATTTTTTTGGAATTGCAAATTTGAAGCTAGATTGTTTATCTTGAAGTTGTATTTTGTATATGCTCGTAACATAGAAGGCCTTATAGCTAGGCATGTATGCTCATAATTTGATGAATCAATAATTTTTTCTCTCTCTCTCTCTCTCTCACTCCGTATTGTTTTTTTGTGTGTGTTTTCTTCCATTGTTTTTACTTATCAAGGTGGTGGGATAGTTAGGCATGCCTTTAGCCCTAGCTATTCAATTCCCTCCTTGTACCAATTTACATGCATGTATACTTCTTCAATGTGTCCACACATGGATTCAAAGCCACATTATCATTTGCTTCTAATTTTCCACACAACAATTCAAAGCTTGATATGTGGTTAGTAGAATAGTTATAATGGAGCTCATTAGATGCCAAAGCTCAGTTGATATTTTTGTATTATTATTTCCATTTTTATTTTCATTGTTGTGGTCAAGGAACAAGTTTTGAGAGATCTTCAGTTTATCATTTTTAGAGTTGTTGCCCTCCCTCAACTTCAATTTCTCAATCATGGGCAAGGTTTTAAATGAAGATTTTGTGCTTGATACACTTCTTACTACCACGTCATTTGATGTGGTGATAATTGTAGTATTCATTATCTCTATACCACTTGGGTCTAGTTTTCTTTTCATCAAAAAGTTGTGTGTTGCGAAAAACCATCAAATTATGCTCTACTAGTTTCTAGAATATGGAATCTAACTGTTCATGAAATTTGGTGAAATTTCTATTTCATTTATAGTCATGATTGTAGTTTTTATTATATTGTTGTTGTTCTCAGGAAAGAACTATACTTGATTGCAAGGTGGGTGGTTATCCTAATTGTTATTTAAATTTTGATTCTGAGTGTCATGATTTGGATTATTTTTGTTTTTATGATGATAATTATTTTTGTTATTATTTTTACCATGAATATTTTGCACACTTTTGACATTAGTGACACCATTATGAGTAATGTCTTTGTTTTTGAACCACAATTTCAGCTTTCCATTATGGTTCATTTCACTAGTTGATGATGAAGATCTATAATGTTTAATGTAACCCTTTTCTAGTAGTTCATATCTAATGTTCTTTCCTTTCTTGAATAATTTTTGAAAGTCTTCAAGACTAGGCATTTTCATTTGGAAAGACATCTCTAGAATCAAATTTTTGATGAATATGTCTACAAGGTGTGAGTCTTAAATTTTTTAGGGCATGAAATTTGTAAAGTGTCACCATCTTTGTAACAAATGAGCAAATATTTCACTATTTCTTTGTTCTGTGTTGCACAAATCACTCAAGGAGGCATGATTTTCAATATTATATGAGTATTGTGCTATGAATTTTCATGTCAAGTCATTGAAGGAGGTGATATATCCTTTGGGTAAGTTCATTAGCCATTCAAGTACAGGGCCTCCAAGAATTGGCATGAAAATCCTCTTAAGATAATCCTCATTGTGTGCAACTTCTTGAGATAAGAAAAAAAAATTTGAAATGTGCAATGGGACATGTTTCTCTTATGTACTTCTCAAATTTTGGGATCTCAAAGATTGGTAGAACTTGCATCATGTTGATAGATTATTCAAATAGAGAAGGATAAATTTCCTCAGAAGATAAATCTTTTATCCCTTTTTTGTTCATAGTTTGGATAAAACTCTAGAGTTCATGTAATTATTGGGCTAGATCCTATTTGGTTGTATCTTTTATGGTTTTAAATTGATGTTTAATCCACCTCCAAAGTTGAATGAGTTTCCAAGTAGATTGTAGCATGGTGGTGGATTATAAGGTGGTGGAGGTGATGCTGTGCCACTTTGACAAATGTATTGGTATGTGAGTTGTAGAATTGGAATAGATGTTTTCAACATATTTCTTGGCATGTGTAGATAAGAGGAATCTACTAGCTATGTCATGATTTCAATTTTCTAGATAGATATTTGCCCAATGTTTAAGCATCCTATAGAAGGGCCTATCAAGGTTAACTATGGAATATTGGCATGTGTAGTTATGTTGGGCATCATACTAATGATTTGTTGAATGTGTTCTACACTTAATTGGAATGTGGGTTTTTTTGGAGTTGATATAGGTGTAGAATAAGTTAGCCCTATAGGTTCCTTTCTCTTGCTTGAATTTTTTCTATTGTAGAATTTGGTAACATTGGAGCACCATCTTTGGTGATTTGTCTAAACAAAGTGTTGTAATCAATTTTTTTAGGGAAATTAACACCATCCTAATAAGATATGGGAAGATCTTGGTTTTGTTTTCCATAACAGATTTTTCCAATATTTCCAAGCTGTATGGGTCTAAAAGAAGTGTTTGAACATCATTAGGAATGTTATCATTATAAATGAGATCTTCATCTCAGTGAGCTTCTTCCTGATAATGTGTGTTACTACCTATAATGGTGTTTTGAAAGGGATTCTTAGGTTCCTACATGGGTGTTGAGCTAGGAATAGAAAATTTGGTACCAAGGGTAAATCTCTTCCCCAATGAGGTTGATCAAGGAGGGAAAGGATTCACCATCTCTTATTGTCTTATTTATTACAATAAATGAGACATGGGATTAAACATGAATCTTTTATATCATGTATGTACTATACAATTGTGACCAAAATTATAGGTTGAAAGTTTGTAGAAGAAGAAAATGTGAGAGAGAAATTAAACCTTATATGACAAAAGGGGAAATACTTCAAGGGTTGCGTGATCTATTATGGTGTTGAAGATGACTAGAGCATAAGATAACCTAAGTGTGAACAAGAGACCTTGATAATTTTGCAAACCAAGTTTGATATACAATAATATTTTCTTTCTCCTCCTAAAGATGGACAAATGATCTTTAGGTAAGATAAGATACCAAAGAGAGGAGTCAATATTTGGAGATGAACCTATGATCCTAAACAAGTGAGAACAACTATTAAATATGTTTTTTTGTTGATAAAGGTATAGCATTGTAATATTGGAAGTCTTTCTAGCTCGGTTTGAATTTAAAAATTGTTGGCTCTTGATGCTTGATTTTTGAATAGAGGATTGAGACTAGGATTTTCTAGGACTTAAGGATTAAGGTTAAAATAATAATTCTCTCTAGAGGAAACTTTAAAAATTGAAGACTAGAATCTTTAAAAAAGATGAGATGGGAATAGATTGATGTGGAAAATGAGGGTGTTATGGTCACTATGTGGGTATCTAATCTCATCTTTCTGGAAATAGAAATCTTGGGTTCACTCCTGTGTAAGTGGACCATTCTCAAAGTTTGACATTGTACAAAATTTAGTCATCATAATCTTTTCTATCCTCTTCATTTTTTATGTCTTTGATGGCATATAACAATTATTTATCACTATGTGCTAGGTTTTTTCTTTCATTATAGGAAAATAGTTTGGATAACTACACCTTCTTAAGTTTGACTTTTTCAGACATGAAATGAAAAAAATAAACCCCAACTATAAGACCATGCTTAACAATTTCACAAAAATTATTGTGAAGATAACAAAAGACAAGACCTAATGAATCTCAAATGGTAGACCAAGTACAAGGACTTGTGCAAATAAAATTGTAGGTCTAGAGGACCTACTTACAATCATGTTTCTTACTAAATGTTGATCTCACCATTTCACTTGTTAGGACATGTTTGATGTTTGTAATGGTTTTGGATTTTAAACACTTAAGCATGCAAAACATATCAACAATCTTATGAGGGCTTCAACTAGGATGTAGAAAGATCAACTAGAGGGTGTCCACAATTTACACAACGGGTATGTGTAGGATCATGGTGTGCCAAAAAGTGGTGATTTGAAAAATATGTAGTTCTGAAATGCCTCAAAGAATTTCAAAATCTATTCCCACTCTTTTCCCACCCATCTTGATACTAAATGAAAACAATTAATATCTTTATAATTCCTACTATATCTTTCAATACCAACCTTATATGGTCATCTTTAAAACATCCTGAAAATGTGTTTTTGGCATGTACTTATGTGGTTTTTACTTCGAGCATGTAGCTGATGACTTTTTTTTAACCAAAATTTGATTTAATGAAAAGGGTTTCTTAAGAATGTTCTTAGCTTTTTATAAATGTAAGTGTTGTTAAATTACGAGTTTAGTAAGTAATTATTACTTATTTTCTAATGGAGTTAGCTACAAAGTGCTGATTGACATACTAGTTGAAAAATAGCTATAACTTTCAAACTGTATAAGATTTGTGAAATCCAAAAGATGCGTCACATTCTATGCTTTGACTAGTATAAGAAAAAAAAAAAAAAACTTAATTTTGATTTTTTTTGAACTAGTTAAGGTGGTCAGACACGAGAGTTTTTTAATTCTGAAAATAGTATAGTAGAAAATTCATAATTAATTATTTATTTCGAATAAAAATTGCCAAAAACATGTATCACATCTAGGCATGAGTCTACTTTTTATATCTCAAATTAAATTTAAAAATATTATCATTTGATTATGATTAAGGTGGTTAGACATACACCTACTTTTTATTTTTGCCCTGAAATTTTTGTAGTACTACATTAAAATCCAAAATTTTGACCAATCAAATTTTTTTTTCTCTAGATAAGGCCTTGTAGTTTTGAAATTAGATTCAATTTCCTATAGATTATTTTCTTACAACTTTTTGATATAATGTCTAGAACCACTTTAAAATTATGTTTCAAGTTGACATAACCCTGATTTGTTGGTTTTTCACTGCCACTTAAGGCCATAGTTTGGTACACCATGATCCTGCACATACCCCAACATATGTGAGGCCTAAATATGTAGATGAAAGAAAATAGTGCTACACAGTTGGGAGGAGATGGTAACAAAAATCTCCACCTTTGCTTCCTAAAGGTATAAATTTTCTTGAGGCTTATCCCAGAGTGATAAAATTTCATTTCCAAGAGAGGTGGACCTTTGGATTCACCTCTTTCTATTTATAGTCTACTAGAACATAGGAGTTGAGATCATCCCAAGGGGTGATGAAATCCCCAAGCATGCCACCTAAAAATTAATAACAAGACCACATATTTCATGTACACTCAAGATCACCTGAAGGTGGGAGAGGAGAGAATATGTATGTTTCCTTAGGGTTTGAAATCTACACATTTTCTTTTCCAATTGAAGCACTAGGATTCTTTGTACTGTTGAAGACACTCATTTTTAAGCATGCTAAGTTCTTTCCAACTTGACAGCTTCATGAACATAAGAAATCATTCATCAACATAAGAAGTTGATTGTTGGTCAACATAATAAAAGTGATAGGGATAAGAACAAGATCTTTTAAGTCATTTAGAATTGAGTATATTCATTTTAATCTTCAAGTGCAAGTATTTATAGAAATATTATTTGTCCCTTAGGCATTCAAAATTTTATGAGATGTTTTAAGCCCAAATCAAAATATTTAATTGCATTCTTCTTTAATCTTTAGGTATTAAAGAGTGTGTTTTTTTATCTAAGCATCCATTTCAATGAAAATCTTGTCAATTCCTTTAAGGCATTCAAGATTGTGTTCAAACACTCATTCCAATGAAAGGTGTGTAACTGCCTTTAATGCATTCCAAATTGTGTTCAAACATTCATTCCAATGAAAGATGTGTAAATTCTCATAAGGAATTCAAGATTGTGTGAGTAATATTACTCTTAAGTGCATTGAAGAGTTTTTTTAGATTTTGGAGGTTATTTGGAACATTCATTCAAACGGAAAATGGTTAAACACTGCAAGTTTTTTGATTCCCTAATTCTAGAGTCCTCCAAGGATTATCTCCTTGAATAAAATCTTATTAGTAATCCTTGTATATCAAGTAAATAATGAGGTGAGTATTATGAATCCTTCAAATGTTAGTAAATCAACAAAATAATAGAGATGATAGAATACAATCATAGATGACAAAGTACCAGTGATGATTAAATGAAAATGATAGAATGAAACCTTGAACAAGTTATCACTGATAATTACCCTTGTAGATCATAGATGATAGGAAAGAATCATAGACAACAATACTTGTAGGCACAAAAAACTTGCAGCTAAAGAAATATATAGATGCTAAAAAAGTAATAGACGCTAGAGACCAAGTTAGAAAAGATGGTAAAACACAAAGATGACAAAACTTGTGATAATTAAAACTTGCATCCACCAAAAATGCAGATGCTAGAGACCAAATTGGTGGAGATGACATAACTTAGAGATTACAAAACAATTTTTAAATCATGTCCCCTAATTATGGTACTATAGGTGAATGAAATAAAATAGTTTAATTATTTTAAACAAATATATATTAAATTATTACAGTAAAAGACTATATAGAAACATATTATAATTTCATGATGAATAAATATAATTATAAAAACACATTTAATAATATAGTATATTATTAAAGAATAAAATTATATATTATTGATATATTATTAAAATAATATATGTTACAATATAATTATTAATTTAATATATGTTATGATACTAATTATTATAGCTAAACTTATTAATATAATTTTTATTATGAAAGGATAAGACTCTTTGAAATACACATATTTATATAGAATATCAAACAATCAAAAGGAGGATCATAGAAATAATATTGAACTTATGAAAATTAAAAGATAAATAAATAATGTCTTGAAGCAAGATATTATAGTGGTATCAGAGCCTTATTCTTGTCATCCTATTAGATATTATAAAATATTATATCAAGTCATTTTGTGAAAGATTATTCTGAAATTTATTTTAAATATAAAATAAAATTCAAAGCATTTAATAAGAAAGATTCATCAAAAAAAATCGAATAAAATATATATAAATTCCAGCATCCAATATTTGTGATGGAAGTTCATCTAATAAAAGAGTCCATTAATGTGAGAGAATATAGTGATCTATTATAATTTTCTTAAGCCAGGGTGATAATATTAAAGGCTTATCGAATCTATTCAATAGCTATTCATCCTAAAATAGTAAAATATAAGTAGCAAAGAAATCAAATATATCTTAGTGCTATCACATGGAAGTAATGTGATTTGAATGGTTCTAGCAAAGAATAAAATAGTAATAAAATAGATCAATCTGAATAGAGATATTACCATGAAGTATTGTTGTAAATAAAATATGAGTCATTAAGAGATATATACTTCCAGTATCATTGACCATTGACATGTAATAATATCAATTGATATATAAAAGGAAATGTCATATATATATATATATATATATATATATATATATATATATATATATATATATATATATATATATATATATATATATATATATATATATATATATATATATATATATATATATATATATATATATATATATATATATATATATATATATATATATATATATATATGACAATCATAGAAGTGATTGTATCAGACATCCTTAGGCCCAAAAAAAGTTATTGAATATTGAAGATGATTATACTAAAACACAAAAATGATTTGGTTTCTGAATATCTTTTTACGAGAAGAATGGAAATAGTTAATGGAATAGAGGATAGTGTATACATCAATTGAAAGAGGTGTTCTCATGGAGAAATCCACCTCATAGTTGATGGTGTCTCAAATAATTGATGCTTTGTCCATTTGTATCAACACAGAAAATTATCGTAAATCTTAAACCAAACCTATAAATGGTTGTGGTTTCAAGAGCTATGGTGTTCTTGCATTTGGTTTTGTGTATAAATTTATTTTATGCTTGTTTATAGTTTTTTAATCATTACTTATATTTTAAAATTGATTGAGTTCACTAGTTTTTTAGTCATCCATTTTTTAACCTAGACAATTTTCAAGCCCTCAAAAATATTGACTTTTATCTGGCTAATGATCTTTCTATGTTTTCAATTTTGAGTTGTTTTATATTTTCCTTGCTTCTCATAGGACTACTTCTTTTTATTTAATTTTCACATATTTACATATTTAATCTTGTGAAAAATGAGTATTCCAAAGATGTCTTTAGCAATTCATGATACTATGATAGCTTATTAACAAACCATGTTGATTGATAGAGTCTGGGTGTGTAAACTATATACCATTAGATTTGATGTAGGAGCATCTAGTGGTGTAAGGGCAATCCTGTATCACCCAAAAATATGCTTAGCTTTAGTTTCTATTTAAAGTTTTTTCATTTCTAGATACCCATTTGGGTCAAGTAAAAATTTCAATTCTCATAGTTCCACTATTGATTTCTTGGGTTAGAGTTTTTGAGCACCATGGGATACGTACCAATATAGAAAATGGAATATTTTATAATTGAGCCATAATTATGATAATTTAGAGGGTTAAAGTTGGAGGGATGATTAGATTTTTAATTTAACACACTCCAAAAATAGAATTAGGTCAAAATGCTTTATGGTTTGAAAGTTATTGTAGTTTTAAGTTGCTTGGAGACCTCCTAAGAGCACTTCAAAGTTTAATTTGAGGCACTTAATAGATTTGTATAGGCCATAAAATTGGGGGATGGGAAAATCTGGTGCATAGGGCTATAGCGAGCTTTGGGAGCTTTCCAAAAATGTAACAGTTTGTTAATCAAAGTCTCAAATCAAAAGTTATGCCTCCCAGAAGTTGGACTACCATTTTTAGATTCTTCTAATTTTACATTGACTTCTAACGTGATTTCTAGAACCTTCTATTTTGGTGGTGGATACAAAATGAAATATTATAGAATTTATTCCTAACCCTAAACTTAATTATCATTCATTTAAGAACATTTTTGACATTGTAAAGTCATTTCTAGGTGGAGTTTGAGAGAGGGTGTTGTGAGGAGGACATTTCTCTAAGATTAGAGCGTTGGAAGCCCATAGGGATAGTCTTAGAGCCTATTTTTAGTGTAGTAAATGTAGTAGTAGATTATTAATGATAACAATATTTCCCTTTCATATTGTTTCCATTTTGGTCTTTAGGTTGCGTCCCCATCAAGTGGTCTCAGAGCAGGTTTTCTTGAGTGTGTAGACAGAGCGTTGACTATGAGGCAGTTTGAACCAAGACTTTATGGTTTTGGTTTTGAGACAAGAAGATGCCTCCATGAAGGGAGCATGGTGAAAGGTCTAGAGTTGTTACTCCTAAGGTTAGAGCCCTCTAGAGACAAGTCCAAGTGTTGTAGGAGGAGATCTATAGAGGGATGAATGTTGTCATAGGTGACAAAAGTGAGCAAGAAAATGAAGAAGAAGGAAATATTGGGCTGAAATGGGAAGGCTATGGAGAAGTCCTAAACCAGGTAGAGGAGAGACTTTTTAGGGCCATTGGTAATCTTGGAAAAAGACCTAAAATCTACGTTGGTATGTTTTTGGGAAATCCAAACTCGAATGAGTTGATCGACTAGATCAATGAACTAGAGGTATATTTTGAGTATGAGGATATTAGGGATCCAGATAGGGTTAATTTTGTGAAGGTAAAAATGAAATGCAATGCCAAAATCTAGTGGCAAGAGATTCATCTAGAAAGAAATAGGAGAGGAAAGGAGAAAATCACAAGATGGAATTGCATGGTGGACAAACTAAAGAAGCAATTCATTCTTGTTGATTATGAGCTTGATTTGTTTAAGAAAATGCAAGGCTTAAAGAAGGAAAGAAAATCTATCTAGGAATATATAGAGGAATTTACCGAGTTCTTATTAGGATAGGGCATGCAAAAGAAAATAGGGAGAAGGTTTCTCATTACCTTAGTGGGTTAAGACCTATCATGTAGGAGTTAAGTCTAGTTAGAATGACTAGTATTGAAGAGGCATACTAGTTTGCCTTGCGAGTTGAGAAAAAGCTAAACAAAATGTTTGATGGAAGGAAGAGAGGGCATAGTTAAGGAGGAATGGGTGGTGGTAGGTCATTTGGAGGTTGAAATGAGAACTAGAAGAAAATGAAGACATGGGTACTAACCAAAACCAAAGGCATGAGGGTTTCAACCACTCCCATGATCAAAATTTTTGAGATCAAATAGGAAGGGGTAGAGGACATGGACAAGGTTTGGGAAGAAGAGGCTTCAGTTGTACCTATTTTAATTGCAGTGAAGAAGCTCATTATGCCTTTGAATGCCTTCAATTAAAAGGAAGGATAGATAGGAGAGCTGATGGTCAAGAAATGGTTTCTCATGTGGATGTGGAGAGGTTCTAGTAAATGAAAGGGTCTTACTAAGTGGTGAGACTAAACCTAGAGAAAGGAGAAGTTTGTTTCATACCAGGTGCAAGTTTGAGGATAAATGTTGTGATGTGATTTTTGATGGTGGATGCACTAACAACCTGGTGTCAAAAGAGATGGTGAAAAATGTTTGGGTGAAGGATGACCTTAAGGTCTTGGTTAATGAACAATGTTTGGTAAATTTGAGGATTGGGAGTTACCATTATGAGGTTCTCTGTGACATCATTCCAATGGATGTCTGCCATTTATTGTTACGAAGAACATGGTAGTTTGATAGGCATGGTATACATGATGGACATACAAATACATACTCTCTGACAAAGAATGGAGCTCGCCACAAACTAAAGCCCTTGATCAAGAAAGGTGAAAATGTATGCAATAGTGCTAGGATATGGCTTGTTGATGGAAGAATTTTTTTGGATGGCATGAAACATCAATGTACGTGTTATGCTTTGATTTCTAGAAAAGATAAGGAAGGTAGTAGTGAAATCCCACTTGAAGTTTTAGGCCTACTAAGTGAGTATGGTGATGTCATATCTAGTAATGTTCTAGAAGGGTTGCCACTAGTAAGTCAAATTATTCATCAAATATATTTAATCCTTGGAGCTAGCATGCCTAACAAGACTGCTCATATGATGACTCTTGCTGAAACTAAGGAGCTAAATAGACAAGTTCACCAACTTTTGATGAAAGGTTTGATTTGAGAGAGATTGATTCCATGTGTAGTAACTATAGTTCTAGCACCAAAGAAGGATGGATAATGGAGAATGTGTGCAGACTCTAAGGTTATAAATAGATTAACCATCAAGTATCAATTCCCTTTACCAAGAATGGATGATCTTATGGACTATTTGAGTAGAGCTCAGTACTTCACAAAGATAGATCTCAAGAGTAGTTATCACCAGATACTAATACAAGAGGGAAATAAGTGGAATACAACATTCAAGACCAAGGAGGGTCTATATGACTGGTTATCAATGCCCTTTAGACTAAGCAATGTGCCAAGAACCTTCATGCAGCTTATGAATGAGGTACTAAAGAAATTCTTTGGAAAATTTGTTGTTGTCTATCTGCATGATATTTTATTTTTTTAGAAAGTCTTTGGATGAACACTTATTGTAGATTCATAGTGTCCTTGAAAGTTTTAGGGAAGAGGAATTTTTGATTAATCTAAAAAAGTGTAGCTTCACCAAAAAGGAGTTAGTCTATTTAGGGTCTGTTGTATCAACCGAGGGTCTCAAAATGGAACGAAAGAAGGTAAAGCCATCTTGGAATAGCCTACTCGAAGGTCTGCTACTAAGGTGAAGTCATTCCATGGCCTAGTTAGTTTTGATAGGAAGTTCACTAGGAATTTAAGTTGCATATGTGCACCCTAGACTAAAACAATGAGGGGGGATAGAAAAGAGTTCAAGTAGACTATAGGAGCTGCAAGGAGTTTTGAAGTTTTGAAGAAGAAGGTGACAAAGCAACCTATGTTGTCACTTCCTAATTTTAATAAAGTGTTCCACATGGATAGAAATGTTAGTGGCAGTGCTATTAGGGTTCTATTAAGCCAAGAAGATAAGCCTACTACCCATTTAAGTGAAAAAATGAATGATGCGAAGAATTATTATATTTATGATTAGGAGTCATATGCAATAGTTCATGCCTTAAAGAAATGGAGGCATTATTTGTTGCCAAAATAATTTGTCTTGTAAATTGATCACTAGGCATTCTAGTTGCTAAATAGCCAAGGTAAATTGAATCAAAGATATTTGAGATGGGTAGAGTTTATGCAAAGCTATACATTTGTATTGAAACATAGAAGTGGAAGGTCTAATAGGGTTGCAAATGCATTAAGTAAGAGAGAATTGTTGTTGACAATAATGTAGGTTGAAGTGGTTGGGTTTGATGAACTCAAGAATTTGTACCCAAAGGATCCTAATTTTTTTGAAGCATGGAAGTCTTTTAAGGAACCTATTACTCTAGATAGGACCAGGTGGCTATATTATTTGATTTAGGATGATATGTTGTTTAAGGGTAGGAAATTATGTATTCCAACAAGTTATATGAGGGAGAACTTGATCAAGGAGAAATAGAGTGGAGAAATGTTAGGACACTTTAGTCAGGATAAGACCATTGCCATTATTACAGAACTATATTTTTGGCCTCAATTGTCATATTATGTGAAAAAATTTATGTAGAATTGTCACTTATGTCAAGCACCCATAGGATTTAATCACAATACTAGACTCTATCAGCCATTGCTTGTTCCATCAAAGCCTTGGGAGGACATAAGTATGGATTTTGTTCTTGGATTTTCGAGGAGAAAAAGTGGTAATGATTCAATATTTGTGGTGGTTGATAGGTTCTCCAAGATGGCACATTTCATTCAATCTCACAAGACTCATGATGCAGTACATATTTTAGATTTATTTTTCAGAGAGGTGGTGAGACTACATGGTCTCCCAAAGATTATTGTTTTGGATAGAGATAGTAAATTTTTGTGGTATTTCTGGAGGACTTTTTGGAAGAAGTTGTGGATAGAATTGAAGTTTAGTTCTACACATCATCTGTAGACTAACGGACAAACAAAAGAGGTAAATAGAAGTCTAGGAAATTTGTTGAGGTTTTTAGTGGGAGATAAGCCCAAGGGATGGGATTTGATTCTAGCACAAGTAGAATTTGCTTACAATAATTTTGTAAATAGGAGTACTGGTAGATCACCATTCCAAATTGTGTATGGGAGTGGTCCAAGGATTGCTCCAAAATTGTGGAAGATGGAGCAAGGGGAAAGGATATGTGCCGAGGTAAGAATTTGTTGAACATGGAAATAATGTACATGAGAAAGTACATGCACATATTACCAAGATGAACCAATAGTATAAGGCTAGAGTAGATCAAAAGAGGAGACATATGGAGTACCAAATAGGGGATCTAGTGATGTATACTTAAGGAAGGAGAAATTTCTAGTGGGTACCTACAACAAGCTGAAGATGAAGAAATTTTGCCCCTAACAAATTTTGAAGAAACATGACTTAGGAAATGCATACAAGGTGGAGTTTCCAAATGGATTTCAAATTTCTCCTATCTTCAATATTTCCAACTTAATATAATATCATGATGATGGTGCAAATGAGGGGTTGATGTTGGAGCCATGTCCATTTCCTACTTCAATAAAGGAAAAGATTGAAGAAATTATGTATAGTCATGTAAGCCAGAGTACCAGAAACAAGTAGAACAAAGAATACTTGGTGAATTGGAAAGGATGACAAGTAGAAGAATCAACTTCGATATCTACAATGGAGGTTTTTCATTTGGGTTTCCCTCTACTAGCTATAAATTGATAGGGTCACTTTTTCAATCTACCCTGTGTGTCTGATGCAAGAACATCCATTAGTGTAAGTTCAATCCAGTATCACCAAAAAATATTCTTAGTGTTAGTTTTTGTTTAAGTGTTTTCATTTCTGGATACCCATTTGGTTCAAATAAAGATTCCAACTCTCATAGTTCCACTATTGGTTTTATGGGTTAGAGTTTTGGGCACCTTGGGATATGTGCCAATGTAGAAAAATTGTTATTTTGTAATTGAGCCATAATTATTATGAGTTAGAGAGTGTAAGTTTTAGGGATGATTATATTCATAATTTTAAGCACTCCAAAAAATAATTAGGTCAAAAAGCTTTAGGGTTTGAAAGTTATTACATTTTTAAGTTGCCTAGAGACCTCCTAAGAGAACTTCAAAGTCCAATTTGAGCCACTAAATGGCTTCATACAAGACCAAAAATGGAGGAAAAGAAAAGCTCGTCCATAGGGCTATAGATCACTTTGAGAGCTTTCTAGAAATGTAAACAGTTTGTCAATCAGAGTCTCAGATCAAAAGTTATGCCTCCTAGATTTTGGACTACCATTTCTAGATTCTTCTAATTTTACACCACCTTCTAACATGATTTCTAGAACCTTCTATTTTGGCGGTGGATGCCCAATGGAATATTCTAGAATGAATTCAACTCTAAACATAATTTTCATTTATTTAAGAATATTTTTGGCATTGTAAAGGTAGTTCTGGGTGGATTTTGTGAGAGGGTACTAGGAGGAGGACTTTTCTCTAAGAACAAACCATTGTAAGCCCATAGGGAAA
This sequence comes from Cupressus sempervirens, assembly GCA_028749045.1. NCBI lineage: Eukaryota > Viridiplantae > Streptophyta > Pinopsida > Cupressales > Cupressaceae > Cupressus > Cupressus sempervirens. The sequence goes on from CM053790.1 coordinate 98,615,567, forward strand.
GTCTTTGAGTCTATTTTTAGTGTACTAAATTTTGTAGTAGATTATAACTGATAATAACATTTCCCCTTCATGTCATGTCCATTTTGGTCTTTGGGTTGTGTTGCCATCAAGATTGCTTACTTTAATCAATCTTCAAAATTTCATAGCCTTAAATACTTTTCATACATTTGTTTAACTCATCCAAAGAAAAAGATCAAAGAGTATCTCTAGAGTTCAAATTTGAATTTACTAAACACATCCATAAATTTGTCCCCGAGGTCAAGATACCCCATCTCAATGGGAAAAATGAAAAGGATTTTTTTTTCATGTTCTTGTTCTTTGATTTTATTGTGCTTGCAGGAAATATGTTTCTGGTTCAATTCCAATTTCTATTTTGTACAACTAAATAGATATAACAAATTGTTGCAATAGAATAGAAATCCTCAATTCTCAATTCCTATTCCTACAACCAAATGGGCCCTAAGAGTCAAGGAGAAGGAGGCTAAGATTCTAGGAGTAGGGGTATTCATTCTATCAAAATTTGTCAAAATCCTTATCCCTTAGGGTCCATTTGGTTTTTTGAATTTTCTCTTTTACATTTGTTATTCTTAATTTGGTACTCTAAATTTTGATACATTTTGGATTTGATATTCTAGATTTCTTATTTCACACCCTTTTGGCTTATCTAGATCTGCCAATTACATCTAGGTAGATTAAATGTCATCATGGATAAAAAATAGAGGAAGACCATCAGATGAAAATTGTGATGCACTTCTCTCAAAAAATGTAAAGGATAGAACAACAATATGCCAACAATGTCATCCTAGAGGGAGAAATAGAAGAAGATTGAGATTAAAACAACATGGTAGAAAATGTGTAGAATAAAGGAGATAAAAATAAAACAAAAAAAATGTGCAATTAGAAGGCAATTGAATATGTTTCATGAATTTTTATTTTTTATTTATTCATAGAAATGTTTTTTTTCATTTGCATAATAATAATGATAGTAATAGTAATATTAATTAATAATAATAACGATGATTATCTAATTTAATTATAAAGCATCATTGAATGGAACACTCAATGAATTGTCATAAATTAAAATAAAATTAATGAAAATAGTAAGGAGAACATCAAAACTACTTACAATTCATTTTATTCTCCAATAGTTACTTTTTTGAAATTAGAATTATAACGGGAATTTGTTGAATAATTTTTATTTTTAAATGGAAGATTGAATTCCAATATTTGGGGTAAATAGGAATAAGAAATCCAAATTTGATACATTCAAATTCTAGTATGGCATATTCAAACTATGGATTATAATTTTTTTCAAAATTGGAAACATCAATTCTTGTTGAATTTTGGTAACCAAATGGACCCTTATGGTATTGGAACTTGTTGCACTCATCAAGACTTGATCCTTTACAAGATCATTAGAAGTATTCAAATTTTTAAGTAGAGGCCCCTCTAAAAGTAAAACACTATTATATTAATGATATATGATTTTTAAAATCCATATTTTATCATATTATAAATAATTAATGTAATAGTTATGGATGTTCTTTATAATTCATGATGTTGGTAATATAAATGGGAAAGTCAGTCCTTTCTTGGATATTAGCATCTTCGCTCTTGTCTTTGACTCTTCCACTATATGGTGTACCTTGCAAAAGTTTGCATAAAATAGGTTCATTTGAGATTCACCATCTCATATCTCTTGTACATCATAGGTAGGAAGCTATAAGCCATCTCTTTAGATGCCCTCATTCATGGGTATTCTTGAGCATTATGGTTTGTAGAAGCATGTGCACATTTTTAGCACAAAATTCTCTATCTTTTAAAAACAAAATATGAAATACCCTCTCTCTCTCTCTCTACACACACACACACACAAATACATATATACACATACACACAAATATATACATATATATAGATGTGTATATATATGTATATATAAGTATATATGTATGTTTATATATATACCTATATCTATGTGTGTGCATATATATATATATATATATATATATATATATATATATATATATATATATATATATATATATATATATATATATAGGACAAAACACCCTCTTCCAAGAAATAAGAGGTAGATAGTTCCTATATTCCTTCATTGACCACAAAAAAATATTTTCAATACTATCGATAAAATCAACATACTTAAAACGGATCTTGAATAGGTTTGAAGCATAAAATAACAAGCTCTTCATTGTAGATTTTAAGAACTACTATTCTTCAACCTAATCAAGAAGAGTATGTTTCTAGCTAGAAATATATTCATTGAATTTATCCACCAAGTGACTATAGAAACAATGCACACATGTCTTTCTTATGGGGTATCAATGAAGAAGATAGAAGTCTTCTTCCAACTTACAAGATGAATCATTCCTTACTATAGAAATTAATAGATTTCTTCATAATTCTTGTCTCTTTTAAAATGGATGACTCTAAAATGATGGTGTCATCTATAAATTTTTACTGAGAGCACAAAATATTTGTCTAGGAAGGTTTCACTCCCACAAGTTGTCTATCTTAGATAAAAGAAGAGATGAGTCTAACATGACATTAACCAATTGTAAAAAATATGATAAGGGATATAAGGTCACCTTATCAAAGGAAAATAGATCATTTAAGAAGAAATAAGGAGAGCTATAAATCATTACAAAAAGAAAAGATGAAGAGACCAACTGAAGAATAGTTTGGTAGAATTTCCCATCAAATCTAAAAGTGAAAAGAAATTTAGTAAGTAGGACTAGTCAACATGATCATAAGCTTGGGAAACATATTATTCATAAGGAATCTTCTAGAGAATGAATAATTTTATGAACTAAAATAAGAGAGTCTAAGATTTGGCACCATATTAGATCTTTAGATATTATTTTGTAAAAGGAATTACAAAGGATTATAGGTTATAACTGGTCCATAGAATCCTCCAAAAAAAAATTCTAGACAAGAATGATGACTTCAGGTAGTATTGATCTCCACAATAATGTATTTGGGACCAAAGAATACACTCCACTACATAAAACTTATTCTAATCAAGTTTTTTATTCAATAATTCTCCTCTTGTCTTTTTGAATGCATTATTTTCAAAATTTATTGGAATCAAATTTACTTTAATATTTCAAAGAATAATTGTGGGTTTTCAAATAGTTCTCACTTTATCTTTAGCATTTACCTTAAACAGAGCATCACATTCAATTTTTCCAATTTGAAAAATAACGTGATATTTAATGAATGGATGAAAAGTAATTAATGTTATCCTAAAATATTTTTCTTCTTCATGCAAATTCCAAAAAAAAATTAAAATTTAAATCCAATTCTTATGCTGAGAAAATTTTTGAAATCATGAAATATAGAAAATAAAACCTAGAAAGTACATCTAAATAATAACAATATGCTCTAGATTTTTAAGTAAAGAGTTGTGAACTAATCTTGTTGTCCTTCTTTTGTATCCAATTGTTATTTTATAATTACATGACTGGAAGAAATTTTTAATTCTTAAAACACAACATCCCTCTTTAATTTTCTCTAGTATGTTTGCAATCTAACTAGCATGAACACCAATGTCATTTCTAATTTGACTATTATAAAAATATATGTAAAATCTATGTAACTTGTCGTCAATCATTCTTAATTTCTAGGGCCAAAAGTGGTGTAGGGGAACTTTAGGAAAATAGGTACAACTAGAAGACTCCAAGCATGAACACAAACCAATTATATCATGATGGAATCAAATGGGAAGTTTTAAAGCTTGTTATGGCATAAAGTTGCAAAATATGCAAATCATAGGTCCTAAAGGTTCAAAAAGAGACTAAATGGACATAAGGATGTAAAAGGGATCATAATAAGATAAATTAGTATTTAGGAATGCTCAATAAGACTATATAAGTCATTTGGCAAGGTGAGATTAGTTTACATGCTTGAAAAATCAAAAATTTGTAGTGTTGTAAATTCAAAATTTTGAATTACAATGGTCAGTTGGATTTAGGAGGGAAAGTTGTTTTCTTTATGTTTAGGCCCCTAAGGGTGGTTAGGAAGGTTATAAGGAATATTATATATTATAGAGAAGTCATTTTGTATAGAAAAAAAAAAAGCCATTGCACGGACTCATAGATTTGAAAGGAAATCTCCATTTTCATGAGTTATTTCTTGGTTTTGTGTGCTATTTGAGGTCTATTGAACCTTGCATCAATCATGGATATTTTTTTATGTTACTACACTACATTACAAACTTGGTTTGAATGCTTTTCATTATTCTTCTATATTCCTTGCTCTTGTTATTTGGACCCTGTAACCCACCACCATCCATTACATCAAGTTGTATCAGAGCACCAGTTAGTAGGTCATTGAGTAGAGAGAAAAACTAGTTTCAAACATGCCTCCTATGGGAAAAATAGCTAGGGATATGGAAGAGTTGATATAATAATTAGAAAGGAAAAGAAGATAGAAGAGAGAACTTGAAGCCTCTAAATAGAGGGAAGAGAGACAATTAAGAGGAAAATGATTGCAACTGATTGCAAGAATTAAAGCCTTGGAGAAGGAAATGTATGAACCTAGAAGGGAAGCAATCCATGAGGAAGATATTGGAGAGAAAAATAATGAAGAAGGGAGTTATGATGCAAGACAAGAATGAGAGGATCATGAACCAGTAGATGATCTTGATGACAGAAGATTTTTTAAGTTAATAAAGGTAGTACAAGGTACTAGATCAAAGATATGAGTGGATTTACCCATCTATGAAGGCAAGATGTAAAGTCAAGAAGTGCTTGGATGGATAGAGGCACTTGAAAAGTATTTTTATCTTGAGGACATAGAAGAGGACAAGAAAGTGAAAGTGGTAAAGGAAAAGTTAAGGGGAACAACCCTTACTTGGTGGACAAGTTTACAGAATGAAAGAGTGGCTAGAGGCCTAGATAAAATTTCAAATTGGGATAGGATGAAGGCAATGGAAAGATGTCAATTTTTACCATTAGACTTGGCTATACAAATGAAGATGAGAAGGAATAACTTGAAGTATAGAGGCATGGATGTAATGTCCTACACTGAGTAGTTTGACACCCTAAACATAAGGGGAGGAGTTGAAAAGAAATTGTGAGAGGCAAAAAAATAGAGGCACATCTTTCATGTGAGGAAGAGGAGGAAGAAATCAAGCTGATAATTTAAGTAATCAAGACAAAGACAAAGAGTTTATATTTGAGACAAGAGGAGGTTATAAAGGAGGAAGATTTGGAGGTGGAAGAGGAAGTGGAGGCTTCAGAGGAAGATGTTTCCATTGTAATGAAGTGGGCCATCAATCTTTTAAGTTTCCTAAATGGATTGTTCTAGATAAAGGCAAAGAAAGGAGAGTAAACCTATCAAAAGAGAAGGGAGAAGATGAATCTAACATAATACTACCTGATGAAATAGAATATCTTCTTATGAGGAATGGATGATCAACATTACAACCAACAGAAGAAGGTATCTTCAAATCTATATGCTTGGTAAAAGGTATGGTATGTACTTTCATCATTGATTCAGGGCCTCATTGTAATCTAGTTTCGGTTGATATGGTTTCTAAATTGGGTTTGGTATTAGTAAAACATCATAATCCTTACAATGCCACTTGGGTAAACCAAGAGTAAAGGTTAAAGGTTATTCAAAGGGCTCTTATAAAATTTTCAATTAGTCTATATCAAGATCAGGTTTGGTGTGATGTCATATCAATGAATTGTCGAAATATGATATTAGGAAGGTCTTGGAAAATTTTTAGGAGAACCTTACATGATGGATATTCTAACAGTTACATTGTGCATAAGGGAAAGGAGAAATATAAGTTACAACCATCCACTTAAAAAAGTTATGAACCCATCACTATGTGTTTCTTTGAAAAGATACCATTGCAAGGTCAACATAGGGATAAGAATGGCACTGGCTGGAGGATAAATCAAAATCTTGGAGCAGATTATCCTAGAAATCTGCACACCTTGGGAATTTTGAAAGCAAGTTTTGAAGAGTAGAAGTACATAAAGGTAGGTACCATATATTTTCCAATCTTGGTGCATAGAGATACTAGTCAAGGGAAGAATTTGTAGATGTTTGGAGGGTAGAAGAAATGGCACACAAATTAGGCAAGGACATAATGAACAAAGGTAGCAGTTACACACTCTATTGGTATGGGGATGAAGAAAAAACATAACCATGTTGATTATTATTCTAACAAGTTGTATTTAGGTCAGAGGAAGATGCCTGTGAGTTTGGGAGATTTCATGAAACCATCAAAATAATGGTACCATGGAAAACAACACCATTTTGTCAAATTTCATTCCTGGGGCAAGAATATTTTTAAAGGTGGGGAGTATGGTGCAAGGGCACTTCAGGGAAACAAGTACAACAAAAAGACTCCAAGCATGAAGACAAACCAATTATATGATGGTGGAATCAATTGGAAAGTTTTAAAGCCTATTATGGCATAAAATTGAAAAATATGTAAATCCTAGGTCCTAAAGGCTCAAAAAGAGACTAAATAGACATAAGGATGTAAAATGGACCATAATAGGATAGATTAGTATTTAGGAATGCTCAACAAGACTATATATGAAATTTGGCAAGGTTACATTAGTTTAAATGTTTAAAAAATTCAAAATTTGTAATGTTGTAAATTCAAATTTTTGAATTACAATGGTTAGTTGGATTTAGTAGGGAAAGTTGTTTTCTTTATGTTTAGGTTCCTAATCATTCCTAAAATGACCAACAGTGGTTAGGAAAGTTGTAAGGAATATTATGTACTATAGAGAAGTCATTTTGTATGGCAGAAAAAAAGCCATTGTATGGACTATCATAGATTTGAAAGGAGATCTCCATTTTCATGAGTTATTTCTTGGTTTTGTGTGCTATTTGAAGTCTATTGAACCTTGCATGAATCAGGGATATTATTTTATGTTACTACACTAAATTACACACTTGTTTTGAAAGCCTTTCATTATACTTACATTCCTTAGTGCTGACTGCAAAAACATTTTTAGATTTTCCTAAGGAAACTTTACAAAAGCCTTACTAACCCTATGACATGCAATTTTCCAGGAAGGAGATCAAGTTTAATGGTGATCACCATGCTGAATTATAGCATTTTGCATTGAAATTTCTTGGTCTCTTGTGGTGGTAGTAGTAGTTTGGCCTATTTTTATGTTGGAATTCATCTATTCATGTCAAAGACAAGTTGTTCCAACTGTTGGTTCTCAGCGAAAGTGCTAGATGAGCAGAGATTGACAAAGCCCTAGATTTTAAGGGTTTAAGGGCATGATTTGGGGCTTTTGTTTTTACTAAGACCATACTTTGAAATTGGTTGAATATTGATCTAATTGATCCATTTTATGAGATAGTAGAAGGTTCTAAACATTGGGGATAAGTTTATCATATACTTCCTTTGTAAAGTGACCTCTTTTGTTTGTTTAAAGACAAGGCTATTATGAAGAACAACCATATTGGTCCAAAAAAACCACCCTTAAGTTTTATATATGTTATGTATCTCTAAAAGGTTATCCAAATCTGGTTTTTTTTTCCAAGTCCTTTGGAAACTATCTAAGCTAAGGGCTAAAAACCATTGCTGCTATTATGATTTAAGGTTTAAGGCCTATAAAGGCTAGTTTTGGGTTTGGAGTGTTGGGTTTTGTTGACAGCCCTAAAAACCAATTGAATCATCATGTATTTGATGTATTAAGACCATTTCTATCACCTTGGAATAGGACATAGGTTTTGGTTAAGCATTTTACGTGTTGGAGGCTTTGTAGGTCACTCCATTCCATTGAAAACATTGTGAAACTTTCATATTCCTTGCTCTTGCTGTTTGGACCTTGTAACCCACCACCATCCATTGCATCAAATATTTTTCATTATAAATGTGAAACCTAATAATTCTAATAGAATGAGCATCCAAGTTTATAACAATTTTTTACCAAGAATCCTCATGGGCAATGCTATGTATTTGATAATGTTAAAAAAATTACTCTACCAATAGACTTAATTAGGCACCAACCTTTTAATAGTAAAACTTCTCATTTTTTTATTTTTCAAACAATACTTAAATTTTTGAGAATTTAAAATCATAAATATATTTATATTAACATCTATAATTCTAATATAAGTTCTTTATATCTCATGCTGATTATCCAAAGATGATACCCTTGAAATATTTGATGTAAATAGAAATGACATGTTTACATCTAAATTTTTTAAATCAAAATTATCAATAAAAATACAAGTAGAACAAATAGTAGACTAAAGATGAAAGACAAGAAATATAGTTAGAAAAAAGGTCATAAAAAATAACATATCTTGGCTTGTCAATCTTTCAAATTTAGCAGACCAAAAAAACAAGTGAACCAACCCTTCATGTTAAGATCCCTTTCTAATTAAAATAATTAAATATATTATGGGAATCATTTATCAATTTTCATTTCTAGTTAATGATTTTAACATCCACTCATTAGTTAAGGTTAACTCATGAATTATGAAATCCATAAGCCCCAAATGACATATTTCTTCACCTAAAAAACACTATTTACATTATTTTTTACTACTAAATTTTCCAACACAAAAACAAAAATTGATAAGAAATTTTTTTAAATGATTTATTTGGTACACTTATTTAGTTTATAGACACAACACACATATGCTTGGAGATGTGTTTATACCGACTTTACTACTCACACTACATTACAAAAAATTTTAACACAAAATTTTATGATTACTCTATATTGTAATTAACATAATCATCTATCTCCTTCTTTCCTATAGTCCACTAGCTTGTCCCATTCATATTTTAACCTAAGGCTTACACATTTCTGTCCCAACTACTAATGATTCCTTTATTTAAGATGTATCAAGAGAGAAGTAAAAAAGGGGGAGAGAGGGGAGGGGGGGTGGGGGGTTGACCTCATGGTGCAGAGGGATGGAGACTAGCCAGTAGTAACTCACTATTATTGTATCAACCGTACTATCCCTAACATACATACTATGCCAAACAATAATGTAGTATGAGAGATTGCAAGCACTACTATTAAAATGATTAATATCCAAATTAACTAAAAGTGCCACAAAGGGCATAGATTTCATACTTAACCATAACATTATGGAAACAAAATAAAAGAAAGCACATGGCTAGTTTGCCTCCTTCTCCTCTAGGTCCTCCTGCTTTTAATCAAGATCCTCCATTGCCAATTTCTCCACCTCCTCCTTGATGGGTTTCTATAGCAGAGCCTTAAGCCTATCATCCACCAGAAAGATAGAGAGGGAGTGGGTGGCATCACTCTCTTTTCCCTTATCCTACTCATCGTTGTTCAACTATGTGGAATATAGAGTAGAGGGTGTTTAATGCATGACATGAGTAGAGAACTCCACAAGGGTTTCAACCTTTTGGTATCTAGTGCTTCTTGATTGTTGAATAGGTCATGCATCAATTTCTCTAGTCTAACCAACTAGGTTTTACTTTGATCCTACCTATGGATATGATGCCCCTTCTTCCCTCTTTCCTTAGCAACATCTTTCATTGGGGAGGTGATATCTTCCCTCAAGCATTTATTTTGAGACAGTTTGGCTTCCAATGTATCTAAAATGTGGGAAGGGCTTGGAACATCCTTACCACTATATCTAGGGTGAATAACCTTCCTCTTCCTTTTGGCAGATCTCCTTTAACTCTCCATGGACTCATAACTCACCTCCTATATGGGGGTATCTTAAATTTTTCCATTTGAAGACTTTTTGTAGACCTCTTGCAACTTTATTAGTCCACCTAGTATCAGTATTAGAGTGAATTAAACTAATGGTTTCCTATTACTCAAGGGTTTTTCTCCACCTTTTTTGATGCAGAACTAAGGCTAGGGTCTGTGGAGACTTGGAGAGTAATAGTTGAAAGAGGGTTAAAAAGAAGAGGCTAGTTGAGGGCTAGCTGGAACTTGTAATGTTAAAACATGAAGGCCTAGTCTAGGATATAAAAGGGTCTTCCTTCCTCCCTCTTTTCCCTAACATTAAACATACTATCCTCCATTGAATGCAAAATAAGGTGCAGGTATAAAATTAGGATATGGTTCCTAAAATGGTTTAAAATAGGAAAGGTATAATAATACAACACCTACAACCAATCCTCAAGAGTTATGTAGCTCATAATGGCATAGCGAACAATGTACGAAGGTTTGGGTAGGTCCTCCATTGACAAACCACCCCACATGTGAACAAGATCTTCCTTAGTGCGGAAGAATTTCCTCAAACTTGTTTCATCATAAACCATAGCCTTCTTATATAAAATTCTTCCCTTCAGATACAACCAACAACCATTGCAATGAGCTCCCTCATAATTTTGAACACCACCCCATTAATGTTCACCTTCCTATTATTCTAGGTGTTTATGAATTTCAAGAAATACATGCTCATCATACTCTTCAATGATTTCCATGAATGACAATAAACCACATTCCCATAGATAAACCCATGCCACCTTACTAACCTTGATACAATACTAAATCTTATATGATTAAATGTGATTATTGGCACACATGTTTCTTCACCAATTTCAATAACCAAATCCTTAGTTTGTACCAACATCCCCTTACTATAGTATAAAACTTGAAAGCTTAGGAAGTTTATAGATATAATTCTAGCAATGAACATGAGAAAGAAATTGATTCTGATCATAAAATCACAAGGGTTCACATTTTCCAGTCAGCTTCTTGCTAAAACATGTATGAGAAATACCTTTCCCATTGAAGTTAATCATTTCTAGTTGTGCATTGAGTGAGGTATAAATGAATTACTATTATTATTCACAACTCTTCTCTTTGGCAGATTTATCTTTTTGACTAAATCTAGGTGGATTGTCCTCTCACCATAGTAATTAATGCTCACATTGAGGGAACCCCAAGTATAAATAATTTATTTTTTCCAAATGTTCCTAACTTTATGATTTTTAATTCATGTGTTCTCCCTATTGTACTTGATTAAATTTCATTGTAAAGAGTATGTTCACTTTCTACCATAACTTTTGTAGATAGTGTGGTTTGGTTGACATTGTCCCATTCCTTTATTCCTTCTACGTTATGACCAAATTTAGCAAGGTCATCCATGACTCCATTGCCTAGTCTATAGATGTGGTCCACATAGACTTCAAGTAGCCCATACAATAAGCTAGGGATTTCCTCTATTGTCTCTTTTATTTTTGAGCTACACCAACCTTCACCCTTCACCCTATTGAAAATTACCATCTTATCTCCCTCAATAGCCAGTCTATTAATTATTCTAGCTCTTTCTATCCCCATTCTCCATAGTAGCCTGGAAAAAGATTTTGCTTCATTATTTGACCCCCTCAATAGATCCCAAAATTTGTAGACTTTATAACATGGAATATTGTCAATTAGTGCCAAAACACTCAGTCATTATGAGAAATTAGTAATAACCAAGCTACTAGACAAAACTATTAACCAATTTCATGAATGAGCCATGCTAATAGTGGTATCCAAGCATGAAGAAAGCAATATGAACTAAGTTTAAAGTACCAAATGAGTTGATAGTATCTACAAGCTCAAGTGTAAACTAAGTTAGTAAAGCATTCTTGTTTCATAATGATAACCAAGAAGGTAGTGTAGTGTGAACCAAGAAAATAGTGTTTGTTGAGTGATTGGTATGAAAAAAGTATCAGGTATCAACCGAATGCCAAAGTTAAACAAGATGACAGTGTTTCCCAAGTGTCTACAATATCACTTGAGTAAGCTATTGAACCTATGTTATAGCACTCAGCCAACTTGGTAATTCTTTTTGGAACTAATGAAATTTTATCTAGCCTATAAAGTAATTATTTGGATGGCTAAAAGGTATTCATATTGTCTTCAAAAAAACTACCATGAGTTAAAGAAAGTTACACATAAGCGAATATGAAAGGGTAGAATATTTAGAAGGCTACAAGAAGCATAAGGAGAGGAATATACTCATTTATCATACATAGGTGATCCATTTACTTCAAAGGATCTTCATTACAAAAAAAAAGTTTCATATTAGAGATCAATCCATTGATTCATCCTAATAGGTGCATTCATCCTAAATCCTTTAACAAGAAAAACCTATCAAGGTGAGCCTAATAATCCTTATTACTCTTAACTAAGTAGATCACTAGAAGTGATCAATTATAAGCCTTAACATGAAAACTTTATTACTACAATAGTGTAGCATTGTTGGTGTCATCATCACATCAATTTTACCTTCTACTTGGAGGGTTTCTAGGTTACCAAATATTGTGTTATGGTGTTGTTACTTTATTTATTTATGCTTGATGCATGATAGTATATTAAATAACATAACAAAGTGGATTAAGTAAATGTATTTTTAATTGGTTCATGATTTAACACCTCACACCCCCAAAAAAATAAAAAATAAAATAAAAACATAGTCATTATGAGAAGTTAGTAATAACTAAACTACCAGAAAAAAGTGTTAGCCAATCTCATGAATGAACAACGCTAATAGTATTAAGAAGGCTTGAAGAAAGTACTATCAATTGAGTTGAAAGAACCCACCAAGTTGATAGTATCTATTGACCTCTAGTCTAAACTAATTCAATAAAGCATTCTTATTTCATAATGATAACCAAGCAGGTAGAGTAGTGTGAACTGTGCCAATAGTGTTTGTCGAGTGATCGGTATGAACCAAGCATCAAGTATCAACCAAGTGCCAAAGTTAGCCAAGGTGAAAATGTTCTCCAAGTGTCTAAAATGTTGTCCAAGTGTGAAAATGTTGTGCCATGTTACAACATTGAGATGACTTGGTAATTATTTTTGGAACTAATGAAGTTGTAGCCAACTTGTAAAGTAATTATTTGGATGGAATAAGTATAGGGTATTTTTAGTGTCCTAAAAAAAAGTACCATGAGTTGGAGAAAACTATATACAAGTGACTATGAAAGGGTAAGCTATTTAGAAGCCTACAAGAAGCAGAAGGAAAATTAGAGACTCATCTATCATAGATATGTGATCAATTTACTTCAAAGGATCTTCATTAGAAAATAAAATTTGCATATTAGATCTCAATCCATTGATTCATTGTAATAGGTGCATTAGTCCTAAATCCTTTAACAAGGAAAACCTAAAAATCCTCTATAGATACTCATAATAGAGTACATACTTAATTATATTGTGTAAATCATTTCACAAGGTGGACCTAATAGTCCTTCTTTCTCTTAACTGAGTAGATCACAAAAAGTGATCAATTAAAATCTTTAAAAGGACAACATTATTACTATATTAGCACCAACAACATGAAGCATTGTGGGTGTCATCCCCACCAAATTTCTACCTTCTACTTGGAGGGTTTGTGTTACCAAATATTGTGTTATGGTTTTGTTACTTTATTTCTTTATGTTCAATGCATGAAAATCTATTAAATGACATAACAAAGTGGATTAATTGAATGAAGTTTTAATTAGTTTATGATTTAACACTGCCCCAAACACTTAGTCATTATGAGAAGTTAGTAATAACTGAGCTATAGAGAAAAGTGTTAACCAATCTCATGAATGATCCAAGCTAATAGTGTTAACCAAGTATGAAGAGAGCAATATCAGCTGAGTTGAAAGCACCCATCGAGTTGATAGTATCTGCTAAGCTCTAGTCTAAACTAAGTTACTAAAGCATTATTGTTTAATAATGATAACCAAGTAGGTAGAGTAGTGTGAACTAAGCCAATAGTGTTTGTTGAGTAATTAGAATGAACTGACCATCAAGTATCAATTGAGTGCCACAGTTAGCCAAGGTGATAGTGTTGCCTGAGTGTCTATAGTATCACTTGAGTAAGCTATTGGGCCCATGTTACAGTATTGAGCAAACTTGGTAATTATTTTTGGAACTAATGAATTTCTAGCTAGCCTATAAATAATATAAATGAAGAAGTCATCAACTGAAGGATAGAAAATGAAAGACTCATGAATGATCATAGAGGAGAAAAAGAAACCAATGACATAATGATGAGATCACAATAAATCATGGATCCTTTGGCTAAGCTATCTTAGAATAGACAGAAAGAGAAAGTAGAATTAGGCTACACAGAAGAAGGAGAATCATCACAGCAACCAGCTCAAAAAAATGAAAGACCTAGATGTAATTGCTGTGGAAAGTTAAGGCATACATCAAAAAGATGGAAAGTTCAACTTTAATGGTAAATTATAAAATTTTAACAAACATAGAAATAGATCAGGTGAATGTGTAGAGAAAACTAAGTTTGAAGGAAAATTTTTCACATCTAACAAACAAGCTCATAAATTCTCAAAGTGGAAAACCAAGAATTGGAATCCTACTAAACAACTTGCTAGAGCTATATTTGGTTGGGATTACAACAGATGGTGCAGATGCTATCTATGTGGTGAGTATGGATACATTGGAGGTAACTAAATAAGGACTCACTTCAAAAAGAGGAATCCTACCAAAGATTCTATGTATCCAAAGAACTTTTTCATCTAGGAAAGAATTATATGAATAGATATATAGTTGAAGATTAAAAGAAAACAAAGGCTGATAAGATCAAAACTCAAATGAATGAAAAATGGGTGAGGAAATCTCCTAATAATTGAAATCATAACACATAGATTATTGACACAAAAGGTCATCAATTTAGTGATTCAATCATCTCTATAGAAGCATGCAAGGAGACCACTAGAGCTAAGAACAAAATCATATTCTAAATCTATTCCATTCAAGAAAGAAAAAAATTCCAAATCAGCATATTAGGTGGACTAGGATAGATGAAACTTTTAGGCTTAACCAAGTTGTTAGTCCTAACTAGATCACCCCTTATGCTTAATTGTACTATTAGTCCTAACCAATATACTTCTTAGACCTAACCAAGAAAGGTTAGACTTGACTGAGTCATTGACTCAATCGAATGTAGTTAGTTAGTACTAGCTAAGATTTAAAGTAAAATTAAGGCTTGAAGACTTAATTAAGCCTCTCTCACCTAACTATCTATGAAGCATTAATGAAGCCCTAAAATTGAAAGTCTAATAAAAAGGAGAAATAAAAAAATTATTTCTTCGCCATGAATTTAGAGTTTCCACAAAGCACAACATTCCTCAAGCCCCCAAGTGAATTAGTGTGAATTTTTATTAAAGGAAATTTTTTGAAAAAGTTGTCATCTACAATCCTTCAACAACTGAGTGTTATGGAAGTAGCTTTGAGTACAAAGGTTAAGAAGGGTTCTAAAATGTTGGTGAAAAGTTCACATTGAATTCTACCCAAGTTTAAGCCATATCCCATGATTGTTGAAGATAATGATTTTCAAGGGGAACACTTATCAATTTCTCTCAATGTCTTTTCATTCATGATGTAAGATTGTTCTATAATTTTTGTATTCAAGAACTAGGCAATTTTGAGCTAGATCAAGCATATGGTGAATTGTGTGAAAATGATAAGTTAAAACCAGAACACAAGCATCTAGAGGATAAGGATTTGACACACATCATTCATATGCCAAGAAAATTTTGAATCCAGTGGATTAGGTTTATACTAAGTTGTGTCCATGACATGACATTCTAGCTGGAGAAATTTTTTCCCATCACAAAGAAGATGATCCATTGTATAACTAGGCATCCAATGTTGGGGAAGTCAAAGGATACCAAAATTGTGGGATGGGCAGAACTGGCAAAGCTAACCCTAGTTGAATGGGGTGATAGAGGCATGAAATTGAACAACTTGAAAAATATAGAAATCAAGTTTTCCATCCATGTCATAGCTCACAAAATTTATAGTTCAAGCTGACCTAATAATGTATTGTGTGAAGCAGTGGACCTAGCATACAAGGTTTTGATCATATTAGTCTTGGTCTATTTATTCTTATTTGTAAAAAAAGAATTCCATGAAAAGGAATTGTTGTTTGGAAGAAGCGCACTCCACTATTTTATCATATAAATGAGTTGATAGACAAAATGGATGAGAATATTGAAGGTGTCATTGATGTAAAGTAGGTTTAGGATCCCCAAAAAATTGGTAGATGATTATGAGGAGGACATATGCTTCTTAGTGGAGTGTGAAAAAGTTCATATTCAGTCAGTCAGACCCAAGATAGCATGGATGAAACCTTTGGCATATGAGATAAATATTGATGAAACCAAAGATATTAATGAGGCTCTCATCAATGAGCATGTATATCCTAAGGCTACATACTTTGAAACATATGAAGAAGCCAAGAATAGAAACTCACTTGAGATTTAGATTCATCAAATATTTAAGAGAGGAAAGAAAAGGTTGGAAAATATTGAGAAGAAACTTGCAAAAATAGATTCACTTCTCATGCTCACTAAAGGGAAAAACAAGGATATAGAAGAGGAGAATGAAGAGGAAGGTGATCAAGAATAAGAAGAAGTAGAGGAACCTCCTAAGAAGAAGGTGGAGACTTCATCAAAGGAACCACAAAAAAAACCAATAAGGTTCTCTAGCCCTATGATTATTTCCACCAATCCTAAAAGTCTAAGAAAGAAATTGAGGTTTGAGGATGATGAAAAAGATGAAGACAACACCCCAATCATCTCTTTAAAAAGCCACCTCCTAACTTTCAAAAAAAATTTAAGGCATTAAGGGAGGGTAGTGGGATGGTAGATATCAAATATTTGATATATGAAACAAGAAAGAAAGATGAGCAGAAGAGAATTGAAGATGCAGTGATTCATAAGATGGAAAAGTGGAAGTGTGACCCTTTTGAATTGAAAGGGAATGATTATGAAGCCTTATTGAAAGAAGTCTCTCAGCATTGGGCTATTGTAGTAAAAAATGATAAGGAAATTAGGATTAAAACTGTAAGGAACCTCATGTAAAAATTATTTGAAAATGATATCAAGGAGGCTATGTCCAAGTATGAAAACAAGCAAACTCCATGAGTTAAAGCTTTTCATGTTTTGTCAAATAAGATAGAAGATTTTGTTCAGTCCACAAAAAAATATTTGGAAAAAAAGTTTTGACATCAAAGAACATGGAGACCTACCAAACATTTAGAGAATTGAAGAGTCTAATCTTGAGAAGATTGTTGAAGAGGTCATGTCATCTCTCCCAAACTCTACTCCCATGGAGGCAAATGAGTTATAGTCCATTGAGTTGAATTTAGTTCAACAAAAAAGTGAAGTGGAGACTATTACATCTTCATTAAGCTCTCTTTTAGTGGTTACCAAACAACTATAGAAGTTGATGGAATCCAACTCCACAAGTTGCCAAGATCACGTGCATGCAAATAGCTTGCTAAAGAGAAACCAAAGGAGCAAGAGCTTGAAGCAAACAATGCAAGAGAAAATATTTCACTATAGTAAAATAAAATTTCTATGTGAATGAATGAATTTACATTGAGAGAGGGAACAAATATAAAGGCCTCAAGGAAGCTTGTAGAACAAGCTAGAAAGTGTAGAAGATAAGTTTGACAACTAAGCATACATCCACAAAAAGGTGGAACATGCTAGAAGGGAACAAACTCCTATGTTGTCAAGAACTCATCACTACAACCATTAAATACATGCATTAACCTAAGTAACTTAAGTAAAAGAATAAATAATTATTTACTCCAACACCTCCCCTCAAGTGAAACTTAGGGGAATGCCTTAAGCTCACAAAACTAAGAGAAAATGAAAAATGGGTCCCAACAAAAAGGCCTTGTTAGGTACCCATGTACAATGCAAAGAAATGTAACCTCTAAAAATGGGAAAGAAGGAAAACCTCATGGGAAAAACCCTCCCCCAAAAAGAGGTAAAAAACATGTTGAAAAAATGAAGGAAGGAAGGAAGGCCTCAATAAGACCTACCAAGGATAACTTTAACCAAAAATGTTTCAAGAGACTCTCTCAAAACCATAAGTACAACTAGCCCCCCATGAGAGATAGAAAAGCTTCCAAATCCCCCCCAGAATAATGGAGGCCTTAAAGAAAGAATCAAACCAATGTAACTCCAATTTAGAGTAAACAAGGGAACAAAACAAGGGAACCCATGAATGATAGGGAAAAATGGAAGGCCTATTTGATGCTCAAAGGAGGAAATATGAGGATCCTGAAAGGGAATCCCCAAGGCAGGTGTTATGATACTATCATGAATGTCCACTATAGAATCCACAATAGGTCCACCTAGAGGCTCGATGAATGGAGCTGGAGGATTAGGTGAAGTAGAAGAAGAAAAATCCCGCTGAAGAGAAAATTTCTCAACTGGATGTGGTGTGGCAGTCAAAATAGGGATATTAGGCATAATACAAAGGTTTAAGAATCCTATCTGCACCACATGGTGCTCCTACAAAAGAGAAGTAGTGTGCTCCAGCAATAGAGATTGTGGACTAAAGTGCAAGAAGGTGTAGAGATGAGTGGAAGGATTAACTACCCCTATAGTAATAAGACCTCCTATTACACAATCCCAAATGAAGACTAAATCAATAGTGAACTCAATTGTATTCCCTGATCCACTACATGTAATCTGAGAAATTGAGAGAAGGTTAGTAGACAAAGATTGAACATATAATACATATTGAATATACCATCTTGGATGTGAATTGAACCTTTCCCACAAATTGGTAGGGTAGTGTTATTCCCCATGAGAATATGAGGAATAGGAGAAACCTCAAGAGTAGAGAAGACACCTTGAAAAGATGTTATATGGTGAGAAGCACCTAAATCTAGTATCTAAAGAATTTGTAAAGGAGATGCAATTGAAGCTTTTAATTTATGACACTTTCCAAGATCTTATGTAGATGGTGAAGATGTGGAAGAAGACTGAAAGGTAGACCCCTGTAAGGTAGAAGAGGATGGCAAAGAAATAGTGTTCTTCTAAAAAAGAGCTTGTAAATCTACAATTTGTTTCTCATAGCCATCAAATCTCTTTTGAAAACAATGTGCCTCATCATGAGATCCTTTCTAACTATAGGAACAAATAGGAGCCTTAGTATTCTTTTTCTCCTTCTTCTTAGAAGATGATGAGCAATAGAAGAGGGATCTGATATCTACTTCAACCTCTACTTCTATTTATCCTTGACAAGCAATGCTTGTGACTATGAACCTGAAAGTGAATCCTTTTGATTGATTTTAGACTATTCATGAGTTAACCAATCACAAAATATCTCAAATGAAGGAATTTTGTGTCTATCACCTAAGGAATTCATAGTGGAGTAGAAAGTGGAAGAGAAGATTTTATATTGGCCTCTCAACTTTGAGAGTATGAAAAGGATACACTTATCATCTATCTTATTTGTCCCACATCCCTACAAAAGTGT